>OU898282.1:68185560-69385560 GCA_918026665.1 Diabrotica balteata | reverse complement strand
AAAAGATACAAAGTCCAGAATCGCAACATCCACTCAACGAATACCAGCTCAATTTATGACTAAAATCGAGAAAAAACTGACCAAAGATTATTGCAAATTTGACACTAACTCCACGTTTACTGATTACATATTACCCCTAAATAGCAGATAAAACATTTAGAAGTATGTAATATTGGTGAACTGGTACATTCTTCTTATATAAATTAAGCATTCTTTCCTATTTTGTGCACTACTACCAATTTTTACATACAAATATCTATTTTTGCACTTAAATATTTATTTTAAGATAACCTATCCAGAATTATATGTATTACACAGATAAAACCAGAAATAAAATAATAAAGAAGCTGGATACAAGATATCGTAAAACAATGGATTAACTAAAAGATCTTATTAATCGTATTCTTAAATAAAACGTATAAAGACATATTCATGTTAACAAAATACATTAGGAAATATTCGCAGATGAAAAAACACGTCCAACTTGGTAATGAAATCCTTTTGTATTTATAAAGCTATTTTTAGAATAGCAGGTACCTACCAAAAACAGGTATTTGGTATTATACACATCTATTACATATTGTCAATATGATCGCCAACATTCATAACGGATAGGCACATCAAGAAGAAGAAGAAGATTACATATTGTAATGCGTATGAAAAGGAGTCCGTATGAACCGTTTAAAATATATAAAATATATATATCAAGAACGCTGGCCTAAGTGCATAGTTGCCAAACTATCAGAGCTTACTTAAACCGATATTCATATGGTTCCAATATACAGTGAAAAAGATCTGAACGACCCCTATAATATATACACGTGAACTAAGCGAAATACATTTATGATACAGGGGTACTTATGAGCTCCAAAATTTTATTAAGAATTATGAAACTATACATCTTAACGAATCGACAGAGCCAATATTATGGAATGGTCATGTGAGCTCCGTATATCGGTGTCCACTTGACCACGGAGCTCACTTGAACCTGAATTTTAACATGGGCGGAGTTCACTTTATGCCGTAAATATATATATACATATATATATATATATATATATATATATATATATATATATATATATACATATATTATATGAGATATTGTTTATTGAAAACATTTGAGTGTGAATTGTATTTCATTATTTTTATTTCAATATATAATGTTATATCATGTTTTTTATTATTCCGGTATATTTTGGACCTTACCTTTCACATGTAAAGCATAGATATTGAAGCACGAATATAACCCTGAGATAAGAGAATTAAAAAGTGTGATAGAATCATAATCATATCATTTAAATAATTTTAATCAATTAATTAATTAATTAATTAGCTATTTGCTATATTTTTAATATAGCAAATAGCTATTATAATTTTTATAAAAGTAATATTTTATATATATATATATATATATATATATATATATATATATATATATATATATATATATATATAAAATATATCTTTTATAAAAATTATAATAGCTATTTGCTATATTAAAAATATAGCAAATAGCTAATTAATTAATTAACTAATTGATTAAAATTATTTAAATGATATGATTATGATTCTATCACACTTTTTAATTTTTTTATCTCAGGGTTATATTCGTGTTTCAATATCTATGCTTTACATGTGAAAGGTAAGGTCCAAAATATACCGGAATAATAAAAAACATGATATAACATTATATATTGAAATAAAAATAATGAAATACAATTCACACTCAAATGTTTTCAATAAACAATATCTCATATAATGATTCTCAAAATTTTGTTCTACGTACGTGAACCTTCAAAATTAATGGTACAAACAATATTAGTTAAAATCTCAAAAACCCAATTATTATTCTAAATCTCCTAATCAACATATTTATATCTTTTATAAAGTAATTGTAAAAATTGTGTTATCAATAAAAGAAAAACTGCAGAAAAACAAAACTAGTGGTCCAAATCCTTGTTCCTTGTAGCCTACACTATCTATTCTTAGCAGCTCCCTAGGTAATCAGCAATTACAACAAATTAATGCAGCTAGAGATAGAGAGAACTGGAGACGTTTGGAGGAGGCCTATATCCAACAATGGATGTGAAAATTCGGCTGGATGATAATGATGAATGCAAGTTTATCGTCCTTAATGATCTCCTTCAAATGCACGAATCGTTCAAATTATGCTAGCCTCTTCTCCTCTTGATAAACTGAATCTCTCGTTGGCCTGAGTTAAAAATTACTTTTGGAATATCTTCTCTTTATGATAAACTGAATCTCTCGTTGGCCTGAACAGTGACTCTTGGAATATAAGTAGAAAATATGACTTACAATCTTGTACTGGATCAGCTTCTGTCAGATACACTAACTACACGAAAACTCACAAACTTTCACTGCTACTGCTTCCTACCTCTGAGAAACTACCCGAGAACAACGACCGTTCGCCTTGCACCCTTGGAAACCAACTGCCTATATTCATATATTTTTTTTAAAACTAACTAAAGTCTCATTCTCAAACCATCCATCCCACCTTTTTCAATCTCATCCAATCAAAACGCGTCATACATCTCCCATTTCTTCATTTTGATAACACAAACAAATTTTTACCTACAATTATAAAATTTCCTAAAACTTATTTACAAACTAATCTTTTTCTACCAATTCTTATGAACTAACAAAAACATATCTTTCTAAAATCGATTCTATTGTCCTAATTGTCCTATTGTCCTAATTGTCCTATTGCCCTAAAAAACTGATCGAAACATAATAAGCTTTGCTGATGAAACCTTAATTTTTATAAGGCCGAAAATTGGGAAGATCTTAAAACTATAGTTGAACAAGACTTCAAAGTTATAAAAACATGCTTGCAAATAAATAAATTCACAATAAATTACGAAAAAACTAAATATATACCTTTTGCAATATATAAAAATTCTCTGCCAACTTTTAACTCATTAAAAATAAATAAAAAACAACAAATATTTAAAGCAGAATACATAAAATATTTAGGAGTTTTAATTGACAGGCACCTTAAATGGGACTAACAAATAAAAAATATCATAAGAAAAATACGAGGACTGTTACCAAAATTCCGCTATTTAAAAGAGTTTTTAGATGTTGAACAGCTTAAAATGCTTTACCTGTCTTTAGTACAATCTCATCTTGTATATGGGATTTTAGGATGGGGTGGCGTAGCTGATTGCCATCTGGTGACCCTTCAAAATATTCAGAAATGGTTTCCTAAACTAATATATGGAAAACGAAAAACATATCCCTCAGACCAACTTTTTCATGAAGCTCAGGTTCTTGATGTTCGGCAATTGTACTGCTTAGAGCTACTTAAAAATATTCATAAAGATAAAATACCTCCTAAAGTAAAAGTGTCACATTATGAAACAAGAAGAAAATTGAATGTTGAATGTCTTCATACTTTAAAAACAATCACGCAACGGTCAATTAAATATTTTGCTCCAAGAATATACAATCAATTGCCCATAAATTTTAAAAATATCAAAAATTTTTATTTGTATAAAAAATCAGTTAATGCTTGGGTAAAAGAAAAAAGGGAGTTGTGTAACAATTTAATAAATTTAAATTATACTAGATAAAAAAAAACGAAACAAATTAGATTAGATTAGAAACTGTAAAAATGAAATAATAATTTGTAAATAAAACATTAAACCTGTAAATATTAGACAGATTAAGTCAACAAGCATGTTAATGCTTTAAAGACTTTTTTTACGTTTATGTTACTGTAAGTAAACTGAAATTGAAATTGTAAATTAATGTAATACTTATTGATTTGAATAAACGTATATTATTATTATTATCCCAGATTTAGCCATACGGCTCACACTCCCTCTATGGGGAAAATTCACTCATCCCAGATACCTACGGTATCAAAAGGATTGAGCTCTGGTGGGACTCTTTCCGTGTTATCGAGCCCTAGGTGACTTGGAATGTTGGAGTATCTCCCAAAAATTTTCGTACACATCTGGACGTCGAGAGAAGCAGCTGTTTTATGTTCGCTAGAAGGTTTTTGGGAATAACACCAGTAGTAGATAGAACAATAGGTAGTGTCTGGGTACTTTCCATTCTCCATTGTCTTCTAATTTGTATTTCTAGATCTCTGTACTTGGCGATCTTTTCGTTGTATTTAACACCTAAATTATTGTTGTTGGGTATCGCCACATCTATAAGTGTTGTTTGTCTAGTAGTTTGTCTAGTTATTATTATTATTATTATCCCAGATTTAGCCATACGGCTCACACTCCCTCTAAGGGGAAAATTTACTCATCCCAGATACCTACGGTATTAAAAGGATTGAGCTCTGGTGGGACTCTTTCCATGTTATCGAGTCCTAGGTGACTTGGTACGTCGGTGTATCTCCCAAAAATTTTCGCACGCATCTGGACGTCGAAAGTAGCACAGATTTCTGCATGATCTTATATAGACGTTCATTTAGACCCAGCTTTTTTATGTTTTCTAGGAGGTTCTCCGGAATGACTCCAGTGGTAGAAAGAATAATAGGTATCGTCTGGGTACTTTCCATTCTCCATTGTCTTCTTATTTGTATTTCCAGATCTCTGTACTTGGCGATCTTTTCGTTGTACTTAACACGCAGATTATTGTTGTTAGGTATCGGCACATCTATTAGAGTTGTTTGTCTTGTTAGTTTATTAACTAGCACGAGATCTGGTCTATTATGTGCTACAGTTTGGTCTGTGAGCACAGTGCGATCCCAGTATAGCTTGTAGTTGTTATTCTCAAGCATAGTCTCAGGAACGTATTGATAATATGGGAGATGGTTTATTTGTAGAAGTCCCAGTTTAGAATCTTCCCCACTGAGTCGTGCCGTTCCTTATATTCAGTTGCAGCAAATGCCTGGCAACCTCCGGTAAGATGGATAGTTTCTTGGGCTTGACATCCATATCGGCATTTGTCGTTTTGAACCTGAGGGTCTTTGACGATATTTTGACAGGTAATTTTTGGTTGGTATAACCTGATCCTGAATGGCGAGTAATGAACCTTCTGTTTCAGGGAACATCTTTCCTGATGTCAGCCAATAGTTCGACGCTATATTGTCGACATAGTCTTGACTGACCTCATTCAAATGTTGCCCGTGTAGAGGTTTACCCATCCAGATGCGCATTTTTTCGTTCTTAGTAAGATGGTCTATGCGCATTTCTTGTTCCCTCAGTTTGATCGGTGTTGTATCATACACTGCACAAATTTGCGCGATAAAGAGTAGATGTCTCTGCCTGCACCTGAAAATAAGTTCTTAAATTAGTAATCTGTTTTTTTAATTGCTCGCTTATATCAATAAGTCCTCGTCCTCCTAAATACCGCGGTAATGTCGTTCTTTCTACTGCACTTCGAGGATGGTGTTTTTGTGCCTTTGTGAGGTGTGTTCGTACTTTTCTCTGAAGAGTTTCTATATCCGTGTTAGTCCACTTAATAATATCAAATGAGTAGCTAAGCGCGGAAAATGCATAGGTGTTTAATGCCTTAAACAACTTTTTACTATTAAGATGTGAGCGGAGTAGCTGTTTTACTCTTCGTATGAACTCTGATGTTAATTCGATTTTCATTTTTTTATGGTCAATTTTCCGTGCTTGCTTTACTCCTAGATATTTATACATGTCATTTTGGCCTGTAGCCTCGATGTTTTGGCCATTTTGCATATCGAATCCCCCGGGCTGAACCTTTCCCTTAACTATATTTAATACACGACATTTGTCTAACCCAAAGTGCATACTGATATCATTTGAAAAAGTTTCCACAGTTTTTAGCATTTGATCTAAGTGATTTCGAGTGGAAGCCATTAGTTTCAAATCATCCATATACAACAGATGATTAAGTTTTGCCACTACATTGTTGTTGTTTTTAATGCTAAAACCTGAGTCATTAGAGTTCAATAGCTGGGATAGTGGGTTCATCGCTAGACAGAACCACAAGGGTCTGAGTGAGTCTCCTTGGAATAGGCCGCGGTTAATTGCGATATTTTCCGTTTCGATATTGTTTTCACCAGGTATTTGGAGGTGAATTTTAGTCTTCCAATCTGTATATGTCACTATATTATCATCAAGAAGGTCACTATATTATCATTGACTTTATATATTCTTAATATGTCTACCAGCCATTCATGCGGTACTGAGTCAAAGGCTTTCTTATAGTCAATAAAGGCAGTAAAGAGGTTCCTTTTTTTGGTGTATGCCTGGTTAGAAATGACTGAGTCGATAATAAGTTGTTCTTTGCAACCCATGGAGCCCTTAGCGCATCCTTTCTGTTAAGGTTTTATGATATTGTTTAGAGCGCAGTGTTGGTAGATACGCTGGGCTACACAGGATGTGACCAATTTATACAGAGTTGGAAGATTTGTCTGGATCTTGGGTATTATTTTGATCCTTCGGTATTAAATAAGTCGTTCCCTAAGTTAAGAATGATGGTATTTCCTGCGAATTAGAAATAACACGATTAATTAATGTTGACAGGCACTCATGAGCACTCACACATGAGACTATCTATCCAGCTTTGGTGTTAAGAGCAGCTGGTGTGGAAAGTTGATTTTCCCAAAACTCCTGAATGTCTTCTTGGCTTCATCATCATCATCATCCAGCCTCTATTTATCACGTCCACTGCTGGACATGGGCCTCCCTTAAACTCCTCCATTCCTCACGATTTTGTGCTCTTTGTTGCCAATTTTTAGTGATACGCCTGATGTCGTCGGCCCAACGTGTAGGTGGTCTTCCTCTACTGCGTTTGTCTGCTCTTGGTCTCCAATTTGTAATTTTGCTCGTCCATCGTGAATCGTGCATTCTCGCTACATGGCCTGCCCAGTTCCATTTTAGTTCCGCTATGCGTTCCACAACATCAGTAATGCTCGTCCTTCTTCGCAGATCTTCGTTTCGTATTCGGTCCCTCAACGTCACTCCCAGCATAGACCGTTCCATTCGTCTCTGTGCCACTCTCAGTTTCGAAGGCTTGGGTATGATTTATTGGCACTTTCGACAGTGGAATTAAGTTTCCGATAGAATGCCTTCTCGGCATGCTCAAAAAACGCATTGTCACTTTTCCTGCTGTTACTAACCTTGTACCTCCTTAGTCGTCCTGAATAAACGGAGAGTTTTTGTTTTAATGTATCCAGGCACTGATGGGCTGTGATGTTTACTGGATCATATTGCGAGTGTCTTGCAGTGCTAAGCATTATTTGATCAGCTCTTTTAATGACTTTTCTACTTGTTGTTCCTCGTATATATTCTGTCATTTGACCAATGTCCCTATGCAGTAATTCAATCTTGTTTAGAAGCTGTTCCCCCAGGGTGCAACTCTGTTATCAGTCCTTCCGGCATTGGTACCCCGTCGTGATCTGATCTTAATTCCCATTATATTAGCTGTTGTTGTTGCTGCACAGTAAATAAGCATATGCAAATATTTCAGCGTATGGGCTTCTACGACGTAATTGGGTAGGACTTCAGTATTTATAATTTGTAACGGAGCACCTAGTTTTTTAGAAGAGTTTATTTTTGGTAGCGGTGGTCTGCTAAGTGGATTTGTTCCATTAAACTCTTGTACAGCTCGTGCCATTTCGCCTACCAGAGTATCGCATAACTCGTTGCTGTCCTGTAGTGTATTATCAGGTTGAGTTTCTTGTACGGTAAGTTCAGGAATCTGCTCCTGTCTTTCATTGGGGACTTGATCTACATTTACCTCTTGGTGATTAATCTCCCGTTCGACTTCGCTTCTGATGGTATTGCGTCTAGCCTCTGGGATAAGATTATTTCTTATAATTACCCGGTATTGATCAGCAACTCGTTGTTCAGTTACTTGAATTTCTGGGTACTCCCTGCAAAATTCGGCATAGAGATTTTGTCGATACCCGATTGTTTCTTGACCGAGGTTTGTCACCTGGTAATAGAAGCGCAAAATATTCTCATTTATGGACGCAGTCCATTTCGTGCGCTGCCTCGGTCGTCCCGCTTGGGTGAGCGCTGGCTGATGTTCCAGCGCAGCACCTTCAGCGAGTGGAGCTCTTGTTGTTGTTTGGCTCGCTTGTGGTTGTTCTTGCTGTTGTTGTTGGGCTGTAGCTGATTGTATGACAGGGGCCCGCCTCCTCAACACCCTGCCACCGACGTTCCGCATGCTGTCACGTCCAGCGCCGGCTCCAGACGTGCCCTGGCGATCCCCAGGCAGCGACCCTAAACATAAATTATTATTCTCCATTATCATGGGTGTGCATTTTATACCTACTTCCAGGTATCAGTTTTTGTTCCACGACAGGTATTCCTGTTACCCTCTGGGTATCTGCGCTACGGATACCCAGAAAGCATCCCCCATTCGCAGGGAGCCGCGCCTGATAGAAGAACTGATAAAAACTCCCACAGGTTATTATTATTATTATCCAGATTTAGCCATACGGCTCACACTCCCTCTAATAGGAAAATTCACTCATCCCAGATACCTACGGTATCAAAAGGATTGAGCTCTGGTGGGACTCTTTCCGTATTATCAAGCCCTAGGTGACTTGGTATGCTGGAGTATCTCCCAAAAATTTTCGTACACATCGGGATGTTGAGAGTAGTACAGCTTTTTGCATGGTCTTGTCGAGATGTTCATTCAGACCTAGCTTTTATATATTTTCTAGGAGGTTCTTTGCAATTACTCCAGTAGTAGAAAGAATAATAGGTATTGTCTGGGTACTTTCCATTTTCCACTGTCTTCGTATTTGAATTTCCAAATCCCTGTACTTGGCGATTTTTTCGTTCTGTTTAACACGAAGATTATTGTTGTTGGGTATCGCCACATCAATTAATGTTGTTTGTCTCTTTAGTTTATTAACTAGTATGAGATCTGGTCTATTATGTGCCACTGTTTGGTCTGTGAGCACCGTGCGATCCCAGTATAGCTTGTAGTTGTCGTTCTCAAGTATACTCTCAGGAACATATTGATAATATGGAAGATGGTTTGTTTGAAGAAGTCCCAGTTTGATAGCTATCTCTTGTTAAAGGATCTTTCCTACTGAGTCGTGTCTTTCCTTATATTCAGTTGCAGCAAATGCCTGACAGCGCCCGGTAATATGTTGAATGGTCTCTTGAGCTTGGCATCCATATCGGCATAGGTCATTTTGGACCTGAGGGTCTTTGACGATATATTTCAGGTAATTTTTGGTTGGTATAACCTGATCCTGAATGGCCAGTAGTGAACCTTCTGTTTCGGGGAACATCCTTTCTGATGTCAGCCAATAGTTCGACGCTATACTGTCGACATGGTCTTGACTGACCTCATTGAGATGTCGCCCGTGCAGAGGCTTGCCTATCCAGATGCGCATTTTTTCGTTCTTAGTAAGGTGGTTTATGCGCATTTCTGGTTCCCTCAGTTTAAGCGGTGTTGTGTCATCTACTGCACAAATCGCGCGATGAAGAGTAGATGTCTCCGCCTGCACCTAAAAATAAGTTCTTAAATTAGTAATCTGTTTTTCTAATTGCTCGCTTATATCCATAAGTCCTCGACCTCCTAAATATCGCGGTAATGGCGTTCTTTCTACTGCACTTCGAGGAAGGTGTTTTTGTGCCTTTGTGAGGTGTGTTCGTACTTTTCGCTGAAGGTTTTCTATATCCGTTCAATACCAAATGAGTAGCTAAGCGCGGAACATGCGTAGGTGTTTAGTGACTTAAACAAATTTTTGCTGTTAAGGTGTGAACGAAGCAGCTGTTTTACCCTTCGTTTAAACTCAGTTGTTATCTCAGTTTTCATTTGCTTATGGTCAATCTTCCGCGCTTGCTTGATTCCGTGGTATTTATACATATCATTTTCTTATTATTATTATTATTATTATTATTATTATCCAGATTTAGCCATACGGCTCACACTCCCTCCAAGGGGAAAACTCGCTCATCCCAGATACCTACGGTATCAAAAGGATTGAGCTCTGGTGGGACTCTTTCCATGTTATCGAGTCCTAGGTGACTTGGTACGTCGGTGTATCTCCTAAAAATTTTCGCACGCATCTGCGAGCGATCTTATTATTATTATTATTCCCAGATTTAGCCATACGGCTCACACTCCCTCTAAGGGGAAAATTCACTCCTCCCAGATACCTACGGTATCAAAAGGATTGAGCTCTGGTGGGACTCTTTCCGTGTTATCGAGCCCTAGGTGACTTGGTATGTCGGAGTATCTCCCACAAATTTTCGTACACATCTGGAGGTCGCAAGCAGTACAGCTTTCTGCATGGCCTTATAAAGATGTTCATTTAGACCCAGCTGTTTTATATTCGCTAGGAGGTTTTTGGGAATAACACCAGTAGTAGATAGAACAATAGGTACTGTCTGGGTACTTTCCATTCTCCATTGTCTCTTAATTTGTATTTCCAGATTTCTATACTTGGCGATCTTTTCGTTGTATTTAACAAGCAAATTGTTAGTGTTAGGTATCGCTACATCAATAAGTGTTGTTTGCCTGGTAATTTTATTCACTAGTATGAGATCCGGTTTATTATGGGCCACTGGTTGGTCTGTGAGCATAGTACGGTCCCAGTATAGCTTGTAGTTGTCATTTTCAAGCATTCTGTCAGGGACATATTGATAATAAGGAAGATGGTCGGTTTGGAGAAGTCCCAGTTTGTCAGCTAGTTCTTGGTGGATAATCTTTCCTACTGAGTCATGGCGTTCTTTATAATCAGTACCGACAAATGCCTGGCAGCCACCGGTAAGATGTTGGATGTTTTCTTGGGCTTGGCATCCATATCGGCATTTGTCATTTTGGACTTGAGGATCTTTAATATATTTCAGGTGATTTTTAGTTGGAATAACCTGATCCTGAATGGCAAGTAGGAAACCTTCAGTCTCGGGAAACACCTTTCCTGATGTCAACTATTATTATTATTATCCCAGATTTAGCCATACGGCTCACACTCCCTCTAAGGGGAAAATTCACTCATCCCAGATACCTACGGTATCATAAGGATTGATCTCTGGTAAATTGATCTCAAAAATTTTCGTACACATCGGGATGTTGAGAGTAGTACAGCTTTTTGCATGGTCTTGTAGAGATGTTCATTCAGACCTAGCTTTTTTATTTTTCTAGGAGGTTCTTTGGAATGACTCCAGTAGTAGATAGAATAATAGGTATTGTCTAGGTACTTTCCATTTTCCACTGTCTTCGTATTTGAATTTCCAAATCCCTGTACTTGGCGATTTTTTCGTTCTGTTTAACACGAAGATTATTGTTGTTGGGTATCGCCACATCAATTAATGTTGTTTGTCTCTTTAGTTTATTAACTAGTATGAGATCTGGTCTATTATGTGCCACTGTTTGGTCTGTGAGCACCGTGCGATCCCAGTATAGCTTGTAGTTGTCGTTCTCAAGTATACTCTCAGGAACATATTGATAATATGAAAGATGGTTTGTTTGAAGAAGTCCCAGTTTGATAGCTATCTCTTGATGAAGTATTTTTCCTACTGAGTCGTGCCGTTCCTTATATTCAGTTGCAGCAAATGCCTGACAGCCCCCGGTAAGATGTTGAATGGTTTCCTGAGCTTGGCACCCATATCGGCATTTGTCATTTTGGAGCTGAGGGTCTTTGACGATATATTTCAGGTAATTTTTGGTTGGTATAACCTGATCCTGAATGGCCAGTAGTGAACCTTCTGTTTCGGGGAACATCCTTCCTGATGTCAGCCAATAGTTCGACGCTATACTGTCGAAATGGTGTTGACTGACCTCATTGGGATGTCGCCCGTGCAGAGGCTTGCCCATCCAGGTGCGCATTTTTTCGTTCTTAGTAAGGTGGTTTATGCGCATTTCTGGTTCCCTCAGTTTAATGGGTGTTGTGTGATCTACTGCACAAATCGCGCGATGAAGAGTAGATGTCTCCGCCTGCACCTGAAAATAAGTTCTTAAATTAGTAATCTGTTTTTCTATTTGCTCGCTTATATCCATAAGTCCTCGACCTCCTAAATACCACGGTAATGTAGTTCTTTCTACTGCACTTCGAGGATGGAATTTTTGTGCCTTTGTGAGGTGCGTTCGTACTTTTCGCTGAAGATTTTCTATATCCGTTTTTGTCCACTTAACAATACCAAATGAGTAGCTAAGCGCGGAACATGCGTAGGTGTTTAGTGCCTTAAACAAATTTTTACTGTTAAGGTGTGAACCAAGCAGCTGTTTTACCCTTCGTATAAACTCAGTTGTTATCTTAGTTTTCATTTGCTTATGGTCAATCTTATGCGCTTGCTTTATTCCGAGGTATTTATACATATCATTTTCACCCATGGCCTCGATGTTCTGGCCGTTTTGCATATCGAATCCGCCGGGCTGAACCTTTCCTTTGATTATATTTAAGACACGGCGCTTGTCAAGACCGAAGTGCATACTAATATCATTTGAGAAATTTTCAACAGTTTTTAGCATCTGGTCTAGGTGGTTTCGAGTGGAAGCCATTAATTTCAAATCATCCATATACAACAGATGATTAAGCTTCGCCACAACAGTGTTGTTATATTTGATACTAAAACCTGAGTCGGTGGAGTTCAGTAGCTGAGATAGTGGGTTCATCGATAAACAGAACCAAAAAGGACTCAAGGAGTCCCCCTGGAAAAGGCCCCGGTTAATTGGGATATCTTCAGTTTCGATGTTTTTTTCACCAGGTATTTGAAGGTTAATTTAAGTCTTCCACTCCGTCATTATATGCTTTAAAAAGGTCACTATATTATCATCGACTTTATATATTTTCAATATATCTATCAGCCATTGATGCGGTACTGAATCAAAGGCCTTCTTGTAGTCGATGAAGGCGGTAAAAAGGTTCCTTTTTTTGCAGTACGCCTGGTTGGAAATGACTGAGTCGATTATAAGTTGTTCTTTGCAGCCCATGGAACCCTTAGCGCATCCTTTCGGTTGAGGCTCTATGATATTGTTTGGAGAACAGTGTTGGTAGATACGCTGGGTTACACAGGATGTGACCAATTTGTACAAAGTTGGAAGACAAGTAATTGGGCGGTACTTGGCAGGATCTTGGGTGTTATTTTGAACCTTTGGTATTAGATAAGTGGTTCCTTGAGTAAGAAATGATGGTATTTCCTGCGGATTAAAAATAACATGATTAATTAATACTGTTAAATGCTCGTGTGTACTCCCAACCTTCTTTAGCCAGAAGTTTTGGACTCCGTCTGGCCCAGGAGATTTCCAGTTATGAAGCTCTTTGATAATGTTCGAGACTTCTTCAGTGGTGAAAGGTTCATATGGAACATTAGTGTAGTGTTGACAGTTGTTCGTCGTTTCTTCAATCTATCCAGCATTGTTGTTATAAGTAGCTGGTGTCGAAAGTTGGTTTCCCCAAAACTCATGAATTTCTTCTTGGCTTGGGTAGGATTTATTTATATTTTCTACAGTGGAATTCAGTTTCCTATAGAAAGACTTCTCTGCATGCTCAAAAAGTATGTTGTCACATTTCCGGTTATTACTCACTTTGTATCGCCTAAATCAGCCTGAATAAACGGAGAGTTTTTCTTTGAGTGTGTGCAGGCAGTGTCGAGTTGTGTTGTTTTCTGGATCATGTTGTGAGTGTCTTCCAGTGTTCAGAATGATTTCTTCAGTTCTTTTAACTACTTTTTGAGTTCTTACTCCTCGAATGTATTCCGTAATTTGTCCAATGTCCCTACGCAGTAATTCAATCTTCCTCAGCAGTCGTTGTTCCCAGGGTGCTATTCTGTTTTCAGTCCTTCCGATATTAGTTCCTCATCGTGTTCTGATCTTAATGCCCATAACATTAGCAATTGCTGTTGCCGCACAGTAAATCAGCATATGCAAATATTCCAATGTATGGGCTTCCACGATATAATTGGGTAGGACTTCAGTATTCACAATTTGTAACAGCGCTCCTAGTTTCTTTGAAGAGTTTATTTTTGGTAGCGGTGGTCTGCTAAGTGGGTTTGTTCCACTAAACTCTTGTACGGCACGTGCCATCTCGTTTACCAGACTATCGTGTAACTCGTTATTCTCCTGTTGTATATTATCAGGTGGAGTTTCTTGAATGAGAAGCTCAGGAATCTGCTCATTAATGATTTCATTAGGGACTTGGTCTACAACTTGCTCTAGGTTATGGATCTCCCGTTCGACTTCGCTTTTGATCATGTCGCGTCTATTCTCTGGGATAAGATTGTTTCTGATAATTACCCGGTATTGGTCTGCTACTCTTTGTTCAGATACTTGGATTTCTGGGTACTCCATGCAAAATTCAGCATAAAGTTGTTGTCGATAGCCGATCGTTTCTTGACCGAGGTTTGTCACCTTACAATAAAAGCGCAAAATGTTCTCGTTTATAGACACAGTCCATTTCATGCGCTGCCTCGGCCGTCCCGCTTAAGTGAGCGCCGGCTGATGTTCCAGCGCAGCACCTTCAGCGAGTAGAGCTCTTGCTGTTGTTTGGCTCACTGGTGGTTCTTCTTGTGGTTCTTGTTGTTGTTGGGCTGTAGCTGATTGTATGACAGGGGCCCGCCTCCTCAACACCCTGCCACCGCCGTCCCGCATGCTGTCACGTCCAGCGCCGGCTCCAGACGTGCCCTGGCGATCCCCAGGCAGCCACCCTAAACGTAAATTATTATTCTCCATTATCATGGGTGTGCATTTTATACCTACTGCCAGGTGTCAGTTTTTGTTCCACGACAGGTATTCCTGTTACCCTCTGGGTATCGGTTCTAAGAATACCCAAAAAGCATCCCCCATTCGCAGGGGGCCGCGCCTGATAGAAGAACTGATAAAAACTCCCACAGGCTATTATTATTATCCAGATTTAGCCATACGGCTCACACTCCCTCTAAGGGGAAAATTCACGCATCCCAGATACCTACGGTATCAAAAGGATTGAGCTCTGGTGGGACTCTTTCCGTGTTATCGAGCCCTAGGTGACTTGGTATGTTGGAGTATCTCCCAAGAATTTTCTTACACATCTGGACGTCGCGAGGAGTACAGCTTTTTGCATGGCCTTATAAAGACGTTCATTTAGACCCAGCTGTTTTATGTTCGCTATGAGGTTTTTGGCAATAACACCAGTAGTAGATAAAACAATAGTTAGTGTCTGGGTACTTTCCATTCTCCATTGTCTCCTGATTTGTATTTCTAGATCTCTGTACTTGGCGATCTTTTCGTTGTATTTAACACCTAAATTATTGGTGTTGGGTATCGCCACATCAATAAGTGTTGTTTGTCTAGTAAGTTTATTAACAAGTATGAGATCCGGTCTATTATGGGCCACTGGTTGGTCTGTAAGCACAGTGCGGTCCCAGTATAGCTTGTAGTTGTCATTTTCAAGCATTCTATCAGGGGCGTATTGATAATAAGGAAGATGGTCGGTTTGGAGAAGTCCCAGTTTGTCAGCTAGTTCTTGGTGGATAATCTTTCCTACTGAGTCATGGCGTTCTTTATAATCAGTACCGACAAATGCCTGGCAGCCACCGGTAAGATGTTGGATGGTTTCTTGGGCTTGGCATCCATATCGGCATTTGTCATTTTGGACTTGAGGATCTTTAACAATATATTTCAGGTAATTTTTAGTTGGAATAACCTGATCCTGAATGGCAAGTAGGAAACCCTCAGTCTCGGGAAACGTCTTTCCTGATGTCAACCAATAGTTCGACGCTGTATTGTCGACATATTCTTGGTTGATCTCATTGAGATGTCGCCCATGTAGAGGTTTACTCATCCAGGTGCGCATTTTTTCTTGCTGAGTCAGGTGGTTTATGCGCATTTCTTGTTCCCTCAGTTTAAGCCGCGTCGTATCATCTACTGCGCAAATTGCTCGATGTAAAGTAGATGTCTCAGCCTGTACCTGAAAATAAGATCTTAAATTAGCAATTTGTTTATCTAATTGCTCACCTATATCCATAAGTCCTCTTCCCCCTTGATACCGCGGTAATGTTGTTCTCTCTACTGCACTACGTGGATGATGTTTTTGCGCCTTTGTGAGAAGTGTTCTTACTTTCCGCTGAAGACCCTCTATATCCGTTTTTGACCACTTTATAATATCAAATGAGTAGCTCAGCGCGGAACAGGCGTAAGTATTTAATGCCTTAAACAAATTTTTACTATTAAGATATGACCGATTTAGTTGTCTTACTCTTCGCACGAACTCCGAAGTTAGTTCTGTTTTCATTTGTTTATGGTTCCGCGCTTGTTTTACTCCGAGATATTTGTACATATCATTTTCACCCATTGCCTCGATATTTTGGCCATCTTGTGCATATCGAAACCTCCGGGCTGAACCTTTCCTCTGACTATATTTAGTATACGGCACTTGTCTAGTCCAAAATGCATACTGATATCATTTGAGAAATTTTCTACAGTTTTTAACATCTCATCTAAGTGGTTTCGAGTGGAAGCCATTAATTTTAAATCATCCATATACAACAGATGATTAAGCTTCGCTACAACGGTGTTGTTATTTTTGATGCTAAATCCTGAGTCAGTAGAGTTCAGCAGCTGAGATAGTGGGTTCATCGCTAGGCAGAACCAAAGTGGACTCAACGAGTCCCCCTGGAAAAGGCCCCGGTTAATAGGGATATCTTTAGTTTCGATATTAATTTCACCAGGTATTTGAAAGTGTATTTTAGTCTTCCACTCTGCCATTATATGCTTCAAAAAGGTCACGAGATTATCATCGACTTTATATATTTTCAATATATCTATAAGCCATTCATGCGGCACTGAATCAAAAGCCTTCTAGTAGTCAATGAAGGCAGTAAAAAGGTTTCTTTTTTTGGTGTATGCCTGGTTAGAAATGACTGAGTCGATAATAAGTTGTTCTTTGCATCCCATGGAGCCCTTAGCGCATCCTTTCTGTTGGGGCTCTATGAGATTGTTCAGAGCACAGTGTTGGTAGATACGCCGGGCCACACAGGATGTGACCAATTTGTACAAAGTTGGAAGACAAGTAATTGGGCGGTACTTGCCTGGATCTTGGGTGTTATTTTAATCCTTCGGTATTAGATAAGTGGTTTATAGTTCATACATTAGATAATAATAAACATAAATTATTATTATTATTATCCAGATTTAGCCATACGGCTCACATTCCCTCTAAGGGGAAAATTCACTCATTCCAGATACCTACGGTATCAAAAGGATTGAGCTCTGGTGTGACTCTTTCCATGTTATCGAGTCCTAGGTGACTTGGTACGCCGGTGTATCTCCTAAAAATTTTCGCACGCATCTAGACTTTGAAAGTAGTACAGCTTTCTGCATGACCTTATATATATGTTCATTTAGACCCAGCTTTTTTATGTTTTCTAGGAGGTTCTTCGGAATGACTCCAGTGGTAGAAAGAATAATCGGTATCGTCTGGGTACTTTCCATTCTCTATTGTCTTCTTATTTGTATTTTCAGATCTCTGTACTTGGCGATCTTTTCGTTGTACTTAACACGCAGATTATTGTTGTTAGGTATTGCCACATCGATTAGAGTTGTTTGTCTTGTTAGTTTATTAACTAGCACGAGATCTGGCCTATTATGTGCTACAGTTTGGTCTGTGAGCACAGTACGATCCCAGTATAGCTTGTAGTTGTCATTCTCAAGCATACTCTCTGGAACGTATTGATAATATGGGAGATGGTTTGTTTGTATAAGTCCCAGTTTAATAGCTATCTCTTGATGGAGGATCTTTTCTACTGAGTCATGCCGTTCCTTATATTTAGTTGCAGCAAATGCTTGGCAGCCTCCGGTAAGATGTTGGATCGTTTCTTGGGTTTGACATCCATATCGGCATTTGTCGTTTTGGACCTGAGGGTCTTTGACAATATATTTCAGGAAATTTTTGGTTGGCATAACCTGATCCTGAATGGCGAGTAATGAACCTTCTGTTTCAGGGAACATCTTTTCTGATGTCAGCCAATAGTTCGACGCTATATTGTCGACATAGTCCCTTGACTGACTTTATTCGGATGTCGCCCGTGCAGAGGTTTACCCATCCAGATGCGCATTTTTTCGTTCTTAGTAAGATGGTTTATGCGCATTTCTTGTTCCCTCAGGTTGATCGGTGTTGCGTCATCTACTGCGCAAATCGCGCGATAAAGAGTAGATGACTCCGCCTGCACCTGAAAATAAGTTCTTCAATTATTAATCTGTTTATCTAATTGCTCGCTTATATCAATAAGTCCTCGTCCTCCTAAATACCGTGGTAATGTCGTTCTTTCTACTGCACTTCGAGGATGGTGTTTTTGTGCCTTTGTGAGGTGTGTTCGTACTTTTCTCTGAAGACTTTCTATATCCGTTTTAGTCCACTTAATAATACCAAATGAGTAGCTAAGCGCGGAAAATGCGTAGGTGTTTAATGCCTTAAACAAATTTTTACTATTAAGGTGTGAGCGGAGTAGCTGTTTTACCCTTTGTATGAACTCTGATGTTAATTCGATTTTCATTTGTTTATGGTCAATTTTCCGCGCTTGCTTTACTCCTAGATATTTATACATGTCATTTTCGCCCATAGCCTCGATGTTTTGGCCATTTTGCATGTCGAATCCCCCGGCCTGAACCTTTCCCTTGACTATATTTAGTACACGACATTTGTCTAACCCAAAGTGCATACTAATATCATTTAAAAAAGTTTCTACAGTTTTTAGCATTTGATCTAAGTGAGTTCGAGTAGAAGCCATTAGTTTCAAATCATCCATATACAACAGATGATTAAGCTTCGCCACTACAGTGTTGTTGTTTTTAATGCTAAAACCTGAGTCAGTGGAGTTCAATAGCTGGGATAGTGGGTTCATCGCTAAACAGAACCACAAGGGACTTCTATGTCTTACTATACTATATATTATCATCGACTTTATATATTTTTAATATATTTACCAGCCATTCATGCGGCACTGAGTCAAAGGCTTTCTTATAGTCAATAAAGGCAGTGAAGAGGTTCCTTTTTTTGGTGTATGCCTGGTTAGAAATGACTGAGTCGATAATAAGTTGTTCTTTGCAACCCATGGAGCCCTTAGCGCATCCTTTCTGTTGAGGTTCTATGATATTGTTTAGAGCGCAGTGTTGGTAGATACGCTGGGCTACACAGGATGTGACCAATTTATACAGAGTTGGAAGACACGTAATTGGGCGGTATTTGGCTGGATCTTGGGTGTTATTTTGATCCTTCGGTATTAAATAAGTTGTTCCCTGAGTTAGGAATGATGGTATTTCCTGCGGATTAGAAATAACACGATTAATTAATGTTGACAGGCACTCATGAGCACTCCAGAACTTCTTAAGCCAGAAGTTTTAAACTTCATCTGGTCCAGGAGATTTCCAGTTATGAAGCTCTTTGATGATATTAGAGACTTCTTCTGTGGTGAAGGGTTCATAAACAGTTGTGCGGTAGTGTTGACAGCTGTGCGTCGTATCTTCTATCCATCCAGCATTGGTGTTAAGAGCAGCTGGTGTGGAAAGTTGATTTCCCCAAAACTCCCGAATGTCTTCTTGGCTTGGGTATGATTTATTGGCACTTTCGACAGTGGAATTAAGTTTCCGATAGAACGCCTTCTCGGCATGCTCAAAAAGCGCATTGTCACATTTTCGGCTGTTACTAACCTTGTACCTCCTTAGTCGTCCTGAATAAACGGAGAGTTTTTGTTTTAATGTATCCAGGCACTGATGGGCTGTGATGTTTACTGGATCATATTGCGAGTGTCTTGCAGTGCTTAGCATTATTTGGTCAGCTCTTTTAATGACTTTTCTACTTGTTGTTCCTCGTATATATTCTGTCATTTGACCAATGTCCCTACGCAGTAATTCAATCTTGTTTAGAAGCCGTTTCTCCCAAGGTGCAACTCTGTTATCAGTCCTTCCGGCATTGGTACCCCGTCGTGTTCTGATCTTAATTCCCATTATATCAGCTGTTGTTGTTGCTGCACAGTAAATAAGCATATGCAAATATTTCAGCGTATGGGCTTCTACGACGTAATTGGGTAGGACTTCAGTATTTATAATTTGTAACGGAGCACCTAGTTTTTTAGAAGAGTTTATTTTTGGTAGCGGTGGTCTGCTAAGTGGATTTGTTCCATTAAACTCTTGTACAGCTCGTGCCATTTCGCTTACCAGAGTATCGCATAACTCGTTGCTGTCCTGTAGTGTATTATCAGGTTGAGTTTCTTGTACGGTAAGCTCAGGAATCTGCTCCTGTCTTTCATTAGGGACTTGATCTACATTTACCTCTTGGTGATTAATCTCCCGTTCGACTTCGCTTCTGATGGTATTGCGTCTAGCCTCTGGGATAAGATTATTTCTTATAATTACCCGGTATTGATCAGCAACTCGTTGTTCAGTTACTTGAATTTCTGGGTACTCCCTGCAAAATTCGGCATAGAGATTTTGTCGATACCCGATTGTTTCTTGACCGAGGTTTGTCACCTGGTAATAGAAGCGCAAAATATTCTCATTTATGGACGCAGTCCATTTCGTGCGCTGCCTCGGTCGTCCCGCTTGGGTGAGCGCTGGCTGATGTTCCAGCGCAGCACCTTCAGCGAGTGGAGCTCTTGTTGTTGTTTGGCTCGCTTGTGGTTGTTCTTGCTGTTGTTGTTGGGCTGTAGCTGATTGTATGACAGAAGCCCGCCTCCTCAACACCCTGCCACCGAAGTTCCGCATGCTGTCACGTCCAGCGCCGGCTCCAGACGTGCCCTGGCGATCCCCAGGCAGCGACCCTAAACATTAATTATTATTCTCCATTATCATGGGTGTGCATTTTATACCTACTTCCAGGTATCAGTTTTTGTTCCACGACAGGTATTCCTGTTACCCTCTGGGTATCTGCGCTACGGATACCCAGAAAGCATCCCCCATTCGCAGGGGGCCGCGCCTGATAGAAGAACTGATAAAAACTCCCACAGGTCATTATTATTATTATCCAGATTTAGCCATACGGCTCACACTCCCTCTAAGGGGAAAATTCACTCATCCCAGATACCTACGGTATCAAAAGGATTGAGCTCTGGTGGGACTCTTTCCGTGTTATCAAGCCCTAGGTGACTTGGTATGCTGGAGTATCTCCCAAAAATTTTCGTACACATCGGGATGTTGAGAGTAGTACAGCTTTTTGCATGGTATTGTAGAGATGTTCATTCAGACCTAGCTTTTATATATTTTCTAGGAGGTTCTTTGCAATGACTCCAGTAGTAGAGAGAATAATAGGTATTGTCTGGGTACTTTCCATTTTCCACTGTCTTCGTATTTGAATTTCCAAATCCCTGTACTTGGCGATTTTTTTGTTCTGTTTAACACGAAGATTATTGTTGTTGGGTATCGCCACATCAATTAATGTTGTTTGTCTCTTTAGTTTATTAACTAGTATGAGATCTGGTCTATTATGTGCCACTGTTTGGTCTGTGAGCACCGTGCAATCCCAGTATAGTTGTAGTTGTTGTTCTCAAGTATACTCTCAGGAACATATTGATAATATGGAAGATGGTTTGTTTGAAGTCGCGAGGAGTACAGCTTTCTGCATGGCCTTATAAAGATGTTCATTTAGACCCAGCTGTTTTATGTTCGCTAGGAGGTTTTTGGGAATAACACCAGTGGTAGATAGAACAATAGGTAGTGTCTGGGTACTTTCCATTCTCCATTGTCTCCTGATTTGTATTTCTAGATCTCTGTACGTGGCGATCTTTTCGTTGTATTTAACACCTAAATTATTGGTGTTGGGTATCGCCACATCAATAAGTGTTATTTGTCTAGTAAGTTTATTAACTAGTATGAGATCCGGTCTATTATGGGCCACTGGTTGGTCTGTAAGCACAGTGCGGTCCCAGTATAGCTTGTAGTTGTCATTTTCAAGCATTCTATCAGGAGCGTATTGATAATAAGGAAGATGGTCGGTATGGAGAAGTCCCAGTTTGTCAGCTAGTTCTTGGTGGATAATCTTTCCTACTGAGTCATGGCGTTCTTTATAATCAGTACCGACAAATGCCTGGCAGCCACCGGTAAGATGTTCGATGGTTTCTTGGGCTTGGCATCCATATCGGCATTTGTCATTTTGGACTTGAGGATCTTTAACAATATACTTCAGGTAATTTTTAGTTGGAATAACCTGATCCTGAATGGCAAGTAGGAAACCCTCAGTCTCGGGGAACATCTTTCCTGATGTCAACCAATAGTTCGACGCTGTATTGTCGACATATTCTTGGTTGACCTCATTATTACCATATTATTGATATATATTGAATTTTTAGTTGGAATAACCTGATCCTGAATGGCAAGTAGGAAACCTTCAGTCTCGGGAAACATCTTTCCTGATGTCAACTATTATTATTATTATCCCAGATTTAGCCATACGGCTCACACTCCCTCTAAGGGGAAAATTCACTCATCCCAGATACCTACGGTATCATAAGGATTGATCTCTGGTAAATTGATCTCAAAAATTTTCGTACACATCGGGATGTTGAGAGTAGTACAGCTTTTTGCATGGTCTTGTAGAGATGTTCATTCAGACCTAGCTTTTTTATATTTTCTAGGAGGTTCTTTGGAATGACTCCAGTAGTAGAGAGAATAATAGGTATTGTCTAGGTACTTTCCATTTTCCACTGTCTTCGTATTTGAATTTCCAAATCCCTGTACTTGGCGATTTTTTCGTTCTGTTTAACACGAAGATTATTGTTGTTGGGTATCGCCACATCAATTAATGTTGTTTGTCTCTTTAGTTTATTGACTAGTATGAGATCTGGTCTATTACGTGCCACTGTTTGGTCTGTGAGCATCGTGCGATCCCAGTATATCTTGTAGTTGTCATTCTCAAGTATACTCTCAGGAACATATTGATAATATGGAAGATGGTTTGTTTGAAGAAGTCCCAGTTTGATAGCTATCTCTTGATAAAGGATTTTTCCTACTGAGTCGTGCCGTTCCTTATATTCAGTAGCAGCAAATGCCTGACAGCCCCCGGTAAGATGTTGAATGGTTTCCTGAGCTTGGCACCCATATCGGCATTTGTCATTTTGGAGCTGAGGGTCTTTGACGATATATTTCAGGTAATTTTTGGTTGGTATAACCTGATCCTGAATGGCCAGTAGTGAACCTTCTGTTTCGGGAAACATCCTTCCTGATGTCAGCCAATAGTTTGACGCTATACTGTCGAAATGGTCTTGACTGACCTCATTGGGATGTCGCCCGTGCAGAGGCTTGCCCATCCAGGTGCGCATTTTTTCGTTCTTAGTAAGGTGGTTTATGCGCATTTCTGGTTCCCTCAGTTTAATGGGTGTTGTGTCATCTACTGCACAAATCGCGCGATGAAGAGTGGATGTCTCCGCCTGCACCTGAAAATAAGTTCTTAAATTAGTAATCTGTTTTTCTATTTGCTTATATCCATAAGTCCTCGACCTCCTAAATACCACGGTAATGTCGTTCTTTCTACTGCACTTCGAGGATGGTGTTTTTGTGCCTTTGTGAGGTCCGTTCGTACTTTTCGCTGAAGATTTTCTATATCCGTTTTTGTCCACTTAACAATACCAAATGAGTAGCTAAGCGCGGAACATGCGCAGATGTTTAGTGCCTTAAACAAATTTTTACTGTTAAGGTGTGAACCAAGCAGCTGTTTTACCCTTCGTATAAACTTAGTTGTTATCTCAGTTTCCATTTGCATATGGTCAATCTTCCGCGCTTGCTTTATTCCGAGGTATTTATACATATCATTTTCACCCATGGCCTCGATGTTCTGGCCGTTTTGCATATCGAATCCGCCGGGCTGAACCTTTCCTTTGATTATATTTAAGACACGGCACTTGTCAAGACCGAAGTGCATACTAATATCATTTGAGAAATTTTCAACAGTTTTTAGCATCTGGTCTAGGTGGTTTCGAGTGGAAGCCATTAATTTCAAATCATCCATATACAACAGATGATTAAGCTTCGCCACAACAGTGTTGTTATTTTTGATACTAAAACCTGAGTCGGTGGAGTTCAGTAGCTGAGATAGTGGGTTCATCGATAAACAGAACCAAAAAGGACTCAAGGAGTCCCCCTGGAAAAGGCCGCGGTTAATTGGGATATCTTCAGTTTCGATGTTCTTTTCACCAGGTATTTGAAGGTTAATTTTAGTCTTCCACTCCGTCATTATATGCTTTAAAAAGGTCACTATATTATCATCGACTTTATATATTTTCAATATATCTATCAGCCATTGATGCGGTACTGAATCAAAGGCCTTCTTGTAGTCGATGAAGGCGGTAAAAAGGTTCCTTTTTTTGCTGTATGCCTGGTTGGAAATGACTGAGTCGATTATAAGTTGTTCTTTGCAGCCCATGGAACCCTTAGCGCATCCTTTCGGTTGAGGCTCTATGATATTGTTTAGAGAACAGTGTTGGTAGATACGCTGGGTTACACAAGATGTGACCAATTTGTACAAAGTTGGAAGACAAGTAATTGGGCGGTACTTGGCTGGATCTTGGGTGTTATTTTGATCCTTTGGTATTAGATAAGTGGTTCCTTGAGTAAGAAATGATGGTATTTTCTGCGGATTAAAAATAACATGATTAATTAATACTGGTAAATGCTCGTGTGTACTCCAAAACTTTTTTAGCCAGAAGTTTTGGACTCCGTCTGGCCCAGAAGATTTCCAGTTATGAAGCTCTTTGATAATGTTCGAGACTTCTTCAGTGGTGAAAGGTTCATATGGAACATTAGTGTAGTGTTGACAGTTGTTCGTCGTTTCTTCAATCCATCCAGCATTGTTGTTATGAGTAGCTGGTGTCGAAAGTTGGTTTCCCCAAAACTCATGAATTTCTTCTTGGCTTGGGTAGGATTTATTTATATTTTCTACAGTGGAATTCAGTTTCCTATAGAAAGACTTCTCTGCATGCTCAAAAAGTATATTGTCACATTTCCGGTTATTACTCACTTTGTATCGCCTAAGGCAGCCTGAATAAACGGAGAGTTTTTCTTTGAGTGTGTCCAGGCAGTGTCGAGCTGTGTTGTTTTCTGGATCATGT
Source organism: Diabrotica balteata (assembly GCA_918026665.1). Taxonomy (NCBI): domain Eukaryota; kingdom Metazoa; phylum Arthropoda; class Insecta; order Coleoptera; family Chrysomelidae; genus Diabrotica; species Diabrotica balteata. Next base: position 69,360,622 of record OU898282.1, on the reverse strand, counting down.
TGTGAGTGTCTTCCAGTGTTCAGAATTATTTCTTCAGTTCTTTTAACTACTTTTTGAGTTCTTACTCCTCGAATGTATTCCGTAATTTGTCCAATGTCCCTACGCAGTAATTCAATCTTCCTCAGCAGTCGTTGTTCCCAGGGTGCTATTCTGTTATCAGTCCTTCCGATATTAGTTCCTCGTCGTGTTCTGATCTTAATGCCCATAACATTAGCAATTGCTGTTGCCGCACAGTAAATCAGCATATGCAAATATTCCAATGTATGGGCTTCCACGATATAATTGGGTAGGACTTCAGTATTCACAATTTGTAACAGCGGTCCTAGTTTCTTCGAAGAGTTTATTTTTGGTAGCGGTGGTCTGCTAAGTGGGTTTGTTCCACTAAACTCTTGTACGGCACGTGCCATCTCGTTTACCAGACTATAGTGTAACTCGTTATTCTCCTGTTGTATATTATCAGGTGGAGTTTCTTGGATGAGAAGCTCAGGAATCTGCTCATTAATGATTTCATTAGGGACTTGGTCTACAACTTGCTCTAGGTTATGGATCTCCCGTTCGACTTCGCTTTTGATCATGTCGCGTCTATTCTCTGGGATAAGATTGTTTCTGATAATTACCCGGTATTGGTCTGCTACTCTTTGTTCAGATACTTGGATTTCTGGGTACTCCATGCAAAATTCGGCATAAAGTTGTTGTCGATAGCCGATCGTTTCTTGGCCGAGGTTTGTCACCTTATAATAAAAGCGCAAAATGTTCTCGTTTATAGACACAGTCCATTTCATGCGCTGCCTCGGTCGTCCCGCTTAAGTGAGCGCCGGCTGATGTTCCAGCGCAGCACCTTCAGCTAGTAGAGCTCTTGCTGTTGTTTGGCTCACTGGTGGTTCTTCTTGTGGTTCTTGTTGTTGTTGGGCTGTAGCTGATTGTATGACAGGGGCCCGCCTCCTCAACACCCTGCTACCGCCGTCCCGCATGCTGTCACGTCCAGCGCCGGCTCCAGACGTGCCCTGACGATCCCCAGGCAGCCACCCTAAACGTAAATTATTATTCTCCATTATCATGGGTGTGCATTTTATACCTACTGCCAGGTGTCAGTTTTTGTTCCACGACAGGTATTCCTGTTACCCTCTGGGTATCGGTTCTAAGAATACCCAGAAAGCATCCCCCATTCGCAGGGGGCCGCGCCTGATAGAAGAACTGGTAAAAACTCCCACAGGCTATTATTATTATTCAGATTTAGCCATACGGCTTACACTTCCTCTAAGGGGAAAATTCACGCATCCCAGATACCTACGGTATCAAAAGGATTGAGCTCTGGTGGGACTCTTTCCGTGTTATCGAGCCCTAGGTGACTTGGTATGTTGGAGTATCTCCCAAGAATTTTCTTACACATCTGGACGTCGCGAGGAGTACAGCTTTCTGCATGGCCTTATAAAGATGTTCATTTAGACCCAGCTGTTTTATGTTCGCTATGGGGTGTTTGGGAATAACACCAGTAGTAGATAAAACAATAGTTAGTGTCTGGGTACTTTCCATTCTCCATTGTCTCCTGATTTGTATTTCTAGATCTCTGTACTTGGCGATCTTTTCGTTGTATTTAACACCTCAATTATTGGTGTTGGGTATCGTTACATCAATAAGTGTTGTTTGTCTAGTAAGTTTATTAACTAGTATGAGATCCGGTCTATTATGGACCACTGGTTGGTCTGTAAGCACAGTGCGGTCCCAGTATAGCTTGTAGTTGTCATTTTCAAGCATTCTATCAGGGGCGTATTGATAATAAGGAAGATGGTCGGTTTGGAGAAGTCCCAGTTTGTCAGCTAGTTCTTGGTTAATAATCTTTCCTACTGAGTCATGGCGTTCTTTATAATCAGTACCGACAAATGCCTGGCAGCCACCGGTAAGATGTTGGATGGTTTCTTGGGCTTGGCATCCATATCGGCATTTGTCATTTTGGACTTGAGGATCTTTAACAATATATTTCAGGTAATTTTTAGTTGGAATAACCTGATCCTGAATGGCAAGTAGGAAACCCTCAGTCTCGGGAAACATCTTTCCTGATGTCAACCAATAGTTCGACGCTGTATTGTCGACATATTCTTGGTTGATCTCATTGAGATGTCGCCCATGGAGAGGTTTACTCATCCAGGTGCGCATTTTTTCTTGCTGAGTCAGGTGGTTTATGCGCATTTCTTGTTCCCTCAGTTTAAGCCGCGTCGTATCATCTACTGCGCAAATTGCTCGATGTAAAGTAGATGTCTCAGCCTGTACCTGAAAATAAGATCTTAAATAAGCAATGTGTTTATCTAATTGCTCACCTATATCCATAAGTCCTCTTCCTACTTGATACCGCGGTAATGTTGTTCTCTCTACTGCACTACGTGGATGATGTTTTTGCGCCTTTGTGAGAAGTGTTCTTACTTTCCGCTGAAGACCCTCTATATCCGTTTTTGACCACTTTATAATATCAAATGAGTAGCTCAGCGCGGAACAGGCGTAATTTAGTTGTCTTACTCTTCGCACGAACTCCGAAGTTAGTTCTGTTTTCATTTGTTTATGGTCAATTTTCCGCGCTTGTTTTACTCCGAGATATTTGTACATATCATTTTCACCCATTGCCTCGATGTTTTGGCCATCTTGCATATCGAAACCTCCGGGCTGAACTATATTTAGTACTTTAGTACTAACTTTCCTCTGACTATATTTAGTATACGGCACTTGTCTAGTCCAAAATGCATACTGATATCATTTGAGAAATTTTCTACAGTTTTTAACATCTCATCTAAGTGGTTTCGAGTGGAAGCCATTAATTTTAAATCATCCATATACAACAGATGATTAAGCTTCGCTACAACGGTGTTGTTATTTTTGATGCTAAATCCTGAGTCAGTAGAGTTCAGCAGCTGAGATAGTGGGTTCATCGCTAGGCAGAACCAAAGTGGACTCAACGAGTCCCCCTGGAAAAGGCCCCGGTTAATAGGGATATCTTCAGTTTCGATATTAATTTCACCAGGTATTTGAAGGTGTATTTTAGTCTTCCACTCTGCCATTATATGCTTCAAAAAGGTCACGAGATTATCATCGACTTTATATATTTTCAATATATCTATAAGCCATTCATGCGGCACTGAATCAAAAGCCTTCTTGTAGTCAATGAAGGCAGTAAAAAGGTTTCTTTTTTTGGTGTATGCCTGGTTAGAAATGACTGAGTCGATAATAAGTTGTTCCTTGCATCCCATGGAGCCCTTAGCGCATCCTTTCTGTTGGGGCTCTATGATATTGTTCAGAGCACAATGTTGCTAGATACGCCGGGCCACACAGGATGTGACCAATTTGTATAAAGTTGGAAGACAAGTAATTGGGCGGTACTTGCCTGGATCTTGGGTGTTATTTTGATCCTTCGGTATTAGATAAGTGGTTCATAGTTCATACATTAGATAATAATATACATAAATTATTATTATTATTATTATCCAGATTTAGCCATACGGCTCACACTCCCTCTAAGGGGAAAATTCACTCATCCCAGATACCTACGGTATCAAAAGGATTGAGCTCTGGTGGGACTCTTTCCATGTTATCGAGTCCTAGGTGACTTGGTACGCCGGTGTATCTCCTAAAAATTTTCGCACGCATCTAGACGTCGAAAGTAGCACAGTTTTCTGCATGACCTTATATAGATGTTCATTTAGACCCAGCTTTTTTATGTTTTCTAGGAGGTTCTTCGGAATGACTCCAGTGGTAGAAAGAATAATCGGTATCGTCTGGGTACTTTCCATTCTTCATTGTCTTCTTATTTATATTTCCAGATCTCTGTACTTGGCGATCTTTTCGTTGTACTTAACACGCAAATTATTGTTGTTAGGTATTGCCACATCGATTAGAGTTGTTTGTCTTGTTAGTTTATTAACTAGCACGAGATCTGGCCTATTATGTGCTACAGTTTGGTCTGTGAGCACAGTACGATCCCAGTATAGCTTGTAGTTGTTATTCTCAAGCATACTCTCTGGAACGTATTGATAATATGGGAGATGGTTTGTTTGTATAAGTCCCAGTTTAATAGCTATCTCTTGATGGAGGATCTTTCCTACTGAGTCATGCCGTTCCTTATATTCAGTTGCAGCAAATGCCTGGCAGCCTCCGGTAAGATGTTGGATCGTTTCTTGGGTTTGACATCCATATCGGCATTTGTCGTTTTGAACCTGAGGGTCTTTGACAATATATTTCAGTAAATTTTTGGTTGGCATAACCTGATCCTGAATGGCGAGTAATGAACCTTCTGTTTCAGGGAACATCTTTTCTGATGTCAGCCAATAGTTCGACGCTATATTGTCGACATAGTCTTGACTGACTTCATTCGGATGTCGCCCGTGCAGAGGTTTACCCATCCAGATGCGCATTTTTTCGTTCTTAGTAAGATGGTTTATGCGCATTTCTTGTTCCCTCAGGTTGATCGGTGTTGCGTCATCTACTGCGCAAATCGCGCGATGAAGAGTAGATGTCTCCGCCTGCACCTGAAAATAAGTTCCTAAATTATTAATCTGTTTATCTAATTGCTCGCTTATATCAATAAGTCCTCGTCCTCCTAAATACCGTGGTAATGTCGTTCTTTCTACTGCACTTCGAGGAAGGTGTTTTTGTGCCTTTGTGAGGTGTGTTCGTACTTTTCTCTGAAGACTTTCTATATCCGTTTTAGTCCACTTAATAATACCAAATGAGTAGCTAAGCGCGGAAAATGCGTAGGTGTTTAATGCCTTAAACAAATTTTTACTATTAAGATGTGAGCGGAGTAGCTGTTTTACCCTTTGTATGAACTCTGATGTTAATTCGATTTTCATTTGTTTATGGTCAATTTTCCGCGCTTGCTTTACTCCTAGATATTTATACATGTCATTTTCGCCCATAGCCTCGATGTTTTGGCCATTTTGCATGTCGAATCCCCCGGCCTGAACCTTTCCCTTGACTATATTTAGTACACGACATTTGTCTAACCCAAAGTGCATACTAATATCATTTGAAAAAGTTTCTACAATTTTTAGCATTTGATCTAAGTGAGTTCGAGTGGAAGCCATTAGTTTCAAATCATCCATATACAACAGATGATTAAGCTTCGTTACTACAGTGTTGTTGTTTTTAATGCTAAAACCTGAGTCAGTGGAGTTCAATAGCTGGGATAGTGGGTTCATCGCTAAACAGAACCACAAGGGACTTAGCGAGTCTTCTTGGAAGAGGCCGCGGTTAAATGCGATATTTTCCGTTTCGATATTGTTTTCACCAGGTATTTGGAGGTGAATTTTAGTCTTCCAATCTGTCATTATATGTCTTACTATACTATATTATCATCGACTTTATATATTTTTAATATATTTACCAGCCATTCATGCGGCACTGAGTCAAAGGCTTTCTTATAGTCAATAAAGGCAGTGAAGAGGTTCCTTTTTTTGGTGTATGCCTGGTTAGAAATGAGTCGATAATAAGTTGTTCTTTGCAACCCATGAAGCCCTTAGCGCATCCTTTCTGTTGAGGTTCTATGATATTGTTTAGAGCGCAGTGTTGGTAGGGCTACACAGGATGTGACCAATTTATACAGAGTTGGAAGACACGTAATTGGGCGGTATTTGGCTGGATCTTGGGTGTTATTTTGATCCTTCGGTATTAAATAAGTTGTTCCCTGAGTTAGGAATGATGGTATTTCCTGCGGATTAGAAATAACACGATTAATTAATGTTGACAGGCACTCATGAGCACTCCAGAACTTCTTAAGCCAGAAGTTTTGAACTTCATCTGGTCCAGGAGATTTCCAGTTATGAAGTTCTTTGATGATATTAGAGACTTCTTCTGTGGTGAAGGGTTCATAAACAGTTGTGCGGTAGTATTGACAGCTGTGCGTCGTAACTTCTATCCATCCAGCATTGGTGTTAAGAGCAGCTGGTGTGGAAAGTTGATTTCCCCAAAACTCCCGAATGTCTTCTTGGCTTGGGTATGATTTATTGGCACTTTCGACAGTGGAATTAAGTTTCCGATAGAACGCCTTCTCGGCATGCTCAAAAAGCGCATTGTCACATTTTCGGCTGTTACTAACCTTGTACCTCCTTAGTCGTCCTGAATAAACGGAGAGTTTTTGTTTTAATGTATCCAGGCACTGATGGGCTGTGATGTTTACTGGATCATATTGCGAGTGTCTTGCAGTGCTTAGCATTATTTGGTCAGCTCTTTTAATGACTTTTCTACTTGTTGTTCCTCGTATATATTCTGTCATTTGACCAATGTCCCTACGCAGTAATTCAATCTTGTTTAGAAGCCGTTTCTCCCAAGGTGCAACTCTGTTATCAGTCCTTCCGGCATTGGTACCCCGTCGTGTTCTGATCTTAATTCCCATTATATTAGCTGTTGTTGTTGCTGCACAGTAAATAAGCATATGCAAATATTTCAGCGTATGGGCTTCTACGACGTAATTGGGTAGGACTTCAGTATTTATCATTTGTAACAGAGCACCCAGTTTTTTAGAAGAGTTTATTTTTGGTAGTGGTGGTCTGCTAATTGGATTTGTTCCATTAAACTCTTGTACAGCTCGTGCCATTTCGCTTACCAGAGTATCGCGTAACTCGTTGTTGTCCTGTAGTGTATTATCAGGTTGAGTTTCTTGTATGGTAAGCTCAGGAATCTGCTCATGTCTCTCATTAGGGACTTGATCTACATTTACCTCTTGGTGAATAATCTCCCGTTCGACTTCGCTTCTGATGGTATTGTGTCTAGCCTCTGGGATAAGATTATTTCTTATAATTACCCGGTATTGATCAGCAACTCGTTGTTCAGTTACTTGAATTTCTGGGTACTCCCTGCAAAATTCGGCATAGAGATTTTGTCGATACCCGATCGTTTCTTGACCGAGGTTTGTCACCTGGTAATAGAAGCGCAAAATATTCTCATTGATGGACACAGTCCATTTCATGCGCTGCCTCGGTCGTCCCGCTTGGGTGAGCGCCGGCTGATGTTCCAGCGCAGCACCTTCAGCAGGTGGAGCTCTTGTTGTTGTTTGGCTCGCTTGTGGTTGTTCTTGCTGTTGTTGTTGTTGTTGTTGAGCTGTAGCTGATTGTATGACAGGGCCCACCTCCTCAACACCCTGCCACCGACGTCCCGCATGCTGTCACGTTAAGCGCCGGCTCCAGACGTGCCCTGGCGATCCCCAGGCAGCGACCCTAAACGTAAATTATTATTCTCCATTATAATGGGTGTGCATTTTATACCTACTGCCAGGTGTCAGTTTTTGTTCCACGACAGGTATTCCTGTTACCCTCTGGGTATCTGCGCTACGGATACCCAGAAAGCATCCCCCATTCGCAGGGGGCCGCGCCTGATAGAAGAACTGATAAAAACTCCCACAGGTTATTATTCAGATTTAGCCATACGGCTCACACTCCCTCTAAGGGGAAAATTCACTCATCTTAGATACCTACGGTATCAAAAGGATTGAGCTCTGGTGGGACTCTTTCCGTGTTATCGAGCCCTAGGCGACTTGGTATGCTGGAGTATCTCCCAAAAATTTTCGTACACATCGGGATGTTGAGAGTAGTACAGCTTTTTGCATGGTCTTGTAGAGATGTTCATTCAGACCTAGCTTTTTTATATTTTCTAGGAGGTTCTTTGGAATGACTCCAGTAGTAGAGAGAATAATAGGAATTGTCTGGGGACTTTCCATTTTCCACTGTCTTCGTATTTGAATTTTCAAATCCCTGTACTTGGCGATTTTTTCGTTCTGTTTAACACGAAGATTATTGTTGTTGGGTATCGCCACATCAAATAATGTTGTTTGTCTCTTTAGTTTATTAACTAGTATGAGATCTTGTCTATTATGTGCCACTGTTTGGTCTGTAAGCACCGTGCGATCCCAATATAGCTTGTAGTTGTCGTTCTCAAGTATACTCTCAGGAACATATTGATAATATGGAAGATGGTTTGTTTGAAGAAGTCCCAGTTTGATAGCTATCTCTTGATGAAGGATCTTTCCTACTGAGTCGTGCCTTTCCTTATATTCAGTTGCAGCAAATGCCTGACAGCCCCCAGTAAGATGTTGAATGGTTTCCTGAGCTTGGCATCCACATCAACATTTGTCATTTTGGACCTGAGGGTCTTTGACAATATATTTCAGGTAATTTTTGGTTGGTATAACCTGATCCTGAATAGCCAGTAGTGAACCTTCTGTTTCGGGGAACATCCTACCTGATGTCAGCCAATAGTTCGACGCTATACTGTCGACATGGTCTTGACTGACCTCATTGGGATGTCGCCCGTGCAGAGGCTTGCCCATCCAGGTGCGCATTTTTTCGTTGTTAGTAGGGTGGTTTATGCGCATTTCTGGTTCCCTCAGTTTGATCGGTGTTGTGTCATCTACTGCACAAATCGCGCGATGAACAGTAGATGTCTCCGCCTGCACCTGAAAATAAGTTCTTAAATTAGTAATCTGTTTTTCTAATTTCTGGCTTATATCCATAAGTCCTCGACCTCCTAAATACCGCGGTAATGTCGTTCTTTCTACCGCACTTCGAGGATGGTGTTTTTGTGCCTTTGTGAGGTGTGTTCGCACTTTTCGCTGAAGATTTTCTATAGCCGTTTTTGTCCACTTAACAATACCAAATGAGTAGCTGAGCGCGGAACATGCGTAGGTGTTTAGTGCCTTAAACAAATTTTTACTGTTAAGGTGTGAACGAAGCAGCTGTTTTAAACTTCGTGTAAACTCAGTTGTTATCTCAGTTTTCATTTGCTTATGGTCAATCTTCCGCGCTTGCTTGATTCCTAGGTATTTATACATATCATTTTCACCCATGGCCTCGATGTTCTGGCCGTTTTGCATATCGAATCCGCCGAGCTGAACCTTTCCTTTAATTATATTTAAGACACCGCACTTGTCAAGACCGTGTCAAGTGCATACTAATATCATTTGAGAAATTTTCAACAGTTTTTAGCATCTGGTCTAGGTGGTTTCGAGTAAAAGCCATTAATTTTAAATCATCCATGTACAACAAATGATTAAGCTTCGCCACAACAGTGTTGTTATTTTTGATACTAAAACCCGAGTCGGTGGAGTTCAGTAGCTGAGATAGTGGGTTCATCCCTAAACAGAACCAAAGAGGACTCAAGGAGTCCCCCTGGAAAAGGCCCCGGTTAATAGGGATATCTTCAGTTTCGATGTTTTTTTTCACCAGGTATGTGAAGATGAATTTTAGTCTTCCACTCCGTCATTATATGCTTTAAAAAGGTCACTATATTAACAACGACTTTATATATTTTCAATATATCTATCAGCCATTGATGCGGTACTGAATCAAAGGCCTTCTTCTAGTGGATGAAGGCGGTAAAAAGGTTCCTTTTTTTGCTGTACGCCTGGTTGGAAATGACTGAGTCGATTATAAGTTGTTCTTTGTATCCCATGGATCCCTTAGCGCATCCTTTCTGTTGAGGCTCTATGATATTGTTTAGAGAACAGTGTTGGTAGATACGCTGGGTTACACAGGATGTGACCAATTTGTACAAAGTTAGAAGACAAGTAATTGGGCGGTACTTGGCTGGATCTTGGGTGTTATTTTGATCCTTTGGTATTAGATAAGTGGTTCCTTGACTAAGAAATGGTGGTATTTCCTGCGGATAAAAATTAACATGATTAATTAATACTGCTAAATGCTCGTGTATACTCCAAAACTTCTTTAGCCAGAAGTTTTGAACTCCGTCTGGGCCAGGAGATTTCCAGTTATGAAGCTCTTTGATAATGTTCGAGACTTCTTCAGTGGTGAAAGGTTCATAGGGAACATTAGTGTAGTGTTGACAGTTGTTCGTCGTTTCTTCAATCCAACCAGCATTGTTGTTATGAGTAGCTGGTGTCGAAAGTTGGTTTCTCCAAAACTCATGAATTTCTTCTTGGCTTGGGTAGGATTTATTTATATTTTCTACAGTGGAATTCAGTTTCCTATAGTATATTTCTTATAGCATATTTCCTATATTATTATTATTATTATCCAGATTTAGCCATACGGCTCACACTCCCTCTAAGGGGAAAATTCACTCATCCCAGATACCTACGGTATCAAAAGGATTGAGCTCTGGTGGGACTCTTTCCGTGTTATCGAGCCCTAGGTGACTTGGTATGTTGGAGTATCTCCCAAAAATTTTCGTACACATCTGGACGTCGCGAGGAGTACAGCTTTCTGCATGGCCTTATAAAGATGTTCATTTAGACCTAGTTGTTTTATGTTTTTGGGAATAACACCTGCTAGGAGGTTTTTGGGAATAACACCAGTAGTAGATAGAACAATAGGTAGTGTCTGGGTACTTTCCATTCTTCATTGTCTCCTGATTTGTATTTCTAGATCTCTGTACTTGGCGATCTTTTCATTGTATTTAACAACTAAATTATTGATGTTGGGTATCGCCACATCAATAAGTTTGTCTAGTAAGTTTATTAACTAGTATGAGATCCGGTCTACTATGGGCCACTGGTTCATCTGTAAGCACAGTGCGGTCCCAGTATAGCTTGTAGTTGTCATTTTCAAGCATTCTATCAGGAGCGTATTGATAATAAGGAAGATGGTCGGTATGAAGAAGTCCCAGTTTGTCAGCTAGTTCTTGGTGGATAATCTTTCCTACTGAGTCATGGCGTTCTTTATAATCAGTACCGACAAATGCCTGGCAGCCACCAGTAAGATGTTGGATGGTTTCTTGGGCTTGGCATCCATATCGGCATTTGTCATTTTGGACTTGAGGATCTTTAACAATATATTTCAGGTAATTTTTAGTTGGAATAACCTGATCCTGAATGGCAAGTAGGAAACCCTCAGTCTCGGGAAACATCTTTCCTGATGTCAACCAATAGTTCGACGCTGTATTGTCGACATATTCTTGGTTGATCTCATTGAGATGTCGCCCATGCAGAGGTTTACTCATCCAGGTGCGCATTTTTTCTTGCTGAGTCAGGTGGTTTATGCGCATTTCTTGTTCCCTCAGTTTAAGCGGCGTCGTATCATCTACTGCGCAAATTGCTCGATGTAAAGTAGATGTCTCAGCCTGTACCTGAAAATAAGATCTTAAATTAGCAATTTGTTTATCTAATTGCTCACCTATATCCATAAGTCCTCTTCCCCCTTGATACCGCGGTAATGTTGTTCTCTCTACTGCACTACGTGGATGATGTTTTTGCGCCTTTGTGAGAAGTGTTCTTACTTTCCGCTGAAGACCCTCTATATCCGTTTTTGACCACTTTATAATACCAAATGAGTAGCTCAGCGCGGAACAAGCGTACGTATTTAATGCCTTAAACAAATTTTTACTATTAAGATATGACCGATTTAGTTGTCTTACTCTTCGCACGAACTCCGAAGTTAGTTCCGTTTTCATTTGTTTATGGTCAATTTTACGTGCTTGTTTTATTCCGAGATATTTGTACATATCATTTTCACCCATTGCCTTGATGTTTTGGCCACCTTGCATATCGAAACCTCCAGGCTGAACCTCTTCTCTGACTATATTTAGTATACGGCACTTGTCTAGTCCAAAATGCAATCTAATGTCATTTGAGAAATTTTCTACAGTTTTTAGCATCTCATCTAGGTGGTTTCGGGTGGAAGCCATTAATTTTAAATTATCCATATACAACAGATGATTAAGCTTCGCTACAACGGTGTTGTTATTTTTGATGCTAAATCCTGAGTCAGTAGAGTTCGGCAGCCAAGATAGTGGGTTCATCGCTATGCAGAACCAAAGTGGACTCAGCGAGTCCCCCTGGAAAAGGCCCCGGTTAATTGGGATATCTTCAGTTTCGATATTAATTTCACCAGGTATTTGAAGGTGAATTTTAGTCTTCCACTCTGCCATTATATGCTTCAAAAAGGTCACGAGATTATCATCGACTTTATATATTTTTAATATATCTATAAGCCATTCATGCGGCACTGAATCAAAAGCCTTCTTGTAGTCTTTATTTATTATTATCCCAGATTTAGCCATAAGGCTCACACTCCCTCTAAGGGGAAAATTCACTCATCCCAGATACCTACGGTATCAAAAGAATTGAGCTCTGGTGGGACTCTTTCCGTGTTATCGAGCCCTAGGTGACTTGGTATGTCGGAGTATCTCCCAGAAATTTTCGTACACATCTGGAGGTCGCGAGGAGTACAGCTTTCTGCATGGCCTTATAAAGATGTTCATTTAGACCCAGCTGTTTTATGTTCGCTAGGAGGTTTTTGGGAATAACACCAGTAGTAGATAGAACAATAGGTACTGTCTGGGTACTTTCCATTCTCCATTGTCTCTTGATTTGTATTTCCAGATCTCTATACTTGGCGATCTTTTCGTTGTATTTAACAAGCAAATTGTTAGTGTTAGGTATCGCCACATCAATAAGTGTTGTTTGCCTGGTAATTTTATTCACTAGTATGAGATCCGGTCTATTATGGGCCACTGGTTGGTCTGTGAGCACAGTGCGGTCCCAGTATAGCTTGTAGTTGTCATTTTCAAGCATTCTGTCAGGGACATATTGATAATAAGGAAGATGGTCGGTTTGGAGAAGTCCCAGTTTGTCAGCTAGTTCTTGGTGGATAATCTTTCCTACTGAGTCATGGCGTTCTTTATAATCAGTACCGACAAATGCCTGGCAGCCACCGGTAAGATGTTGGATGGTTTCTTGGGCTTGGCATCCATATCGGCATTTGTCATTTTGGACTTGAGGATCTTTAACAATATATTTCAGGTAATTTTTAGTTGGAATAACCTGATCCTGAATGGCAAGTAGGAAACCTTCAGTCTCGGGAAACATCTTTCCTGATGTCAACCAATAGTTCGACGCTGTATTGTCGACATATTCTTGGTTGATCTCATTGAGATGTCGCCCATGCAGAGGTTTACTCATCCAGGTGCGCATTTTTTCTTGCTTAGTCAGATGGTTTGTGCGCATTTCTTGTTCCCTCAGTTTAAGCGGCGTTGTGTCATCTACTGCGCAAATTGGTCGATGTAAAGTAGATGTCTCAACCTGTACCTGAAAATATGATCTTAAATTAGCAATTTGTTTATCTAATTGCTCACCTATATTCATAAGTCCTCTTCCTCCTTGATACCGCGGTAATGTTGTTCTCTCTACTGCACTGCGTGGATGATATTTTTGCGCCTTTGTGAGAAGTGTTCTTACTTTCCGCTGAAGACCCTCTATATCCGTTTTTGACCACTTTATAATACCAAATGAGTAGCTCAGCGCGGAACAGGCGTACGTAAGTAATGCCTTAAACAAATTTTTACTATTAAGATATGACCGATTTAGTTGTCTTATTCTTCGCACGAACTCCGAAGTTAGTTCAGTTTTCATCTGATTATGGTCAATTTTCCGCACCTGTTTTACTCCGAGATATTTGTAAATATCATTTTCTCCCATTGCCTCGATGTTTTGGCCATCTTGCATATCGAAACCTCCGGGCTAAACCTTTCCTCTGACTATATTAAGTATACGACACTTTTCTAGTCCAAAATGGATACTGATATCATTTCAGAAAGTTTCTACAGTTTTTAGCATCTGATCTAAGTGATTTCGAGTGGAAGCCATTAGTTTCAACTCATCCATATACAACAGATGATTAAGCTACGCCACAACAGTGTTGTTATTTTTGATGCTAAATCCTGAGTCAGTGGAGTTCAGCAGCTGAGATAGTGGGTTCATCGCTAGGCAGAACCAAAGTGGACTCAACGAGTCCCCCTGGAAAAGGCCCCGGTTAATAGCGATATCTTCAGTTTTGATATTGGTTTCACCAGGTATTTAAAGGTGAATTTTAGTCTTCCACTTTGTCATTATATGCTTCAAAAAGGTCACGAGATTATCAATCGACTTTATATATTTTCAATATATCTATAAGCCATTCATGCGTCACTGAGTCAAAAGCCTTCTTGTAGTCAATGAAGGCAGTAAACAGGTTTCGTTTTTTGGTGTATGCCTGGTTAGAAATGACTGAGTCGATAATAAGTTGTTCTTTGCATCATATGGAGCCCTTAGCGCATCCTTTCTGTTGGGGCTCTATGATATTGTTTAGAGCACAGTGTTAGTAGATACGCCGGGCCACACAGGATGTGACCAATTTGTACAAAGTTGGAAGACAAGTAATTGGGCGGTACTTGGCTGGATCTTGGGTGTTATTTTGATCCTTCGGTATTAGATAAGTGGTTCCCTGAGTAAGAAATGATGGTATTTTCTGTAAATTAGAAATAATATTATTAATAAATACTGTTAAAAGCTCATGAACACTCCAAAACTTCTTTAACCAGAAGTTTTGAACTCCGTCTGGTCCAGGAGATTTCCAGTTATGAAGCTCTTTGATGATGTTCAAGACTTCTTTAGTGGTGAAAGATTCATAAAGAATATTCCTATAGTGTTGACAATTGTTCTCCGTGTCTTCAATCCATCCAGCATTGTTGTTATGGGTAGCTGGCGTCGAAAGTTGATTTCCCCAAAACTCATGAATTTCTTCTTGGCTTGGGTAGGATTTAGTTACATTTTCTACAGTAGAATTTAGTTTCCTATAGAAAGCCTTCTCTGAATTCTCAAAAAGTATATTGTCGCATTTGCGGTTGTTACTAACTTTGTATCTCCTTAAGCGACCTGAATAAACGGAGAGTTTTTGTTTTAATGTGTCTAGGCAGTGTTGAGCTGTGTTGTTTTCTGGATCATGTTGTGAGTGTCTTGAAGTGTTCAGAATAATTTCTTCAGCTCTTTTAATTAGTTTTTGACTTCTTACTCATCAGATGTATTTCGTAATTTGCCCAATATCCCTGCGCAATAATTCAATTTTCTTCAGCAGTCTTTTTTCCCAGGGTGCAATTCTGTTTTCAGTCCTTCCGATATTAGTTCCCCGTCGTGTTCTGATCTTAATGCCCATAACATTAGCAATTGCTGTAGCTGCACAGTAAATCAGTATATGCAAATATTCTTATGTATGTGCTTCCACGATATAATTGGGTAGGACTTCAGTGTTTATAATTTGAAATAATTATTATTATCCCAGATTTAGCCATACGGCTCACACTCCCTCTAAGGGGAAAATTCACTCATCCCAGATACCTACGGTATCAAAAGGATTGAGCTCTGGTGGGACTCTTTCCCTGTTATCGAGCCCTAGGTGACTTGGTATGTCGGAGTATCTCCCAGAAATTTTCGTACACATCTGGAGGTCGCGAGGAGTACAGCTTTCTGCATGGCCTTATAAAGATGTTCATTTAGACCCAGCTGTTTTATGTTCGCTAGGAGGTTTTTGGGAATAACACCAGTAGTAGATAGAACAATAGGTACTGTCTGGGTACTTTCCATTCTCCATTGTCTCTTGATTTGTATTTCCAGATCTCTATACTTCGCGATCTTTTCGTTGTATTTAACAAGCAAATTGTTAGTGTTGGGTATCGCCACATCAATAAGTCTTGTTTGCCTGGTAATTTTATTCACTAGGATGAGATCCGGTCTATTATGGGCCACTGGTTGGTCTGTGAGCACAGTGCGGTCCCAGTATAGCTTGTAGTTGTCATTTTCAAGCATTCTGTCAGGGACATATTGATAATAAGGAAGATGGTCGGTTTGGAGAAGTCCCAGTTTGTCAGCTAGTTCTTGGTGGATAATCTTTCCTACTGAGTCATGACGTTCTTTATAATCAGTACCGACAAATGCCTGGCAGCCACCGGTAAGATGTTGGATGGTTTCTTGGGCTTGGCATCCATATCGGCATTTGTCATTTTGGACTTGAGGATCTTTAACAATATATTTCAGGTAATTTTTAGTTGGAATAACCTGATCCTGAATGGCAAGTAGGAAACCTTCAGTCTCGGGAAACATCTTTCCTGATGTCAACCAATAGTTCGACGCTGTATTGTCGACATATTCTTGGTTGATCTCATTGAGATGTCGCCCATGCAGAGGTTTACTCATCCAGGTGCGCATTTTTTCTTGCTTAGTCAGATGGTTTGTGCGCATTTATTGTTCCCTCAGTTTAAGCGGCGTTGTGTCATTTACTGCGCAAATTGCTCGATGTAAAGTAGATGTCTCAGCCTGTACCTGAAAATAAGATCTTAAATTAGCAATTTGTTTATCTAATTGCTCACCTATATCCATAAGTCCTCTTCCTTCTTGATACCGCGGTAACGTTGTTCTCTCTACTGCACTGCGTGGATGATGTTTTTGCGCCTTTATGAGAAGTGTTCTTACTTTCCGCTGAAGACCCTCTATATCCGTTTTTGACCACTTTATAATACCAAATGAGTAGCTCAGTGCGGAACAGGCGTACGTATTTAATGCCTTAAACAAATTTTTGCTATTAAGATATGACCGATTTAGTTGTCTTATTCTTCGCACGAACTCCGAAGTTAGTTCAGTTTTCATCTGTTTATGGTCAATTTTCCGCGCCTGTTTTACTCCGAGATATTTGTAAATATCATTTTCACCCATTGCCTCGATGTTTTGGCCATCTTGCATATCGAAACCTCAAATAACCAAAATAATAATTATTATTATTATTATTCCAGATTTAGCCATACTGCTCACACTCACTCTAAGGTGAAAATTCACTCATCCCAGATACCTACGGTATCAAAAGGATTGAGCTCTGGTGGGACTCTTTCCATGTTATCGAGTCCTAGGTGACTTGGTACGTCGGTGTATCTCATAAAAATTTTCGCACGCATCTAGACGTCGAAAGTAGCACAGCTTTCTGCATGACCTTATATAAATGTTCATTTAGACCCAGCTTTTTTATGTTTTCTAGGAGGTTCTTCGGAATGACTCCAGTGGTAGAAAGAATAATCGGTATCGTCTGGGTACTTTCCATTCTCCATTGTCTTCTTATTTGTATTTCCAGATCTCTTTACTTGGCGATCTTTTCGTTGTACTTAACACGCAGATTATTGTTGTTAGGTATCGCCACATCGATTAGAGTTGTTTGTCTTGTTAGTTTATTAACTAGCACGAGATCTGGTCTATTATGTGCTACAGTTTGGTCTGTGAGCACAGTACGATCCCAGTATAGCTTGAAGTTGTCATTCTCAAGCATACTCTCTGGAACGTATTGATAATATGGGAGATGGTTTGTTTGTAGAAGTCCCAGTTTAAGGGCTATCTCTTGATGGAGGATCTTCCCTACTGAGTCATGCCGTTCCTTATATTCAGTTGCAGCAAATGCCTGGCAGCCTCCGGTAAGATGTTGGATCGTTTCTTGGGCTTGACATCCATATCGGCATTTGTCGTTTTGGACCTGAGGGTCTTTGACAATATATTTCAGGTAATTTTTGGTTGGTATAACCTGATCCTGAATGGCGAGTAATGAACCTTCTGTTTCAAGAAACATCTTTTCTGATGTCAGCCAATAGTTCGACGCTATATTGTCGACATAGTCTTGACTGACTTCATTCGAATGTCGTCCGTGCAGAGGTTTACCCATCCAGATGCGCATTTTTTCGTTCTTAGTAAGATGGTTTATGCACATTTCTTGTTCCCTCAGGTTGATCGCTGTTGTGTCATCTACTGCGCAAATCGCGCGATGAAGTGTAGATGCCTCCGCCTGCACCTGAAAATAAGTTCTTAAATTAATAATCTGTTTATCTAATTTCTCGCTTATATCAATAAGTCCTCGTCCTCCTAAATACCGTGGTAATGTCGTTCTTTCTACTGCACTTCGAGGATGGTGTTTTTGTGCCTTTGTGAGGTGTGTTCGTACTCTTCTCTGAAGATTTTCTATATCCGTTTTAATCCACTTAATAATGCCAAATGAGTAGCTAAGCGCGGAAAATGCGTAGGTGTTTAATACCTTAAACAAATTTTTACTATTAAGATGTGAGCGGAGTAGTTGTTTTACCCTTCGTATGAACTCTGATGTTAATTCGATTTTCATTTGTTTATGGTCAATTTTCCGCGCTTGCTTTACTCCTAGATATTTATACATGTCATTTTCGCCCATAGCCTCGATGTTTTGGCCATTTTGCATGTCGAATCCCCCGGTCTGAACCTTTCCCTTGACTATATTTAGTACACGACATTTGTCTAACCCAAAGTGCATACTAATATCATTTGAAAAAGTTTCTACAGTTTTTAGCATTTGACCTAAGTGATCAGCATTATTATTATTATCCAGATTTAGCCATACGGCTCACACTCCTTCTAAGGGGAAAATTCACTCATCCCAGATACCTACGGTATCACAAGGATTGAGCTCTGGTGGGACTCTTTCCATGTTATCGAGTCCTAGGTGACTTGGTACGTCGGTGTATCTCCCAAAAATTTTCGCACGCATCTGGACGTCGAAAGTAGCACAGATTTCTGCATGATCGTATATAGATGTTCATTTAGACCCAGCTTTTTTATGTTTTCTAGGAGGTTCTTTGGAATGACTCCAGTGGTAGAAAGAATAATAGGTATCGTCTGGGTACTTTCCATTCTCCATTGTCTCCTTATTTGTATTTCCAGATCTCTGTACTTGGCGATCTTTTTGTTGTACTTAACACGCAGATTATTGTTGTTAGGTATCGCCACATCGATTAGAGTTGTTTGTCTTGTTAGTTTATTAACTAGCACGAGATCTGGTCTATTATGTGCTACAGTTTGGTCTGTGAGCACAGTACGATCCCAGTATAGCTTGAAGTTGTCATTCTCAAGCATACTCTCTGGAACGTATTGATAATATGGGAGATGGTTTGTTTGTAGAAGTCCCAGTTTAAGGGCTATCTCTTGATGGAGGATCTTTCCTACTGAGTCATGCCGTTCCTTATATTCAGTTGCAGCAAATGCCTGGCAGCCTCCGGTAAGATGTTGGATCGTTTCTTGGGCTTGACATCCATATCGGCATTTGTCGTTTTGGACCTGAGGGTCTTTGACAATATATTTTAGGTAATTTTTGGTTGGTATAACCTGATCCTGAATGGCGAGTAATGAACCTTCTGTTTCAAGAAACATCTTTTCTGATGTCAGCCAATAGTTCGACGCTATATTGTCGACATAGTCTTGACTGACTTCATTCGGATGTCGTCCGTGCAGAGGTTTACCCATCCAGATGCGCATTTTTTCGTTCTTAGTAAGATGGTTTATGCACATTTCTTGTTCCCTCAGGTTGATCGCTGTTGTGTCATCTACTGCGCAAATCGCGCGATGAAGTGTAGATGCCTCCGCCTGCACCTGAAAATAAGTTCTTAAATTAATAATCTGTGTATCTAATTTCTCGCTTATATCAATAAGTCCTCGTCCTCCTAAATACCGTGGTAATGTCGTTCTTTCTACTGCACTTCGAGGATGGTGTTTTTGTGCCTTTGTGAGGTGTGTTCGTACTCTTCTCTGAAGATTTTCTATATCCGTTTTAATCCACTTAATAATGCCCAATGAGTAGCTAAGCGCGGAAAATGCGTAGGTGTTTAATGCCTTAAACAAATTTTTACTATTAAGATGTGAGCGGAGTAGTTGTTTTACCCTTCGTATGAACTCTGATGTTAATTCGATTTTCATTTGTTTATGGTCAATTTTCCGCGCTTGCTTTACTCCTAGATATTTATACATGTCATTTTCGCCCATAGCCTCGATGTTTTGGCCATTTTGCATGTCGAATCCCCCGGTCTGAACCTTTCCCTTGACTATATTTAGTACACGACATTTGTCTAACCCAAAGTGCATACTGATATCATTTGAAAAAGTTTCCACAGTTTTTAGCATTTGATCTAAGTGATTTCGAGTGGAGGCCATTAGTTTCAAATTATCCATATACAATAGATGATTAAGCTTTGCCACTACATTGTTGTTGTTTTTAATGCTAAAACCTGAGTCACTAGAGTTTAATAGCTGGGATAGTGGGTTCATCGCTAGACAGAACCACAAGGGACTCAGCGAGTCTCCTTGGAATAGGCCGCTGTTAATTGCGATATTTTCCGTTTCGATTTTGTTTTCACCAGGTATTTGGACGTGAATTTTAGTGTTCCAATCTGTCATTATATGTCTTAAGAAGGTCACTATATTATCATCGACTTTATATATTCTTAATATATCTACCAGCCATTCATGCGGTACTGAGTCAAAGGCTTTCTTATAGTCAATAAAGGCAGTGAAGAGGTTCCTTTTTTTGGTGTATGCCTGGTTAGAAATGACTGAGTCGATAATAAGTTGTTCTTTGCAACCCATGGAGCCCTTAGCGCATCCTTTCTGTTGAGGTTCTATGGTATTGTTTAGAGCGCAGTGTTGGTAGATACGCTGGGCTACACAGGATGTGTCCAATTTATACAGAGTTGGAAGACACGTAATTGGGCGGTATTTGGCTGGATCTTGGGTATTATTTTGATCCTTCGGTATTAAATAAGTCGTTCCCTGAGTTAGGAATGATGGTATTTCCTGCGGATTAGAAATAACGCGACTAATTAATATTGACAGGCACTCATGAGCACTCCAGAACTTCTTAAGCCAAAAGTTTTGAACTCCGTCTGGTTATTATTATTATCCCAGATTTAGCCATACGGCTCACACTCCCTCTAAGGGGAAAATTCACTCATCCCAGATACCTACGGTATCAAAAGGATTGAGCTCTGGTGGGACTCTTTCCATGTTATCGAGTCCTAGGTGACTTGGTACGTCGGTGTATCTCCCAAAAATTTTCGTACACATCTGGACGTCGCGAGGAGTACAGCTTTCTGCATGGCCTTATAAAGATGTTCATTTAGACCCAGCTGTTTTATGTTCGCTAGGAGGTTTTTGGGAATAACACCAGTAGTAGATAGAACAATAGGTAGTGTCTGGGTACTTTCCATTCGCCATTGTCTCCTGATTTGTATTTCTAGATCTCTGTACATGGCGATCTTTTCGTTGTATTTAACAGCTAAATTATTGGTGTTGGGTATCGCCACATCAATAAGTGTTGTTTGTCTAGTAAGTTTATTAACTAGTATGAGATCTGGTCTATTATGGGCCACTGGTTGGTCTGTAAGCACAGTGCGGTCCCAGTATAGCTTGTAGTTGTCATTTTCAAGCATTCTATCAGGAGCGTATTGATAATAAGGAAGATGGTCGGTATGGAGAAGTCCCAGTTTGTCAGCTAGTTCTTGGTGAATAATCTTTCCTACTGAGTCATGGCGTTCTTTATAATCAGTACCGACAAATGCCTGGCAGCCACCGGTAAGATGTTGGATGGTTTCTTGGGCTTGGCATCCATATCGGCATTTGTCATTTTGGACTTGAGGATCTTTAACAATATATTTCAGGTAATTTTTAGTTGGAATAACCTGATCCTGAATGGCAAGTAGGAAACCCTCAGTCTCGGGAACCATCTTTCCTGATGTCAACCAATAGTTCGACGCTGTATCGTCGACATATTCTTGGTTGATCTCATTGAGATGTCGCCCATGCAGAGGTTTACTCATCCAGGTGCGCATTTTTTCTTGCTGAGTCAGGTGGTTTATGCGCATTTCTTGTTCCCTCAGTTTAAGCGTCGTCGTATCATCTACTGCGCAAATTGCTCGATGTAAAGTAGATGTCTCAGCCTGTACCTGAAAATAAGATCTTAAATTAGCAATTTGTTTATCTAATTGCTCACCTATATCCATAAGTCCTCTTCCCCCTTGATACCGCGGTAATGTTGTTCTCTCTACTGCACTACGTGGATGATGTTTTTGCGCCTTTGTGAGAAGTGTTCTTACTTTCCGCTGAAGACCCTCTATATCCGTTTTTGACCACTTTATAATACCAAATGAGTAGCTCAGCGCAGAACAGGCGTACGTATTTAATGCCTTAAACAAATTTTTACTATTAAGATATGACCGATTTAGTTGTCTTACTCTTCGCACGAACTCCGAAGTTAGTTCCGTTTTCATTTGTTTATGGTCAATTTTACGTGCCTGTTTTACTCCGAGATATTTGTACATATCATTTTCACCCATTGCCTCGATGTTTTGGCCATCTTGCATATCGAAACCTCCAGGCTGAACCTTTCCTCTCACTATATTTAGTATACGGCACTTGTCTAGTCCAAAATGCATACTGATGTCATTTGAGAAATTTTCTACAGTTTTTAGCATCTCATCTAGGTGATTTCGGGTGGAAGCCATTAATTTTAAATCATCCATATACAACAGATGATTAAGCTTCGCTACAACGGTGTTGTTATTTTTGATGCTAAATCCTGAGTCAGTAGAGTTCAGCAGCTGAGATAGTGGGTTCATCGCTAGGCAGAACCAAAGTGGACTCAACGATTCCCCTTGGAAAAGGCCCCGGTTAATAGGGATATCTTCAGTTTCGATATTAATTTCACCAGGTATTTGAAGGTGAATTTTAGTCTTCCACTCTGCCATTATATGCTTCAAAAAGGTCACGAGATTATCATCGACTTTATATATTTTCAATATATCTATAAGCCATTCATGCGGCACTGAATCAAAAGCCTTCTTGTAGTCAATGAAGGCAGTAAAAAGGTTTATTATTATTATTATTATTATTATTATTATCCCAGATTTAGCCATACGGCTCACACTCCCTCTAAGGGGAAAATTCACTCATCCCAGATACCTACGGTATCAAAAGGATTGAGCTCTGGTTGGACTCTTTCCGTGTTATCGAGCCCTAGGTGACTTGGTATGCTGGAGTATCTCCCAAAAATTTTCGTACACATCGGGATGTTGAGAGTAGTACAGCTTTTTGCATGGTCTTGTAGAGATGTTCATTCAGACCTAGGTTTTTTATATTTTCTAGGAGGTTCTTTGGAATGACTCCAGTAGTAAAGAGAATAATAGGTATTGTCTGGATACTTTCCATTTTCCACTGTCTTCGTATTTGAATTTCCAAATCCCTGTACTTGGCGATTTTTTCGTTCTGTTTAACACGAAGATTATTGTTGTTGGGTATCGCCACATCAATTAATGTTGTTTGTCTCTTTAGTTTATTGACTAGTATGAGATCTGGTCTATTATGTGCCACTGTTTGGTCTGTAAGCACCGTACTGAGTCGTGCCGTTCCTTATATTCAGTTGCAGCAAATGCCTGACAGCCCCCGGTAAGATGTTGAATGGTTTCCTGAGCTTGGCACCCATATCGGCATTTGTCATTTTGGACCTGAGGGTCTTTGACGATATATTTCAGGTAATTTTTGGTTGGTATAACCTGATCCTGAATGGGCAGTAGTGAACCTTCTGTTTCGGGGAACATCCTTCCTGATGTCAGCCAATAGTTCGACGCTATACTGTCGACATGGTCTTGACTGACCTCATTGGGATGTCGCCCGTGCAGAGGCTTGCCCATCCAGGTGCGCATTTTTTCGTTCTTAGTAAGGTGGTTTATGCGCATTTCTTGTTCCCTCAGTTTGATCGGTGTTGTGCATCTACTGCACAAATCGCGCGATGAAGAGTAGATGTCTCCGCCTGCACCTGAAAATAAGTTCTTAAATTAGTAATCTGCTTTTCTAATTGCTCGCTTATATCCATAAGTCCTCGACCTCCTAAATACCGCGGTAATGTCGTTCTTTCTACTGCACTTCGAGGATGGTGTTTTTGTGTCTTTGTAAGGTGCGTTCGTACTTTTCGCTGAAGATTTTCTATATCCGTTTTTGTCCACTTAACAATACCAAATGAGTAGCTAAGCGCGGAACATGCGTAGGTGTTTAATGCCTTAAACAAATTTTTACTGTTAAGGTGTGAACGAAGCAGCTGTTTTACCCTTCGTATAAACTCAGTTGTTATCTCAGTTTTGATTTGCTTATGGTCAATCTTCCGCGCTTGCTTTATTCCGAGGTATTTATACATATCATTTTCACCCATGGCCTCGATGTTCTGGCCGTTTTGCATATCGAATCCGCCGGGCTGAACCTTTCCTTTGATTATATTTAAGACACGGCACTTGTCAAGACCGAAGTGCATGCTAATATCATTTGAGAAATTTTCAACAGTTTTTAGCATCTGGTCTAGGTGGTTTCGAGTGGAAGCCATTAATTTCAAATCATCCATATACAACAGATGATTAAGCTTCGCCACAACAGTGTTGTTATTTTTGATACTAAAACCTGAGTCGGTGGAGTTCAGTAGCTGAGATAGTGGGTTCATCGCTAAACAGAACCAAAGAGGACTCTAGGAGTCCTCTTGAAAAAGGCCCCGGTTAATTGGGATATCTTCAGTTTCGATGTTTTTTTCACCAGGTATTTGAAGGTGAATTTTAGTCTTCCATTCCGTCATTATATGCTTTAAAAAGTTCACTATATTAACATCGACTTTATATATTTTCAATATATATATATATCAGCCATTGATGCGATACTGAATCAAAGGCCTTCTTGTAGTCGATGAAGGCGGTAAAAAGGTTCCTTTTTTTGCTGTACGCCTGGTTGGAAATGACTAAGTCGATTATAAGTTGTTCTTTGCAGCCCATGGAACCCTTAGCGCATCCTTTCTGTTGAGGCTCGATGATATTGTTTAGAGAACAGTGTTGGTAGATACGCTGGGTTACACAGGATGTGACCAATTTGTACAAAGTTGGAAGACAAGTAATTGGGCGGTACTTGGCTGGATCTTGGGTGTTATTTTGATCCTTTGGTATTAGATAAGTGGTTCCTTGAGTAAGAAATGATGGTATTTCCTGCGGATTAAAAATAACATGATTAATTAATACTGTTAAATGCTCGTGTGTACTCCCAAACTTCTTTAGCCAGAAGTTTTGAACTCCGTCTGGCCCAGGAGATTTCCAGTTATGAAGCTATTTGATAATGTTCGAGACTTCTTCAGTGGTGAAAGGTTCATAGGGAACATTAGTGTAGTGTTGACAGTTGTTCGTCGTTTCTTCAATCCATCCAGCATTGTTGTTATGAGTAGCTGGTGTCGAAAGTTGGTTTCCACAAAACTCATGAATTTCTTCTTGGCTTGGGTAGGATTTATTTATATTTTCTACAGTGGAATTCAGTTTCCTATAGAAAGACTTCTCTGCATGCTCAAAAAGTATATTGTCACATTTCCGGTTATTACTCACTTTGTATCTCCTAAGGCGACCTGAATAAACGGAGAGTTTTTGTTTTAGTGTGTCCAGGCAATGTCGAGCTGTGTTGTTTTCTGGATCATGTTGTGAGTGTCTTCCAGTGTTCAGAATTATTTCTTCAGTTCTTTTAACTACTTTTTGAGTTCTTACTCCTCGAATGTATTCCGTAATTTGTCCAATGTCCCTACGCAGTAATTCAATCTTCCTCAGCAGTCGTTGTTCCCAGGGTGCTATTCTGTTTTCAGTCCTTCCGATATTAGTTCCTCGTCGTGTTCTGATCTTAATGCCCATAACATTAGCAATTGCTGTTGCCGCACAGTAAATCAGCATATGCAAATATTCCAATGTATGGGCTTCCACGATATAATTCGGTAGGACTTCAGTATTCACAATTTGTAACAGCGCTCCTAGTTTCTTCGAAGAGTTTATTTTTGGTAGCGGTGGTCTGCTAAGTAGGTTTGTTCCACTAAACTCTTGTACGGCACGTGCCATCTCGTTTACCAGACTATCGTGTAACTCGTTTATTATTATTATTATTATCCAGATTTAGCCATACGGCTCACACTCCCTCTAAGGGGAAAATTCACTCATCCCAGATACCTACGGTATCAAAAGGATTGAGCTCTGGTGGGACTCTTTCCGTGTTATCGAGCCCTAGGTGACTTGGTATGTTGGAGTATCTCCCAAGAATTTTCTTACACATCTGGACGTCGCGAGGAGTACAGCTTTCTGCATGGCCTTATAAAGATGTTCATTTAGACCCAGCTGTTTTATGTTCGCTAGGAGGTTTTTGGGAATAACACCAGTAGTAGATAGAACAATAGGTACTGTCTGGGTACTTTCCATTCTCCATTGTCTCCTGATTTGTATTTCTAGATCTCTGTACTTGGCGATCTTTTCGTTGTATTTAACAACTAAATTATTGGTGTTGGGTATCGCCACATCAATAAGTGTTGTTTGTCTAGTAAGTTTATTAACTAGTATGAGATCCGGTCTATTATGGGCCACTGGTTGGTCTGTAAGCACAGTGCGGTCCCAGTATAGCTTGTAGTTGTCATTTTCAAGCATTCTATCAGGAGCGTATTGATAATAAGGAAGATGGTCGGTATGGAGAAGTCCCAGTTTGTCAGCTAGTTCTTGGTGAATAATCTTTCCTACTGAGTCATGGCGTTCTTTATAATCAGTACCGACAAATGCCTGGCAGCCACCGGTAAGATGTTGGATGGTTTCTTGGGCTTGGCATCCATATCGGCATTTGTCATTTTGGACTTGAGGATCTTTAACAATATACTTCAGGTAATTTTTAGTTGGAATAACCTGATCCTGAATGGCAAGTAGGAAACCCTCAGTCTCGGGAACATCTTTCCTGATGTCAACCAATAGTTCGACGCTGTATTGTCGACATATTCTTGGTTGATCTCATTGAGATGTCGCCCATGCAGAGGTTTACTCATCCAGGTGCGCATTTTTTCTTGCTGAGTCAGGTGGTTTATGCGCATTTCTTGTTCCCTCAGTTTAAGCGGCGTCGTATCATCTACTGCGCAAATTGCTCGATGTAAAGTAGATGTCTCAGCCTGTACCTGAAAATAAAGTCTTAGATTAGCAATTTGTTTATCTAATTGCTCACATATATCCATAAGTCCTCTTCCCCCTTGATACCGCGGTAATGTTGTTCTCTCTACTGCACTACGTGGATGATGTTTTTGCGCCTTTGTGAGAAGTGCTCTTACTTTCCGCTGAAGACCCTCTATATCCGTTTTTGACCACTTTATAATACCAAATGAGTAGCTCAGTGCAGAACAGGCGTACGTATTTAATGCCTTAAACAAATTTTTACTATTAAGATATGACCGAGTTAGTTGTCTTACTCTTCGCACGAACTCCGAAGTTAGTTCCGTTTTCATTTGTTTATGGTCAATTTTACGTGCCTGTTTTACTCCGAGATATTTGTACATATCATTTTCACCCATTGCCTCGATGTTTTGGCCATCTTGCATATCGAAACCTCCAGGCTGAACCTTTCCTCTGACTATATTTAGTATACGGAACTTGTCTAGTCCAAAATGCATACTGATGTCATTTGAGAAATTTTCTACAGTTTTTAGCATCTCATCTAGGTGATTTCGGGTGGAACCAATAATTTTAAATCATCCATATACAACAGATGATTAAGTTTCGCTACAACGGTGTTGTTATTTTTGATGCTAAATCCTGAGTCAGTAGAGTTCAGCAGCTGAGATAGTGGGTTCATCGCTAGGCAAAACCAAAGTGGACTCAACGAGTCCCCTTGGAAAAGACCCCGGTTAATAGGGATATCTTCAGTTTCAAAATTAATTTCACCAGGTATTTGAAGGTGAATTTTAGTCTTCCACTCTGCCATTATATGCTTCAAAAAGGTCACGAGATTATCATCGACTTTATATATTTTCAATATATCTATAAACCATTCATGCGGCACTGAATCAAAAGCCTTCTTGTAGTCAATGAAGGCAGTAAAAAGGTTTCTTTTTTTGGTGTATGACTGGTTAGAAATGACTGAGTCGATAATAAGTTGTTCTTTGCATCCTATGGAGCCCTTAGCGCATCCTTTTTGTTGGGGCTCTATGATATTGTTCAGAGCACAGTGTTGGTAGATACGCCGGGCCACACAGGATGTGACCAATTTGTACAAAGTTGGAAGACAAGTAATTGGGCGGTACTTGGCTGGATCTTGGGTGTTATTTTGATCCTTAGGTATTAGATAGGTGGTTCCCTGAGTAAGGAATGATGGTATTTCCTGTGAATTAGAAATAATATTATTAATAAATACTGTTAAAAGCTCATGAACACTCCAAAACTTCTTTAGATAGAAGTTTTGAACTCCGTCCGGTCCAGGAGATTTCCAGTTATGAAGCTCTTTGATAATGTTCGAGACTTCTTCAGTGGTGAAAGGTTCATAAGGAATATTCCTGTAATGTTGACATTTGTTCGTGGTGTCTTCAATCCATCCAGCTTTGTTGTTATGGGTAGCTGGCGTCGAAAGTTGGTTTCCCTAAAACTCATGAATTTCTTCTTGGCTTGGGTAGGATTTATTTGCGTTTTCTACAGTGGAATTAAGTTTCCTATAGAAAGTTTTCTCTGCTTGCTCAAAAAGTATATTGTCGCATTTCCGGTTGTTACTAACTTTGTATCTTCTCAGGCGGCCTGAGTAAACAGATAGTTTTTGTTTTAATGTGTCCAGGCATTGTTGAGGTGTGTTGTTTTCTGGTTCATATAGTGAGTGTCTTAGAGCGTTAAACTGTATTTCTTCAGCTCTTTTGATGATTTTTCTACTTCTTACTCCTCTTATGTACTCTGTTATTTGTCCAATGTCCCTACGCAGTAATTCGATCTTCTTCAGCAGTCGTTTTTCCCAGGGTGCTATTCTGTTACCAGTCCTTCCGATGTTGGTACCCCGTCGTGTTCTGATCTTAATGCCCATAACATTAGCAATTGCTGTTGCTGTACAGTAAATCAGCATATGCAAATATTCGAATGTATGGGCCTCTGTGATATAGTTGGGTAGGACTTCAGTATTCACGATTTGTAACAGCGCTCCTAGTTTCCTAGATTATTATTAATATTATTATCCAGATTTAGCCATACGGCTCACACTCCCTCTAAGGGGAAAATTCACTCATCCCAGATACCTACGGTATCAAAAGGATTGAGCTCTGGTGGGACTCTTTCCATGTTATCGAGTCCTAGGTGACTTGGTACGTCGGTGTATCTCCCAAAAATTTTCGCACGCATCTGCACGTCGAAAGTAGCACAGATTTCTGCATGATCTTATATAGATGTTCATTTAGACCCAGCTTTTTTATGTTTTCTAGGAGGATCTTCGGAATGACTCCAGTGGTAGAAAGAATAATAGGTATCGTCTGGGTACTTTCCATTCTCCATTGTCTCCTTATTTGTATTTCCAGATCTCTGTACTTGGCGATCTTTTCGTTGTACTTAACACGCAGATTATTGTTGTTAGGTAGCGCCACATCGATTAGAGTTGTTTGTCTTGTTAGTTTATTAACTAGCACGAGATCTGGTCTATTATGTGCTACAGTTTGGTCTGTGAGCACAGTGCGATCCCAGTATAGCTTGTAGTTGTCATTCTCAAGCATACTCTCTGGAACGTATTGATAATATGGGAGATGGTTTGTTTGTAGAAGTCCCAGTTTAATAGCTATCTCTTGATGGAGGATCTTCCCTACTGAGTCATGCCGTTCCTTATATTCAGTTGCAGCAAATGCCTGGCAGCCTCCGGTAAGATGTTGGATCGTTTCTTGGGCTTGGCATCCATATCGGCATTTGTCGTTTTGGACCTGAGGGTCTTTGACAATATATTTCAGGTAATTTTTGGTTGGTATAACCTGATCCTGAATGGCGAGTAATGAACCTTCTGTTTCAGGGAACATCTTTCCTGATGTCAGCCAATAGTGCGACGCTATATTGTCGACATAGTCTTGACTGACCTCATTCGGATGTCGCCCGTGTAGAGGTTTACCCATCCAGATGCGCATTTTTTCGTTCTTAGTAAGATGGTCTATGCGCATTTCTTGTTCCCTCAGTTTGATCGGTGTTGTATCATCTACTGCACAAATCGCGCGATGAACAGTAGATGTCTCCGCCTGCACCTGAAAATAAGTTCTTAAATTAGTAATCTGTTTTTCTAATTGTTCGCTTATATCAATAAGTCCTCGTCCTCCTAAATACCGCGGTAATGTCGTTCTTTCTACTGCACTTCGAGGATGGTGTTTTTGTGCCTTTGTGAGGTGTGTTCGTACTTTTCTCTGAAGAGTTTCTATATCCGTTTTAGTCCACTTAATAATACCAAATGAGTAGCTAAGCGCGGAAAATGCATAGGTGTTTAATGCCTTAAACAAATTTTTACTATTAAGATGTGAGCGGAGTAGCTGTTTTACTCTTCGTATGAACTCTGATGTTAATTCGATTTTCATTTGTTTATGGTCAATTTTCCGCGCTTGCTTTACTCCTAGATATTTATACATATCATTTTCGCCCATAGCCTAGCTTATTATTATTATTATTATTATTATTAATTACTGCACAAATTTATTTGGAAAACCCGCTTCAATTGTCTAAGATTTCACTTAAGCTCCTCACGTCACTCGAATATATTTTAACAAAGAAAATAATTTATGCATTTCTTACGTTTTGTTCAATATAGGTAATCCCAAGATAAAGGGCTTTCATTCTTCGAAATGTTTGTAGTTTATTATTCGACTTATCTGAATTATTTTAATTTTTTGAACTTTGAAATATTTTAAGCAAACCAATATTTTTCTCGATTTTACATATTATAACAATAATATATATATATATATATATATATATATATATATATATATATATATATATATATAAATATATATATATATACATATAGATATATATATATATATATATATATATATATATTTAATATATATATATATATATATATATATATATATATATATATATATACATATAGATAATTATATAAAGTACGTTAGACAAAAAAGGTAAAATCCTGGGTCGTCCAAAACTAGTTTCTGATAGGTATAATAGAATATTAGTACATAAGTTTGCAAAGAAGTCGACGAAATACTCTAATGAAATAAGCAATGAGCACGTGTGATTCTAGTGTGATTCTAGTCTGTCAAAAAGTTACTAACTTCGCAAAAAAATAATTACTAAATTTACTAGACAGTTCGGACCGGGATTAGCGAACCGAGTTTAAAAATGCTAAAACCTTACTTTATAAAAATGTCCTTCGTTTGGGTGATACATTTCCAATGTCCCTACAAAATAATTATAAAACACAGCGTATGAGCTTAGAAATCAATATATCGTTACAAAAATATACTATACTATTGAATTAAAAATGAAAAAACTTGCCAATGTAAGTATTTATTAATTAATTTTAATTTTTCAACATTCACATTACCCTAAAAGGTTTTTATAAAAATGTTATATTATTTTAATAAAAACTTATAAATATTTTGTTATTCATTTGAATTAAAGATGTAATAGTCCAGTTTTATCCGGAGCAGTTTTCCACCGGAGGAACGAAGTTGTCATCAGATCGTCATCAGATGGTCAAGAAATTATGAACGAGGAGATATTATCTTTTAATCGATTTTGTCAAGAGAATATTTAAGGTAAAGAGTAACTCAATATGCAACTTTTTTGCAGAGACCATGTGCGCAATGGTAAAGATGACAAGCCATTAAAAAATGTGCAGGATCGTCTTAGCTATAATAGTAGAATGATTTAATGAAAATAACATGAAATAAAACAAGTAAATCAAGTACTCATAGTTTTACAAAAACGGTTATTCAGATAAACTTAGTACTTTTACCGTTTTATAATCATCGTTCTTTTTTAATTGATCGCTATGTGGTCGGCTTCCTTAATTAGATTTATACATTTTTCAAGTTTCTATCTTAGATCATACCAATATTAATTTCTTTACAAACGTACCCTGGCCAAGCATCTCCCACCAGTTGATTTTTCTCTCATACTCCTTCCAGAAACTTGTAATTTACCAGTTCATGGTAGTGAGTAATTGAAATTTAGACATTGAATATATCCTAATTATTTTAACCTATGCTCTCATTTTGACATCAATTGTAATTACTTTTATAATTATCCTAAGTTATACATATGTAACTTTATCCCTTTTTGCTAGTCCACTCATTTATCTAATCATTCTCATTTTCATTACATATATTCATTGTTCCTTTTTTTCTTTGGATACAATTAATTTTTGTAAATTGTTTGTATTTTAATTATTTCAATTTAATTGGAATCTTTTTGTCACGCAACACACCACCCACCACCTTCCATTTTATCCATCTCTCCCTAACTCTACTGCATGCATGCAGGTCCATATGTTTCACCATTATTCTGTGATACCCATTCTGATAATTAACAATATTACTTTTTGCACCCATTTTATCATTCAAAATGATTATCTTATTTTGTAGTCGTAACTTAATATTTAAATGAACATTCTAGATATTCCGTTTTTGTCCTACTAAGTTTTAAACCTTTTTTTCTCTTCTCTTGACTGTTTTTACTAGTATTTGCTCTATATATCTTTCAGTATCATGAGGATACAATAAATATCAGGGAATCTTATCTTGTAGTTTTCCTGTTGCTTGGTCCGATACTAATAGGAAAAAATATCTACTAAGCTTGAGCCCTGATGCCTCACAATCATAACGCACTCATTACTTCGTTTTTTTTAGCTTTTGAGCGCTCATCATAGATCTGAACTTTTCAAGAAAGTCTGGTCTATTATATATGGTATATATATATATATATATATATATATATATATATATATATATATATATATATATATATGTCTTAGCTAGATAAATATCGGAAAAGCGTCAGGTAAAGGATTGGATAAAGATTTTATAAGCCAGTGTTTGGTGTAGAACTTTATTCGAAATGTGAAGGTTTCGGTGATAGGCTGTCACCTTCATCAGCACCTAAAATAATATATATATATATATATATATATATATATATATATATATAAATATATATATATATATATATATATATATATATATGTATTATATATTACATATTCTATATATTATATAATATATATACATATATATATATATATATATATATGTATATATATATATATATATATATATATAAAATATTTCTCTATGACAAATTTTAATCTACGTACGTAAAACTAACCACCACTATTTATATTTAATAAAATTTAATTATTTTTTTAATAAAGTTTGATACATTCGTCGTTGAAACATGTTCCACATAATTAGATTTTATTTTATTTAGGATAATTAATACTTGTTTGCTAATTGAAATATTATTAACCGGGCCTGTTTTTTATGCTTACAGTTTTCTCGTAACTTGTAATATTAGATACAAGCAACCACGCGCTTACCTTATGATGATAATGATTTTTAACTGCTCATTAAACTTTTGTAGACGTAAACTAACACGACACACATGTGTTGCCTTTAAATTTAATCTCTTGTGTGGTTATGCACTTTTCATTATGGGTTCTGAGGTACTTAAATGAACAAATAAGAAAATTTCAGTCAAGCATTACTACCTATTTTGCTACAATGAGTTTTAATATAATCCCGAGATTTTAGAAGAATTTAGAAGTTACGTCAACTTACTAGAGTAAAATATATGTAATTTTTCATAGAATTTTCCCCGATTAGCCATGCCTATTATCTGTAATGTGACCTAATAGTACATTTAGACTGTAAATGTAAACTTTTGTAAATACTGCTGTAATCTGTAATCTTGGAAATTGGAAAACTAGGGTTAGAAAATTAGGTTAGGACAAATGTTTTTTTATTATTTATTATTTATTTTATGATCTGTTCCTAAATTGCAACACACACACACACAATCACGCGAGGCGATCAACCCTACCCCTAGGGACATGTGTATACCACTGTAAGAGTG
Organism: Diabrotica balteata; assembly: GCA_918026665.1. Classification (NCBI taxonomy): domain Eukaryota; kingdom Metazoa; phylum Arthropoda; class Insecta; order Coleoptera; family Chrysomelidae; genus Diabrotica; species Diabrotica balteata. The sequence continues at coordinate 69,327,154 of OU898282.1, read as the reverse complement.
GGATCCACATGTCCGAAAATCAAATCGGTTACACCTCACTAGTTGAGGTGGTACCTATCTGACCCCCAGGCTTTTCCTCCACCCCTCCTCAGCGTGTGACTTACGTAAGGAAGCTTATGATCTGAATGTTACGTAGGTGTCTTGGGTAATGAGACACCTTCTGTCTTTAATGACTGTGGTTAGGCCACCTAACTGTAGGGGTAGCACACATGTCGCTACCCCTACATTACGCTGTTGGATAATTTCAGTTTGCTTTTCGGCAACACTGATTTTCTTTACTTCTATGGTTTTTAGTTTTTTGTTTGATGGGTTTGCCATTCGGCAATTTCAACAGAGTTGTTTCGCCATTCGGCGTCGTTTGTGTCCATGTCATCTTTATTACAAGATTCTTCATGGTTATAAGTTGTTTTTTGTTGTTTATTAATTATAGTTTCTTGTTTATTTTTTGTTTTGGTAGTTATTTTTTCTTTGCCGGAAGCGTGCTGTTGTTCTTTTCCGGTTTCTTTTGGTTCTTTTGGTGTTTTGGAGTCTTGTTTTTTGGATTGGATCTCCGTATTTTTCGGTTTTTCTTCTTTTGACGTTTGGTATATCTCGTTTCTTTCTATAATGTTCATGATTTTGTCTGTTAGACGTTTATTTTCTGTATATGTTTCTTTAATGATGTTTTGAAGGTCTTGAGTTTGTGCCTTCATTTCTTCCTGGGTTTTCCGGAAGTAGCGGTGCTGGACGTCTATTATTTGATTTAATTTGGTTATAGCGACTAGCATGTCTGCTTTTTCCATATTAGATATGTCTGCTTCCTTGTATTTTTTGGCTTCCTCAGGCTCAGGTTCTGAGTCGTCGTCGGAGTATATCCTCTTCCTTCTGTGTTTTTCTTCGTCGTTGTCATCCATTTCTTCGGAGATTTCGGGTAGTTCATAGCGTTGATTTTGGTTATGCGCGTGTCTAACGGCCCCGCGAAGTACGGTTATTTCATTGTCTATTTCTGAATAAGTGTCTGATATTATAGATAAATTATCAACCTGGGGGGAGGGCGACCGGGGTTGGTCGTCATCTTCTTTTTCCAGTTCTGACACGTGCGTGTCAGGACTATTCTTTGGGGAGGTTAGCGACATGTTGCCTTACGGCGGTGAACAGAGGTCAAAAGATTGTAGGGTATCTTACTTAGTAGACTCTGTTTTTTTCCACCTCACTGGCCGCTGCCAGTTAGGTTTCTAGGTGTCGTCCCAGGGACCTTTCGCGGTAGTTCTCTCCCTGTGTTCACAGGGAGGGATCCTCTTGCAGTTCTCTAATCTCGGGAGAGGGGGCCGTTTCTGTCCGACTTAGCTGCAACTATCTAAGCCTTACAGTGTCATTCCCTTCGCACACTGAGATCACCCGTAGTTTTCTGCAGAAAATACCGCTGCTATTGCATTCCGTGGCGCGCCAATAAATGTAACGTTCCAACGGTTTACAGATAACAACAATACATCCACTCTTCTCTTTGTTTCAGTTAAACAATAGCCTACACAAACTCGGTGCTTACATTCACCGGGAGCTGATAAGCTCCGTTGAATAGGTCTATTGTTCTCAATCCACAAAGCACAACCTCACTTGTCGACGTCCAACTGCCGACTAAATTGCAACACTGTTTCAAAATAGAATTACCGTCTCTGGTAGTTTCGCAAATGCCTAAAGGGTGGAGTCATTTCGTAAAAATGAAAACGTTATACAAACTGCCAAGTCATTACGAAAATGACTAGGCTTTTGCAAGAATGCCTGCATTTCATACTTGGCTACGACGTATATATATTATATATTATATATATATTAATATATATATATATATATATATATATATATATATATACAAATATATATATATATACATATATATATATATATATATATATATATATATATATATATATATATATATATATATATACTAGTAGTCACAATGAAGTGGTGTAGTGCAGTGTAGTCTGGGGGCTCGGGAAACTGAGACCTCGGAAGCCCTGTGGAAGACATTAGAGGGGATGTCGAAAGCTCTGCCCATGGAATATCGACGCAGTTCAACCCAGAAGACTGGTAATTTTAATATTAATTTTTCTAATAGCATTAATCTTAGCTCTAGGTTATATATATATATATATATATATATATATATATATATATATATATATATATATAGTCCTATATATACTATAGGCCCTATATATATATATATATATATATATATATATATATATATATATATATATAATATATATATATAGGGCCTATAGTATTTTTTGAAAAGAAAGATAACATTAATTACACCTAATTATATGTTAATTACAGTGTTTTTACTTTCCATTTTCTGTATGAGTTAAAACACACCAGTAAAACATGCCATCAACTAAGTTTTACTATTTTTACAATAAATTTTAAAAATTTTATAATGTATTTTGTCCATAATTGTATATTTTAATGTGTATTATAAATGTTGAGTGTCAATGCTTATTTAAATAATCTAAACGACTAGTAAGTTACACTGAAGAATTGTGATATTTTTTTAAATATTTACATATTTGTCTTATTGCAGTGTCTTGAAAAAGGAATAAAACCATTCCGAAAGCTCGACAAAAAGTCAAGAGTGTTTTTTTAACATCCCGGCCAATATTCTGACTGCAACCATAATAGACTGTGTTGTTTGTTTATTTCGACAGTCACTAATATCCAGTATTTCTTGTATATATATATATATATATATATATATAATATATATATATATATATATATATATATATATATATATATTGCTATGATATTTTGTTTGTATTGTATTATGTGTGTGTGTCATCGAATTTCCTTTCTGTGGACTTAATCCATTAGCCGAACTCAGTTTTGCTCTACAGATATTTATGTCACATATTACTATAAAAATAATATTTTGTATTTTAAAGATATACCTAGCTTCTATAACAATAAATGGATAATTTAATCTTCAGATTATATAGGTTAATATTCATTATAATATATCTATATAATGAAGATTATATAGATAATCTTCATTATATAGATATATTTATATCATAAAATATATTCTAGTATTATTCAACATTATTTTTTATTGTATGTTTTTTATTATTATTTTCTTTATTTTCTTTATTTCTGTTATATATATATATATATATATATATATATATATATATATATATATATATATATATATATATGTAATTTTTTCTTTTTTATTATTATTTTTTTAAATATATTATACGGAATGTAAACAAAGAGTACTTCTGCTCAGGGGTCTTTCAGAGCAATGCACATACACAAGACTAGACCACGGAAAGATAGGTAGACAAATGAGATAAATACAGGTATTAATAGTTCACAATTTTAATTTTATATTAAGTATGTTTTTAATTAGGATCTCATATACACGTTCGTCTAAACTAGATAATATTGTTTTTAGATTAAAAGGTCTTGTAATATTGGTTTCTCTCTATACTTGATTCATGAATTGATTTATTTCTATTACCTTTAGTCTACAGTTTAGTATCATGTGTTCTGCAGATCCTAACTCACCACTTTCACAAATATTACTATCACTGAGACCTATTTTAAATTTGTGTTCTGGAACTAGGCACTGTCCAAATCTAAGTCTGCATATGTATGAAACAACGATTTTTTCGCCGTGGTAATGATTAAACCAAGATTTAGCTGGAACATTTAATTGTATGTTTTTGTAGAATAGCCCTTTAGTTGAGTTGTTATATCATTGTTTCCAGGTTTTGGTTTTATTGCTGGTAATATTAGCGTAAACATCATTTAATGTTAATTTATATTCGCTTTCATTTTCTTGTTCGGTGGCCTGGTATCTTTCTTAGCTAAGGTATCTACTATTTCATTGTGTTTAAAATTAGAGTCAGCTTTTACCCAACATAATGATATTTGTTTGCCCTTAGCCTTAAGTGCGATACATGCATTAATAATGTCAATAATATGTAGTTTGATATGCCCTTCAAACTACCCAGTTTAAGTAAAGCAATTTTGCTGTCTGTAAGGATTAGACATTTCTCTTCGTTATTGTTTATACTGCTTACATACAGCATTGCTCTCAGTATTGCAATAAGTTCTGCTGAAAATGTAAAATTTTCATTAAGTCGTAAATCCTCTTTATACCTTGTCCTAGGGCCACAAACGGCAGCGGCCACTCTCGAATTTATTTTTGAGGCATCGGTATAAATTTGGTAATGTTCCGGAAATAAAATTTCTATATCCACATTAAACATGGCATTCCTTAAACAAACTGGAAATTTAGAGTAATCTCTCATGTAGGTTGGTTAAATGTTTGGTATATTGTTTAGATTTATCTGAAACATGGATGGCAGAGTTGATGTGTATAGTTTATTTTTAAATTGTCTTATTCTATTGTAACTTTCAGCAAGTAGTAATGTTGGCTTTTTCCTCCAATATTCAGTGGTTACGTCATTAATACAAAGTTTGTGGCAGTTGTTACATATTATGTTCTCTTTAGTTATCATTTTAATTATAAATTTTTCACACATAGTTTTCCTTCTTAACCATAGTAGTGGTTCATTACATTCTACGCTTAGTTTTGATATTGGAGTACTCATCAAAGCTCCTATACATAATCTGGGGCATTTATTTGAAAGGATGTCTATTTTTTAAAGATGGGTTTTGGCGGCTTGATGTAAAAGTAACATCCGTAATCTAATATTGATCTTACGTATGATCTATACATTAGTAATGCTATGTTGGGATCTGCTCCCCAGGTTGTATAGTTTACTGCTCGTAACGCATTGTACCCTTTGTCAGCTCTTGCTACGATGTACTCAATATGATCTTTCCAAATCATTTTCCTATCCAGTATAATACCCAAATATTTAACTTGAGGTTGAACATTAAACGAGATATTTTGCTCCACTACTCTGGAATGTTTCGTTTTCGGGAGAATATGCAAGCTTGTGTTTTTTTTGTTTATATGCTGCTATTTGATCTAGGGCTTCTTGTAGATGTTTAAATACTGTATTTATTTTTCTACTGCCATGTTATATTTCCAATTAATCTACATATATGCATATATCATCTGCGAATTGTAATATTTTACCTTGTTTGCTAGTAATTATGCTTTGACCTATATGAGCTGTGTAAATAATGTATATTATTGGACTTAAGATTCTCTCTAGAGGTAACCCGATGTTTGAAACTCTCGGTCCTATTAGTATGTTATTAATTTGAAGATAAAGAAATCTATTGATGTAAAGTTGATGAAGTTTCAAGCAGAGTATATCTGGCAGTCCGATTTCTTTCATTTTGTGGTATAGAATTTGTAGGCTTAAATTGTCATATGCATTTTCTATGTCTATAAATGTAGCAAATACCGACTTGTTGACTGAAAATACGAGTTATATATATCCAGTATTAAGTGCGTTAAATTTTTCATCGTAGAACATGATTTTCTAAAGCCGAATTGTGTTGCAGGTATTTTAGAATTTTTTTCTAACCAGAATTTAAGTCTACATTTAATCATTCTTTCCATTGATTGTAACACACATGATGATACTGAAATGCCTCTATACGAATCCGGACAGTTTGGTGATTTGTGTGGCTTAAGAATTGGAACTATGCTCTCTTTCCATGCACGTAGTATATCCATACTCATCCAGATATTGTTTATTACAACATACTATAGTGTATACCATCTAATCCTGGAGCTGAATTATTCTGTCTTTTTAGGCAGTTCTTTAATTCTTCCAGACTAAACGATTGTGTAAGAAATATGTTGTCTTTGTTTGCTTCGTCATTGTCATGTCTATTATCCGTAGGGTTCCTGTGATTAATTTCTCCTTCTATAACCCAAGGTCTAGCAATTCTATTCAAAAATATATTTATCCACTCATTTACAACTATCGGATTATTGGGAGGATTATAAACGTTTTTAATTTTCTTATTTCATTCCATATTTTGCTAATGGGTGTATTTTTATTTAAACTATTACAAAAGTTTTTCCAAGACTCTTTTGCTGCCTTAAATAATTCTTTTTTATAAGCGTCTGCTTATTGATATTTTAAATAATTATCGTAATTAGATAGTCTTTTTAATTGCAAAAAAGCTTCTTTTTGTTATCTTATAGCATCCCTATAATCATCATTCCACCATGGTTTATTAAATTTTGCATTGGGCCCCCCTTTTCTCTCTAAAATAGAGGATTTACTAGCTAAATGCTCTGGATATAGTAATTATAATCCAGATCACTGCCAAGAAACCGGTCATTCCATATTGTTCGACAAAACCCATATTATTTCTAAAAGCCCCTTCTTTTATTCCAGGAAAATCCGCGAATCTCTAGAGATCCGAAAAAATCCACATAATATTAATCGAGAGGAAGGATACTACTTGTCTCCCATCTGGAATCTCAATCTAGAGCCGCCGTCCGGTCCGCTACCACGATGCAGCCACATGATTGGCCAGCGCGCGCTTCTTGACGTTCGCGCCACGGAGTGTGCCGATACGTCCCGACACGACAGGTCACCGCGACTATAAATAGAGCGGTAGCGGAGTAATCGTCGGATTCACTCCCCGCCTCCCGACGCGTTAGTGTTCTGAGCTGTTGGACGTGAATCCCTGTCCTGGCATTTGGTTTTCACCTCTGGCTGCGTTGAGTAGTTGAGTTACTGTGACCAAATGCCCATCTTGGTAGTTAGTATTAGCCTTTGGTTGCGTGGAGTAACTGAGTTACCGTTGCTAACTACCCATCTTCCTGTCTTCTTTTTCTTTTTCTTTGTTCTATTGAAGAAGCTACATACAATTGTAGCGAAACGTCGAGATGAACCCACTTTTGGGTCACTCACAAATGATACGGTCCAAACCCGGAAGACGAATAAACTATAATATTTATTTTATAAAAATTTAAATTATTCTGAAAATTGATATTTTTTCTTAATAATATCGCTACTCCTGCATAACCATCTGATATATCTTCACGAAAGATGTTATATTGGGAAAAGCTTATTTAAATTCGGTTTCAACAAAGTTTCACTTAAAATAATAGCTAAGAATTTATTTTCGAAAATTTACTTTTCACAATGGCCTTTATTGTTCACTATTGATCGTGAATTCCATTGTAAAATCTTATTAGTTACTATTATAGGGCCATTTAAAACTTTTTCTATATTACTTTTAATGTCGTCTAAAATGTGTTTGTTTGCCATTGTAATTAAGTTTTTTTTCTAAGAAATTTTTAAATATTGTTACTATATTATTAGTAATTTGTTTACTAGTTAGTGAGTTTTGCTTGATTTTGATATAATGGGTTGTTTATAATTGGTAGCGACGGGTAAGCAGAAGCACTTACAGTCTCCAGTATATTTTCCTATTCTTTAAATAACGATAAACTGATTTATTTTGAGCTCCTTCGCTCCATTTTCTTTTGGTTGTCACTGTGTACCTATTCCTGTGTTTGTTGAATTCAGGACAGTCCTATAGCTACTGCTGTATTTTAATTTTGCTTCTTCAAAAGGTAAATTTTTATTTGCCATTATATGTTTAATATCCTTTTGTTTTTCAAACTCAACGCACTTGTTTCGGTCTAATGCTGAATGGTTTCCGAGATATAATATACAAGTGGGATCCTTTAAATCGCATATATATGAATCATGTTCCTGTCCGCACTTGCTTCATCTTTTCTTACCTTGACATTGTGACGTAACGTGTTCGTATCGAATGCAATCATTGTTTAAGGCATTGTATTACTCTCGGAACGTAAGGTTCCACTTGGTATATCATTCGTTCAATGATTACTTGTTTTGGAACCATTTGGCCTTTGAACGACACCACTATCGTACCCGTCTCCACTAGGTGATCATTTTCTTTTCGCTCTATTCTTTTAACGTTTATTACTTTAAAATTGCCGTATCTTGGAACAATAATACCTTTTATTTTGTTTTTTGAAATATTTTTGTCTACCCCTTTAATTACCCCACTCTTTTGAGTAAAAAAATTTGGAATTACGATATATATATATATATATATATATATATATAATATATATATATATATATATATATATCGTAATTTCTTTCTATTAATTTTTTACTTTCCACTAAAATTTAGCGCTTTTATATGTGTTACATTCAATTTTAATTTTGTTTTTTCCTATAATATTAATATTAACAATATTATCTTTAATTGCAGGTACTGCACCTAAAATTAATCGTGCTGTCGCTATACGATGCAATCGGCCAATGTTACTTGCCTTATTCTGCATAAAAACAAAATAAGGACCTTGGTCACCTTGACTGTATTTATTTTTCACCTCTGACATTATAGACTGGCCTATATTAATATTTGTTTTATTGCTTACCTGATAATCTGGTAAAAAGTTTTTTGAATTTGTTATCGGTACCTGTTTTAATTGTGTATTAACATTGTTTAAATAGTACTAGTTAGACAATCCTTATGGAACAAATGTTTGACTTATAATCTGCCGTCATGTGGCGGCCCCTAGTCAGAAATTTAAAAAACTATTAACAGAGACTAAATTCTCTGCAGGATTCTACTCGAGTATATTTTTAGGTGTCTGATAACTAATTCAAACTTGTACACGGATGCCAAATTGTGAAGAAAATATATGACTTAAATAAAATGCTTATTGTTATTATCGTCGTATACGTCTTGTGAAAGATAACTTGACTATTTCGAGCGATTATTTCAAATTGTTTTTATACTTTGAGACTTGCTAAATTTAAATCGGTCAGTAATCTATTTAAATGAAGTAGATAAATGCTGCAGTTTTTTTTTTAATTTTTATTAGTTTACCAGATAATAAATTTGGTTATGTGATTTGTTAGAAAAGGATTAAATATTTAATTGAAATAGACTCGATTGCTATCGTCTTAGAACACTCATGCGGAGGTTTATTTTTTAGTCAAGACTAAAGAGAGATTTGGTCAAGATTGTAAGACTTAAATTTTTCAATAAGTTTTATCATTGTTTAAAAAAGAAAATCTTTTTAAAAAGTGGTTTTATGTACGTTTTGTGTAAATTAAATTTTCTATATTTTAATCTTTAAAATGACGTTTGGAAATATAGTAATTTTATGGGTTTGGTTTTTTGATAATGGTTTTGAAACAATAAACAGATTGATATGCCACAAGAGGCAACATATATTTGGGCAACATAAATTAATCTATGTGTTGGGATAAAAGGAATAATAATTAACAAAGTTTTAATAAACTGTACCCTTTACTTTATTTACTTATGTATTTTACATAATACACACCATTTTTGTATTTCTGTTTACATAAATGAGAATGTTCGCCCGATCTGAGCTGTTTATTAATGAAATAATTTTAAATTACAAAGTTATAGAAATTGCAAAAATTAAATTCGCATTATTTTAATAGTTATATAACACATCAAAGTTCTAATATCTACACATAAACAACATTAACAAAATCATAATTCAAGGTAAAAAAACAAAACAACATTGTTTACATTAATAGTTATAGAAATTGATTGTAACATTGTTAATGTAATCTCCTTTGAAGTGTACAATAATTATGAAATATTTTTTTATTGAACAAAGGTGATAACGGCATATCTATAAGCTGTTCAACAAAATCGTCAGTTCAGAATTAACACTGTGTGAAACGGTATTGGAACCGGTTGATGGTTGTTTTACTGCATAGTGTAGCATAATGTTACTGCATAGATGTTTTTTTTAAATTGGTTAGCTCCAGACTTTCCAATGCAGCATTACCTATAACAATATTATTATTAATACAACGAAAAAAAATCAACTTTCTGCAAAATAAAGTAAAACAATAATTTAAGTTCTGTATTAAAAATATAAATAGCTTGGTAGTCGTGCCAATATTTGTTTATATATATATATATATAATATATATATATATAATATATATATATATATATATATATATATATATAGCAAAACTGGTAGGATTATCGACCGAAACGTAAATAACAATTTATTGTTTTGGAGTATCAGGTATGCGGTCTGTTATTAAAAAAAAACTCTTTTTTCTTCTATTACTCTATATTTCGCTGATTTTTGTCAGCTTCTTCAGGAGATAAAGATTATCTTAATCTTTATCTCCTGAAGAAGCTGACAAAAATCAGCGAAATATAGAGTAATAAAAGAAAAAAGAGTTTTTTTTTAATAACTTAATAACAGACCGCATACCTGATACTCCAAAACAATAAATTGTTATATATATATATATATATATATATATATATATATATATATATATATATATATATATATATATATATATACCGTCTTCAGTACGGTGCAGCCAAGTTAGAAAAGGAGCATATTAACTTCAAAAACGTTCGTAAAACGTTCACTACAGGAGCAATGCGACCAATTTGTAACAATAATGTTAGAAGACTCTGAGGTTTCCAGGGCAATAACTAACACGTCCACGGAGGAAGTAGTAATAGTATATTATGTAATTAATTCCCAGTAAAAATAACAGGCAATACCAACCAACCAAAGTAATGCTACAATTTTTATGGATTTTTGTTCGGTATTGTTATGTCGAAAATTTATTTACCCAAAGTACCTCGACAACTATGCTCATTGGTACAAGAACAATAATATTAAATATAGAATAAAATGAGAACAAATAATAATTATATTACTTTAACTAATCTATTACGTTAAGTCTTGTGGTAGAGTTGAACGGTTTTTAGAAACTGTATAGTTTTTGTTATCTTTGTACGGTTGTTAAGCGGTTCCTTAGAGTAGGTTTCAAGTTGCGGACTTTATACAAATTGGTGAATTGTTTGCAGTTGGTAAGTTTGGTGTGGTTGATTCGTAGTCTTCTAATAGTCGATGCTTCTCTTCTAGTTAGGAAGTCCAGGGGGAGATGACCAATAAAAGATTGAAGTTTATGAAGAGTTGTTTTAGTTTTTTGCTATAAGTTTTGTTTTAAGTATCCTCTACTTTTGCTATAAGTATCCTCTACTAACTTTTTGAAAACGAATTTCGAAATTCGTTAGCTAGGTGAATTTGGGTGACTCCAGTCACCCCATGGTTGGTAGCTTCTTTGGCAAAATGATCTGCTGTTTTATTACCAGTAATTCCGGTGTGAGAAGGCAGCCATATGAGAGAGACTGTTACATGGTAAGCAGAGAGATTTTGTTATATGTCATGAATGTTTTGAACTAATAGGTAGTCAGTGAAAATTGTATTGACTAAATAGATATATGAAAGGTAATCTAAACAAATGGCAATATGTCTGTTTCGATGGGGGATGCATTTAAAGGCCAAGAGAATACTATATAGTTCACCTGTGCAAACGTTGCATGTTAAGGGTAACCGAGATGATCTTTTAAGTTCATGTTTAGTGGTTACTGCACAACCAATACCAGTGGTAGTTTTAGAAGCATCTTTATAGAGAATTAATTTCTAAAAATGCCTTCTTTATAAAAAGGTTAGAAGATTAAAGTTTGTTAAAAATGGTGAGTGAGGTATAATATTGAAGGGAGATCTTTAGCCCAGAGGGGAAGTAAAGGTAGAAGAAATGAATTAGTCAGAAGGAGGTCAATATTTTTAAGTAGTGAAGAAATTAATTGAGGTATAGGTTTCATGATAAGGTGTTGGTTATTGTTAGTGGAAGAATACGGCATTGTGGCAATTAGGGAATGAACGGGATTAAAGAGATTTGCGGATGTTGATGTAGCATACGAAAGTAGAAGAGATTATCGTCTTAGGTTAAGAGAAAGTTCATTAGATTCACGGTATACACTCTTAATAGGACTAAAGCGAAAAGTGATTAGGCCTACATGTAGTATCATCGGCACCCCATTGAAGATGACTGAGGGTTTTAAAATTGTTCAACCTTTTTAAACAATTGGTTTTAAGTTCAGAGATTTGATTCTTCCAATATAATCATAACTATCTGTTCCAATATACTGTTTTATGTATATCAAACATAAAACAGAGAATTTTACATTAATTAAAAACAGAAAGTGGAGAATTGTTAAATAAAATTTGGGGTACGAGTGGAAATCCTTCTAAAAATTTTTATTAATTTCGTTTACTCTGAGAGAATAATAATCCTAGTTTGTTAGATTTACCTTGAAGTAGATTTATTGCACTTTGTATAAGTTTATATGAGGTTGGGACATATTTAACAGCAGTAAATGATTAGGTCATCAGCGTATTGAACATATTTGATGGGAGGCAAATTTCGTTTGCAAGAATGAATAGAGTTAAACTCAATGCAGATTCTAAAGGGACACCCTAATTTTGAGGACGGGATTGAAAAATTTTACCATTGGCAAGGACTTTAAAGATTCTTCCAGTTAGATCATTTTTTACAAATGAGAAAATGTTACCATCTAAATTGTAGTGGGAGAGTTTGTCAATGACTGCTTTTCTAGATTGAATAAAATGCCCCTTCAACGTTAAATATAGTTGCTACGACATCTTGTTGATTATAGATTGCTTAAGAATTGTGTGTTTGAAAAATAAAAAGGTTATCAATAGTAGACTGATCGGAAGCCGGATTGAGCGTCAGGAATAATATTATACTGTTTAACGAACCAAGTAAGTATTTTATTGATCATTGTTTCAAGAAGTTTGCAGGTGATATACGTAAGAGAAATCGGACGAAAAGATTTTTCAGGTTTTTTAATTGGAATGATTATAGAATTCACTATTCAATCCCCAAAGATCTGGGAATTTTTGTGTGTTCCAGATAAAGTTATAAATTTCGAGAAGTTTGGAGAGAGATGTGTTAAAGAGATTTTTTGAAAATATATAAGGGATATCATCAGGATCATCAGCAGATTTTGTACATAAAAACAAGGTAAATTTTAGTTTATTTAGGATAAACAAGGCGTTCATAAACGTAACATCGTGTGGAGTTGTCGAGATGGTGGATAAAGATTGAGTGCGTAAAGAACTGGTGGTGAAAGTCATATTACTTTTATTGAATTTGTCTCTAAAATAATTAGCGAGTCTGTCGGAAATGAATTGACTGTGAGAGATAACTGTGTTGTTGAAGATGATAGGATATAGCAATGAAGGATGAATAAATTCATAGGATAAAGGTTAGTTTTATTACCTTGGATTTGTGAAACAGTTTCTTTTCATAAATGAGTGGAGTTTGCATTGTGTGTTAGGGTGGAAGTGTAGTTTTGCCATAAGGATGTTTTACTTTCTTTAATAAGAAATTTGGCTTTAGCTTTAATTTATTTGTGTATTAGAAGATTTTCCTGGCTTTTGTTTAACCGATATTTATTTAAAGCAATCTTGGATAAACGGATGGCATTATTTCAATTAGAGTTCCACCATAGTACCATTTTGTGAGTAGAAGAGATGTTTTTTTACCGAAATGTGATTTGGCAGCAGTAAGTAAGCATTCGTAAAACAAATTTAAAGTAATGTTAATATTCTCTGTAATAGCTAAGGAAGAATAGCTTGGTGCCTAAGGAATTTTCGAAAAAGTTTTCAAGATAATTCTAGAAAACTCTAATTTTTGTGTTTTTATAGGACTTGAGTGCAGCTTTTAGTTAGAAATAGATTATAGAAGAGTTCGGATAATTAGTATCTTGTGAAACTGTGGATGAATAAGGAAAGGGTGAAGGAAAAAAGAGTATATTATGGTTAGGTCCAGATTTGTTACAAAACTTTTATTTTAAATTTTTTGTCAGAATCTTGGCTGTCTCTTGATTGTCAAGGATATCCTTTTGATTAAAAAAATTGGATATTTTAAGGTTATTTTTTTGCCCCGGATTTGCCCAATTTTTTTTCCAAACTAGACTTGGGCTAGTATTCGAAGTATATGAAGTTTTCTTACTTAATTGAATATCGTTTTTAAATTTGGCAAAAGATGAAGTAAAAATATACAGAGAGGAGAAACAATGATTAAATGCGAGAGAAAGAGAGAAATTCTATTCATCATGTATGCTGTGATTAGATTTGACATCAGAAGATTTATCAGACGAGGCACTTATATATACTCTTGTAAGCCGGAGGTAGGCTGTTCTTTTAACTTTTTTAAGATTCTAGTGATACGGTTTTTTAGTGATATTTTTCTTGTACCTGTGTAGAGCTGCAATAAGTCCTTTTGAATACCATCTATGTTTTTAGGATTTTTAAGCTTTTTGTAGTGGAGGATACATACAAAAGAATTCTCAAGAAATGCAATAAGTTGCATGGAATTGAGTGTAAAATTAGTCGGATTATCTTTGTAAATTGTTTCTATATCGAAAATATAACTAGGTTTCATCGAGTAATTCAATCAAAGATTAGATTTGGACATTTTTTGGCTGGTTTGGGTGGTATCGAGAATGTCGAATGAGGAAAAGAACTTAATAGAGCAAGAATACCGGATGAAGAGATAATGGTAGGAGTACCAGGAGGACTGTCATTGGAGTGTCCTCTTTTTTGTCCTACTGCCAACATGGGCTTTAAATTAGTATGACGAGAGATGGATAAATCCATAATGGCAGCCAGGATAACTGTGTAGTTAACGGAGGGGGACTCAATTTCCGAAGATAGAAGTTCTTTTGAAGAAGTTAAGGATTCAGGATTAAGGACTCCTTAGAGTTAGCTGAAAATGACGAAGAGAGTGGAGCATTAGCTGCAATGAGGGTGTGGTGTGGTCAACTGGAGACTTTGCGATCACACTCCACGGTATGACCGTTGTTTACGACGTAAGCTTACAAAGAAAACACTATAGTCTGTCAGAGAATAAAAATATTTTAAAGAATGTATTTTTAAGGTTAATTAACAAAGAAGATTTCACTTCGAAGTCCTTCTTGTCAGGGATTACAAATGTTACCCTAGGAAAACTCATGATATGTACCTATTGATCATCTGATGTTCCGTAATTAGTGAATGCGGGATGAAAGGAGATACATTTGAAATAAGGATTATTTTGATCGCAGAAATAAGCCTGCACATAAAGATGACGGTGGGATTAATTATGACATTCGGTGTATTAGTTGATCAAAGATGTCGGTAGATGTGAGGAAAATGCAGATTCGATTATTCGAAATGCGAGATGTAAAAGTAATAATGGTGTAAAAGCACAAAAAAAACAGACCTTTCCATAACAAATAACAAGAAACAAGCTGAAATATTGCAGCGGACAGATCTCCCTTGCATTTTTCTGTGGGGATATTTACGAGTACCATTATTTTAATGTTTTAAAACTAATTTACTTCTTCACTGTGTATGTCACTTATAAATTGAATTATAAAATTTAGATATTCTTTTACGATGTGTTTCAGCTCTTAATGTTGATAAGCAATGAAAATATTTGCAATTTCTTAAACAAGAAAAAAAAATGCTAGTTGATTTCGTCTGGGCCATAGAATGTTTTGTTTTTGTTTTAATGTTTTTATTTATTAGCTTTATATTGAGCAGACATACAAGTGTATGGCATAAAAATGTCAAAGTTATTAGAAATTTTTATAAGCTAAAAATTAGTTCTTCAAACTGATTTTTAAAAAACAAATTTAATATAATCTTGATGTTTTTTTTTTATAATTTAAAACGAAGCCATAAAAAATCGATTGCTATTCACAAAATATCCCTAGGGTGACTGTCTTGACCAGTAGAGTTGTTTAAATAATCGATCTCCGGGATAAACAAATTGAATAACTGTATGGTCGGTCTGTATGACATTTAGCATACTTTAAAAACTCATTAACTGCCATAATTTTAAATATCTGGATTACATATCGTTATGAAAAAAGAAAGTTATTAACATTTATAAATTATACTTTAAAAATAAGCGTTTTTGAATTATCTCGGCCAATACTTTAGGTATTTTAATTATAAAAATCTCAATATTAGAGAACATTTTATGATCTATAACTTTTATTTTAACCATATTTCTCTAACGTGTATAAGAAACGTTTTATGCGGAAAAATTGTGTTCACTATTTACGATTCTTTAATAAAAAAGCAAAGCAAAATTAGCTGAAATCTTCATATAATTGTCATCAGCTACCCCTCATATACCTTTTAGAGACTTTTGTTCATCTGTTTAAGATTTTTTCAGCTTTTGTAGAGTTGTAGATCATAAAAAGTTATGTAATTTTTGAGAGTATCCAAATTAAAATACATGAAACCATTAATCGAAATAGTTGCAAAAAAAACATATTTTTGCAGTTATTTATAAATTATACTCTTTTTTTGGTCAGAGACATGTAACATAGCTCCTTGAAATTATGAAAATTAATAATTGATTAAAGTGCGCTAAATATCAATCAGATAGAGCAAATAGTTTATAGTTATATAATTTGAACATTTATAATAACTTTGATATTGTTTATCCACAAACTTATATAGAGGCTTAATTAAAAACTGATGAAAAATAGTGATACACACTTTCTAAAAAAAAAACAGACTCTTCTATGACCATTACGAGCCAAGAGAGCATTTTATATTTAAAACCATAGCATTTTATTGTTAAAATCATACCTCCATTGTCTATTAACAATAAGAGTTGAAAATTGAAGGGACTCTAAATGAAGATCTGAAGTGTGCGATCCAACTTACAGATGGCATATGCAGTAAAGAAATAAAAAGAAGTAAAATTTGCAATATCTTGGCTTCTGTGGCACGTAAAACATTAATTTCTTTAAACTGGGGTAGCTCAACAAAGAGTTGTTTAAATAATCGCTCTCCGTGATAAACAAATCGTCACTATTTTTATTAGTTACATTACAAACCATTATACAAAAACAAAGTTATTTAAATCTATAAATTTCTGCAAAATCAAGGGTTTTTTGCAACTAGGTATTTTGGTGAATTCTTTATGCTTTTAATTTAGAAACTCGCAAATGGAAGAACTTTTTGAGATCTACAATTTTTATTTCAACTATTTTTCTTTAAACTGGATAAAAAACGTTTTATAAGCAAAAGAATAACCTGTCACTTTTTAAAATTGTTTAAACAAACACAAACCAAAATCACCTGTATGTCCACAGATTTATCATTAACTAACCCTCACATATCTTTTAGAAACTTGAAATACCTGTATAAGATTTTTACGTGAAATCAATGATTTTCCCAGATGTGTATAAATTAGTTCTCCGATAAAGATGAATTTATTTCTACTTTTCAATACAATAACTAAAAATAGCTAAAGAAATACATGTTTAAATATCTAATACTTTGTTTATGTTTATTAACTTGATATTTATTCACTAATTTCTTTTTTCGAAGTTTATTATATCATAATTATAATACCAACAAAAACGTAAAATTCAAATTAATGCATCTCGAATATGACGCGTCCACCGTGGCGATAATAAAAAATGAATGAAGAATGAAAAAATTTTTTTCAAATTAAATACGTAACGGAAACGGTGTGAAATACAAGAATATAAAAAAAGTTTATATTTACTTACCAAAGTGTAATATCCATGTTTGACAATCCGAAGGATTTTTTGTCGGAAATCTGAACATTTTCAATGCATGAATCTTTGTGATAAACCACATTTGTACCTAATAACAACAAATATTTCCAGTCATCTGTAAAAAACCATTTATTTATTATGGAAGAAACACTATTTTAATTTAAAATCATTTTCTTTCAAATATTATTGGATGTATGTATTACCAGGTAAAATTTATTTTTAAATACCTAATTTTGTTCATTTCATCATTTCTCATACAAATGATTCTTTATGTTTTAAACACATAGGATTAAAATGTTTTACTTACCTCGGACCAAATGTTTTTAATACACTTCCAAATAAATTACAATATTTAAATTCTTTAAACTTATTTAGATGGAGATAAGAAGATTTAGAAGCCACAGTATGTTTATGTACTATTTTAGTTGACACGATATTTTACTAGTTGATAGTAATAACAATAACTCTATTTTAAATGAATACCTTAAGTGATTCATAGGCTGTTTTTTGTTACGTTTTTATTTGTAAATAAACCTGTTGCTACTATGACAGTGAAATATTGCAACGCTGGTGAATTAAATTCGGGGGATCAAAAATGGACGTTTAGTTTATTCTTTAATTTTTTCACATAGCACCATCTAGTATAACGTATATCAAACAAACAATTGTATATTAAAAGCTATTGAGACAGAAAGAGTGGTGACATCTAGTGACTGTCTCAATTGGAATCAAACAAATTTATACATTGCGTTGGCTAACCAGTCCTATTTAAACAATGGTATTAATATCAATCTTTATAATTTCCTCAGAATGCTTTTGTTTTTCATTAACTTCATAATCCATATTAATAGCAACATCGTCAATCCTTCCTCTGTCAGGTGGATTTCCTCTGCCATCTGAATTTAATTCCATTTTTTGGTAAAAACAACAACAAATCAATTAATTAGCACTTCGATCATACAGAGAACTATTCGCTTCGGCTGCTACAATCAAACTGTGATTTGTGATTGTATTATGAGCAATAAGTATTTTTAAATAACATATATAGGGTTTTCTCGCGGTTCTCAAAGAATTAGTTTGTAAGCACTTTTAAAATTATCTTTATTATACTTATCAGGAAACACACACACACACACACACACACACACACACACACCACACACACACACACACACACACACACACACACACACACACACACACACACACACACATATATATATATATATATAATATATATATATATATATATATATATATATATATATATATATATATATGCAGTAAATATACAGCCAGGAAAATTGATATTCTAAAGGTAATAGGTTTCATAAAACCATATTAGAGAGATCATAAGTAAACCAAAAAAAGGAAAATCATCAGACTGCGATGGCTTTAGTGTTGATATTATTAGAGAGTTTGCAGTTTACACATTGGTTTATCTGTCTCTTCCCACTGAATTAATTTCAAACTCTATTAAAATGGCGATAGTGATACCATTGTATAAAGAAGGAGACTCAAAGCAATCTGAAAGTTATCGGCCAATATTTCTTTTTCTCTAGTTATTGCTAAATTTTTAAGTCTCTCTCTCTCATCATTATTCTCTAATAAACTTACATCTCTTATTTAACTATCATATGTGGTAATACCAGTCACAAACAGCTTCATTCTTCTTGCGGTATTACAAAACAGGGCAATTAAATACAGGGTGAGTCATGAGGAACTTTACATACTTCTACCATATGTAGAGTCCCTCAGGGAGCATATTATGTGGCCACTAAAAAATGTCAACTCATCTTCTTTATTGCCAACCAGATAAGAAGACTAAAGAGAACGAAGCCGTTTGATTTAGTGCTATAAGTGAGTGAAAGTGAAAAAGCAGAGTAAAGTGCGGCTAAAGTGTACACGTTAGCTAGTAGTACTATAATGTATTAGAGCCTAAGGAATATTGCTGAATATAACCTTAGATAAGTTTCTTGTAATATTTATATATAGAACTAACTTGCTTATTGATCATAGTGAATGATCAGATAGCAATAGTCATAAGATTCCTGTTGGAGATTTATTAAACAAAAAAAAAATCTTCTTTATTAATTAACAGGGTGATTTGTGTAATTGACCATTTATTTAATTTTACTGTAGTGTTTATACGGCTCATTTGATTTTTTTAATTTTTACATGATACAGTACACTACTATCAAGCATTCGACTGGTATTAGCCAAACTAAAAAATTACAGGACTGGATTTGGAAAAATTAATTTAGGGATTCGTATTAAATATTACACCCTGTATATATATTTTTTTAAAATGCAATATGTGATTTTCAAACTACATAAATAGCCAATGAAAACGACATATGCGACAATGTTGTCGCACTTTTATTAAATTTTTAGTGAACGATCACATCTTACCAAAAATAGAATAACCATAATGAAGTATCAAATTATAAGGTATTAATTTAAACAAATGGTATAAATTTCAAACATTTTAATTAAAATGAGTTCCTACAACATAATCTAATACGTAGAAAATTAACATCTTTACTGTCACTTTGTATTATCTCTACGATAGAATCAATTGTTTTTCAATTTTAAATTTTTACTCATAGATCGTATTGGGGCATTATTTTCGATAAATAATAAATTAAATGGATTAAAAAGTCAAACCTCTTGTATGTGTTAGTTTTTGTTGATTGTAAATGATTAAAATTTTATGTCAAATAATAATACATTGCATCAACTGTACTAAATAAAAATAAATCTAAAAATGTTTAAAATGAAGGTTGGCGTTGACCGTTTGACGTTTCTTGATATTTTATACCCATTGTCATTATTGTCATTATCAATTGTTATTTATGTGTACAAGAATACATATTTCTTCTGTCATATCTACCTTAAGTAAATTGTGTTAGTTTTGGTAGAGCTTTTGTTACTTTAGTTCAAACTGCCACATCAGTTTTCGACCACAGAATATGCAGACATAATATTTGTTTATGGATTCTGTAATGGGAATGGTAGGGCTGCTAGTAGAGAATATCGCAGGAGTTTTCCTAATCGTCGAACTCCCAGTCATCCAACATTTGGGTCAGTTTTTATTTATTTGCGAGAAAATGGCACTTTTCCTAGTGGAACAACAGAGCGACATGTAGATGAAGCACAGGAAGATGACATTATGGATGCCGTTACTATAAACCCTACAATAAGCACTAGACAAGTAAGATAAGAACTCAATGTTACTCAACCAAAGTAAGTAGAGTCTTACAAAAAAATAATCTATACCCATATCATATTCAAATGGTTCAGCGACTACATGCTGGAGATGAGATCAATAGGTTGGAATTTTGTAGATGGATTAACAATAATCGATCAACGCTATACAGGACACTATTTATAGATGAAGCCCAATTTACCAGAGACGGGATAAATAATTCACGAAATTCACATGTGCAGGCAGAAGAAAATCCCCATGCTATTCATGAACGTCGTTCTCAGTTAAGGTTTTCGGTTAACGTGTGGATTGGTGTCATAAATAACCAATTGGTAGGTCCTCACTTTTTTGATGGTCATTTAACAGGGCAGGTCTATTTGAACTTTCTACAAAATATTTTGCCGAATTTGCTTGCCAACGCGAACGTTGCTATCCGAGGGATGTATTTTCAGCATGATGGGGCACCCCCACACTTTTTACTGGCAGCGAGACAACATCTCAATAATGTTTATGGCAACAGATGGATAGGACGTGCAGGTCCTATTTCGTGGCCTTCAAGATCCTCTGATTTCAATCCCGTTGATTACCATATTTGGGGACGATTGAAGCAACTAGTTTACGCAGTGAATATTAATAACCGACAACAATTAATTGATAGAATTATACATTGTTGTAATACTATTAGAAACGATCCCCAGAGTATCCGTAATTCAATACGTCAATTAACAATTCGGCAACAAAAATGTGTACAGGCTGCAGGGTTCTGTTTCGAAAATCTATTTTGAATAATTTTTATTTTGTTACCATTATTGTATCTTTTCCAGTTCTAATTTATGGGTTTATCATAACTATGTATATATTTTTAGTTTTTTTTTTATAATTGTACTTCGTAATTGTTAGTAGTTACTGTTTTTTGTTGTGCAGTGACTCAGTTTATCATTTTAATTAAAAAGTTTGAAATTTATAACATTTGTTTAAATTAATTACCTTATAATTTGATACTTCATTATGGTTGTTCTATTTTTGGTAAGATTTCAGTAAGGTTCACTAAAAATTTAATAAAAGTGCGTCAACATTGTCGCATATGTCGTTTTCGTTGGCTATTCATGTAGTTTGAAAATCACTTATAGCATTTTAAAAACATATATACAGGGTGTAATATTTAATACGAATTCCTAAATTAATTTTTCCAAAGCCAGTCCTGGAATTTTTTAGTTTTGCTAATACCAGTCGAATGCTTGACAGTAGGGTACTGTATCATGCAAAAATTAAAAAAAATCAAATGAGCCGTATAAACATCACAGTAAAATGAAATAAATGGTCAATTACACAAATCACCCTGTTAATTAATAAAGAAGAGGAGTTGACATTTTTTAGTGGCCACATGATATGCTCCCTGAGGGACTCTACATATGGTAGAAGTATGTAAAGTTCCTCATGACTCACCCTGTATATGTTTTTCAACTGCCACGTTGAAAAGTAAAGTAAACGGGTGCTGACAAGTACTTTTCGTACAGAAATAATGCAATCTTCTGGTCCACAAAGAAGCATATTGACCTGATTTTATTATTTAGTTAATTGTCTTTATTTATTATCAAAAGTTCTATATTTATCATTTCCCTTATCTTAGTAGGCGTCCAGTTGTCGTTGACCATCGTTGTTCTTAGCACTGCTGCTTTCTTGGATTCCGTTTTATTGCAGTGGGAACACTCTGCTGGGCATGGCCTTCTGGAAAAAGAATCAGCGTTTCGGTTACTAACTCGGGCCTGGTGCTCAATCTTGAAACCGTATTCTTGGAGTCGTTCGACCCACCTGGCTGTCTGACCCTCTGGATTGTTAAACTGCATCAACCACTTAAGGGCGGCATGGTTGGTTCGGATTAAAAACTTCCTTTTACAGAGGTATTGATAGAAGTGCTCTACTAATTTCACTACTGCCAGAAGTTCTCTTCTCGTGACGCAATAATTTCGCTCAGGTTTTGAGAGAACTTTACTAAAATATCCAAGGAGTCTTTCCTGTCCGCCTTGAATTTGAGACAGTACTTCTCCAATTCCTACATTACTTGCATTTGTATCTAAGATAAACTCTCCTTTTGGCAGTGGATACCCTAAAATTGGTACTGGTATTAAATGCTTTTTCAAGGCCTCAAAGGCATTTTGGCAGTCTGTATTTTAGCGGTAATCTCTTGCTTTCTCTGTGAGTCGCGTTAATGGCTTAGCGATATCCGCAAACTTCTTAATAAACCTCCGGTAGTAAGTACATAGTCCAAGAAAACTTTTCACTTGATGTTTGTCAGTTAGTTATATCCATTTCTTAATGGAATCGATTTTTCCCTTATCCACGGCCACTCCTTCGTTACTGACTATATGACCCAGATAATTGACTTCACCTTGAAATAGCTGGCACTTCTTGGGGTTTATTATCAATTGGACAGCTTTGAGTCGATTAAAAACGTTTTCTAAATTCTTCAGATGGTCTCCAAATGTCTTCCCTAAGACGATTATGTCATTTAGATAAACCAGGCATGTTGTCCAAGATTAAAATTAAGTGTGGCGAAATAGGACACGTACAAAGTTCCTGTAAGCACTGTAGGTACGACGCAAATCAAGAAACTCACCATCAGAAAAACTAGAACGGGTCGGCCTTAGGGGGCAGCTTCGACCCGGAACTTTTCCAAAGACCCTGTCATACTAATAGCTACTTTGAAATGTTGTGAAGATAGTGTATATATAGATGGAGAATAAATAGTAAAAAGAATACGTTGTTGGTGGATACTGGAGCGACCAGAAGCATTATACGCCCGACAGTTATAAACAGCCGTAAGAAACTGTTACCAACGAGGTTAAGACTTTGGACCGCTACAGGTGAAAATGCCAACATTCATGGAGAAATCCAGGTAAAATAAGGAATTGCAGCAGAAAAGTTCATCCATACTGTTATAGTTGCTGACATCCAAGAGGATGGTATATTAAGAATGGACGTAATGAATGCGCATGGATTCCAATTGGATTTTAAGAATAAGGTAATCAAAGTAGGTAACGAGGAGATATTTCTTTATCCACATGATAACAACACTATGCAAGCAGCCGTTAAAGAAGAAACAGTTGTGCCTGTGAAAACTGAAACGATCATAGTAGCGCGGTTACAGGGAATTGTGGACGAAGAATCACCTGTTATGATGGAGCCTTGGGACAATGACGACGAGGTTGGCCGCCAATCATAATTGGGAAGGAATTGGTGACTTCGGCCAAAGAAATACCTGTGAGACTTATCAATGCCAATGACTATCCAGTAACCATCAAGAAACAGATAAAAGAATGAACTTGTGTACCTGTGACATCCATAATCCGTCAGACGACAACATCTGATAATTTCAACGAAAAATTCGACCAAATGGTTGCAGTTGCTGGACAGTCTCTGAATCAGATTGAGAAAAGGAAATTAAGGGAATTTCTTCGGCAGTATCGTGATATTTTCGTACCGAAAGGAGGAAAGACGGGAAAAACTACCGTTGTTAAGCATAAAATTGATACTGGTAATGCTAAACCAATTTGTCAAACAGCTCGACGATTACCACAGGCAAAAATATAGGAAGCTGAAACGATTGTTCAGAAAATGAAGAAAGACGGTAGTCCTGGTTAAGAAGTAAGACGGAACGACGAGGTTCTGTGTGGATTACCGTTTGCTAAACAACGTTACCAATAAAGATAGTTATCCTCTACCTCGGATTGACGACACATTGGACACATTAGCTGGAAGTAATTTTTTTCTACTTTGGATTTAAAGTCGGGATACTGGCAGGTAGAAATGGACACGGTAGACAAAGAAAAGACAGCCTTCACCACAGGATCTGGATTGTGGCCATGCAACGTTATACCATATGGACTCTGTAATGCTGCTGCGTCATTTGAGACGCTTATGGAAATGAGTTGAGAGAGTTATCTTGGACAACATGCCTGGTTTATCTAGATGACATAATCGTCTTAGGGAAGACATTTGAAGATCATCTGAAGAATTTAGAAAACTTTTTAATCGACTCAACGCTCTCCAATTGATACTAAACCCCAAGAAGTGCCAGCTATTTCAAGGTGAAGTCAATTATCTGGGTCATATAGTCAGTAACGAAGGAGTGGCCGTGGATAAGGGAAAAATCGATTTCATTAAGAAATGGCCAGAACTAACTGACAAACATCAAGTGAAAAGTTTTCTTGGACTATGTACTTACTACCGGAGGTTTATTAAGAAGTTTGCAGATATCGCTAAGCCATTAACGCGACTCACAGAGGAAGCAAGAGATTACCGCTAAAATACAGACTGCCAAAATGCCTTTGAGACCTTGAAAAAGCATTTAATAGCAGTACCAATTTTAGGGTATCCACTGCCAGAAGGAGAGCTCATCTTAGATAAAGATGCAAGTAATGTAGGAATTGGAGGAGTACTATCTCAGATTCAAGGCGAATAGGAATGACTCCTTGGATATTTTTGTAAAGTTCTCTCAAAACCTGAGCGGAATTATTGCGTCACGAGAAGAGAACTTCTGGCAGTAGTGAAATCAGTAGAGCACTTCTATCAATACCTCTGTAAAAGGAAGTTTTTAATCCGAACCAACCATGCCGCCCTTAAGTGGTTGATGCAGTTTAACAATCCACAGGGTCAGACAGCCAGGTGGGCCGAACGACCCCAAGAATACGGTTTCAAGATTGAGCACCAGGCCCGAGTTAGTAACCGAAACGCTGATTCTTTTTCCAGAAGGCCATGCCCAGCATAGTGTTCCCACTGAAATAAAACGGAATCCAAGGAAGCAGCAGTGCTAAGAACAACGATGGTCAACGACAACTGGACGCCTACTAAGATAAGGGAAATGATAAATGTAGAACTTTTGATAACAAATAAAGACAATTAACTAAATATTAAAAACAGTTCAATATGCTTCTTTGTGAACCAGAAGATTGCATTCTATCTGTACGAAAAGTACTTTTCGGCACCCATTTACATTATCTTTCAACGTTGCAGTTGAAAAACATATATTTAATGGCCCTGTTCTGTAATACCGCAAGAAGAATGAAGCTGTTTGTGATTGGTATTACCACATATGATAGTTAAATAAGAGTTGTAAGTTTCTTAGAGAATAATGATGACAGAGAGACTTAAAAATTTAGCAATAATTCTTCCTAAAGAAAAAGAGATATTGGCCGATAACTTCCAGATTGCTTTGAGTCCCCTTCTTTATACAATGGTATCACTATCGCCATTTTTATAGAGTTTGAAATTAATCCAGTGGGAAGAGACAGATAAACCAATGTGTAAACTGCAAACTCTCTAATAATATCAACACTAAAGCCATCGCAGTCTGATGATTTTTCTTTTTTTAGTTTACTTATGATCTCTCTAATATGGTTTTATGAAACTTATTACCTTTAGAATATCAATTTTCCTGGCTGTATATTTACTGCATATATATATATATATATATATATATATATATATATATATATATATATATATATTTATATATATGTATATATATATATAAATATTTATATATATATATATATATATATATATTATTATACTTCTTCTTCCACAAACGCGGAAGGAACAAAAATAATTAAGGAATCCATCGGAAGTAAGTTTTTAAGAAATCTGAAGACAAAATATGTATTAATTTTAAGATAGAAAGTTTGTATATTTGTAAATAGATAGATTAGTACCGAAATTTTATGACTTATAAAGAACTAAGCCATTCTAAACGAGTTATTGACAAACCATTTGTACATTATAGAAAATAAGCTGTTACCTGAAGGATTAGTCCGGTATTGTGTTGTATAAATCTTCTATTATGACTAAGGCAAAAATCTTTGAAATGTATAAAAATTATTTGTTTACAAGGAAATGACCATTGTTAAAAGATTAAAGTTCCTTGCTTGAAAACGGTAATTAGCATTCCAACAAGTGTGGTAAACAAATTTGGATTTTGTGATGAGACGATCTTTTTGGAAGGGGAAATCGACAGACCGAGGGTTGATAGAGTTTTTGTTGGTTCGAGAAGACAGTGATGTTTGAGTGATCGAAAAGAAAGGTTGCGTCTCGACAGGCGGTGTGTTCGTGAGTTGGAGGCCGGCATTGTTAAGTGGATAAAGTTACCAGTCTTGTTAGCAGAATTGTGGAAGAAGTAGATTGCAAGTCGATGTAAAGAAATCCTTGAATCTAAAGTGTGCAGTTTCTGGAATACGTGTTAAATAGTTGTGGCACCAGGTGAGAAAAGAGATCCTTGGGTCACGAAGAAGTTATATGAATGTTTGAAGAAGTGATTTTCGTGTGTTAAGTGTTGGAGAATTGAGTCAGGAGGTTAAATTAAGTCAGTTAAATTGGCTGAAGGAGCAGATACTGAAACAAGAAGCCGAGGCGCAAGGTGGAAGAACACATTGCTGTGGAAGGTGGACAATTCTTTGTGAGGTCCTAAAACAATCCAGGGAAGAAAGGTCAGATATTTTCCTTTTTCAAGTTGAAAGGTGTGTAAATCTTAAATGCGATTTGTTTACCTCATTGTTGTTACCAGTTTAAAGCATGATTAGACCTTTTTACGTTTATCAAATGTTTTAAAGTTTTGTTTCCATAATAAAATAGATTTTTTAAATATAAGGAAGATAAAAGTTTATAAAGGTATCCAAATTTAAATTAGTTTCAAATTGTTTTGTCTCAAGAAGAAAATAAGAATTAAAATTTTCTTTTTGTATTAATTTCATTACATGCATATTCGCTGATTGAAAAGATAACGGCAAATTTAATAATTGTTTTTTTTTTATAAAATAAAAAATATCTGTATTTTATGTATTATACTTTTTATTATTATCCTTTGTTTTTCCTATCCCGATAAATACAACTAGAAAACTTTGAACTCACTGAACATAAGAAATATCAGAAGTTTATTTTTTAGGACATTGATAACGAGAAAGTATATTTTTGTGATTGTTTCAAGTAAATAAATTAAAATCAAAAATACAAAATCATAACAATATATATATATATAATATATATATATATATATATATATATATATATATATATATTTATATATATACATATATATATATATATATATATATATATATATATATAAATTTATATATATGTATAGATATATTATATATATATATATATATATATATATATATATATATATATATATAATGCTACTTACTTTTTCTCTGAACACGTGGGTCTTTTACGTTTCCACCCTTATTAATATATAGTATCCTAAATATGTAAACATCCTACCTGCTACCCTTGTATCAGAACGTTCATGATGATTGAATATGTTGTATTGTGGGTGGTGGTAGTTGTTGTTGATGATTTTCCTTAGTTTTGTATTTGGCTCAACTTGGGTTTACTGCCGACTTCATCATGTTTGGGCAGGTGTATTTACGAGCGAGGCAGCGATCCGCGCGACCGCCAGCCAGCTGTTGTTACCATCCTCTATATTTCGACACCGTATCACTTCTTAAATGTTATCTTTGACTTTTCGTTTTGGTTTCTTTAGTAATATTTATGTAATGTAGATACAGATTGTCACGAGTTTTATTTCTTGGTCACGAAGTCGCAAAACTATAATTTTTTTTAGAATTGTCTTAAATGTTAAATATTACCTTATTGGCAATTTTGCAGTTATATTAAAATACGTATATAAAATAAAAGTGTAAACTTTAAATGATAAAGGTTATCAATGGAGAATATTCGAAATTTATACAAAAGTTTGCAAATAAAAGATAACAATAAATATGGGTATATAAAATGGATAAATTGAAACTACATTTAAAAAAAATTTCTATAGACTACACCAGGGATTCTTCATCGTCATCGTCCAGTCTACTGCGTCCAAAGTTGAACATAGATATTCTATAATTTTTTCCATATCTGTCTGTCTTGAGCTTCCTGCAGCCGATTTCCAGCGATTTTTTAAAGAATATAACCGCATATAACCGAACAGTAACGGTAAAAGTCGAATAGCTGAATACCTCTTCTTTTTCTTCTTATTCCTGTTTATAAGTAATTCTGCTTGTTCATTAGAGGATTAATACCTCTATGAAAGGTTGTCACTCCATCTTTTGCGCTGTAGTCCGATACTTCTTCTGCCGATTATCGCGGTCTCCCATTTTGCTTATGCGCTTATTCCATTCTTTTTTTGACTAGCCGTATAATTATTAATATTAATTGGAAGCATACCTTTCCATATCTATATATAGAAAGGTATGCCGCTAAAATATATTGTAGTGAGAGCAGAAATGCAATAAATTATCATAGAAATATATACAACCAGATATACAATGTTAATTAATTTAAATAGTGGTTAGAGACATAATTTGTAAGTTATATACTAGATAGTATTATTAAAAAATAATTATATGAGGGTATTTTTAAGAATTTAGCATAAGAATTAAGTTTAAGAAGTTTTTTTTTATTTTATTTAATATTTAATATGTTAAGTCATCCATGCGCATATGCAACCAAACATACACTGTAGTGTCAAAGTCAAAAAGTTATTTATTTTTAGAATTTTAATTTAACATAAAATTACACATGTAAAATAGTAAACATATATTTCATATAAATGTTTAAGTTACATAAAATATTGTAGTTCTGATCTGGAGAGCCTAAACTCAAGTACATTTTATATAGAGAATTCTAGAAATGTCAATATGACTATTTACATAATACATCATAGACAAAAAACGATTCCATTTTATTCCAGAATTTTAAAAATAGAAAAAATAGAATGATTCGAACATTATTTGTTGCTAGAATATTCTGGAAACAATGAAAAGATATAAAAAGCCATGTAATTTGAAGGAGAAGTCAGTTATGAGTTAGAGTTCAGTTATCAATCAGTCAGTTATCAGTTAGAAGTCAGTTAGTTAGTTACAGTAAAGTTATAATTTAAGAATTTAGTAACAAGAAGATTATTAATTGAGTTAAGTGAGTTAGTTAGAAGAAGTTCAATCAGTTACAAGATTATTATTGAGGAGTTAGTTATAACAATTCAAGGATTATTAAGTCAGTTATTTATGAGGTTATGAAGAGATTATTAGCTAGAAGAAGGCATTGATTAAGTTAAATGAATTATTAAGTTAAATACAGTTGGAGATTAATTATTACTACAGTAATATAGTGACAGTTTAAAGTTAATTCATTGAAATAAGCATTCAATAATACAACTACAGTATATTTCAAAGTACATTATATGGAAATTACAAGGAGGTAAATATATATATTTATATGGTGAGTGGAGATAATTAAGAAGGAACATATTAAAATAGTTGGATAACCAAGGCTTAGTAAGAAGATATTGAGTGGAGATAATACCTTTAATTTTGGAAAAACTTTAGGCGTTCAGTGAAAGAAGGTACCAAATTTTGTTAATAATTTAATAATTGTAAGAATTTCAAAATTTAGATAGATTTTTTTAAATTGATTTGCTTATATTAGATAGATAGGTTTGTTTCATAATAGTTATAATAAAGATAATTTAAAAAAGTACTTACAAACTAATTCTTTGAGAACCGCGATAAAAACCCTATACTTACATATATCATTCAAATTTACTCATAGCTCATACAACAACAACACATCATAACAATATATATATATATATATATATATATATATATATATATATATATATATATATATATATATATATATATATATATTATATATATATATATATATATATATATATATATATTATATACATATATGTATATATATATATATATATATATATATATATATATATATATATATATATATCGGAAAAAGGAGTACGACCGTCAATCCAATATATATAAGGATCACTCACACGAGTGGTGGGTTCTTATATCGGTCTCTAGGTGGAGAAATAAAAGACAAAGTTGATTGGCTACTTTATCTATTTTGAAGACGTTTCGCTTTCGAGTTTTGAAAGCATCATCAGTTCATCTAAAAAGTACAATATGAGAACCACACAATCATGGAAACGATGTTAATTGTTACCTTAAAAAGACATGTAGCAGTCAAAGTTATTAACAGTAATGTGAATGAAACTTAAGTAAATGGACATAATACGCTGATCTTGTATAAACAATTAAGTAACTAACAACATATATGAACTTATAAAAATTAGCACAGCAAATGACCATGTGGTCTAAAGTAAATGAAATATTATTTAATATTAATTAGTGAGAAAGAACCAAGAAAATCATAGACAACTTCCAACTATTTTATGATTATTAAGCTTTGATTTTAACTTTAGGTAGCATTATAAGTGATATTAATATATTAATTCACCTAATATAAAAATAGCTAAATTTCTAACAAACATCCTATTTAAATCATATAATTATAACAATAACTTTAATATTGTTGATTCTTTTAACTTTAGTGAATTTATTAACAATTTTCAACTACCACAAGGTTACATTTTAGTAAGTTTTGATGTGGTGTCTCTCTTCACAAACTTACGTCTGTCCAGTGTTATCACTTCCTTAAAAAATCATTGGAATTCTATTAAACCTAACTGCCCTGTTTCTTAAGATATATTTGCAGAGCTGTTGCAACTTGTTTTCGACACTAATTTCTTGGTCTTTGATGACAAATTTTACCTTCAAACATTTGGTACACCTATGGGTTCCTCAATCTCTCCCATCCTAGTTAACTTTGTATTGGATGATTTGGTTTCTGACCGTTTAGGTCTTTTGGATTTTCAAATCCCTTTTATTAAGAGGTATGTGGATGATTTATTATTGAATTTAATTGAATTATATTTAATATTTAATAATTTAATTATTTAATAACATACAATTACCAGAAGGCTACATTATTGCGAGCCTAGATGTAGTATCCTTATTTAGCAATGTTTATCTTGATATATATGTATACCTGCCATTAGTGATAAATGGGAGAATATTGCTCAACATTGTAACATAGATAAAGAAACTTTTTTCAAACTGTTAACTTTTCTGTTCGAAAATAATTATTTTTCATTTAACAAAAAATTTTACAAACAAACTTTTGGTACACCTATGGGGAACCCTATATCACCAATAATTTCCTGTTATGTAATGGACCACATACTAGACACCATCCTCCTTGTCCTACCTTATAAATTTCGTTTTATAAAAAAATATGTTGATGACATAATATTAGCATTACCAAGCACAGGAATAAATGATATACTTTGGTATTTCAATAGTTACAACCCCTACATTCAATTTACATTAGAATGTGAAGATGCTACAGGTTCAGTACCTTTTTTAGATACGAAGTTAATACGAAAAGGTACCCATTTGCTGGTTGATTGGTACAGAAAACCTCTCAGTTCAGGTCGATATCTCAATTATTGGTCATACCATAAATATTCAATGAAACTTAATTTAGTTAAAGAAATGAAAAATCGTGTCCTTAAAATCAGTGATACCTCTTTCCATACAAAAAATCTAAAAATCCTTTATAACCTGTTCATTGAAAACTCATACCCAAGTATACTACTAAAGAAAATTTTGTTTAACACTCCACAAAATTTAAATAGTCATTTAAGAAACGAAGAAAATATGTCTTTATCACAAGATAGGATTGGATCTGTAGATCCTTTACAAAACCAAACCACAATTAGATATGTATCTCTTCCATACATTAAGGACATTGGGCATAAACTAAGTAGAATTTTTTTATCAATTAATAATATCAAAATTGCATATAAAACGGTACTAACAGTTAACAAAGTTTTTTCTAAACTTAAAGATTAATCCGCACTCTTACCCTTAACGGATGTTGTTTATTGTATACCGTGCGGCTCATGTGAACAAGTATACTATGGTCAAACATCAAGATGCCTTAAAGACCGCATTACATCCCACAAGTCTGATAATAGACTACATCCTGAAAGAAGTGCATTGGGTGAACGCAATGCATTTAAAAATAGGCATCGGATAAACTACAATAACATCAAAGTAGTAGAACAGGAAAGTAACATCACCAAAAGACTTTTTCTGGAAATGGCCTACATTTGCCAAAATAATAATGCAATGAATCATAGAACAGATATTGGCCATCTAAATGAAATGTTCTCCTATTTGTTACTACTAGATAAATGAAACAATAAGACAAACAATAATTTATCAATTGACATTTAAGTAATTAAAAAGTTCATTTTTGAGGAATTTATTTTTTTTACAAAGTTAGTTTGTTTAAATTTAATAATTTTTGTTTACACACAGATACTGGGGTCATACAAAACAAAATCACAATAAATTGTAACGTTTTTAGAATTACGACCTTATTTATTTATGTTAATTTAATAGGCTTTGTTTTAAAACATTGACAAGTTGAAATTTCACTTCCTAATGATATTAACAAATATAAAATAATTTATATTTCCACGATATACCTAATAATAAGCCTATAATTTGTTGTACTAGCAGTTGCTTGATATTAGGGATGTGAGATTTTCACTTGCCAATGTCAATATCAATGTCATAGATTTGTGTATAAATAATTAAGTTTGTGTGAATGTTAAGTAATTTTTTAAATTTTAAATATAAGAATAGGTTTTAGCTCAACAGACTGTGATAAATTTTATCAACAATTTTTATAAAATCATTTATGATACAACCTCATTAAGTTTGTAAGTATCGAATTTTTAATTAATTATACAAATTTATAAAAATTATTCATCACATTTGTAGCTCCCTGATAAAGGACATAACCAATGTCCGAAAGCTTAGAATAAAAATTTAAAAGAGTACACCTTTCATTTTTATTGCTGCATACCCAATATTTAAAGTTTACTTCCTTACGTGGTCAGCAAATACTTCTGGTTCATTACCAGAAGTAACAGACAAAGGAGTCTAAGATTGAGGATGGAGAAAACAACAAAAGCCATCATCAATAAAACCTCTCTTCCTGTTGACATAAAAAAAAAAAAAAATATCTCTAATTCCTCGTGAAAAATCTTCAAGAACACCTCGAATATATGGCCTACCCAAAATTCATAAACCTGATATCCCTCTTCGTCCCATTGTCAGTGCATACAACTGCCCTACACAACCCTTGGCCAAGTATTTGGCCAAAACTCTACAACCTTTCGCCGAAAATGCTTCATCCTTCGTCAAAAACTCTTTTCATTTCATCGAACTTCTTAAGCAATACCCTATATCATCGTCAGACATTCTAGTAAGTTTCGATATTGTCTCACTCTTTACAAACATTCCAATAGATGAAACTTTAAACATTCTTAACCCTCCGTTAGTCGCTAGGAAAAACTGAGCATCAAGAGTCGCTACGGTGTCTGAGACCGATAATTAAAAAAATAGTTATTGCTAGAAAATTCATAAAAATATTGTATTGTGTATAGGAGTAACTTAAAAATATTTTTGAGAATATTTTGCTGAAAAAAAAACAGATACAAAATGAAAAACACTGATATAACAATATATTGTTAATATTGTTCTGTAGCTATTTTCTTGTGGCATTTTAAAGTAATTACTATTTAAATGGGAATAAGCCACAATTAAAGGATAAAGTAAGTTTATTGACGTATCAATTTCCACTTCAGAAATCGTTCTTAAAATACAAAGATTAGTTTGTACGTACTACGTAATTTTCCTGTCTTGTTCGCTGGAATAGCATTTTTCCATGTAGTAACACCATGTTTTCCAATAAAGGCTAAGGTATTACTTCCACTTTCTTCTTCCTCATCTGTCACATCTTGTTCCGATTCACTTCCGACATCAAGTTCCTCAATTTAATCGATTTCGTTTTTACTTCCCTTATCGTCAAAATAATTTTCATCTTCGGAAGAAACCATTTCCCACAATTCCAAGAATAATTTTTGTTCGGCTTCAAATTACATCTATAAATTGAATTGACAAAAATTTACCGATACAATGAAATAATAAGATAAATATTTACCAGATATGCAAGTTATGCCAACAAGTAATAGCTACACCGTTAGTCGCTACGGAGTCTGGCACCGAAAATAACTATAAAACTCGCACAGCTGTACCCAGGCAGGTAAGAATGTACAGTAATACGAGTTTGGTTGACAGGGAGAGGTACAGAAAGTGGCGATAGAAAAATAACAGGTATTTGTAAATCCCGAATGAGTAATTCTGTCGTCGGTGTGTGAGACCGATAGCGACTAACAGAGGGTTAAAACTAAACACAATATTCAACAAGATCACTTATCTCTCATTAAACATTGTATGTCCAACACCTATTTCATCTTTCAAAACAAATTCTACAGACAAATAAATGGTGCCCCAATGGGCTCCCCTCTATCTCCAGTAATTGCCAATATCTTTATGGAAGACTTCGAGACCCGAGCACTATCCACATCAATGCTCAAACCCACATGTTGGCTACGATATGTTGACGATACATTCGTCATTTGGCCCCATGGCAGGGATGCTTTAGTGTCTTTTCAAACTCATCTGAATGGTATACATTCCAGTATCCAGTTCACGATGGAGATGGAAACTGATTCATCCCTACCGTTTCTCGATGTTTTCATCAAGAAAAACCAATCCCAAGGTTTCCATTACTCTGTTTATCGAAAACCCACACATACCAATCGTTACTTGCATGCTAACTCTCACCATCCACCTTCACAAATCAATTCAATCATTAACACCCTGGTCTCCAGATCAATACGCCTTTCCGATGATGCAAGTAGACCCGCTGAGCTCTCTTGTTTAAAACAAGCCCTAATCCAAAACGGTTACCACGAAAATTACATCAATAGGAGCATTCGCAGACATCAATCTCCCACTCATCCTCAACTCAAAGACTCAGACCCTTATCATACGAAAGCTTTTCTTCCTTATGTCAAAGGTGTCACTGACAAAATCGACAGAATTCTTAAACCAAGAGGAATAAAAACAATATTTACTCCCCAACAAAAACTTTCATCTCTTGTCCGATCTATCAAAGACAATATTCCAAATGAACAACACGGAGTTTATGAAATACCTTGTGCAGACTGTCCCCGATCCTATATAGGCCAAACAAACCGTAGAATCCAAAACAGGATTTATGAACATTCCATTTCTGTTCGCAATTCTGATTCAATTTCAGCCCTTGGTCAACATCATCTTCAAACAGGTCATAAAATCGATTTTGAAAACTCCAGAACCATAGCCCCTATCCGCTTCTATAAAACAAGAATCATCCGAGAAGCCATAGAAATAGAAAAAAGGCCAAATTGTCTTAATAAAAGAGAGGACGCCATACGGTTACCTTCTACATGGAGGCCTCTCATAAAGAAAATATCGCCCCCTCTATCCTCGAATCAAAATTCCACAGTCGGAAATGTTCGCGCCAACCCCAGCACCAATTCTCGCACCAACCCCCACCCCAACCCCCACCTAGGCCACGCCATCATCGACGGTATAAATGTATCGTCTCCTGTTCCCAGCCGTAGTAGTGATCGTGAAGTGAATAGTGAACAGTGCAGTAGTGTCTGGGGGCTCGGGAGACTGAGACCTCGAAAGCCCTGAGGAAGGCATCAAAGAGGATGCCGAAAGCTTGGCAAAATGGATTACGCCACGGTTCAACCCGGAAGACTGGTGAGTTTAATATTAATTTTAGTAATAATATTAATCTTAGCTCTAAGTTATATATATATATATATATATATATATAATATATATATATATATATATATATATATATATAATATATATATATATATATATATAGAGAAAAGAAATTTAATCTTTGCAGATAAGTTAAATAATAAACTATCATATATATTGGGGAAATCTGCAAAAAAACTCTAATGTGTATCAATTATTTCAACTAACGTTTTCGCCAAAGAGAATTAATTTGGCTTCTTTAGGGCTGAAAGAGAATAAATTATAATTAGCTACCATATATTATCTAATAAAAAACATTTACCTTACCGTGAAATTTTAGAAATGTCGAGTTATGATGTTAAAAAACTTTAGCTAGTAACAACATAGTGGTGTTTTTTTGTTACTATGTGCAAAAAAGTTTATTTGTTAACGTTGGAAATGTATGGTAGCTTTGAACTTAAAACGCAAAGGTTTACCCAAGGACAATCGAAAAACCCAATGTAACTACATTTAAAGGAAGTAATTCTTTGAATTGTCGGCAATAACTAAATTTATATATATATATATATATATATATATATATATATATATATATACATAAATATATATATATACATATATATATATATATATATATATATATATATATAAATATATATATATATAATATATATATATATATATATATATATATATATATATATATATATATATATATATATACGCTCATCACGTTTTTCATCTTACCAAAATCAATATAGCGGTAGATCACAAAACTAAGAAAACAATTAAAACGAATACGATCCAAATATGAACTTCCCCGAACAGAAATTCCAGTAAGCCCATTTCACACAATGAGTTCTAAAAACTTATATTATATCAATGACACTACGAATACTGTTCAACTTCTAATTGACACAGGTGCAGGAATTACAGTTTTCAAAGAGAATACTGCACGAAATTATCATATCCGATCCCCAGAAAATGTTGCCATTTAAGGCATAACCGACGAAAAACTCTTAATTAGAGAATCTGTCCTTATCCCCTTTACTGATAACAACCCTCACAAAGTTTTCATTTTTAATCTAAACATTGACTTTAACGGCATAAGAGGCCCAGATTTCCTAGACCATTATGAATGTATAATAGAACTTAAAACCAGACAACTTTATACAAACTTTAAAACTCTTACCCTGCATAAAGTTGGACAAGAGACATATCAACCCACAGAAAATACTCCGGTAACATTTCCTACAAAAATAGTACCGCCAAATAATTTCCAAACATATCTCAAATCAAACTCAAACGTTAAAGCTCAACAAAATAGCAGCTCATTTCACGAAAATACTCATGATCAATACAAACACATCCCAACACCAGAGAAAAAACAAGTAAAAGAAAAATAAACCAAATTTTGATGAATAGCCGAACAGAACAAATATTCAAATTAAAATGCAACCTATCCAATACAGACGCAATACTGTCATCCCAAGAAATCGAAAAAGTTCGAATTCCTTACGCATTAGCCCATGTAGACGAAAATGAAGATGTTTTTCTTTAATTTCCTTCATTATTGCTAATGCATTGCCAAAAATAAATGAATTTTCGAATATTTCCATCGAATCTATAGAAAACTTGGAGACGATCTTCACCTACGACGAAAATCACTGAGAACATCTAATTATAGAGAGAGAACAAATCATTAAAGAACAACTGAGAATTGACCACTTAAACTCAGAAGAAAAGAAACAAATTATATACATTTGTATGGAATTTACAGATATATTTTACGTAGAAGGTGACAAGCTAACATTCACAAATGAAATTAAGCACGCAATCAAAACGAACAACGCGAAACCGATATACATGAAATCCTACATATATCCACAGGTTTATAAAGAAGAGGTAAAGACACAATCCAACAAAACGTTAGAGCAAGGAATAATTGGCATTAGCATAGCATATCACCCTGGTCAAGTCCAGTGTGGATGGTACCCAAAAAACTTGACGCATCTGGCAAACAGAAATGGAGTGTCGTTATTGACTATCGTAAACTTAATGAAGTTACAATAGAAGACCGTTATCCACTTCCACAAATTACAGAATTATTGGACCAACTTCGAAAATGTCAGTACTTTACAACATTATTTTATAACATTTGATTTGGCTTCCAAATTCCACCAAATTGAAATCGATCCAAAAGATATGCAAAAAACAGCATTTTCAGTAGACAACGGACATTACGAATTTGTTCGTTTGCCTTTCGGATTAAGGAATACTTCTTTCACATTTCAACGAGTAATGGATAACATTCTGTTAGAAATTCAAAACAAGAGATATTTAGTATATGGACGACATAATCATCTATTCAGCCACCATTCATGAGCATATGTCACGACTGATAGAAATATTTAAAAGATTAAAAAAAGCAAATCTGAAGATACAACAGGATAAATGTGAATTCTTAAGAAAAGAAGTCGCATACTTAGGACACCTCGTAACTGAGCACGGAGTAAAAACAAATCCTGCCATGGTATCATACATAGAAAGTTTCCCAGAACCCAAGAAAACTAAAGAAATAAAATCAGTTTTAGGCTTAGTAGGTTACTACCGTAGATTTATACCGAATTTTGCCACAATTTCCAAACCACTGACTAAATTACTTCAAAAAGATGTCCCTTTTTGTTTTTAATGCCGAATGTAAGGAAGAATTTAACGATCCCAAAAATATTCTAATGACAGACCCAATTCACATATATCCAAATTTTGAAGAACCCTTTTTACTCACTACTGACGTTAGTGCTTTCGCAATTGGAGCAATTTTGTCACAAGGCCCATTAGGAAAAGATCTGCCAATCGCTTATGCCTCACGAACATTATGCAGTATAGAAACCAAATATTCCACAATAGAAAGAGAATTACTAGCTACAGAAATATAAAAAAGCCTGAGAAATTTGCCATAAGGTTAAAATTTACAAAAAAAAATCTAAGTGGACCATTAACTATAACGGAAACACCAAAAACGCCATTTGAAAAGATCAACATAGACATATTTGTATATCTCACTAGAAACTATGCATTAACCATTAGAGATGAACTAACTAAATTCACTAAAGCATACCCTTTAACTGATAAAAAAATCAGTCACCGTAGCGAGTAAACTCCTTCTATTTTTTCAACATTACGGAACACCTTTAAAAATACATTCTGACTGTGGTCAAGAATTCGAAAATGCCATAATTAAAAATCTGTACAACCTCTATGATATAAAATTAATATTTTCTAGTGTAAATCATCCACAATACAATGGATCTGTAGAAAGATTCCATGCCACACTATCAGAAATGATCCGAGCAAATACAGCCAAAAATCCCAATGATTACCCATTCGTGATCCTCCCTTATGCAGTGATATGTTATAGTAATACAAGAAACAAGACTCATGGTATTACGCCGTACGAACTAGTCTTTGAACATACTGCAGGACGACCACCAGAAACTTTATATAATCAAAAAAGCCTAATTAGCAAATATGTTAGAGACCTTAATAACCATATGAAATACTTTTATAAAGTAGCCAGAGAGAAAACAGAAAAAGCAAAAGAAAAAGCTAAAGAAAATTTGATGACAATATTTCAACACAGCGCCCTGATTTTAAAATCAGTGACAAAGTATACGTAAAAGAATCCCAAATAAAATAAAAATCTGAAAATATATTTAACGGACCTTTTCAAATTTAAGAAATATTTA
Organism: Diabrotica balteata; assembly: GCA_918026665.1. Taxonomy (NCBI): domain Eukaryota; kingdom Metazoa; phylum Arthropoda; class Insecta; order Coleoptera; family Chrysomelidae; genus Diabrotica; species Diabrotica balteata. The sequence continues at coordinate 69,287,183 of OU898282.1, read as the reverse complement.
CAAATTCTGCCATTATCCTAAATCCCCAAACGAATCAATCCTGTAAAGTAAATTTTGACAGGCTAAAACCATCCTTTGGACAAAATGTCTTATTTACAGATTATATGAACTATTCTCTGTCGCCTATTCCCAATTTTACCTCTCTCCTATTAATAATACAGTCGGAATCTTCTATCAGGAAGAAGGTACCAAATGGACATATGATTGATACAATGAGATAAACTCCTCATGACTTGTTTCGTTAAACTGATCATTTTTTTAAAATATTGCCATTCCCTCTTAAACTATTTTCTTAAATTGATTGAAACAGATAAACGGGCTATTGGGTGAAACTCAATCTTAGACTCCTTTGTTGTTTCTAGATATTTCTTTAACTCTGTGTCCGATGCGATCCACGGATATAATTCACTTGCCTGAAACCCATTTTTTATAGTTTCAGCTTTTGCGTAGTTTTCTATGACATCTTTCAGTAGTGGTGTAAATTTTTCCTTAGTCAGTATTTCATGAGATTTTTTCTTCTGAACACTGTATTTTTTCCAACCTGTTTTTAACGGTTTGAATGCAACAATATCTGCTGGTTTTATTAACCGTGTTGTATTGGTACACAAATATATTAAAATTATCTGTACTTTGGACCCAACTTTAGTGTTTGATGTGTAGAATGGCTATCTACAAATAGGAGTATTGAAAAGGTGGTGTCAACTTTTTTTAAATATGTGTACAAAACATTACCCATTACCCAGTACTCGTAAAATATCTCGTTATCACTATATCCAATTCCCTTTGAAGAAGGCATTGAATAAACTATATAACTGGGAAGTCTTTTGTAGGGATAAATAAGCATCGGCTCGGTTATTTGACTAGATGCAGAAAAGGTAAACATCACCGTGATGATAACTTTAAAAATTTTTGGGCATAGATAAAAATATGTTTCATTCACATTAAAAATTATAGTGAAATCTTGCAGAATGTAATCTATTTTTATTTACTTTTTACTTTTTGAATATTCCTCGACTAAAAAAAAAAAACATTTACGAACATCTCCATTTGAAACAACTGAACTGGCCGAAGTAACTGCTTCTGGTGTTAGGTGAGTTAAAATTTCATGGTGGTTAAGAAAGACTCGATACCAGCCTTCTCCTGGAAATATGTCCTTAACTAAATTTTCACGGGGATTTAAATCTAAAAATTGCTTAATAGAAACTTGAGTATCTACTTTCTAATTGGAAATCCTTTTTGTGTAACTTATTAATATCCATTCTTTTAAAATAGCTTACTCCTCATTCGTCAAAATACTGCTTAGTCCCAAACTAATCTTATTGGTAAACATATCGCTTTTTATAAACTAAGGAGTTTGACGTGGTACTTTAAATGCCTGGGAAGCTTTTCTTTGTGACATTCCATTTTCGACGGCCTTCAACGCAAGCGAAACATCTTCAGCATATTTTTTCTGTTATCTTTAGCAATCTAACAAGACAACGATAGTACTAGAGAATTATATAAAAAAAGATTGGAACAACAACTACCACAGGAATTGAAACATAAAACAACAGAAGAGTTACATAGAATAATAAGAAAAGAAATACATCAAGCGGCCAAAGAAGCATTAGGTATAAGAGTAAACAAACTCAGAAAGACAAATAATTGGTGGAATGATGAACTACAGAAAATTAAAGAACAAAAAGAAAAATTATATCACAGGTCGCTTGAAACAAAGGATCAAGAACAGAAAAGACAATATAGAGAAATGGTAAATAAATTTAAATCCACGATAATAGATCAAAAAATCAGAGAAAATGCCAGGAATTAGATACGTACATTGGCGACCGCAAATCAAGAGAATCCTGGAGGTTTATAAAAAACATCAGATCCAACAAAACAGAATAAATAGCCATTCACTCCATAGAACCCGAAAAAGGAAAAACACTATAAAATACTGTTAGCCTTACGAAAGACCGGAATACAAAAACATAGAACATGACTATTATTACATGACAATTATGTAAATAATAATGATGGCTATGTTCCCAGATTATATTGTCTACCAAAAATACAAAAGCCTACACTGAGCATGAGACCTATTTTATTATCCATTAATTCATCAAACATTAATATTTTAAAATTTCTGACGTACATCTTATCTAAATCCTATAACTATAATAACAACTTTAATATTGTTGATTCTTTTCACTTTAGCGAATTTATTAACAACTTTGAACTTCCACAAGGATACATTTTAGTGAGTTTTGATGTGGTGTCTCTTTTCACTAACTTACCTCTTCCTAGCGTTATTACCTCCTTGCGAAATCATTGAAACTCCATTTAACCTAACTGTCCTGTTTCTTGGGATGTATTTGCAGAACTATTGCAACTCGTATTTGACACTAATTTCTTGGTGTTTAATGACAAATAGTATCTTCAAATATTTGGCACACCTTGGCATATTTGGGTTCCTTAATCTCTCCCATCCTAGTTAACTTTGTACTAGATGATTTGGTATCTGACCTTTTGAGTCTCATAGATTTTCAAATCCCTTTTATTAAGTGGTATGTGGATGATCTATTATTAGCCTTACCCCCAGACAAGATTCAGGCCACCTTGTTTATGTTTAATGAGTTTGATCCCCATTTACAGTTCACTGTTGAACTTGAGAACCCCGTCACCAATAGTATTTCCTTCTTAGACATGCATGTCATTAGAATGGGAGATAACACCTTTACCACAAGTTGGTATAGGAAACCGATGGCCTCTAATAGGTTTCTCAACTATCATTCTTGTCATCCTTCCAAATATGAATTAAACCTAATTAAAGCTTTAAGCTGCCGACTTATTAGATTGACACATCCGATTATTCGAAGGGAATCCCTTCACTTACTAAGAAATATTCTGAGTAAAAATTCCTATTATTCCTCTCTCATTAATAAATACCTTTATTTACAAAGCTATGGTTCCTCTTTGGATGACATACCCAATGGTGACCAACTTAGAATAATATCAAATTATTCAATTAATAGCATTGTTCTGCATGATACTGATCTTGGAATTCCTACTACCCATTATTCATCTTTACCTTATTTTCCTCAAGTTACTGAGAAACTTATTAAACTGTATAAACAAAATAATATACCTGTAAAAATTGCTGTCAAGAATGCTAAGACTGTTAGAAATTTGTTTTCAAAAACTAAAACACCCTTGTCCATTTTGAAACAAGTTAATAGCATTTATCATATACCTTGTGCTGAGTGTAACTCATGTTACATCGGTCAGACTGGGAGATCACTAAAAGGGCGTCTTACTACACATCGTAGTGACATTAACTTATCTAAGCATATGTGTGCTCTAGCCGAGCATGCTATCAATACTAAACATAAGGTGGACTTTATTGAACTTAGGATTCTTGGCACAGAACGCAATTTCGTAAAAGACAGTTTTTGGAAATGTGTTCAATACTTAATCACCCTAATGCTCTCAGCAAGAGAAGAGACATTAGTAACTTGAGCCAAATATACCATGCTTTAATATTGCAGAATTAGGCTTAATAAGCTATTTACTTTATAATTGTCTTTTAAGGTGTACAGTTTATCATATTTTCTTATTAAATAATTTAAAATACTAATAAACATATTAAATAAATTAAATATAATATAAAATAAAATAATATTTGACTACTCTGACATAGTCATTGTTGCATATACATAGATTTTTATTAATTGTTTTAATTTAATACTCTAATACATATAATCAAATTGATTCATAGAATTTGTATTATTTGCAGTTCCATGTGTATGAATCTTGGACTGTTAGAAATTATAATCGTTCTTCACCTGTGGCTGATTATCCATCCACAACGTTGATGATTTATATATGAGTTTTAGGCTGACCTCACTTGTTTGTTCGTTTTTCTTAACCGATCTCTGGGGGGAAATTAGTGTTATTATTAATATTTTCCTTTCATTTTTTGTTTTTTTACAGACAGGTTATCTCCCAAACTCATCTCACTCTTTAACCCTGCGGCAGGCGCGACATTTTAAGTTGCACGAGCAGGCGCGACGCTGTGTAGAACACCGCAAACTCTAGTTCTCATATAAAACTTAGTTATACGCAAAATAACCATTTATTATTAAAAAGTGACATTCGTAAAAAATTAAGAGAGTTTCTAACGTAGAATCCTATAAAAAAATAAAATAAAAATATGGAACCGAACCAAGATACATTAACAAACAAAAAAAATATTTAACTAATTGTTGAGCTCCGAGCAGTTGTTGCATGTTATCTGCCTCACACCATGTTTTTGGCATACAAAATGCTTACATTCGATACATCTAGTGGCAACTTTTATATTTTTATGTTTTCCACATAATTTACAAGGTCCAATTCTTCTCTCTTCGGGGGCAGGTGGTTGCTGTAGTCTATATTTCGAAAGAAACTCGCGCACATCCTTGGGAAGGCTCTTTATCTCAGCTCGTTCCTTCAAGTGGCTTTCCATTAGTTCAAATGCTAATTTTGTGAGATATACTCTGCGTCTTGGATGCTCTACTAAAGGTCTGTTTGCTTTATAAATAATCTCGGAATTAATACCAGCCAAATCAAGTATTCTAAAGAATAAAGCTAGTGGCCATCTTCGTGTTATCCTTTGTGTCGAATACGAACTACACATTTGGTCGACTGTGTCAACCCCACCTTTTGTAGCATTGTAATCCACAATGATTTCAGGTTTATTTGTAAGTTCATCAATTTTTCCATTATCATGCATCGTTGATAATAATAGCACACATTTATTCGGTTTTGGCTTGAATGAAACAAGAGATACATCGTGTTGAAAGCCAAACATTGCTGTACCAATTTCGCGGTTCTTTATATTGACAAATTCTGGCGGAATTTCTGGTTTATTTTTTTTTAGGGTCCCTACAATAGTCATCCCATTTTCTAGTAAATATTTAGCCAATGGATAACTGGTGTAATAATTATCCGTCGTAAGATTTCTATTAGTGTGCAGGAGGGGTTGCACTAATCTTTGAACTATATCTGTTGGTTTATTTGATGCTTGGAAAGGGCCAGTTTTCTGAGTTCCACAGTAAATTTCAAAATTCCACGTGTACCATGTTTGACTATCGCACACTGCGTAAAGTTTCAAACCATATTTTGCTGGCTTGTTCGGAATATATTGAACAAATCCACATCTTCCCCGGAACGGATGCAACATTTCATCAATAGTAATGCATTCGCCGAGGGTATAGTTCTTTTGACAATTATTCGTAAATTTGGAATAAATATTTCGAATAGCTGTAATTTTGTCAGAAATGACTCTTTCATTTCTTGTTGTAATATCGTCAAATCTTAAGCTACGTAGTAAAAACAGAAATCTCTTATAGGCAAAATTAGCACGTAAGATCATCATGCCCGTACCATCGTCAGACCATAACTCCAATACATTAGCATGATTGCCCTTTTTTATACCAATTAAAAACAATACACCGATTAGAGCCATTACTTCGTTCCTTGTTGTTTTCTTACAGTCTCTCTCTCGTAATTTACAGATATTTTGTTGTCGATATATATATTTGTGCATGTTACGATGAAGTCTATAATTTCTGTATCAATAAATTTAAGAAATGCTTCTAGTTCATTTCTTGTATCTCTAGCTTGACTTGTGGACCTAGCAATAACCTTAACGATATTTTTTGATTTGGTTTTACTTGGAAGGCTTAAAGGGTTACTTATCCATAATGTGGAAGTGTCTTTGCCAATATAAAATCGAAAATCCACGGCAAGAGGTTGCTCGTCTGGTGTATCAGGCTGTTCCTCAGAAATGTCCATATCGCCTGGTGTATCAAGCTGTTCCTCAGAAATGTCCATATCTGAATCAATCGACTCCTCAGATTCACTGTCATGCTCACTGACCATAATGTTTTCTTCTGAGCCCTCGCTGTCATCACTAAATTCACACGTATCTTCAATTTCTGAGAGATTTTCAGCCAAATATTCAAGCTCTTTTTGAGTAAGAGGAGTTCTGTTTTGTTTTCTGTCCCTGTAAAAAAATGCTAATCTAAATAAAATCCAGAAACCTCTGAAATTTACAGATACATGAAATGATATTTAGATATACCTAAATTAAACGTTTGTAGCATGCCTATAACGCTAAAGAACAAAGTGATATAAATATTTGCAGTTATATACCTCATAATATGTCAATTCCTATGAAATAAAAACACACAAAGGCTCACAGAAAATTCATTGTTATGCGAAAATGTACTTACATGACTAGGCGCACCGCTGTGTTCCACACCGCTAAACAGAACTTACTAGTTTCGCAGCTACGCAAGTACTACAGTAGTTTATAACACAGTGAAACGCTCAATACTTCGGGAGTATTGGGTTTTTGGGAGTGTAGAACTTCCAAATTTCAGAAGAACTGAAAGAGAAGTGATGAAAAAAAAATACTAAAAATAGGGCTAAGCTCAGAGGAACAAATTTAAATGGCCAAAGAGACACTAAATCTCAAGAGAGTGTTCGGGCTAGCTTCAATGCACTGGATTGTGGCTTTAAAGATATAAACAACAATAACAAGAGATAATAAGCTAATGAGACAAGAAAGAAATGAGACCTGGTAATATCAAACGTGATACAACTGAAGAAGGTCACTGGGAATAAATTTATAGAAAGAGAACAATAAGAAGAGAAAAGAAGGGCGCCAACTCAACGATAGTTGAGATTTTGAAGTAACAAATGAATCTGTAGATAATACTCTGAAATACAAAAATACTAAATAATAATCTTGTTTTGCTATGTTATATACTGGTTAGTAGAACTGAAATAAAACTCAAAATAGCAACAATAAATATATTTATAAAAAATGTATATAGGTATATGTGTATAAACAATTTACATATAATGCAAAGCCAAATAACAGTGGTAGTGGATGGTGTACACATACAATGGGACCTAATAGCCCCTCAACAAACGAATAGTCACTACCACTGGCCAAATAAAGTTTAAAATATCAGTAAAAATTCAAGAATAGTCCGTATGATAGCCAAAGTCTTAACACAAAAGGTAGTAATTTAACTTTAAATAGTTCTACTAATATGAGATACTAATAACAATATTGTAAAGATATCAAACTTGATAAATCTCTATTACAATTATATTAAATATATATTACATCCAAAAAGTGAGTGTTCAATACTCCTTATACAATGTTTTAAAAAACCACATGAAATTCATTTCCCTTCCCAATATCAAAATTATTTTATATCAAATGTATTGTATTAAAAAAATATATATATTAAATCAACAAGTGAGTTCGGTCAGACTCTTGAAATCCTAACTAAAACCTAATAACACATGAAGTGTCCTTTTTCCCTCCCTGAATATTTTATAATTAAATTATCAAAAAAAAAAATGTTCACCTTGTCATATGCATATGCAGAGGGTATACTACTAAATAGGAAGTAACAAAAGTTAAACAATAAATAGATAGTAACACAAAAGTCAAACAGTTAAACAACTTATCTTTACAGCATTATAAGTCCATAGGAAAAACTCCTCTTGGCACGGTTACATCAGTTTATGGCTGTAAAGACGAATCCTGGACACAAAACCACAACCAGTCACTGGTCTCTGGGTGACAGCAAAATCCACGGGTTACATAAAGTTGCTAACTAGTTTAAGGATTCAGTTACTTGAGTCCTTGAGGGAATATTCTGAAGAGAATATCCTCAAGTAAAGTGAAATTAATATTTTCACGTGACGGAATCTAAAATGATTATTTAATTTAATAAATACAATTCAATAGGTGTAGCAGCATGGATTGACTGCACCAAAACAAAACATCAAAACATTAGGTATTAGGTTAAGTCAACATCATGTCAAATTTATGAAGTTACTTTCGTAGGCATGGCAAGCTTGCGCCATGAAAAGAACATGCGCAGAATACAGAAGGCTGTCCACATTTGTAGAACCTTTTATATTCCACCAAAAAAGTTAGGTAAAAAAAAACCAAAAAACTTAATGGTAACGACATGGAATAAAACAGAATTTAAGTTTAACTATATAAAAAAAATGACCTTCTGTTCTTTGCAAGTAAATCAAGGAAATTTTATATTTAAATTATTTCGGAACTCAAAAATAAATCTCTAAAGAAATACTAAATACAATGATAAATTTGATTATATGATAAGGAGATAATACGTATGAAATGATTTACTTACATGGAACTGCAGCACGCCAAAAAAATCTTCCTTTTATGTGGAACTCTTATAAATGAATATTGATATTTATTATACAAATTACTTATTTATATTATTATTAATGAATTATATTCTTCCCCAAATTATCTTCCTTGCTCCAATTCCGTCACTTTGAAGGTGAACAATTTCACCGGCTGACGTGGCTGCGTTCGAGTTCTGACCAAAACTAACCGCTTCGCTTCCGCACAAAATCGATCTTCCTTTCAAAGCGATAACAGCGCGTGAGTGGAGAAATGTCGATTTAAAATCGATCGTAGGCGGGTAATAAAAATTTCTAAAGGGGTTAATCAATAGCGTAAACGCTACATTCTCCCTCATCTCCAGCAAAAAAAAAAGGAACTTTAGGAACTTTTTTTTTTTTTGTGGCAGAACGATCTAACACTGACAATGAACGTTGATACGTTAAAATTGAACATTTTCGTCACCAGTCAACCATTTGCTCAGGAATTGGAACAAAATCAAGGACGAAATAAAAATATGGAACGAAGAATATGAGACGAAGTCATACATTTTTTTTTAATGAGATAATGTATGTTAATTTAGTATAAACCAAAGATAAAAAAAAATATACATTTTAAGTTTAATTCTATAACCTTACAGATCAAGTTAACTTTTAACACTACTTATCTACATTCTCAAATATTTGTAAAAACAACCATTCGTTAAAACTACATTATAGGTGTGTATTAACAACCCCTAACACAATATCTCCAAGAACCATTCATAACAACGAAATTCAAACAAAGTCCTATGAACTTTACCCAACGTTGACACTAGAGCGACCAGATTCTATTCGTCACCATAGAGTTCAATGAGGGCCTAATTACTCAGAACTAGTTGAAACTACAAAACCTAAACATATATATGGTTCGGGACATCAACAACAAGGTAAAAGATAATTCAATACACCTACTTGCTCTAGCAGCGGTAGGGAAACACATAATCGGTAAAGGCACAAGTAAGCCTAGATACTAGCAAGCCCACTATACTCATGGTATAGGGTATGCTAAAAAAAGGTAAGTAAGATAAATGCAATCCCAACTCATAGTAAAGGATATGCACAAAAGGTAAAAGATAATTGCACGTCCAGATCTACTCCTGGTAGAGGATATGCACAAAACTCACTTCTACCAGCTATACACTTGATAGAAGGAAAGATAAAAGAGATCCTAACTGTACTACCTAAACTGTACTATTGACGTGTTCCAATTCTTTACTCACGACAAGAACAGTAAAGGACAGATTTTTAGGACTCTATAATCAAGATAAAGATAAGATATATATTTTCATAAGATATAAATAAGAAATAACTTATCCAGGTAAAGATAAAGATAACTAACTTAAGGTAAAGGTATGAGATAAACCAATTAAGGTAAATGTATGAGATAAACTCAATTAAGGTAAAGATAAAGATACACTCAAGGTAAAGATACGAGATAAACTCAGGCAAGGTACAAGATAAACTCAAGGTAAAGATACGAAATAAACTCCATTACAGGTATGAGATAAACTCCATCAAGGTAAAGATAAATTCAATTAAGATACAGATAAAGATAACTCACATCTACCAATCCATATCACTAGTAGAGAGACAGGTAAACAAACAGTATACAATAAGATATGTTAAAACTCAAATACTTTGAGAGGGTAATAAGATAGGAGATAACAAACTAAGTTAAACAGACTTACATACTGCTGAATATCAGAACGATCCAATTCTAAATGACACATTCTAATTTCAACCTAAGAGACACTCAAGGAACAACTAATATGTATTGATATATTTCTGAGCCAGGTGAGGGCACACATCCAGGGTGATCAATCCTGAACCCACGCTAAAACACAGACATAGTAAGTAAATATGAATGCATAAGCTTCGTGGCCATGATCCACAAAACCATACAATACTATTAAAGAAAATCTTTGGAATGTTTTCCGAATTATCCCTGTAAATATCTATTCAACTCAGAACTCAAGATGGGGAAATTCCCATATATCCATCCTGTACTCCTATGATATGCAGTTGGACTTTTAAGAGAAAACAAACAACAAAATTAACAAGTCCATAAACTAAGATAATAACCAACATTAAGATAAGATAAAAAAAAATAGAAGGCAAAATAGCACAACATCTTATGATTTTTTTGCCAGGTAAACAAAATTGATAAACAGATCTTAAGCAACCAAACTGGTACAGAAATGATAAGGGACCAATGAGATCTAACGATATAAGTTAAAATGAAAAATCAATCCGTCGATAACTATCCATTTAACCTGGTTGGGGAAGATTTGTCGGTTTGCATGTAGCACAGATTTGCATTAAGCGATATAGCTACGTACAGTTTGACTCATCTTCGGCCAGTAATAAAGTTCAGATATTCGACGGAAAGGTTTTGTAGAAACCAAAATGAGCTGCAGTAGGATGGACATGAAAAGTGGCCAAAACCTCTGCTCTATTAGGAGTTGGAACGACTATCTTCCAATCCGACATTCCAGTAAGGGAATCTATGGAACTTAAGACATGTTTATACAAAACAACATGTTCAACTTTAAAATCAGGAAATTTACCTGGTACATTCTGTACATTATAAAACATTTTTTAACAATGGACTGGTTAGATGACGGACTCTCAACTCATACTCTATGGGCTCATACTCATACTCCACGTTGGGCGCCAATTGAAACGCTCAATACTTCGGGAGTATTGGGTTTTTGGGAGTGTAGAACTTCCAAATTTCAGAAGAACTGAAAGAGAAGTGATGAAAAAAAAATACTAAAAATAGGGCTAAGCTCAGAGGAACAAATTTAAATGGCCAAAGAGACACTAAATCTCAAGAGAGTGTTCGGGCTAGCTTCAATGCACTGGATTGTGGCTTTAAAGATATAAACAACAATAACAAGAGATAATAAGCTAATGAGACAAGAAAGAAATGTGACCTGGTAATATCAAACGTGATACAACTGAAGAAGGTCACTGGGAATAAATTTATAGAAAGAGAACAATAGGAAGAGAAAAGAAGGGCGCCAACTCAACGATAGTTGAGATTTTGAAGTAACAAATGAATCTTTAGATAATACTCTGAAATACAAAAATACTAAATAATAATCTTGTTTTGCTATGTTATATACTGGTTAGTAGAACTGAAATAAAACTCAAAATAGCAACAATAAATATATTTATAAAAAATGTATATAGGTATATGTGTATAAACAATTTACATATAATGCAAAGCCAAATAACAGTGGTAGTGGATGGTGTACACATACAATGGGACCTAATAGCCCCTCAACAAACGAATAGTCACTACCACTGGCCAAATAAAGTTTAAAATATCAGTAAAAATTCAAGAATAGTCCGTATGATAGCCAAAGTCTTAACACAAAAGGTAGTAATTTAACTTTAAATAGTTCTACTAATATGAGATACTAATAACAATATTGTAAAGATATCAAACTTGATAAATCTCTATTACAATTATATTAAATATATATTACATCCAAAAAGTGAGTGTTAAATACTCCTTATACAATGTTTTAAAAACCACATGAAATTCATTTCCCTTCCCAATATCAAAATTATTTTATATCAAATGTATTGTATTAAAAAAAATAATATATATTAAATCAACAAATGACTTCGGTCAGACTCTTGAAATCCTAACTAAAACCTAATAACACATGAAGTGTCCTTTTTCCCTCCCTGAATATTTTATAATTAAATTATCAAAAAAAAAATGTTCACCTTGTCATATGCATATGCAGAGGGTATACTACTAAATAGGAAGTAACAAAAGTTAAACAATAAATAGATAGTAACACAAAAGTCAAATAGTTAAACAACTTATCTTTACAGCATTATAAGTCCATAGGAAAAACTCCTCTTGGCACGGTTACATCAGTTTATGGCTGTAAAGACGAATCCTGGGCACAAAACCACAACCAGTCACTGGTCTCTGGGTGACAGCAAAATCCACGGGTTACATAAAGTTGCTAACTAGTTTAAGGATTCAGTTACTTGAGTCCTTGAGGGAATATTCTGAAGAGAATATCCTCAAGTAAAGTGAAATTAATATTTTCACGTGACGGAATCTAAAATGATTATTTAATTTAATAAATACAATTCAATAGGTGTAGCAGCATGGATTGACTGCACCAAAACAAAACATCAAAACATTAGGTATTAGGTTAAGTAAACATCATGTCAAATTTATGAAGTTACTTTCGTAGGCATGGCAAGCTTGCGCCATGAAAAGAACATGCGCAGAATACAGAAGGCTGTCCACATTTGTAGAACCTTTTATATTCCACCAAAAAAGTTAGGTAAAAAAAAAACCAAAAAAACTTAATGGTAACGACATGGAATAAAACAGAATTTAAGTTTAACTATATAAAAAAAATGACCTTCTGTTCTTTGCAAGTAAATCAAGGAAATTTTATATTTAAATTATTTCGGAACTCAAAAATAAATCTCTAAAGAAATACTAAATACAATGATAAATTTGATTATATGATAAGGAGATAATACGTATGAAATGATTTACTTACATGGAACTGCAGCACGCCAAAAAAATCTTCCTTTTATGTGGAACTCTTATAAATGAATATTGATATTTATTATACAAATTACTTATTTATATTATTATTAATGAATTATATTCTTCCCAAAATTATCTTCCTTGCTCCAATTCCGTCACTTTGAAGGTGAACAATTTCACCGGCTGACATGGCTGCGTTCGAGTTCTGACCAAAACTAACCGCTTCGCTTCCGCACAAAATCGATCTTCCTTTCAAAGCGATAACAGCGCGTGAGTGGAGAAATGTCGATTTAAAATCGATCGTAGGCGGGTAATAAAAATTTCTAAAGGGGTTAATCAATAGCGTAAACGCTACAACAGCTCGCTTTGTGCTTGATAGGTTGCCAGATACTCTCAGCAAGGAATACCTAGACAGACGGTCCAAAACTAACAGACATAGACGCGTGCGCAAACATTTCAGATAGTTGCGGTGCTGTACACAGCGGCGCGCCTGCCGGAGGGTTAAACATACCGCTCTATTATTAGGGTTGGTATCTCTTTTCACGTGGTTTGGCGCTTTTGTTCTAATCTAACGTCATTTTACCGGCGGCAGTCTAGAAGCCTGGAGTGGTAATTTCATTATACATTATATTATTAAATTTCAATATTAATCACTTTAATAATGTTGCCTAAAGTTAAAATTAAATTGTAATCATTAATATATCGTTGGAAGTGCATCTTTGATGTTCTTAGTTCTTCAATCTCATATTAATGTTTTTTTTTATTACTTATACATGTATAATAGACCACATACAAGTTTTAACAAATTGGTAATTGTAGTTAGTTCAATTAATTGTTTATACATCATAATCATATTATGTTCATTTACTCAAGCTTCTTTACATTTTTAATATCACTGACTGCATCTTGTTACATGTATTATCTTTTTAAGATAATACATGTAACAACTTTTCCATGCTTGTGTGGTTTTTTTCACATTGTTCTTTTTAGATGAACTGATGATGCTTTCTGATTAAGAAAGCGAAACGTCTTCAATAAATAAATGAAGTAGCCATCAACTTTGTCTTTTTTCTCTACCTTTTGACCGATAAAAACCCACCACTCGTCTGAGTGATCCTTAATTTATATTGGATTGACGGTCGTACTCCTTTTCTCCATATATATATATATATATATATATATATATATATATATATAATATATATATATATATATATTATATATATATGAAGACAATCGAGATATATGAAGAAAAGCTTTCGTATGATAAGGGTCAGTGTCTTTGAGTTGAGAATGAGTGGGAGATTGATGTCTGCGAATGCTCCTATTGATGTGATTTTCGCGGTAACCGTTTTGGATTAGGGCTTGTTTTAAACAAGAGAGCTCAGCGGGTCTACTTGCATCATCGGAAAGGCGTATTGATCTGGAGACAAGGGTATTAATGACTGAATTAATTTGTGAAGTTATATATATATATATATATATATATATATATATTATATATATATATATATATATATATAACAATTTATTGTTTTGGAGTATCAGGTATGCGGTCTGTTGTTAAAAAAACTCTTTTTTCTTTTATGACTCTATATTTCGCTGATTTTTGTCAGCTTCTTCAGGAGATAACTAAAATATGGTTAAAATTGTATACACATCACAGGTGATAATAAACAATGAATTTACTTACAGATTAAGAGTTAAAATATTTAAAAATCTTGAACATAATATATTCAAAACAGTACTGACAGTATTAGTCAAAAGCATCTAGTCACTAGTAATTAAATATAACAAAAAATATAATAAATAGAAAACAAAAACAAACAAGAAACAATAAAAACACAATAAAAAAAAACATTGTTTCTTGTTTGTTTTTGTTTTCTATTTATTATATTTTTTGTTATATTTAATTACTAGTGACTAGATGCTTTTGACTAATACTGTCAGTACTGTTTTGAATATATTATGTTCAAGATTTTTAAATATTTTAACTCTTAATCTGTAAGTAAATTCATTGTTTATTATCACCTGTGATGTGTATACAATTTTAACCATATTTTAGTTATCTCCTGAAGAAGCTGACAAAAATCAGCGAAATATAGAGTCATAAAAGAAAAAAGAGTTTTTTTTAACAACAGACCGCATACCTGATACTCCAAAACAATAAATTGTTATTTACGTTTCGGTCGATAATCCTACCAGTTTTGCTATATATATATATATATATATATATATATATATATAATATATATATATATATATATATATATATATATATTCATGAAATGAAGTATATTCATGGAATTATTGACTTAAATTTACTTATTTTAAACATAGTACAATAAGTTAAGACGATAAATTATAACAAAACATACATTTACAATATATTTTTTTCCAATACTAGCGGTCATTACGACTCTTAAGTTGACAAAAAATGTTGATACACACCACACCATCTGATAGATCTATCGCTAAGTTTTTAAGGTTATGTAGTACAATTAAATGAAGTTAGATACTATTTGTACCCACTTGCCTCTATCGTAAAATGATATCAGTGGTCAGTGTATTTCGCTGTATTCATAAAATAATGTAAAAAACCTTCTATGCGCCAATAGCTGATGGAGGCCATCACTATATAGTTTACCCCAGCTCGTAAAAGGGACAAAAATAAAATATGTATATAAGATGCGAGGCATGCATAAATATGTATTTCTGAATATTTGGTCGTTATATTCAGATATAGATGAGGATCAATAATCAAATATATTAAACTTTCATCAATTTCTTATTAGGACGCATTACTCTTCAAAAAATACTTTTTGATATAAAAAAGATATTATATATATATATATATATATATATATATATATATATATATATATATATATATATATATATGTATTTCTGAATATTTGGTCGTTATATTCAGATATAGATGAAGATCAATAATCAAATATATTAAACTTTCATCAATTTCTTATTAGGACGCATTACTCTTCAAAAAATACAAAATTTGGAATCTTTAATACATAGCTTAATATAGAAAAATAATTTTAAC
Source organism: Diabrotica balteata (assembly GCA_918026665.1). Taxonomy (NCBI): domain Eukaryota; kingdom Metazoa; phylum Arthropoda; class Insecta; order Coleoptera; family Chrysomelidae; genus Diabrotica; species Diabrotica balteata. The sequence goes on along the minus strand of OU898282.1, from coordinate 69,271,338 downwards.
AGTTTCTCTTGACTGTCAACGCCAAATAATTTTAAACATATTTTTGATTCTGTTTTGTTTATCTACGTAATTCAACTAAACTTTTAATCGTATGGCTGATGTTATTATAATAGAGACCACACAATTTTATTAACCGTATTAACGGTATCTAGGTAGAGAAACATTTCCATAATATAAATTATAATAATTATTCATGGACAGCGAATATACAACACTTTTATGGAAAATTTTACGGTCTACAGAGTAAGAGAGTATTTTATATTTGAGGTTCCTATTTAGAATGCTATTTTAAAACCGCAGAATTTAATAAACTCAGATAATTTTCTATATCATTAATAATACTATTTTTCAATTGGAACATGCTTTGTATTGAACTAAAATTTTTATAAGTGTTACGCATAAAAAATAATTGATATACGGAAATTACTGATATTTAAAATTGTATAGATTATAAAATCTATCTTCAGATTAACATAGGTGGATCAATATTTTGTTTATCTTAATTAATGTAGCTATCTTTATTAAATATTCTCGTTACTATTAACTAATCATTAGTTAAAAAAATCAATCGATTTTAAAATTGTATCATGTTTAATTTTTATTTCGTTATCGATTATCGATGTCAGTTAGTTTATTTACTTACTACCTAGCTGAAATGTCGTAAAAACAACACTGAAAATGACAATATAAAAGGCTATATTGTGACGAACTTTAATAAAAAGTCTGATACAGAGGCGAATACCATAGGACTAATTGGATCAAACTGATTGAGAAATAAAGAATTGTTATTAAAATTATTTGTGTCACATTTATGTATCCTGTGCTGGAAACACCGTATGTGTGTATGTGTAACATTAACAAACCCTTTGGGCATATTATAGCATGGATAATTTCCATCGTTTTCTGTTTCTAGCTGTCAGCACCATCTCTCTGACATCTTTCATCATTACATATCTTCATTTCTTTCTTAGGTTTCCTATATTTTTTATCCTCATGCACTCTCCACAAAATATTCCTGACTTCTCTATTACCTTGCATTCTTTCTAGATGTCCGAAGAATTCTAGTCTACATTTTTTTCACTACATTTGTTATTGGAGTGTTGCATACAATTGATACACCTATATATTAGCTCGTCTTCTACATTCTCCGTCTATTACTTTTTCAACAAAGATTCTGAGAAGTGTCTTTCTTTACCATACTTTACATCTGTCTGTATGGTTTTGTTCTTTGTACACGGCTCGGCAACGTTTTGTATACTCTTTTTTTATTACGAGATATATATTTGGCCTTCATTACTTTGTTTATGGTTTTATCACGTACGTTGCCCTTGGTAGGTCTCAGATTTATTTTAGTTTTCTTCTTACATATTTGGTCATTAAGTACATATATTCGTCCGACTTCTCGAATTTCACAACTGATCATTATTTACCTCTAGTTTTAAGGAATTCCTGGTATTTACTTCCTTATTACATAAGATTTACATGTACTTAGATTTATTAATATTAATTTTCATTAGTTCTTTTCCATTTCTTGCAATGAGAACCATATCATCAACGTACTCTAAGCATCGCTGCTGTTTGTAGAAAAGAGTAACATATCTATTTATCTCACTAACCCTTACCACGTTGTCTAGAACTATATTAAATAGCAAGACAGACAACAGGTCTCTTTGGTGAACATCTCTTTTCATTTCGATTTCTTTTAAGACTGTATAAATTTTCCAGCACAAACAGTTTGTCTAATTGTCATTTGTACCAGTGTTACTATTTTTCTGGTACTTGGAATTCTTTTACCATTGATATTAATTTGTTTCTGTATATTGTATTGTAGTCTGCTGTAAGCACCCTTGTAAACAAGGAAAAGTATTCATGTATTTATGTATATATATATATATATATATATATATATATATATATATATATTATATATTATATATATATATTTATATATATATATATATATATATATATATATATATATATATATATATATATATATAATATAAAATTAATATTTCTTGGGTTAGGTTCAATAAAGATATGTTACATGTGGAACTAGATTTTATTTTCCATTGCAATTAATCAACGTTTCGGCAGAAAACCCTTGCCTTTGTCAAGATTCTAAAATGTGTATATATATAAGGACAAACAGATATTGTAAAATATGTATATATATATGACTTACCAAAACGTAAAACGTGACACAGACATTAAACGAACTGACATATAAAAGTTGATATCTGATATCTCATTGTTTACTGTCATTAGTATATAATTATTTTTATATGGGCGTATCGTTGATGTTTTTGAAAAAGGTAAGGTGGAGATATATTATGACTTTAAGAGCTTTTTATGATGTTATATTGTTATTGTTTAAATCAGATTGAAATATATTTTATTTAGGTTTTGTGTATCTTTTTTGTCATTTATTGCGTTGGTGTTTCTTTTTATTTCTATTGATTCGTATATCTCCCTTTTCTTTTTGTTTTTTTCTGTTTTTAAAATTTTAATGTTTTCAAAGTCAAATTTATGCTTCTTTCCGCTTTCATGTTTTGTGAGCGCAGTGACGTTGTTCTTGTCGTATTTGTGAGAACGAATTCTGGATTGAAGCAGTTGACTGGTTTGACCGATATAGACACCTTCACAGTTTGTACATGGTATCTCGTAAACAACATGTGATTTTTTAGTTTTGGAGTTTGTGTTTTAAGTTTTGTGAAGTATTTATTTAAGAGGTTGTTGCCTTTGTGGGCTACTGTTATATTATGCTTGGCTAAAAGATTTGTTAGTTGTTCGGATAAACCTTTTATATATGGAAGAGTTGTATAAGTGGTTTTGATACTGTTGGGTTTGTTGTTAATTGTATTGTTATAAAATGAGTTGACTTTGAAAACATTAAAATTTTAAAAACAGAAAAAAACAAAAAGAAAAGGGAGATATACGAATCAATAGAAATAAAAAGAAACACCAACGCAATAAATGACAAAAAAGATACACAAAACCTAAATAAAATATATTTCAATCTGATTTAAACAATAACAATATAACATCATAAAAAGCTCTTAAAGTCATAATATATCTCCACCTTACCTTTTTCAAAAACATCAACGATACGCCCATATAAAAATAATTATATACTAATGACAGTAAACAATGAGATATCAGATATCAACTTTTATATGTCAGTTCGTTTAATGTCTGTGTCACGTTTTACGTTTTGGTAAGTCATATATATATATACATATTTTACAATATCTGTTTGTCCTTATATATATACACATTTTAGAATCTTGACAAAGGCAAGGGTTTTCTGCCGAAACGTTGATTAATTGCAATGGAAAATAAAATCTAGTTCCACATGTAACATATCTTTATTGAACCTAACCCAAGAAATATTAATTTTATATTAAATATAATACGGTTCAAAGAAACTCAAAACTACAATATATATATATATATATATATATATATATATATATATATATATATATATATATATATATAGATATATATCTATATAGATATATAGATATATATATATATATATATATATATATATATATATATATATATATTATATAAATATATATAAAGTACTTTCCGGCAAACGACCTTGAATTCTTTTTTAACTTTTGTAAAGGAGAAAACCTATTAACCAATAATCCTTACTTATTACTTTCTAATCTATTATACCCGTACATTTCAAATAGTTGTGTTCTAGAACTATCTGTTCATGTCCAAACCGTATTGTCTTTTTATCGGAGAAAAACTTTCTAGATCACTTATTTACATATTCGGAAACCATTCACGTTGTTCCCGGTAAATGGTTTATGATTTTACAACTTAACTATTTCTATATACAGGGTGTTTTCGATTTTTTTAATGGTCTTTTGATCTTAATTTTATTTAAAATTTGGGGATCTTATTAATATATATATATATATATATATATATATATATATATATATATATATATATATATATATATATATATACCGGGTGGTGAATCGTCAAACGGACCATAGGAAACTCAATGGGAAATTTTAAATTGTTAAATTGCTGCTTCCCTAATTATTTTAGATCAAAAGTCATAAAAAACTATTTGTAGAGGACTAAATTCTGAATTAAAAACAAATGTTAAAACCGTTCTACGAATCAAATGTACTTCAAAATTTTGAAAAAATGTGATACATTTTTCAGACCACCCCTAAAAGTTAGGCCACACGTAATGCAAGAATATATATTAGGACGTTTGTGTTTTATCATATTAATGTCAGATGTTTGACAATTTGAATTGTCAATTTTTTTATTTTATAATTAAATTATAAACAATGAATTTTACTAAATACTACTACTACTGAACATTATTACTTTGTGAACAATAAATTATATTGTTTACAAATCGATCAATATAATGAAATGTACTCAGTTGACGAAAAATCGCATAATGTTGTATTCAGGCAATAGCACGAACGTTTTCCTGCCACTACCGGATCTTTATTTACCGTAAGATATTCTAATTCACTAAAATTTAATTCCATGTTAAGTTATACAACAATTCAATTAATTCCAATATACTGTTACTGTGATCTTTATTCCTAATAATAATATATGATTATTTCTAAACATAAAACTATAACAAATGTTATAATAAAACATAAATAAAACATTTTTATTATTGCTTTTTTCTCCTCAACTGAGTACATTTTTTAATCAACTTAATTTTTGTTAAACAATAAATCACAAAATTTTGGTCATTTAAATCATAGATAAATATAATATAATTGATTTAAATATTGTCAAATATCAGAAACAATAATACGACAAAACGCAACACGTAATACACATTTTTTCACAGAAAAATGTATTATATTTTAGCAAAATTTTGGAATACGTTTAAGTCGTAGAATAATTTTAACAGTTGTTTTCGATACATATTTGAGTCCTCTACAAATAGTTTCCCATGACTTTTGGTGTAAAATAATTAGGGAAGCAGGAATTCAACAATTTAGAATTTACCATTGAGTTTCCTATGGCCCGTTTGCCGATTCACCACCCTGTATATAGCAAAACTGGTAAGATTATCGACCGAAACGTAAAAAACAATTTATTGTGTTGGAATATCGGGTATGCGGTCTGTTATTATTAAAAAAAAGACTCTTTTTTCTTTTAATCCTCTATATTTCGCTGATTTTTTGTCAGCTTCATCAGGAGACAACTAAAAATTTGAATAAAAGTTATAAATATAAAAATCAGTTTGAATAAAAAGTGACTCACTTACAGATTTAGAGTGGAAAGTATTTAAACAAGTTGAACATAATTTGTTCAAAACAGTACTGTCAGTTTTTGTTAAAAGTACCTAGGTCACTAGTAAAAAAGAGTCTTTTTTTAATAATAACAGACCGCATACCCGATATTCCAACACAATAAATTGTTATATATATATATATAATATATATATAATATATATATATATATATATAATATATATATATATATATATATATATATATGAAAATAGTCACCTTGATGCACTCAAGGGTTACTGACACTTTGGTTTGGCAATATCAGTTCCTATTTCATCATCCTTTTAGCAAGCGTTCTTATAGAGATAGCTCTATGGGAATACCATAGCAAACTCTGACCAAAGCTCTCCTCTCGTGGGAAATGCCGAAACCACATTTTGTGGAAAGATTATAAATTTAGGACTTTAACATTATTGATTAACTCGTCATTCGTCATTCAATCGTAATTTAAGTTTCTTTTTAATACATATTTGTATTATAATTTTATTTGATCGTAGAACAAAGTGTAACGTTTAATTGTAAAATAAATCTTTTTTAAAAAGTCAATTAAGAAGTTATAAATGGTGATTTAACATTGGGCGCAGTCAGTAGGATCCGGTTAACGTTGTTAAAACAAGGAAACTCACTAGCAACGGTGCATCCCTATCCCTCAATGCAAAAAGAACCTAGAGCTGTTCTTATTCAACTGGATACTACGAAATAAACACCTGCTGAAGCCCCTGGTAGCAGATCCCGTTAGAAAACAAGACGTGCTCGATGTTTCTGTTAATGTAAGTTATTGAATCATCTCGTTTTTACTATTTTAAATTTTGCAAACATACCGTACATACATCATAATATTTTAAATTTATAATTTTGACTATACAGAAAGTCAAGCCAAGTTGATTATATAATAAGAAAATACCCTTTTATTACATACTTTTATTATTTTATCATTCTTATTTACGCATTTCATTGATTTCATATTATACTTTCACCGATATTTTATTATATTTTACTATATTTTACTACATTTTACTATATTTTACTATATTTTACTATATTTTACTATATTTTACTATATTTTACTTTGGTATACCACATTTTACTTGATTTTACCATATTTTACTTGATTACACTATATTTTATTTTATTTTACCATATTTACTTTTTGTATATTTTGTTTTATACTTCCACTGACGTATTATTATCAAAATGCCTGAAATGCATTCACAAACCCAAGTTGAAATTGAACCCTACAAACTTTCAGAAATATTTACCATAATTCCTGAGTTTGAAGGAGACCCGATCTCTCTTCCCACATTCTTAGATGCATGTGATTGCGCGATTAAAATATCTTCGGGAGACCAACGTATTTTATTAACGATTCACATTAAAAATAAACTAAGAGGTAAAGCAACTCAATTAATAAACTCTAGAAAACCAACTTCATATACGGACATCAAGAATTTATGAAACCTTCATTTCGGAGATAGTAGAGATCTCACTTCTTTAATTCATGACCTACAAAGACTTCGACAATTATCGACTGAATCACCCTTAACCTTTTTCAACAGACTACAAGTTCTAAATGCAAACATGCACACCTCGATTTAAAAATCAAGCCTAACACAAGACCAAAAAACCGCCCAATGCACGTTAATTGACTCTATGGCTTTATAAGATGTTACTGAAGCCAGTAACCGTATCCGACTTGAACTTCAGTTATCGAATTTCGAATCACAAAAATCAAATAAAGATAGCCAAAATAATTCAAAACCTTCCCAACCGATGAGAAGAACCTTATCTAATTTTTCCAAATGCACAATTTGTGGTCGTATTGGCCATTTAAGTAGCGAATGTCGCTCATCACGTTTTTCTTCTTTACAAAATCAATATAGCGGTAGACCACAAAACTACCAAAATAATCAAAACCAATACCCTTCCAATCAATATAATAGTAGATCACAAAATTACCCAAGTAATCAAAACCTTCTAATCAACAAAACGTAAACCCACAGAGATCGAATTTCCCTTCTCAAAATCAATCACAGAATCGCCCCTCTGTTATTCAGAGAAATCCAAATTTCCAAAATTTGCAGCAAAGAGCCCATGTCTTTAATGAATACCCTGACAATCTTGTAGAATTTTATGAAGATTATTATACAAACAATGATCTTCAAATAGATTATTTTTACGATTATAACAATGATACATCTAATTATATCAATGATACCATCCTCCAGTACATACAAATCTTTCAACCGATATTACGAAAGTACAACAACAAATCCAAGTCCTCAATCTGGATAATTTCGAATCAAATGTGAACTTCCCCGAACAGAAATTCCTGTAAGCCCCTTTCACACAATAAGCTCTAAAAACTTATATTATATCAATGACGCTACGAATACTTTTAAACTTATAATTGACACCGATGCAGGAATTACAATTTTCAAAGAGAATACTGCACGAAATTATCATACCCGATCCCCAGAAAATGTTACCATTCAAGGCATAACCGACGAAAAACTTATAATTACAGAATCTGTCCTTATTCCCTTTTCCTATGACAACCCTCACAAAGTTTTCATTTTTAATCAAGACATTGACTTTGACGGCATAATAGGCCTAGATTTCCTAGACCATTACGAATGTATAATAGACCTTAAAACCAGACAACTTCATACAAACTTTAAAACTCTTACCCTGCATAAAGTTGGACAAGAGACACAAAAACCCACAAAAAATATTCCGGTGACATTTCCTACACAAACAGTACCGCCAAATAATTGCCAAACATATCCGAAATCAAACTCAAACATTAATCCTATCCGGAAAAGGTGTGTCCGTCGGACACACTTATAGATATGTTACTGTATATTTCGAAAAGCACAGTGTATTATTATCTCAAAAATTAGGACTTTGTCTACTTTAAAGTAAACTTATTGAAGACAATAACTCAATATTTTGAACTAATCAAAATAAACTATAAAAAAATAAAATTATTTTTACTAACTTAACCGAACAGTGTGTCCGCCAGACACAATTTGCTATTTCATGCGGTTACGCCACTGATCATCAACATTTATCGACTATCGGTCACGTGATATATCGGTCACGTGCGATATGCGGACGATACAGTACTCCTCTAGCACAGTATAAAGAGGTTCCACAGTAGAACCACTCTCTGAAAAATTGGAAGTAAAGTCTGTCAACGCGCAAAGCGACTGCGCTTATTTCTTAGTCGCTCGAGAACCATTCCTCCGTTGCTAGTCGCGTAGAAACGTACGGGTTAACAGTGCCGTATTTTGCTTAAACTGAGTTAGTTTTGTGAATAATTGTTAGTATTGTGAAGTTGAACATGAGTAAAATTCGAAGTGGTATTAATAATCTTAAACTTCCAAATTTGTTAAATATATCTGCCGATAGACCATATTTTTATCATGAAAATAATAAAATTGTCTTTTCTTTTGATACACCTCATTTATTAAGAGCACTTCATAATAACTTCCTAAGAAACCAATTTGTTATTGATGATATTATCGTTTCTTGGGAATATATTAAAAAAATTTACGAACATGATAAACAATATCCTATACGTACAGCGCCAAAATTGACCGAATTACATATATCTCCTAACAATTTTGAAAATATGAAAGTGAAATATGCTTCTCAGATATTCAGTAATACTGTGGCTGCCGGTCTGCATCTGTATATTAGATTTATTGTATTCGTCGAGGAAGCAACAACAACCGAAAGATTTATTAGGAATATTAATAATTTATTTGATATGCTCAATTCTTCTTCATTAAGAGGAGCAACTGAGTACCAAAGACCGTATAGAGGAACCGATGCTTAGCAAGAATTTCTTAATGCGTGTTTCCGATTGTATAATAATTTACAGGTAATTAATTTTAAAGCTAAAAATGTAATACCAAGAATAAAATATGTTAATGGTTGGAAAATAACCATTAATGGAGTGATTCATTTGTGGAATCTACTACAGTCACATGGAATGGATTATTTTTTAACAAGGTGGATGAATAAAGATTGGCTAAAAACCTTTTATGGTTCAATCAGGCAGCATGGTGGCAATTGTGTTAACCCTACTCCGGTATAATTTACCGCGGCATTCAAAAGATATTTTTGTTTAGACATTATGCATTCCGGTACAGAAAATTGCGAAAGAAATGCAGGCCATATATATATATATATATATATATATATATATATATATATATATATATATATATATATATGTTTGTCTAATCTGTGAAGCATATGGGAGAGAGTACGATGAACTACACGATTCGTCTCTGTTTTGTTACGTTAAAGCCTACAGTGGTAATGAAACAAACGTTTTTGGCAATCTCTATATGCCCAGCCAAAATTTTGTGCAGTATGTTACAGATTTGTAAATTATTTTTCAAGAGAATTTTCGTCAAGAGAAGTAAAGAAATAATAAATAAGACTTAGTCACAATCAATTTAATTTAACTATCAGATGACCGGTTTCGCTTTCTACAATATGCAAAGCATCCTCAGGTCTCGATACAAAGTTAAACAAATGCTGAAATAATAAAAAACCATATTAGGGTGTTGTCTAATAACGATAAACAAAGTAGGTGTTGTAAATTACAATAATTATGCCAATATTACATGTCTGTGGTTTTATTTAAATGAGTAAGTTGAATAAAAAGGTATAAAATTTTTAAAAAAGGTTAAACAGACAAGGTAAGGCCCACAATTTGTTACAAAATAGTCTCTTCGATTGTAATAAATTAATAAATGAGCAAATAAATAAATAAAGTAAACATTACTTACATGCCGGTACTCTATTAATAGATGGATGGTAGAACATGGTTGAAACTACTTTATATTGTTGAATGGAGAACTCAATTCTATTACTGCAGTTGTTTGACAGTAAACGGGAAGTTCTTGAGGAGATAGATTTGATCCGGTTCCAACTGTCGGATATTAGAACTACCAACTAATTATTGAAGGCTTTATAATTCAGTCAATTTCTTGAGCCCATAAATTAATTACCATCAATAATTATCCATTGGTTGCTTTGTTTACATATTAGTATGTTAAATATTAATATATCAGATTTTGAAAAAAATATCTCTAATAATTAAAAAATACCCTGACAGATAACTCATACCTACAACAATTTCAAATAAAAAATAAAATGCTTTGTAAACTTTTTATACATTTGATTATTAAATATACATGTTCAGTTGCCAAGGAATTACTTTAATTTAAATTGTTCAGTTATTTGGACATTAGACTGAGTTAGTTATATTGTAAGATGTATTTCAATTATCCATATTGTTACATTAAATTTGATTAATTAAAGATTGTTAAAGTATGCCAATATTAAACACATCTATTTACTTTTGATATCTAAATTGAAACAATTTTATAGACATTCATTAATAACTGCATATTTCATGAAACTAGATAACTTAACTTACAGTATTGAGAAACAAAAGAAGAACTGTCACATGCTAACCTACATCTGTCAAAATTTACCACTAAAATCTAATAGATACAACATAAAAAAACTCATTGTGCCCAAGACTATGATGTAGTGCAATAAAGTCCTTCCCCCCTTTTAAATTCAATGCTTGTTTCGTCCCTTCTAAGTGTTTTCTGTTTTAGTGTGTTTAAATTATCCTTAATTGTCTGAACTTTAACATTTTATTTACTTGACTATTCCAATAATTAACTCATTGCCAAGAGAACTTTATCAAAGTAATTTGATAACTACAAGTTGTGAAAATAATTGCACACCCACACAATCTTTACATCTACACCTATTTATTGTCATAAAACTGTCACCTTCAAAAAAACAATTACTCAATAAATAACACACATTTCAAAAATATATCTCTGGAATAAGTATAAATAGCCTTGAATAACACAATAGTATATTACATCACTTACATTTAACAAACAATCTCACACATATCTCTAATTCATTGGATCATATCTATCTCCTCAAGAACTTCCCGTTTACTGTCAAACAACTGCAGTGATAGAATTGAGTTCTCCATTCAACAATATAAAGTAGTTTCAACCATGTTCTACCATCCATCTATTAATAGAGTACCGGCATGTAAGTAATGTTTATTTTATTTATTTATTTGCTCATTTATAAATTTATTACAATCGAAGAGACTATTTGGTAACAAATTGTGGGCCTTACCTTGTCTGTTTAACCTTTTTTAAAAATTTTATACCTTTTTATTCAACTTACTCATTTAAATAAAACCACAGACATGTAATATTGGCATAATTATTGTAATTTACAACACCTACTTTGTTTATCGTTATTAGACAACACCCTAATATGGGTTTTTATTATTTCAGCATTTGTTTAACTTTGTATCGAGACCTGAGGATGCTTTGCATATTGTAGAAAGCGAAACCGGTCGTCCGATAGTTAAATTAAATTGATTGTGAGTAAGTCTTATTTATTATTTCTTTACCTATTTGAAATGGACTCACACAAGCAACACATTCATGATTAGAATTTTCAAAATTTAAGTCATCAACCGAAAATCTTTCAAAACTACGTTAGCTTATTCGAAAAAATACCATATACGCATCCTTGCAGCAATTTTTCAAAGGGCTATCTCATTAGATTATAGGCTAGAATAAGAATATATTACACATTAAAAATAATTAATAGAAATTTTAAAGTATCTAAGACAAAAGGACATAGGAAATAGATAATTTGGAAACATAATTAGCTTTAAAACGTGTTGTTTGTTTGGGTTTATATAACTGCGGACACTAAAAACATTCTCAAATTTTAATTTTTGTTTTTACTTATAAGTCATGTTTTGTATACAATTTTATGCGTAAACTAATACTAACAGTAATTTCTAATAAATAATCCTTTTTATATTTTTTGATAATTTAGTTAGTTAAGTAATTCATAATTTAGTTTTATAATGTATTTTTTTGATAATTACTTCTTCTATAATATAATAAATTCTTATACAGCTCTATATTTATTTCAAGAGCTATTTTGCCATATATTGTCCAAGTTCCTCATTTTTTTAGGAGGAGAATAGCAATCACCCGGTACTCTCTCCAACTATCTGAAATATCTTCTGATTTGATTTGTTCTTGATTTAAAAAAATTTAATAGTGTTCTTTTTCTATTTTGATATAAATTTTTCAACATAATATAACGTACATATATTCCTATTCCCGGCGAAGTATTTTTCTTATTCTTAAGACTGATTTCTAATTCATACAACCTAAATGTTACTGAAAGTGGATAGTATTGTGTAATCGATAACACTGGACATATTTTTTTTTAAATACGCATCAACTCATTCTCCTTTGATCACTGTATCTACTTATAGTTTAAAAATGGATTTGACTAGACTATCTCTGGCAGACATTCTGACAATGCAGATGCTTTGTTGATCTGACTCCTCACGTCCTTACTAGGACACAATTTAACTTAAAAAAAAAATTTTATTACCGTTTCGACTTCCAATTCGGACGTCGTTGTCAAAATACAAAATAATAATTTATTTTTGTATTTTGACAACGACGTCTGACTTGGAAGACGAAACGTTAATAAAATTATTTTTTCAAGTTAAATTGTAGCTTATTTCCGAATTAGAATAGTTGATATTCGTTTATTTTATTAAAAAATTGTTGAAATTGTTAAAAATAAGAAAGACGAAGAGAATTTTTTTTATTTAAATTTGTGGCTAAAAATCACCACAAAACATCTTTTCAGAAGTGACAGATTGATTTGACGAAAAGACTATTGCAAAATTTAATTAATTTTTTGCATACTACAACTAAAACTAAACGAATAATACAGAAAACACAAAAAATCGCCGATATAACCAAATTCGCCTACGAAATGTAAATAAGGACAAAATTTCATAAATGTCAAAATTTCATAACAGTGGAGTAAACTTGCCTGCCGTTGGACGAATTATAAACAAGCGTTATGACGCGGTAAACTTGAATTACTCCTCCTGGTTTAAAAACAGAGTATAGTAATGCCGATGCCGTGAGAGCTTCGAAATTAACCTCCTTTTTATTTAACGTTTATATGACATGTACAATATATTAAAAACCATTGAGATTTTAAAACTTGCTCAATACCGTTGATATTTAAAATACCGTTGAAAAATATAAACAATGAATTATAATATTGTTTATAATTTATTAAACCCTTTGTTTTTGTAATATTAACATTTAGTGAGTACATCTGGACAGTTAAATATGGGAAGCCGCATTTTTTATTTAAATAAATTAATAGTAGTAGGCTCAGAAAATTTTAATACGGCTCTGTAAGGATAACGGTGGTGGATTACCAATTTCGTACTTTGCCGGTATTACTTCCTGAGATCAAAGTGCCGACAGACGAGTAGTTTTACTGTGGAACCTCTTTATACTGTGCTTCTAGTCAAGAAGATCTGCAAACACTACTTGATAGTGTCGTTAACACTTAACATAAGGAAAACCAAAATACTCGTAATAAGTAAACAACAGAATATAAAACCGTCTATATATGCAAATAATAACAAACTTGAGCAAGTTGATAAAATCGTCTACCTTGGACAGCAATTAAATTGTAATGCAGAAAATCACGGCGAAATTAGATCCAGAATAGAGTAGGCTATAGCTGCTTTTAGAAGGATGTCCAAGGTGTTATGTAACAGAGACCTAAAATTGGCATTAAGAATTCGCCTACTTCGCTGCTACGTGTTCTCGGTCTTACTTTATGCTGTCGAGTCCTGGACTGTGAATAAAATCGATCTAAATCGCCTTGAGGCTTTCGAAATGTGGTGCTATAGAAGAATTTTAAAAGTTTCCTGGGTGGAGAAGATTCGTAACTCCACATTACTAGAACGTCTCAGCAAGACTACTGAGATCATAAAAAGCATCAAGCAGAGAAAGCTGGAATATTTCGGACATGTAATGAGAGGTCCCAAATATAGATTGCTACAAAATATCATGCAAGGAAAAATAGCAGGCAAACGCAGTCCAGGACGAAGAAGAACCTCATGGTTGAAGAACTTGCGAGATTGGTGTGGTGTAGATACAAGCATGCTATTTAGGGTGGCAGTGGATAAAATTAAAATAGCTATGATGGTAACCAACGTTCTGAAAGGACATGGTACATGAAGAAGAAGAAGGTCACGTGAAGTACCAAACAAGCTCTGACTTGTCTGACTAGTCAATCAGTTGCATTTTTGCTAGCCTAGAGTGCAGTTTACTTTGTTTGTTATTTTTCATATTTTCGTAGTCCTGTAGTTTCGGGTAAGTTTTTCAATTTATTTTACTGGTGTTTATTCCTTACGTAGAAATATCTTTACGTTGTAGTTTTCACACATCTACTAAAAAATATATATAAATAGTAAATATGCATTAAGACGAACACTGCATAGTGGATTTAGACGAAGAATCCGACTCAGATGATTATTTGTCGGAAGCTAGTGAAGTGGACGATGAACAAATATCACAGGAAAATCCATGTAAGTATAAAATAAAACGTAGATATCGACTAGAATACTTTATAATAAAATTTCAGCTAAAGAACACATCAGAAATGTATGTTGCAAAAGATAAAACTGAGTGGTTATCACAACCTTTTCCGACTGGACGAACACGAATTCAGAATATGGTAAAAGGACCATTACACAGAGTTCTACTTCCACCTGGAACACTCATTGAAGAACCAATAGATACATTTCGCTTATATTTAACTGAAAATATTGTGGATGACATTTTCCGTTACACCAATCTAGAGGCTCATCGTGTATTGCAAGATAAACCATGGAAGTCCTGTGATAGAATTGAAATGTATGCTTTCTTTGGTCTCCTGTTCACCGCCGGGCATCTAAAATCAAACTATGCAAGTTATGAAGCTTTGTGGAATTCACTTTATGGACCACAGATTTTTCGAGCCACTATGGGTATAAATCGGTTCAAGGAGCTTTTGCGTTTCATTCGTTTCGACGACAAAACAAGATCCGATAGACGCAAAAAAGATAAACTGGCTGCAATACGGGATATATGGGATATAATATTGGGAAATTTGAAAAAGCACTATTTGCCAGGACGAAATATAACAATCGACGAGCAGTTGATACCTGACGATGACGATGTCCGTTCAAACAGTATATTCCCTCAAAACTCGACAAGTATGGGATGGAAATATGGTGGGCCTGTGACTCAAAAACTTTTTATACTCTAAATGCGATTCCATATCTCGACAAAGAAGGTAACCAAGTAGCTACTGGTTTGGGACGTAGAGTAGTAGAATCACTAAGCGAACCTTATTACCAAACTAACAGGAACATAACATTTGATAACTATGTTACAGACTTAGATATGGCTTATAATATTCTATCTAATGGTTTAACAATTGTTGGCACAGTTAGCAAAAATAAAAAGTTTATTCCTCCTGAATCTTAACCATGTAAGAACAAGAAGCAATTGTCCTCTACATTTGGATTCACAAAAAAGGCGACCTTGGTATCATATGTGCCTAAGCCTAAGAAAAGTGTCATAGTGTTGTCAACAATGCATTACTCAAAAGACACTAGAGAAGAGGTGAACCATAAACCAGAGATTATTCTCTACTATAATAAAAGACAAGGTGTAGTTGACTCGCTTGACCAGATGGTGCATCAATATATGTGCAAACGTAGAACAAACCGTTGGACTATCGCATATTTTATGAATATGTTGGATCTATGCTGTCTAGCATCTTATGTTTTTTGGACCAACCAATCCAAAATGGAACATAGAAAGACACGAAAAAAAAACGTCTATTTATATTTGAAACAGCAGAACAACTTATAAAGCCCCATATTATCCGCAGATCAAACGTAGGACTATCTAAATCAACCAGATCCCTTATGGCGAACTTTACAGGAGAAGCAACTGCCACAAATGCTACAACTCAGTCAACACAAAAAAGATGTTACTTACGTCCATCAAAAAAATCAAAAATACAAAAGCAAACGTGTAATATTTGCAGTAAGAACGTTTGTAACGAACACAGCAGTGTAAAACGTAAGTGTAATAGTTGCCTAATAAGTAATAAATAAATGTCATATATATTGTAGATACTTTAGAATTATTATAGGTTAAGATATGCATTGTTTTTTTAAATTTTTAAAAGCAAGAACTCAATAATTATTACTTTATTAGTTAAAAATAAAGATTCAAAAGATTTGATACACGTTTTATTAATTATAACATGAAATGTCGTAACATTGTTGCCGTGTGTCCGATGGACACACTCTGTCCTACTACGTCAGAAAAAATAAGTGTCCGGATAAGGGTTAAAGCTTAACAAATTAGCAGCTCACTTCACGAAACACTCATGATCAACAAAAGCACATCACAAGACCAGAGAAAAAACGAATAAAAGAAAAAATAAACCAAATTTTGATTGATAGCCGAACAGAACAAATATTCAAATTATCCTTTTATTTTTTTTTAATTAAAAAATTTAACTAATTTAGTTATCCTTTAATTATCCCTTTGTATACCCTTTAATTATCCAAAAAATATTATTTCTTGGGATGACAATACTGTTATCGCAAGAAATCGAAAACGTTCGAATTCCTGATGCACTAGTTCATGTAGACGAAACTGGAGACTTTTTACCTTCTGTCATTAATGCTAATGCAATGCCAAAAATAATCGAATTTTCGAATATTTTCATCGAACCTATAAAAAACTTGGAGACAATCTTCACCTACGACGAAAATCACTGCGAACATCCAATTAGAGACAGAGAACAAATAATTAAACAACAACTGAGAATTTACGACTTAAACTCAGAAGAAAGGGAACAAATACGAAACATTTGTACTGAATTTTCAGATATATTTTATGTAAAAGGTGACAAGCTAACATTCACAAATGAAATTAAGCACGCAATCAAAACAAACAACGCGAAATCGATATACACGAATTCTTACAGATATCCGCAGGTACATAAAGAAGAGGTAAAGACACAAACCAACAAAATGCTAGAACAAGGAATAATTCGGCATAGCATACCGCCCTGGTTAAGTCCAATGTGGGTGGAACCCAAAAAACTTGACGCACCTGGCAAACAGAAATGGAGAGTCGTTATTAGCTATCGTAAACTTAATGAAGTTATAATAGAAGATCGTTATCCACTTCCACAGATTTCAGAATTGTTGGATCAACTTGGAAAGTGTCAGTACTTTACAACATTAGATTTGGTGTCCGGATTCCACTAAATTGAAATTGATCCAAAAGATATCCAAAAAACAGCATTTTCAGTTGACAACGGATATTATGAGTTTGTTCGTATGCCTTTCGAAATAAGGAATGCTTCTTAGACATTTCAACGAGTTATGGATAACATCCTTTAGTATATATGGACGACATAATTATCTATTCAGCCACAATTCACGAGCATATGTGACAACTAACAGAAGTATTTAAAAGATTAAGGAAAGCAAATCTGAAGATACAACCGGATAAATGTGAATTATTAAGAAAATAAGTCGCATACTTAGGACACCTCGTAACTGAACTTGGAGTAAAAATAAATCTTGCCAAGGTATCATGCATAAAAAGTTTCCCAGAACTAAAGACAACTAAAGAAATAAAATCTTTTTAGGCCTAGTAGGTTACTACTGTAGATTTATACCTAATTTTGAAAAAAATTTCAAACCATTGACTAAATTACTTCAAAAAGAAGTCTCTTTTGTTTTTAATGCCTAATGTAAGGAAGTATTTAACGATCTCAAAAACATTCTAATGACAGACCCAATTTTCATATAACCAAATTTTAAAGAACCCTTTTTACTCACTACTAACGCTAGTGCTTTCGCAATTAGAGCCGTTTTGTCACAAGGCCCATTTGGAAAAGATCTGCCAATCGCTTATGCCTCACGAATATTATGCAGTACAGAAACCAAATATTCCACAATAGAAAGAGAATTACTAGCTATAGTATGGGCAGTTAAACATTTCAGACCATATCTTTTCGGTCGCAAGTTTACTCTTATCACTGATCATCGCCCTCTTACATGGCTATTTTCAATCAAAGACCCAGGAAGCCGCCTAGCACGCTGGCGCCTAAAACTTGAAGAATATAATTAAAAAATAGAGCACCGTTTAGGAAAAATCAACAGAAATGCAGATGCACTATCCAGAATAAGAATAAACCATTTTAAAGACTGTGCAGATTTTCAATCAAAACTTGCCCTGCACGCATCTAACAGAGATAAAATCGAGATAGATGAAGACGAAGAAGAAAAAGAAGACACAGAAGAAAGAATAGAAAAGATGTCCGAAGAATTCGAAAAATTTCTCGAATTATATAGAACACAATCCATTAAATTTTACTAAAATATCTTATTAGAATATAATATCTTATTAAAATATTTTAGTAAAAAATCAAAAATATTTCATTATCCCATTACCTTACGATCCACAAAGAGTAATGTCATACTTGTTTTTCATACTTTATGCGAAACAAAAAAAAATTTGACGAATCAAAGACCCATGGCATAGAAAATAATCTCGAACTTCCCATTCTCGAAATATTTTCCTATATATTTGCAGACAAAGAAATTAAATTAAAAATTTGCCAAAATGTAATTAAACAAGCAAGAGAAGACGAAACCACACAAATCCTAGAACATTACCATTGTGGCAAAAATAACTTGCACAGAGGAATAAACGAAACCGTTAGACATATAAAAGAAAAATATAATTGAAAGAACTTATCAAACGATGTCGAAAAATATATAAAAGCCTGTGAAATTTGCCAAAAGGTTAAAATTTACAGAAAAAATCTAAGTGGACCATTAGTTATAACGGAAACACCGAAAACGCCATTTGAAAGGATCAACATAGACATATTTGAATATCCCACTAGAAACGCATTAACCATTAGAGATGAACTAACTAAATTTACTCAAGCATACCCTTTAACCGATAAAAAGCAGTCACCGTAGCGAGTACACTCCTTCTATTTTTTCAACATTACGGAACACCTTTAAGAATACATTGTGACTGTGGTCAAGAATTCGAAAATGCCATAATTAACGATCTATGAAACCTCTATGATATAAAATTAACATTTTCTAGTGTAACAATCCAATGGATCTGTAGGAAGATTCCATGCCACACTATCAGAAATAATCCGAGCTAATACAGCCGAAAATCCCAATGATCATCCATTCGTGATCCTCCCTTATGCAGTGATATATTATAATAATACAAAAAATAAGACACATGGTTTTACGCCGTACGAACTAGTCTTTGGACATACCGCAGGACAACCACCAGAAACTTTATATAATCAAAAAAGCCTAATTAGCAAATATGTTAGAGATCTTAATAACCGTATGGAATACTTTTATAAAGTAGCCAGAGAGAAAACAGAAGGAGCAAAAGAAAAACCTGAAGAAAGATTTGATGAAAATATTTCAACACAACACTCTGATTTTAAAATTGGTGACAAAGTATACGTAAAAGAATCCCAAATAAAATCAAAATCTGAAAATTTATTTAATGGACCTTTTTAAATTCAAGAAATATTTACAAATTCTGCCATTATCCTAAATCCCCAAACGAATCAAACTTCTAAAGTAAATTTTGACAGGCTAAAACCATACTTTGAATAAATTTCTTCTTTACAGATTCTATGGACTATTCTCAGTCGACTACAGTCCGTCCCAAACCCTTCTTTCAGTGCGTCATAGTTGTTCGAATTCTCTCTAACGCATTAAGCTAGAAGTGACAGAAAAAAACGTGAGTCGCTGATTATTATACATAGAACTTAGAAAATTAGGTATTGTTCACGGGTATTCGCATATTAAAGCGAATTCTACTTACGAACGTATAATTGGTTGGAGTTTAGAATACGCTAAATAGATATCCAATCAATTATGCATATAAATATAATTTGACACAGATGATCTTGATAATGACAGTGACAGTACTTTCACAATGTTAACTGATAAAATGATAATTGCCATTCCAGGTTAGTATTTTCAGACATTTTAACCACAGTGAAAATTAAATTTTGTATTTATTGTCATAAAAATATTTTAAATATTCCGAGATATACCGAGAATGAAAAAAGACTAATATTAAAATTATTAAATTAGTTTCAATTAGAAAAAGAGGCTGAGACATCTTTATTATCAGTTGCTGTCGTTCGCGAATCAGATTGTGAATTCCGGAATGAGATTGAGGAAATATCTTGAACTAATGCCTTTATGGATATTTATATGTATTAAAACGATTCTTTTTAGAACCACGACATTTTCTTGAAATGTAGGATATAATTGATACCAGCCACATATTTAGTGTAATCATTGATTTTCAAGAATCAGATTCTGAATGGGATTATAGATTGTTTGAAATATAATATTCATTTTTGTTTTTCATAAAAAAGAAGGTAAACTTACATTCGGTATCTTGTTTTTTAACTAAACTCCATTAGCACGATTTCATCTGAATATCGGAACTGGTAGATTAACTCAAAAATCAACTGCTTCACTATTTAAAGTATTTATATTGTTTTTTTTTAACTAAACTTTATAACCTTCTTTCATTTGCACACCAAATCTGGTAGAATAACTTAAAAATCAACTGCTTCACTATTTAAACTATTTCCACTATTTAATGACAACTCTTCACAAAATTAAACTATTGGCTGCCACACAAACTTATCAGAAAATTACTTATCCAAATATGACTGATTTAAATCGATATTATTTTATCACAGGAATGTTTACTTTGATGCCTTGCAATTGTCAGTAAATTTTTTTACCTTGCAGTCAACTCTTAAAAGATTCTAGGAGGAAGCGTTATTTTAAATAAACAAACCTTCCAATTCCCTAGTATTTGTAATAAATAATAATAAATCCATAAACAAATCTTAGCTAATTAAGCACTTTCCATGGAATGTATAAAATAGAACAGAATAGAATAGAATTATGAAAAACTGCTATGCATTAAAAAAAATAACCTTTTCACGTTTAGCCGATTACGATCCTGCAACTGTCAGATTTAAGATTAATTCTTAAAATCCTATATGACGTTAAAATTAGTGACGCACTGAAAAAAGGGTTTGGGACAGACTGTACTCTTAATTTCTCCTCTCTCCCATTAATAATACAGTCGGAATCTTCTATCACGAAGAAGGTACCTTTCGAATATCTAACGATAAATGGACATTACTTGTTTACAAAAAATTGCTCCATTTAAAATCTGCCATATCCAACAACGGCAGAATTTTAGAACACTTGCTAGATAAATTTACTAATGCCGATACACCAAGAAAACTTGCATTTCAATCCGAAGTACAAACACATATTAGTCTGATAAGACAAATTTCTAATTCTGTAAATTTAAAATATGGAGAAGTAATTGCCGACACACGAGCTTATAACCCACGCCAAAAACGAGGATTAATCAATGGTGTCGGAACCTTATGGAAATCTATTAATGGAAATTTAGACGCATCAGATGGAGAATATTTTAATCAATGTATAAATAGGATCACTACAGATGAAAATCAAATAGAAGCACTCCTAAAGAACCAAATCTCTGTTACAACTTCTGTCATAAAATCTTTTAAAACTACTATCCAAAAATTACAAATAGACGAACAAACTTTTAACAAAGACCTAAACGATATAGAAACCACTCTTATAGACATTGCTGACGATATATCATTTTACCGTGCACAATTACAAACTTTAAATGTGTGTGAATCATTAATGGAAAGCTACAAATTTTTAGAAAATTATCTCAATGACATTTTGAACGCCATCTCATTTTCTCGGTTGCAAATATTACACAGTTCAATTATTTCGCCCAATGATTTACTAGATTCATTGAAAACTATCTTACAATCATTACAAAATAATTTATTACCATTTCCCATTTATACATCAAATATAGCCCAATATATTGATATAATAAAACTTCAAGCATATCAACTCGATTCCAAAATTGTATTCGTCCTAGAAATTCCACTAGTCGACCCCGAAATCTATACCTTATATCATTTATATTCGATACCAATATTAGGTAATCAAACTTGTCTTTTCCATACACTTTCTACAATAAATAAGTATAAAGCGCGAGATGATAATTCAATTTCATATGTATTACCCGGAAACACAGAATAATGCAAATCAATTAGTAAAAAATAAAAGAATGTGCACAGATATTCTTCCCTATCCAATAGACAGCGATACTATATGTGAGGCACAGTTATTGAAACCAGTTAGTTTCTTACCAAAAACAGTAACCTAACAGTATCCGATCCATTACCAGTTACAATCAAGTGTGAAAGAAAAACATCAGTACCCAGACAATCAAAGTAAACACAATTCTAAAATTAATACTCAAATGTACAGCATTTATTGGAAGTACTAAAGTCCACGCCAGAGACCAAATCGATAAATATTAAAAATATGACCTACAGAAGTCATCCAGTTAATGTTTTATACAGATGTTGTTACCATTTTGAAAAAAGAAACCATATACCAAATTTGAAACCATTACAACTCAATAAGATCAATGCAGACGATTTACCTATTGCACAACACAAGCTGGACCAATATTCAGAAGAACTCGACCGAATCATGCACCAACCATTAATCGAAGAACATTTGCCTTGGTTCACTATATTGTCTTTACCATTAGTTATCATTCTAGTTTTTGTATACATCTTCTGCAAATGTAGGCGCAAAAGATTTCCAAGACTTGCCATGAACTATCCGCCAGACTCACCTCCACCTTCGCTACATCGTAGCGCCATAATGAGGGGAGCTGTTATATGTGAAAATAGTCACCTTGAACCACTCAAGGATTACCGACACTTTGGTTTCGCAATATCAGTTCCTATTTTATCATCCTCTTAGCAAGCGTTCCCATAGAGATAGTTGACCATGCACGGAGATCAAACTTTGACCAAAGCTGGCCTTTCGTGGTAAATGCCGACACCACATTTTGTAGAAAGATTATAAATTTAGGACTTTAACATTATTGATTCACTCGTCATTCGTCATTCACTCGTAATTTAAGTTTCTAATTAATAATATATTTGTATTATAATTTTATTTGATCGTAGAACAAAGTGTAACGTAAAATATATCTTTTTTAAAAAGTCAATTAAGAAGTTAGTGATTTAACATATACATATATGGCAAATCCCCATTATTTTTCATTTAACCCTGCTGTCCTGTTCGGGTCTATTTGACCCAAAAAAAAAATTATTTCTTATTTTACAAATTATTACGCGGCGTATCGTTTTGGTGTTTCGTGACTTTATTACTTAATATGAGGTCTTTCAATTGCATAAAAGATAAAAAATCAACTTGCTCATTTTTTTGATAAAAATTAAATTGTTACCTATGGTACGCTCGGGTCAATATGACCCACTTATTTAAACCGTTAAAAATTACGTGTATAGGTATGTTTAGTTGGTAGTATTTTATATTTTCTAATAGTGTTTGTCAGTCAGGTACGTCTACAAATAAAAACAAGTTTCTACAAGCTAGAACTTGTAAAATATGTGTAGTGCAGCTGGACGATGTCAGGTAGAATGGCATGTCACGTAAAAGGAAGTGGGGGTGATAGACAAGTGGTAAAACACTAATATTCCAAGGCCAAGCGCATTCATTTATTCGTTTATATTTCAAATTTCAGTCTATGTTTGCATGTTGATAATGTCGCACCGTAGAGCGCTAACCGAAGATGAGCTTCGAGAGCTCACGAACGTGTCAGAGAGCATATCAGAAACAGAAAACAATACAAGTAGTGAGAGTGAGGAAGAAAGTAGTGATGAATCCTTTGGTGTTCCATTCTACGTACAACATCCTGTAGAACCTTCTGTAACGGTTCCTTCAAAAGACGATACTATCCAATGGTCGCTCGATCCTCCTTATCAACGCGGTCGTTTTTCTACGGACAATGTTATAAATAATGCTCCAGGAGTTACAAGGTACGCATGTGCACGAATTTTTGATATTAAAAATTCATTTGACGCACTCTTTTCTGACATAGTTGCAAACCAAATTATAAATATGACCAACATGGAAGGACAGCGTGTTTTTGGAAACAACTGGAAAGACTTAGATAAAATTGATTTTCAAGCATACATTGGTCTGTTATTGTTAGCTGGAGTTTTTAAGTCCCATGGTGAATCAACTAAAAGTTTGTGGAATGAAGAAACGGGTCGTAGTATATTTCGAGCAACAATGTCCCTTGAAGTATTTACAAAAATTTCGCAAGTAATACGTTTTGATAACAAGACTACTAGACAGGATAGGAGACGTACTGATAAACTTGCTGCAATACGTGAAATTTGGGAAAAAATGGGTTGAAAATCTACCAAAATTTTTTAACCCTGATGAAAATGTTACCGTCGACGAGCAATTAGTTGCCTTTAGAGGCCGCTGTCCATTCAAACAGTACATTCCAAGCAAGCCAGCGAAATATGGCATAAAAATATGGGCCTTATGTGACAGTAAAAGTTCTTATGCTCTAAAATTGCAGATCTATACAGGAAAGGAAGCAGGTGCCGCGCCAGAACGAAATCAGGGAATGCGTGTGGTGTGCGACTTGAGTAGTGATTTGAAAGGCCACAATATTACATGTGATAACTTTTTTACATCGTACAATTTAGGACAACTTCTTCTAAAAAGAAAAAATACAATGCTGGGGACTATAAGAAAAAATAAACGAGAGCTTCCAGCACAAATTGCGAATAAAGAAGTTCATAGTTCGTCTTTTTACTTCACACAAGATACCACTGTTGTTAACTATGTTCCTAAAAAGAATAAAAATGTTATTCTTATGAGTTCTTTGCATCATGAAAAGGCTATTAGTGACAGAAATGACAAGAAGCCCCAAATTATTTTAGATTACAATTCCAGTAAGGGGGCAGTGGATACTCTAGATCAGCTTGTTGGTACATATACATGTAAGAGGAAGACAAATCGCTGGCCCATGATTGTTTTTTACAATATGCTGGACATTTCTGCCTACAACGCGTTCGTTTTATGGACATCGATAAATCCCCAATGGAATACCAATAAACTTACAAAACGACGAATTTTTCTTGAGGAGTTGGAAAAAACACTGGTGAAACCACTTATCATTTCCAGGAAAAATTTACCTAGAACTAAAGACTCACAAGAACTGGTAAAAAGAACACGAGCAGAAGCGAGTAGAGAAGATGGAAATTCTAGTGAACCGTCTATGGACCATCCAACTCCGCCTGCTAAACGAGCACGCTGTAAATTTTGCTCTAAAAGGGATAACAAAACTAATATTTTATGTTGTATATGTCATAAACATATTTGTAAAACCCATTCTTTCTATTACTGTCCCAGTTGTAAACTGAATTAAATTTTGTAGATATTTGTTCTTAGGGTTTTCTGGGAAAGAAAAAATGCTTTTTATTTTTGTTAATAAGGTTTAATTTACAGTAACAATATAATTATTGTTTAATTAACTATGATTTTTTATTAATAGTTTTGTTTAGCACCATTAGCTTATTTTATTTCTATTAGGGAGCGTAAATCATAGTTGTGTCATATTGACCCGAACAGTACATTTGTGTAGTTTACTCGAACGGTACAGCAGGGTTAAAAAAAAACTTTCGGATTTTGACTAACTAACTAACCCGTTGGTTAACTTCAAGCATCAGCGAGAAGTGCTATTACCTGACTTGACAATGGCAAGTGCGACCTTATCAAAACATCGTCAGAATAAGGGTTTATGTATATATACATATATATATATATATATATATATATATATATATATATATATATATATATTTATTTATTTATTTATTTATTTAACAGTTGTTAATAGAACTTGTTATAGATGGCGTATTTAGTTAAATTTTTATTAGTTTTTTATTTATTTTTATTATATATTTTATAGTTTTTTGTTAACAGTTTCATTTTAATTATTATAGTAATATAGTATTATTTTAAGGTTAATCACAAAAAATGCCATTAGCTTTCTTATTTTATAGCAATAAAAATGCAGAAAGAGGGAGCATATAAAGAAGGGCAAGGGCAGCGTTATGTGACTTATGGCGGTCCGTCTGAGTTTGCACCTGGCGCTAGTCTGGCTCTTATCCAACCACCCTCCAAATGCATATATATATATATATATATATATATATATATACGTGTTATACCTAATGTCTAGCGATATATACTTTGACAAACGTGCTCAAATCGTTAGTAACGAATATGATGAAATTCAATATTTTATAATATGCAACGACCTTAAACTACCATGACAGATATTGTGACATACCGTCTTAAAACTGTTAGTAGTTTAAGCCTAAAAATATAATCTATTGTGATACTTCCGCCTTATGGTATAAACACAGTATGATTTCCATAGACAAGAATATTTGTCCACTGTTTGTTCAAGTGTCCTTACTTACACCTAGGATCTAAACTTACTTATAATTTAGCACTTATTTTTTATGCTGAAAAACTGGTATTTTCTTTTTATTATCTATCAAATCTTACAATTATTTATAAAAATTGTTTAGTAAAGAATATTTAAACCAACATTAATTCTTAGTAAATGACCTGAGCAATGTGATGTCGGTAACAGTGCTCTACAAGATTTTTATTGTTTATTTTTTAAATTAATACAATTGCAATAATTTTTCACAAAACTGTTAAGTTTTAACACAATTTTCAAAGTTCCTCACGAATTTTTACGATTTAAATAGTACTTACACACAAATTCTATTGAGTTCTACACGAAACGTATTTCAGAGCGGTTGTCTTTCGTGTAGTGTGTTAATCTAATTAACAAATCAGTCAGGTATTTAGGTGATGTATATAGTATACATTAAATACGGTAAGTACATTGGAAAATTATTATGAATAACACTTCGGACGGGGACAATTCCCCGTCTGTGAAGGATCCCCAGATAAAGATGTAATAGAGAATAACATGAATATAGGTAACGCATTTTATAATTTAAATATTAAATTTAATTTCACAGACACTGGACCATACTATGTTATTGTAGAACCTTGTGATTTAAATAGTCGATTATCATTTGTCAAAGTTGGTATTATTTACTTAAAAACTCAATCTTTAAAAAAGATATTCTCGATAAGTTAGTTGGTAGAAACAAAGTAAAAATTATATTTAAAAATTAATCTAATCTTTAATAATAAAAAAGCTATTATTAGAGAAGTGGACACCTTTTTGGAGCAAGAATACATCTTTGAAAATATTGAAAACGACAAAAAAGTTGTTGACGTTAAAATAATGAAACGTAAAATTATTGATTCTAATAATAAGTACAGTTTATATAACAAGACAATTGGTCGTTTTAACATTTATAGGAAATAATCCGCCACAATTTGTAAAGATTAATTTAGTCAGATTTGTTATTGTACCTTATATTTACTCGGTCATGCAGTGTTTTAAGTATTTCCGGTATGGTCATACAGGTAAATATTGCAAAAGCACGATAATTAAATTTAAAAAATGTGGACAAATCCATGATGACAAAGAGGATGAAGAATACACTTATAAGGATTATTGTATATTATATTGTGAAAAACATGATCATAAATCTGTATCAAAATAATGTCCAAAATATCAGGAACAATTTAAGATTAAAAAGATTATGTCTGAACAAAATGTATATTTTAGAGAAGTCGAAGTTTTAATAAGGAATCCATCTTAATCCAAAACTGTTACAAATAATAAATTTAAAATTTTAAATAACCTCCAAAATTTTACAGAATTAAATGGTTATACCAACCATAACGACTATCCTATCACAAGTAGTAAAAACTTGGGTACCACGTTCCTCAACCCAACAACCTAAAAAAGCAAAAAGCAGTCTCCCCCATTTTCGTAAATAAATCCTCCCTTTCAAAATTAAAAATATAAATTCAAATCCTGTTATTCCTAATCTCAAAAGGAAATCTTTTTAATCATATAAAGAAAAATTACAAATCCAAATCTTACAAAAACTCTCAGATATTTTTAAAAATCTGTTTAAAAAATTAAATTTAGTAATTCCAATTTTGGAATCAGCGAAATGAGATGGCCAGAGTCAGGATCATGTAAAAAGGACGGAAGTTATATTATTCCGGTAGCACAGAAGACCCGCATTACAAAAATGGTGTAGGTATTTTAGTAACATCAGAACTGAGTAAATATGTGACCAATTTCGTACCAGTCTCAGGTAGAATAATATTACTTCAAATAAATACTCCAATATTTAAAACTAACATACTTCAAATCAATGCCCAGACTGCAGTTAGAAAATATGACGATGAAGTCGAGAAGTTGTATGATCAGATCCAAGACATTTTACAGAAACTTAAAAACACGAAATTTTATATATTTATTAGGCTTCAATGCAAAAATTGGGGAAGGTCGACGAGGTCAGACTGTAGGTCCTTATGGTTTAGGACAACCTAACGATCGAGGACAGAGGTTGCATTAATTCTGTAAAGAAAACGATATGATCATTGCAAACACCTGGTATAAACTACCCAAGCAACGACTACACACTTAGAAAGCCCCATTTGATGATGGCAATAACCCTGAGTCTTCAATAAATCAAATAGACTATATACTTGTAAATGAGCGTTTCCGAAATACCGTCAAAAAAATCACTACATATCCTGGTACAGATATTGGATCTGATCATCAACCACTCGTAGCAGATATTAAACTAAGGTTAAAACGAATTCAGTAATAAAAACCAAAACCAATGTACTTAACTTGGACGATATAAACATAAAGCATAACATTAAAACAGAATTTAACAATAGAATAAAAAATATTGGAGAACAACTAGAAGATCCAAAAGAACTATGGAGTGAATTTAAAAACCAAGTTAACGAAATCTTCACAACCAATGATTATAGAAAAAACTTAATCAACAAAAATAACTGGATGACAGACGACATCTTGAAATTAATGGAACAACGTCGACTGACAAAATCTAATGTAACAGAATATAGACACCTGCAAAGAAGAATAAAAGAGGAGATCAAATTAGGATGTAATATCTAAACACGACTTATTTAATGTGCACAAAAAACTGAAAGAAATGAGTAATGTATTTAAAAAACGAGTTCCCTCTATACTTGTTGACACTAATAACAACATTATTGTAAATGAGCAAGAAATAAGAAAAGAATGGCAGCTGTATATATCAGACTTGTTTGAAGATGACAGGAATTATATTGTCGAATTCTACCAAAACTGTACTGACGGCCCAGAAATTATGAAATCTGAAGTAGAACATGCTATAAATATTGCTAAAATTAGAAAACATTGTGGTCCAGATGATACACCAACTGAGTTGCTAAAACTGATAGAGAATGATAACATAAAAGTAGTAGTAAGACTTTTTAATTCAATATATAATACCGGAGTGATTCCCGCAGATTGGCTCAAATCCATCTTTATCGCAATACCTAAAAAACACAATGCGAGAAAATGCCCAGAATATCGCATAATTAGCCTAATGAGCCACACTGTTAAAATTTTCCTCAGAATACTTCACAACAGAATTAGACGCAAATCCGAAGGAGATCTTGAAGATACCCAATTTGGTTTTAGAAATGCTGTGGGAACCAGGGAGGCACTTTTTGCGCTTAATATCCTATTCCAAAAATTTGTTTCCTGGACTTCGAAAAGTCATTCGATAAAGTACAGCATGTAAAATTAATGCAAATACTGAAAAATATTGGAATAGATGACAAGGATATTCGTGTCATTAAAAATTTTTACTGGAATCAAACTGCTATCGTAAAAATTTGAGATAACTACACCGATGAAATCCCCATACAACGAGGAGTCAGACAAAGTTGCATTTTGTCGCCAACATTGTTCAATGTTTACTCGGACCAGTTATTTAAAAAGGCACTTGAGAGACAACCATATGGAATAAAAATCAACGGGGAACTACTTAATGTGATTAGATATGCAGACGATACAGTAATTCTATCAAATAATATTGAAGGTCTTCAAATTCTGCTTGATCGTATTTACAAGGTAGGACAGGAAATGGGCATTAAAATAAACTCAAACAAAACCAAATTTTTGGTTTCAATTGAACGGAGTCCAAGTTGAGAGAGTTCACAAAACGACATATTTGGGAACTGTGATAACGGACCAACTAGATCCAGACATAGAAATAAGACGTAGAATAGCAATAACTAAAGCTACTTTTATGAAAATGAAGTCATTTATGTGCAATAACGATCTCAGTTTAGAACTAAGGCAAAGAATGGTTAAGGGCTATGTTTGGTCTGTACTTGTGTATAGTGTGGAAGTGTGGACGCTAAAAGTATCGATCATGAACAAAATTGAAGCATTGGAAATGTGGGTTCATAGACGAATGCTGAAAATACCTTGGACAGCAAGAAAAACTAATGAAGAAGTACTAAGGAGCATCGAAAAAGACAGAGAACTGCTAAAGACTGTTAAACATCGAAAAATGTCTTATCTGGGACATATAGTAAGGGAAAGTCGATATAAAATTTTACAGCTGATCCTTAAAGGTAAAATAGAGGGCCGTAGAGGTGTGGGAAGAAAACAAGTTTCTTGGTTAAAAAACATTCGTGAATGGACTCAGATACCAAATGCAGGACAATTATTCCATATTGCAGAAGATCGAGAAGCGTTCGCAATGGTGATCGCCAACGTCGGATAAATCTGATATGGCACGCGAAGAAGACGAAGAATTCAAAATCAACAAATACTACGAGGGACACAAACATAATTAAGAAAAATTTTAGGTATAATACATTACAATGATTCTAATAGTGATGATAATTATTACTAAATGATAATTAACATAATACAATAAAAGTGTAACTCAGTTAATAAAACCAATCTCTTTAATTTTCTTAACAGCTAAGTTTGACATAATATTTCAGTACTCACACAGTCTTATTGGCTAAAAAAGAAAACTCCGCTAATTTGTAAAAGTTATATCTCTCTTTCCCAATTCAGGTCGGTACTGTACACATCAAAAATCCAACCAATATTTTCAGAACATCCGCATGTCCTTTTCTCTAAAAAAATTAAGATGTTTCAGATTGACAAAAACGACCACTTCCTCGAAACGGTTAATCAACGATGGCCTGACTATTATCAGATTTACACTGATGGATCAAAACAAATTCGTACAGGTGCCACTTTTTACGATCACACCTCAAAATATCATGAAGAGTTAAGATTACCAGATGAGGCAACGATATATACAGCAGAAATGTTTGCAATAAGTGAAGCTCTAAAATATATACTTAGGACGTATAGATTCAAAAGTATTATATTTACAGATTGCACAAGTGTCATAGAGAGACTAAAAAATATAAGTGCGGCCAAGAACTTAAGTCATCTAAAAGTAGAAATACTACAGACCAATCACGAAATACTTAGCTCGCAACGGGAGGTGCTAATAGTTTGGATCAAAGGGCATTCGGGTATTCAAGGAAACGAAATTGCTGATAAGTTTGCAAAATCCGCCTCAGTCTTACACAGAGACTCTATTAACCAGTTTATTCCATATACAGATTTGAATTCCACACTTAAAGTTGAACTTAAGGCTAAATGGCAAGAACTATATGACAGCAAACAAATAGGATTAAACTATAAATCATGTCAAGTCCAAATCCCAATAATAAGATGGTTTTACAACGAAAACAACAGGAACTTTATTATTACTTTAAACAGAATAAGAGCAAATCATGTAATGTCACCAAGCTATAAATGTAAAATTTGTTTAATTGATGATTCCTCATGTTTATGTGGGGAACTTGGAGACTTAACACATATTCTACTTGGTTGTTCATTAAATAGTCAAAGCACAAATAAATTTTATAATGAAGTTATTAATAACAAAATTTGCTTACCTATAAATTTAAATTGTATAATTTTCAATAAGAATATTAATATATTGTACTGCTTATATAATCACACCAAACGGTGCAAAATGAAATTGTAAATTACTAACCACCTCTTTGTTAGCAATCCTGCAACTAGTTAGATTTTGTAAATGGGCGACGAAAAAATTAAAAAAAAAAAATAGTGCATATAAAAAAAAATCAAACAAAAATAAAAACAAACACAAAGCAAAAAAAAAATTTAAATAAAAATATATATATTAAAAAAAAAAACTAAATTCTATATAGAAAAAAAAACACAAATTACACTGCTCACACTTAACTTTAAGCACTACTAATACTTTAAGCATTGTTATTGTGAAGAAGGATGAGTATTCTTTTAAAGTTTTCTTTTTTAAATTATTATAGTTAAAAAAAAATCGTCTGGCTAATTGGTCCTTACCAAAGCCATCTAATTAAATAAAAAAAAAAGACATAATATTTCAAAATGAAATTCGCCTATCCCAAAATGGAACATTCAATTTAGCAGATTTTAATATAATGCTTGTAGATAGAGCAAATGGATATGGAGGCATTGCTATACTACAAGATTGTCTAGTTTTAACGAAATTCCAATCCGCAAAAATGTCAATTCTCAAATAGAAGTTTGTGCAGCGTATATGAATGACCTCAAAATTTCCTTAGTTTATATATATATATATATATATATATATATATATATATATATATATATATATATATATATATATATATATGAAATAACAAAAAGTCGAGAGCCTCTCTGATAGCAAATTAGGTGAACCGCAAATTCAAAGCCTCTTCCTAGAGGCTTTTAACGACGCTAGAAGTACATTTTTACTTCGACATGCATCTTCGATTCACCTTTGAAAGTTACCATCATTTTGCGCTCTTTACGTAGAGAAAGACGTTTAAATGAAAGTAAAAGATTGCATTTCATTTCGATTGGATCTCCACCATTGGCCGACACACACACACACAGACACACACATATATATATATATATATATATATATATATATATATATATATATATATATATATATATATATATATTATATTACTTTCATTTCATATCTCTACGTAAAGAGCGAAAAATGATGGTAACTTTCAAAGGTGAATCGAAGATGCATGTCGAAGTAAAAATGTACTTCTAGCGTCGTTAAAAGCCTCTAGCAAGAGGCTTTGAATTTGCGGTTCACCTAATTTGCTATCAGACAGGTCTCTCGACTTCTTGTTATTTCATATAAATGTCGCTGCTAGCGTACCCTGGCTACTATTTTGGTTATTATGACCAAATACTTGACTGACATCATGGCAATCTGCACTTTGCACACTGTTGCTCTAAAAAGATTTGTGGTTGTTGTGTTGAACCACGTTCGTAGATTTTTCAGCCAGGAAATCCTTCGCCTTCCTGGTCCCCTTTTTCCTTCTACTTTTTCCTGCAAGATTAGTTGCAGCAGTCCATATCTTTCGCTGTTCCTCATGATGTGACCGAGGTATTCGAATTTGACTGTTTTTATTGTGGTTAACAGCTCTTTTTCTTTTTTCATTCTCAACAGAACACCCTCCTTAGTAACGTGGTCGGTATAAGATATCTTCAGGATGCGACGACAAAGCCACATTTCAAAAGCCTCAATTTTCTTGCAGGTAGCGTCTGTGAGAGTCCATGACTCAACTCCGTACAACAGTATAGGAGAGATGTAACATCGGAGTAACCTGATTTTTATGGGCATTGATAAATCATGACATTTGAATAACCTAGCCATTTTTTGAAATGCAGATCTTGCTTTCTCTATTTTATATTTGATTTCTATCGAATGGTCCCAATTTTCATTGACGTTCGTACCAAGGTAGGTGTATGTTTTTACTCTTTATATTTGTTGACCGTTTACACTGATTTGTCCAAATTGCTGTTCCTTCTTAGAGATCATCATGCATTTTGTTTTCTTAGTGTTTAGTGAAAGTCCGTATCTCTGACTGACCGCTGTGATTCTGTTCATTAACTCCTGAAGGGTTTCAGAACTGTCAGCGAATACTACCGTGTCGTCCGCGTATCTATTGTTATTGATAGATTCTCCGTTAATTCGAATTCCGGCTTCAACATCACCCACTGCTTCTTGAAAGATTTCCTCAGAGTATATGTTAAACAGCAGTGGTGATAGTATACATCCCTGACGGACGGACGCCACGTTTGATTTTGATATTGTCGGATTCTCCTGCCTCTGTCCGGATAGATGATGTTTGATTCCAGTACAAATTGCTGTCAATTCTTAAATCACAGGTGTGTCGTGCTTTACTGTATGGAACGCTATATGTTAGTCAATGGAGCACGCATATATATATATATATAGTATATATATATATATATATATATATATATATATATATATATATATATATATATATATATATATATATGTGTATTGGAATAATAATTAGATAGATATACAAGAAATTAGCATAGTAATATTATGATGTTTAATTATTAATAAACTTACTTAAATAGTAGTTAAAGAAATATTTATAGGTTATATACTAGCGAATATTATTAAAAAATAATTATATGAGGGTATTTTTGAAAATTTAGCATAGAATTAAGTTTTTAAAGTTTTTTATTTTATTTTATTCTATAAATAAATAAATTTAAGTGAGCCTTGTACATAGGCAACCAAATATACACTGTGTTATTTGACATTTTTGACATATTTATTAGTTTGGGATTTAAATTTAAATATAATTACGGATGTAAAATAGTAGTACATTAGTGTAAAATATTTAGTTTATATAACTATATATATATATATATAATATATATATATATATATATATATATATATATATATATATATATTAGTGAATTCTGATCTGAAAAGCCTAAATGTCCATAAGATTTTCACTAGAATTTTCTGGAAAACGTCAATACACAAGACAGTTAATCCTATTTGCATAGCAGATGATTCCAGAACTTTCATCTATAGATGAGATGAAAAGTTTAGAACATGATTTCTTTCCCGATGATTCTAGAACCATGAAAAGATATATAAACGATGTAATTTGAAGCAAGGGGGATTATTAAGTAAGTTACAGTTGATTTGTGAAGTTAGTAAAGTTAGAAGATCATTAAGTTACAGTCAATTATTCAGTTGCAGTCAATTATTATTGAGTTATTTAGAAGAAGTCCGAAATTAAGTTGCATTAAGTCAGTCAGTTACAATTAATTAAGTGAGAAGAATTCATCAAGTGATTAAGTTAAATTGTGAGAAGATGTCAGTCAGTCAGGTACAATTAAGTCATTAAATTAGATATGTCAAGAAAGTTATTTCAAGACAGTTATAATTAATTTAAATTAGAAAAAAGGATTAACTTAGAAGAATCCAGTAAGTCAGATACAATTGGAGAGTATGATAGTAAATTAATTCAATATAAATAGTTCAATACAGGAGTATAGTATATTATAAGGAAATTACAAGAATTTTAAATTATAATATCTATACATAATTTCACAAATACAAGTATAACCGAGGCTGATTAAAAAGATATTTAGTGGTAATTATAACATTGATTTTGGAAAACTTTAGGCATTTAGTGACAGAAAGGTACCAAATTTTGTTAATATAATTTAATAATTGTAAGAATTTCAAATTTTAGATAGGTTGTTTTAAATTTATATTGTTTATATTAGATATATATATATATATATATATATATATATATATATATATATATATATATATATATATATTATATATATATATGTCCGTTTTATAATAGTTATAACAAAGATAATTTAAA
Source organism: Diabrotica balteata (assembly GCA_918026665.1). NCBI lineage: Eukaryota > Metazoa > Arthropoda > Insecta > Coleoptera > Chrysomelidae > Diabrotica > Diabrotica balteata. Next base: position 69,235,296 of record OU898282.1, on the reverse strand, counting down.
AAAGTACTTACAAACTAATTCTTTGAGAACCGCGATAAAAACCCTAAACTCATATATTTTATTTTAAACACTCATTGCTCATATACAAAACAAAAATCATCAAACAACAGTATATATATATATATATATATATATATATATATATATATATATATATATAGTTTGAACGAAATAAATTCGGAACATACGAAATATTATGTATTTCGGCTCAATTCTGCTGTAGGTGGTTGGCCAACAAAAGGTTGTCATATAATTATATTATAAAAATCCAATACTTCAGCGGGCTGCTGGATTCTCAACTAATTCAACAAACTCATTCATAGGTGGTCAAACCACCTATCGCTTCCTAAAGCCGGCCACTCACGGTACAGCGGTTTCGTTCGACATAATCGGACAGAGGCGTTGTTCAATTTGTTGGTATATCTGGTGCGCTCACACACCATACTGCGCCGCAGTATTTGTTCGGTTCTCGACCACGTCAAATCAAACAATCATTTTAGCGTCTCTTACTTTGTATATAAACTCTTTGTGTATAGATTTTGGTGCAAAATAAATCTCGTCTGCCCCTGCACCCGATTTACTGGACTACACTGCTAATTTTAATTCTCTTTTATCGCATCTTTGTTTACTTCTTGGAACTTTAAAACTAGAATGTCCATTGCCTGTTTTCGGGCATTTCTATCGTGATACGGTATACCTTTTATTCGCTATAGCATTCTTGTGTTTTATATAATTTAAAAAAACCTCTTGCTAAATCAAGCCATTTCGATTTTCTATAATATGATCAAAGCAAGTGTTTAGTTAAAAACGAAGCTAAACAACGCCGCTGTATCGTGAGTGGCCGCCTTTAGACAAGCCCTTCTTTCGTTTAGCAGAGATGGAGATTTTGAGCGGTGTTACCAATATCAGTCCACCAGATGTTTCTAAAATAACTACAAACTTCTGAAATAACTACAAACCATTAAGTTTATTTTTGTTATTAGTCTGTTGTCGTAGATTGGTAAATACAATGAAAAATATAGGCAAATATCCGATTTATTTAAAGATACGAAGAAGATATAACTCTCAAAAAGATCCGCAAATCGGATAATTACACGGCGATTGGCAACATTGACTTTGAGCTGCGCTCTAGACTATGGTGCGTTCTAAAAAGAGACGGATAGTTGAACGATATTTAATACGTCAACTATTTCAAATGCAGTTCAAACAGACATATATTAAATTGTATGATCCGTTTTAAATTCGTTCAATCTATATATATATATATATATATATAGAAATGTTGGGAGCACTTAAACTTGTCTTTTAAAAAAGGTTTTATTTGAGAAATCACAAATTTACAAACTATGGAACTTTTGTTGTACAATGAAATTACAAATTAAAAAGAACGTTAGAAAATGTTTGTTGCACCTATTTATTGGTTCGGTTATGCTGCGTCGGCTTCCGGGTCATCGGTTTACTTGTGTTGCTGAGGATTACATTTCTCCTTCCTCCTCTGGAATTGACTTCGTCCTCGAAGTCTGGGAAACTTCTGCGATTAGCTGATCTAGAATTTGAATTTGGGCTGGCTGCAGTTTGGGCCCAAAAAGTAATCTGGAAATTCTTTTTTTCTTTTTTATTAGAAAAATAAAAATAAATAGTAATAAGAAAACTATTAAAATTAAACTTGTGGTGCCAAGTCCCGTTGAAATTTTTGGAAAAGGGTCCAATGTTTCTATTGGCTGAAGCTGGCCATGGGTCTCTGGAATTTTGAGTTTTTCAATTTGAATTTTATGCTCTGGTATCAATTTTATGGGAACAACTTCTGGGATGGAGATTTCTTGTGTAGTCTTTTTATTATATTTGGTTCCTTCTATGATAATTGGTTCGTCCGTCATTAGAATACTACTGGCTATGACTTTTTCTTCTTGAATCTTTATTGGATTGACTACTCCTAATAATATTACTTTATTGGTTTCTTGGAAGAAGTTTTCTGTGACAACGACTTTAGTGCAATTTTGAACATTGGGTATGGAACATCTCGATTTGATCAATTTCGTACAAACTATGTATTCAGCATGTCCCTTACAGTCTTCGTACCATTTATTGTTAGCATAGAAATGTGTGGGTGGCAATATCATAATGTGATCTGAATTAGGGATAGGATAAATTCTATAGGTAAGGTATAGGTTAATGTCAAGGATAGGGATTTTTATTATTATGAGCATTGTTTGAGAAGTGACACAAACAAGGGCTTTAGATGCTTCTATAAGTTCATAAGGATGATTATCATCAATAAGAAGGGCATTTCTTGAATAAATTTGAAGAAGATTTTCTTTTAAACTTTCGAGTTCGTTTAATGTGAATAATTCAATATTTGGGATATCTAAATGGGATAAAGTGATTGTTCTGATAAGTTTCATTAAGAATTCGTTAATATTTTGAAGGTTTATTATTTCATTATGTAGAGCAACATAGCCGTCAAAATCGGCAGATAATTTATTAACTGCGGATAGAAGTACAAAACTATTATTATTAATTTTGTTTATAAGTTTCTCGAATCTCGTATCAATTGACTGTCCAAATGAGATTTGATTGTTAAATTTTTTTATGATTTCATTTTCTTTAAGTTCAATAGCTGTAATGTGTGTTCTTAACATATCTAGATCTGAATTATCGGGATTACCCGCTACATATTTAATAGCTGTACCAAGAAAATTAAAAAGTCCTTTTTTCTGTTTTCTAGTTATTTTGTGTAAATTGTCTTTAGCTAGGTCATGTAAGTGATTATATTGGGAATACAATGAGGACAGAGGTCCATTTTTAATAGGGGTTTTAAAATAGTAAATAGGATCTCGTTCTAAGGTTTCTTCTAATTTTTGTAGATTTATGTGCAAGATATGTTTGTGATAATGTGAGGTTTCTCTGGATTTTCCAACTTCTTCAGCAAAATAACCATTATTCGGAATTTGTTGGATCTTGAGAAGATGTCCCAGGGATAGGATCGTCCTGTAAAGAAGTTTTGTCTATAAGTTTTCGGGCTCTTTTTGCAAATTTTAGGTGAGTGCTTGTTTCGTTTTGTTTGTCAGTTTTACCGATTACTTTTGTCTTATTTTGTTTATCTGGACGTAATGTAGAATAGGGATTTTGTAATTTAGGTTTATGTTTTTTCTTAGTTACATAAAGGGGTTGTGCAAGATTTATTTCGGGTATCTCTTCGGCAGTCTCGTTTGCTTTGTCAAGTATGTTTTGTCTTTTTTCTTTTTGTTTTTCGTATAAGTGTTCTATAAAAGGTTGAAGTTCATCTTTGTGTCTTTGGTTATAGGTTTCATATACCGGAAGGTCAAAATCAAAATGTATTTCTTCGGCATAAGGTCCGTAGAGAATAGAAAAAGGGGAATAATTAGTGGCACTATGGATTGATTGATTATAAATTAACACAGCGTGGGTGAAGATATCATCTAATGGATCGTTTGGATTTTGGTCTTTTAAAGTTCTAAGCTTTTCGATAAGGGTAGAATGAAATCGTTCTACAGGGGAGTTCGAAGATGAATTATTTACTGTAGTGAAATGCAGTTCAATTTTGTGAAGGTTCATGAACTCTTTAATAACGGCGGAATTAAATTCTGTACCACTGTCGCATACTATTTTTTTGGGATAGTTGTGGTGTGAGAAGTAGTGTCTGAGTTTACTTAAGATTGACAAAGAAGTTTTGTCGGGTATTTTGTAACACTGTCCATACTTGGAGAATGAATCAATAATTGTCAAATAGAGATTTTTGTTGCAATGGAATAAATCTATGTGTATGATATCAAAAGGTTTTTGTCCAAGTAAAGGTCCTAACTGTGGAAGTTTGTAGGGACGTCTTTCGTATTTGTTTTTTAAACAAATTTCACATTGATTAATATAGTTAGAAATAGTAGTTTGCATATTAGGCCAGTAAAATTTATTTTTTAAATGTTTGTAGGTTTCTACGATACCGTTATGATTCTCGGTATGGTATTTCTTTACGCATTCGATTTGTCTTTCTTCTTCTTCAATGTCTTGCAGTATTTTATTGCAGAAAAATGTTTTAACGGTTGAGTCTATATTTTCTCTAAAGTAGTTGCAAATGAAAGGTCTAAATTCGTGAGAAACTTTTATGGCAAATTTTTGATTGGGTCTTAAGATATTTTTAAAAGATTCTGGTATTTCTTTTTTCCAATCTTCTGTGACATTTACATTGTATCTATGTTTGTTAAATATTTTTCTATAAACTAAATCGAATTTTTCGGAGTGATCGTTAATTATAATTTGATTTGTCGACATATTAATTGGTTCTTCCGAAATTTGTATTCCAGTAATGGGATTTTCAACTGCAGTGTGTTGAGTATCATCATAATTTTGCAGTCGGTCATATTGTTCTAGAAATTCGTCTGGGTCGAACTGTTCATCAACATCTGAAGGTTCGGCACCGTTTGAACTGGTACTTAGAGCATTAATTTGTACTCTAGAAAGGGCGTCAGCAACTTGATTTTCCTTTCCTTTCTTATATTTTACATCAAAATTATATTCATCAAGTTTTAGTCTCCAACGTGCTAGTCTAGACGTAGGATCTTTAATTTTATAGATCCAGACAAGGGGATTATGGTCCGTTTCGACCAAGAACCTTTGGCCATATAAATAAGGACGAAAATGTTTGCAAGAATCTATGATGGCTAAGAGTTCCTTTTCAATTGTGGAGTAAGCTTGTTCAGCCGAATTTAGAGTTCGCGAATAATATGCGATTGGATGATTGTTCTGAGAAAGCACAGAACCAATAGCTACATTGGAAGCATCAGTAGTGAGAACAAAAGGTTTTGAAAAATCTGGATATTGGAGTACAGGGGCATTGGTTATTAATTGTTTGCATTTTTCAAATGATTCTAGATAATTAGGATTTTTAGGATCGACTACGGCTCCTTTGCGAGTACATCTGGAAAGAGGGGATGTAATTTTAGCAAAATTGGGTATAAATCGACGATAATATCCTATAAGACCTAAGAAGGATTTGATTTCTTTCACTGATTTTGGTAATGGAAATTTTTGGATAGCTTCTATTTTGCTAGGATTTGGTTTAATACCATCAGCGGTTACTAAGTGACCAAGAAAAGCAACTTCTTTTGTAAGGAATTCTGATTTATCCAATTGTACTTTCAGATTATTTTTTCGGAATGTATCGAATATTGTAGCAATATGAACAAGATGTTCATGTAAAGACTTAGAAAATATAATAACATCGTCCATATATACGAAACAAAACTTATGAAGAAAGGGTCTAAGAACATTGTCCATCAATTTTTCGAAAGTGCTTGGGGCATTTTTTAAACCAAACGGCATCCTCGTAAATTCAAAATGACCATGAGGAACTGTGAAGGCAGTTTTCTCGATGGAATTGGGATGTACCTCGATTTGGTGAAAACCTTGGGCAAGATCGAGAACTGTGAAATACGTGGCTTTACCGAGATTGTCTAATATTTCGTCAATTTTGGGCAAAGGGTATTTATCATCTATCGTATTTTCGTTCAGTTTACGATAATCAATTACCATCCTGAATTTTTGCTCTCCGGATGCATCGGCTTTTTTTGGTACGATCCAGACAGGAGCAGAAAACGGCGATATGGAAGGTCTAATAATATCGTTATCTAATAATTTATTTACTTGCTTTGTAATTTCTTCTTGCATCTTTTTTGGATGCCTAAATCCTCTTACATAAATAGGATTTTCATCTCGCGTTCTAATTTCATGTTTAATGCCAGAAGTAAAAGTTAACTTATTTTTATCATCATAAAAAATATCTTTGTATCTTTTGCATAATTTTAAAATTTTATCTTTTTCTTCTAAATTTAAATGACTAGTTCTAATAACAGAAGGATTAAAGTTTGTTGGGCCATTTGAAACTTCATAATTATTTAATTTTTCTACATGGATGGGTTCAATTTGAATATGATTACAGAGAGAAATATTATCTATGTAATTGTCTTTCGCAATGTGAATGGACTCCGGTATAATTACGTGATTAATTTTTGTTTCAGGGAATAGAATTTCACCTTCCGCAATGTCTACGGGAATTTTATTATAAAGTGTATGAAATGGAATTATGACACCGACACTCTCAAGGGTCAACGTTTTTGTCTGATAATTTATAACAGCTTGTAAATTTTCTAAATCACGATTGCCGAGTAAAATATGAAATTCGCGATTCCACTCAGCAATTCGCGCATCAAAAATATAATTTACGTTCATACATTTGAGTACAGGAGTTTTTATATTTTGAAAATATTTACGAGTCACATTCATTGAAGTTAATGTAAAGGGTTTTTCATAAATATGAGATGGATTAAAATATTTTAAAGCTTGAGGGGAAATAATTGTATCAGAACCTCCTGAATCGATTAAAACTTTCAGACCAGTTTTAGGCATAATAAAGTATGGTAATCGGGGATTGTTATTAATATTATTTAAATTTATAGAAGAGGTGGGTCGTCTTTGAAAAGGCCGTATTGAAAATCCTGAGAATGTTCATAACTATCTGATTCGGCGTTTTGTGTGAAATTTTCGGGATTTTCGTCAATATTAGTATCTATGTTAAAATTGTGAGTTCTTCTTGTAGAAACAGTCATGGGTTGATTGCTTGAGATTGTTTGTACACCACTCATAGGAGAAGCATAATTTTGATTTGGAATATTTCGTCTATTATACATGTTTTTTGGGAGAGGTTTTCTGAAATTTGGATTATTGCCGAAATTATTGTGTTGAGAATAATTTCTAGAAGGGCTGGCTTGATTAGCCTGTGGAGGATTTCTTTCTGGGAAGTTATAATTAGATTGTTGCGGAAAATTGAATGTGGGCTCTTGTATATTACGAGGGGGGTACATGAAGTTATTTTGAAAATTGGGCGGATTATTGGTTCTAGTATTAAATCTATTTGAATGATTTTGATTTGGAATATTTGGTTTTTGTTTGAATGTATTAGGTCGCTTATTTTGTTGACCTTTTAGGAAATTCATATACTGTTGTTGACTTTTGTGGTTATCATAAGAGATGCATTTTTGGAGGGCTTCTTCGAGGGAGTTAATTTGAAAATGAGACAGATATTCACAATAGGGGTCATTTATGCCGGTACAAAATGTTTTAAGAGCGATATTCTTAAAATAAGGGGTTTTAAAGGCAACTGTGGCAGGATTGTCATTAAGAGAGATATGCTGTAGAAGATCATTTAAGTTATTGGAAACCCTTTGGTGATATTGGTCATAGTTTTCGTTATGTTTTTGTACCGTAGTAGATAATTGATTCACTAAAATTTCTTCGGAACGTCTATCGCCATATTTAGCGAGTAAAGCAGGCCGAATTTCAGTCCAAATAGTTTTATTGGAATAATTTAAAAAATCTCTAGGTTCGCCCTTGATACGAGAAGCGATATTGGCATTTAAAACAAACTCTTGTGGCTGGGTAATATCTTGTGTACCCAAAAATGCAATTAAATTATCAACAGATTTAATAAATGTGGAGAGATTATCTCCAGTAGAAAATTCAGGCAAAGTAGCGCATAGGCTAGAAATATCAGCGTTTGACATAGGCATTTTTGATTTATTTAAAGATTTTTTAGAATTACGAGTATTATATTTAGAACTAGAACTAGTAATATCTAAGGTAAGATTTTCAAATAAAACTTCTAAATTTTTTCTAGAAATATCGTTCAAAATGCTCATAAAGGAAAAAAGGAAAATTGACTTACAGGAAGACGATCAGTAATGATGTTTTCTGCATGCTCTTCCTTCTGATCCCAGGTTCAATGGATTCTCGTCGAACAACTGAAGTTGACCAGGAAACGGGTGGTTTCTGTACGATGAATCCTGTTCGCAGCGCCAGAAATGTTGGGAGCACTTAAACTTGTCTTTTAAAAAAGGTTTTATTTGAGAAATCACAAATTTACAAACTATGGAACTTTTGTTGTACAATGAAATTACAAATTAAAAAGAACGTTAGAAAATGTTTGTTGCACCTATTTATTGGTTCGGTTATGCTGCGTCGGCTTCCGGGTCATCGGTTTACTTGTGTTGCTGAGGATTACATTTCTATATATATATATATATATATATATATATATATATATATATATATATATATATATATATATATATATGTATATATATATATTTATATATATATATATATATATATATATATATATATATATTTATATACATATATATATATATATATATATATATATATATATATATATATATATATAATATATATTGTTATGATTGTTTATTTTGACTTTAATCTTAGTTTATCGAGCCAATAAAATTAGTACAACTTATTTGTTATCAAATGTAAAATAAACTCCTTATATTACCTGTGTTCGATGGATTCAAAGATTTTCTAGTTGTCCTTTATCGGGATAGAGAAGAAGAATAATAATAAAAGAAAATATTATATAACAAAAAAAATACTTTTCTTTATTTTATATAAACGAATAAAACAATTATTAAATTCTGCCGTTATCTTATCAATCAGCATACAAGAAAATAAATGAAATTTTTATAATAATAGGATTTTAAATCTACATACATTTATATTAAGTAAAACCAATTTTACTTAAATTTTTCTTTACTTGAAACAAGAAACAACAAAACTTTAAACTTTTGATTAGCCTAACAAAACCTCAGTTCTTAAATTTGAATGCTAATAACCATGATGTCAAACAGATCTTTTACAGATATAAATTTCAATTGTACAAAACACTTACAGCTTATTTTTTTATTGAGTTGTATGTTGGAACATACCTGAAAAAGTCTAGTCTCCTCAACGATGTGATCTCTCCTTTTTGGCCCCTCGGCTCCTTCCTAACGTCTCTGCAAACCTCCTGCACTAACCAAAAACACCTGATTCGCTTCTTCAAAAAACTCAGCTGATTATTTATGACACAAGGACTTAATTTTGTTAACTTGATGCCGTAAAACTACTTTCACATATCTTAACAAAATGCCCACGGTAGATACAAGGACTTCTTTTATTCTACTTGTTATCTCCTTCTGCAAAACTATTCAATTATTTTCACAATGTTGGTATCCAACTCACGAACCACACCCTATCTTGAGACAAACGACTGTTTCCTTCGATGACCAAATTATAACTAACTTCTCCGGTTCTCCTGATCGGCTCACAAATTCCCATTTAAAAACGACCGTCCAATCAAAAGCTCAAATTATGTTTACCATGATTTTGGAAAAGCCTAATTTCGGTTTCAGACAAAAACTAAATAGCCTACTTTAAAATTGGTTTTGTCAATACACAATTTATACATATTTCAAAAGATTAGAATATGGTCATTTAATACTCGATTATACAAACAATGAAAAGATTAACTTACAGGTAAAATGTCTTCTAATTCTAAACAAAGGTTTTTTGATAATTTTGTTGGAAACGGAAAAGGTCGTTTGACAAACAAATTTATATTCTTATCTACACTAAATCTTATCTTAAATTACTATATACAATTTGTTTATACTGATATCTTAAAATTTTATTTCAATGGACCTTTTTATTTATTTTTCTTTGGTTGGGAAAGAAGAAACAGAACAAATCCCCGCCTTTGCATATGATAAAAATTACTGAATTATGCAGGGATTTTTCTCTATGCAAAAACAATACCAGTATTTTATTCATAATATTTATAAACATCGTTGATATTATAAATTCCCCTAATCTTGTCTGATTCTATGTGCCTTAACTCATAACTATTTATCCCGTTCTCATTGATTACTATGTACGGACCATGCAAAACAGGCATTAACTTTCCGCACACGTTGCTAGGTATGTTGGACGCGCAATGCTCTCACCATAACTTTCTCACCTTGTTTGAAAGTAACTGGTCTTCTTTTCATATTTTGGTCTTGCTTCTGGATATATTTTTCGTTTGCTCTCCGCAATCTCCTCTGCACATTTTCCATTATCTGTGTGTATTCCTTTTGTTCTCTATCTTCCTATGGTCTTAGTGGCATTTATACCCTTCATTATATATTTTGTTGACCCTCTGTTGTAATCCGTAGAAATTTCGTCACTTCCTGTATAAACCGTTCCGAAGGATTACTCTGTGGATGTCTGATGCTAACAAAATTTATCTCTATTCCCCGTTCTCGAAGTTGTCCCTTGAAACGATAATTTCTAAAATATGTTGCATTGTCTAGAAGAATCCTTCTTGGTGTTTCTACGGTGGCTATAAAATTGTCGATTTTACTCATTATTTCTTCCCCTTTCGTGGTACGGCAACTGTATAATTTTACATATTTTTAAAACACATCTACCATGACTAAAACATGTTTATTCCTCTTCGTCGTCATAATTAGATCGCTTAACATATCTATTGCTACAATATCTAATTTGTTCCGGGATATAATATTTTTTGTAACGTTTTCATTTTTGAAATTTCTAATTTTATATTTTTGACAGATCTGGCACTTTTGTGTAATTTCTTTTGCGATGCGGTAATCTTGTCGGCAAATATAATTGTCTTGAAAAACCAGCCAGACTTTTCTGCTACCGATATGACCATTGTCTTCGTGTAATTTTTTTACAATCTTCTCTGCCAATGTTTGTGTCACCAAATATAGTTCCCTTCCGTCTATTCTCTTGAAATATATGTCGTTTTCTATTTCCGTTTTTCTTTTTTCTCTTTCCTCCAATTCTCCTTGGTCTCTTCTTATTTCATTTAATGAGAATACACCTTCTTCTTGTGTCAAGATATTTGGTCCCACATGTAACGTAATTGCTTCCTTTTTTCCTGTGTCTTCATCCCGTGTTAGCGCGTCGGCTATGATATTGTCTTTTCCTTTGATATACCGGAATTCAAAATCGTACTCCTGTAGTAATAGAATGCCTCTATGTATCCGATTATTCACCAATCGTTTCTTCATGATGTGAACCAAAGCGGCATGATCCGTCTCGATTGTGAATTTAGCTCCCAATAAGAAATATCTTAATTTGTTTACACAAAATAGTACACTGGCAAATTCCAATTCTGTCACACTATATTTTCTTTCGTGAGTTTTGGTCACCCGAGATATAAAACATATTGGCACTTCTTGGTCGTTTTGTATCTGTGACAAAACTCCTGCAAACTGTTGTATTGACGCGACTTATAGTTTTCCCTTAGGCAAAACTATTTTTAAAAAATAAATACTTTATGGTCTTCTTGGTCGTTTTGTATCTGTGACAAAACTCCTGCAAACTTTTGTATTGACGCGACTTATAGTTTTCCCTTGGGCAAAACTATTTTTAAAAAATAAATACTTTATTAATTGATGACAAAATACGAAAAAAGATTGGACAATTTTTTTACAAAGTTATAATGTTCTTTCTTTGAAGTTTATAAACAGACTGAAATATATCTAATTAAAAACGCAATGGTAAAAATAATAGCTAAGTAAATATAAAAAATATAAACTAATCTTATTGCAAAGTTCATTAAAACACAAATCCTAGATCATCATTCTTAGGTGAATAATTGGAACAGAAACATGTAATCTATGACTACATGTTTCTCTGCCAGTTCGTCCACAAATCGTCCTAAAATCATGTCATGCGACATGTTTGGCATTATTACACATTATAATGCATACATTTTTTCATCCAATCGTACCCTCACTCGTATTTCTTCATTTATCGTTGCCAATGTCCGTTTATTTGCACCCACCAAAATTTACCCTTGGTATTTTGTAAATTAAATTTGTCAAACTCACTTCTTCTATTACCTTTTTGTTTACCAATGTTATTTCTGAACCAGTGTCTATCAAAATTTTAATTGGTCTATTTTTGATGAAACCATCTACAAATTTTAAATTAACTCCTCTTCTTTCCTTATTATTTCCTGCTAATTTAATAAATTCCTTCGGGTGACAAAAAATTCCTGCCTGGTTTTTTGGTTTTAGTGGGTGTTTTCGTGAAAAACCGACTGTTGTTCTTCCGTATTTCTTCTTTCATTGCTGTGTCTTTCATTTTCATTTTCTTCTATTTGTGTATGATTTATCTCTCTTCTATTTTCTTTTGGTCTGTCATATCTGTTCCGGTTTCCACGATATTCCTGTTCATTTCGTCTATTGTAATTTCTGTTTTCGGGATATGCGCGTGTGTTATTTTTGTTGTGATTTTCTCGATATATGTCCTCATTCCATAGCCGATTTCTGAAATCATCATTTCCCTCTTCTGTTTTCCCTATTTTCGTTTTCCCTCCTGGGAATAAATTCTCGTCTAGTGTAATCCCTCCTAAAATTTTGTCCTCTCTCTGTATTCATGAGTTTCTCGGTGTCTGTAATTTTCTTGTGACCTTCTTGCTCTTTTTTCCTGTATCCGTGATGCCCTTATTTGTAGGAATTGTCATAAACTATCGATGTCTTTGTAGTTTTGTAGAATAATTTGATCTTCAATTCTGTCATCAAAGTGTCTTGCAATCAACTCTACTAATTGCTCGGATGAAAAATTGTATTGCAGATGTTTAGCGTTATTGTACATTTGCAATGTTTATGTTTTTTCTGATATACCCATCCTCTCATGGTATTTCCCATTTTGCAATTCCTGGTTTATCTTTAATTGCTCTGTCTTTCCCTAAAAAAACTCAGAAATTTATTTTCAAATTTTTGCCAATTTTCAAATTCCTCCACTGTGCTGTCGAACCGTAGACTCGCCTCATCTTTGAGATCATTTCTGATAATTTCCTTAATTTTTTCAAAGTTTTCCATGTATTGTATCTTCTTCTTTAGATTATTCATGAACGGTACGGGATGCAGTTTTCTTACATCCCCGCCAAACTGTAATTTTACTTCGCCGGAATTCTGGATCACTATTTCCCTTCTTTCCCCGGAATTTTGTCCCTTTTTGATTTCCTCCATTTTTCTTTCTATTTCTCTCATGTTTTCTTGTAAAACGTTTTCAAATTTTGTTTCTAATTTTTCTAATTCTTTTTTATGGGCAGTCTTAATATCTTTCATTTTATTTCTTCTCTCTGCATCTATAGTTTCCTCTCTGTTTCTTCTCTAACTTTTTCTAAACAGACTTTTACATCATTTTCATATTTGTCCAGCGCTTTTCCATTTTCCCATCATTTTCTTCTAATTTATTTTCATAGTTTTCCAAACGCTGCTCTATATTTCTGTTATTTAGTTCTATTGCTTGTCTTGTTTCCCGTTGATTTTTTTTCATTTTCTTTGATGTTTCATTCATTTTTAGTGATGATTCTAGTATTTGTTGTGTCTGTAATTGCATCATTGCTAATACATTTTTTAACATCCCTGTTTCTTTTCTTTCCTCCGTTATTGTAGCATTTCCTTAATTATCCAATCCTTCATCAACAATTGTTTCCTCTTCTCTTTTATCCTCCTTCCTTTCTTGCATTTTGCTTTGACTCCTTGTGGTCGACATGTTCGTTTGATTATTTATCCCCGCCAAATATGAAGCTTTGAAATTTGTGCAATAATATCCCTGCCAAATATGAAATTCGAGTAATCTTGCAAAGACGAAAACTTTTCTCTTATCCCAAATGCAATAAATTCAAAAAAAGCAATAAAATAATTTAAAACTTTTGTCAGTTGTAAAAATCAATCAAATATCATAAAATATATCATGCAACAATTTTTACCTAGAGAAATTTGAAATGTTATGTCATAAAAGCAAATATTATAAACTTTAACCATCGGCAAATAAATTTTCAATCAATCTGCTTTCTTTCTCTATCCGTTTAAATTTCAACTAGAAATACTTTCTACGTCTTACACGTTGGGGGCCATTTGTTATGATTGTTTATTTTGACTTTAATCTTAGTTGATCGAGCCAATAAAATTAATACAACTTATTTGTTATCAAATGTAAAATAAACTCCTTATATTACCTGTGTTCGATGGATTCAAAGATTTTCTAGTTGTCCTTTATCGGGATAGAGAAGAAGGATAATAATAAAAGAAAATATTATATTACAAAAAAATTACGTTTCTTGATTTTATATGAACGAATAAAACAATTATCGAATTCTGCCGTTATCTTATCAGTCAGCATACAAGAAAATAAATGAAATTTTTATAATAATAATAATTAATATAATAATAAATCTACATACATTTATATTAAGTGAAAACCAATTTTACTTAAATTTTCCTTTACTTGACACAAGAAACAATAAAACTTTAAACTTTTGATTAGCCTAACAAAACCTCAGTTCTTACATTTGAATGCTAATGACCATGATGTCAAACAGATCCTTTACAGATATAAATTCCAATTGTACAAAACACTTAGAGCTTATTTTCTTATTGAGTTGTATGTTGGAACATACCCAAAAAAGTCCAGTCTTCTCAACGATGTGATCTTGTAGCGTTTACGCTACTGATTAACCCCTTAAGAAATTTCTTATTACCCGCCTACGATCGATTTTAAATCGACATTTTCCCCCACACGCGCTGTTATCGCTTTGAAAGGAAGATCGATTTTGTGCGGAAGCGAAGCGGTCAGTTTTGGTCAGAACTCAACGCAGCCACGTCAACCGGTGAAATTTTTCACCTTCAAAGTGACGGAATTGGAGCAAGGAAGATAATTTGGGGAAGAATAAAATAGAAATATTTATAATAATAATTAATTTTTTTAAAATAAACAATACTAATCTAAGAGTTCCACATAAAAAAATCAAGATTTTTTTGGCGTGCTGCAGCTCCATGTAAGTAAATCATTTCATACGTATTATCTCCTTATCATATAATCAAATTTATCATTGTATTTAGTATTTCTTTAGAGATTTATTTTTGAGTTCCGAAATAATTTAAATATAAAATTTCCTTGATTTACTTGCAAAGAACAGAAGGTCATTTTTTTTTATATAGTTAAACTTAAATTCTGTTTTATTCCATGTCGTTACCATTAAGTTTTTTTGGTTTTTTTTTACCTAACTTTTTTGGTGGAATATAAAAAGGTTCTACAAATGTGGGACAGCCTTCTGTATTCTGCGCATGTTTATTTCATGGCGCAAGCTTGCCATGCCTACGAAAGTAACTTCATAAATTTGACATGATGTTGACTTAGCCTAATACCTAATGTTTTGATGTTTTGTTTTGGTGCAGTCAATCCATGCTGCTACACCTATTAAATTACATATTTATTAAATTAAATAATCATTTTAGATTCCGTTACTTCACTTGAGGATATTCTCTTCAGAATATTCCCTCAAGGACTAGCAACTAAATCCTTAAACAGTTAGCAACTCTCCTGGATTTTGCCGTCACTCCAGATAGACCAGTGCCTGGTTTGACTAAATTAGACTCCCTGGGTTTGTCCTTACAGCCACAAACTGATGTAACCGTGCCAAGAGGAATTTTCCTATGGACTTATGGGGCTGTAAAGATAAGTTGTTTGACTGTGTAATTTTTTTTTGTTACTATCTATTTAATTGTTTAACTTTTGTTACTTCCTATTTAGTAGTATACCCTCTTTATATGCATATGACAAGGTGAACATTTTTTTTTGATAATTTAATTATAAAATATTTGGGGAGGGAAAAGGACACTTCATGTGTTATTAGGTTTTAGTTAGGATTTCAAGAGTCTGACCGAACTCACTTGTTGATTTAATATATATATATATATATATATATTATATATATATATATATATATATATATATATATATATATATATATATATATATATATATATATATATATATATATATATATATATATATATATATATATATATATATATATATATATATATATATATATTAATCGAATACATTTTTGATATAATACAATTTTGATTTTGGGAAGGGAAATAAATCTGTGGTCGCAGGGTAAAAGTTCTTAAGTCAGAAATCAGTGTATCGAGATATACGAGGTGGAACTATTTAGACATTTCTCCAGAATCATAACTTTAAAATCGTTACTAAATGTAAAAGTTTAACTGTATATCAGTTTTAGTTTATTGTTTATCTAGGAGTTGCATAGCTAACTAGTTCAATTTTTTTTTAATTCATAAAAAAAAATGACTTAAGTAGTTATGCCCCAATGGGTTATATGACTTAAGTTTTTTAGTTCACTGATCTCAATACATGTTTTATGAAAAAATGGCATCTGTAGTCGTTATTTATTGTCTTACATATTAAAAATAAATAAAAAAACGTATTATATAGTAAATATTTAATAAAATCATACAAACTAAACATTTTTTGATCACGAAGGAAAAAAATCTTAAAAAATAAATTAATATTACTCATCATCAGAGGTGACGCTATCCTTTGTTCTAGACCCAGAGATTTTTAGGTTTTTATAATAGTCATGGAACACTGGATTTATTAAATGTAAAATGCTGACCAAGTCTGCTTTTTTCTTTTTCATCATCAACTAGCCTCTAACGTCCACTGCTCAACATAGGCCTCTCGCATGCTCTTCCACTTAGTCCGATTTTGCGCCATCTGAATCCAATTTGTAGTCACTCTTTTTATGTCATCTGTCCATCTCGTTGGGGGTCGACCTCTATTTCTGTATGCTTGTATTCGGGGTCTCCATTCCAAAATTATTTTTGTCCACCGGTCATCAACTGATCTTGCTACATGACCTTCCCAGTTTTTTCTTTTTACTTATAGGTAAATACTCAGTATACTGAATTGCAGGCCTTAAATCTGTAATATTTTGTCCTCTTCTTAGAAAAGAATTTTTTTTAAAAGGCTCATCTAATTCTAGAGACCTTTTATATAACAAAGTACACCAATTTTCTTCTTTTAAAAATCGCATCCATTGTATATTATGCCACACAAATTTAATATTCTCGTTATCTTTTGTTTTTAATTGCAGTTCTTTGGCATATAATTGCTTAAAATCTAAGAAATCTGGTTGGTCCATATATACTACAACATATATCGGTCCCATTGATCGGATTAACTGAGACCAATCACGTGGATGATGAATATCCATGCATGTCTTCTTTTTATTCTTTTCTATATTTGCATGCACTGTGTCACACTCCATATGTGAATGTCTCATATGGAGTGTGACACATTGCAGCTATATGTGAATTTCTATTTTGACCTGTACATGTGTCAGAATACATGATCAAATCAGTTATATCTGTGTCTACTCCTGTGTCACCTTCATGGACTGTTAAATTATATACAGCCAATTGACGTTTATAAAATATTATAGATGAACGTAGATAAGGAGTTTGTAAGACTTGTTGCAAATCAAAAGTTACCATTTTAATTGAAGGATTTTTTATTGCGTCAGCTTTATCCTTTGATTTTGCTTCAAAATGTTTGTCAGCTGCAGTTTTATGTCTGTTCCATTCAATTACGAGATCTTGTTTTTCTAGTTCATCTTTACATAATTTCACTTTTAGTTTGAATGTATCGCACGTATTGCATGTATCATTATGGGGCACTTTGAAACTTAAATTCATTTCCTTAAAAATATTTCTATACACATTGTAGGATACTGGGTGATCCGTTACTAATTCTTTGTAAAGTAAATACATTACAAAAATATTTAAATGAGATGGAAGATACTTTTTTTCAGTATGTCTTCTGCTGTAATGGCTTTCATATCTTGGGAACGAATTTATATGATTGATGATTTTATCTTTTCTTTCCTGTGTAGTTTTTGTTACTGATGAATGTCTTCTTCCATTGTCAGTACTTATAGTTGCTCCATCGGAATTTTTCAGTATTTTGTTAAGTTGAACTTTGATGAACCCTTCTGTGATATCAAAAGTTTTCATAAAATATACTTTACATATTTTATGGAATTCTCCATCATTTTAATATTGTAGGTATATGTCAACTCTCTTTTGCGGTTGTTAGTATCTGAGCGTATACGAGTTGTTGCCTTAAGCTTGGACGTAATCAAGCTAACAATATAGTCTGCTCGACGATCGTGACTTCCTAAAGACCAAAAACCAGAAAACAGCTCTTGTCGTTTAGCCGTCTCAAATCTTATACTACAATTCAATCGACATGGTAATAAATCTTGAATAAAATTTACTCCGTACTTCTTTACCACTCTCTGTGACATATAGTTGACCAGTTTTTCTGCAAATCTTCCTTGTTTCTCTAACAATCCTTGATCGTTTAGAAGGGACTGTTTGAACTATGTCTGTGGTTCTCTTTGTTTTTACTGCTGTAGTACTTCCTCCTGTGTCTCCATTTGGGGCACTAGTAGCTTGTGGTGTGGTAAGTTCAATTTTCTTCTGTCTAAATTTGATTCGTCTAAATCTGGAATGTAATCTGGGTCCTTGTCTTCATCATCACTATTATGAAAAGGATCCTCAAACTCATTTAAAATTTGCCCTAAAAAAATATGAAACGCTATTAAAAGAAAACACGAAAAAACAAACTACAGCTAGAAAAATAGTTTTGTTAAACTTTGTTTCCACTTACATTTATCTTTTGAGACACTCTGTATATCATCACCCCATGTACTGCTTGATGCTTGACTGTTGCCTGATATACATGTCTGGGTCATATCCTCTGGGTCTTTGTATTCATCATCACTATTATGAAAAGGATCCTCAAACTCATTTACGGTTTGCCCTGAAAAAATGTGACGTGGTATTAAAGGAAAAAATGAAATAAACTGCAGCTAGTAAAATATGTTTGTTAAAATCAATTCTACTTACATTTATTTTTTGAGGCACTCTGTATACTATCACCCAATGTACTGGCTGTTGTTTGACTGTTGTCTGATGTGCATGTGGTTGCCTGGTATTTATCTGATAAATAAAACAAATGTGTCAAAATCAAAACCAAATTATATTTATATGAAATCAATACAAATCATAAGTTTACTAGCAACAAATTTAAAATAATGTACGTGTTAAAAATGTTGCAATTTTGTAAACTAATAAAATATAATCATAATCTCACTAAGCATTTTACATAGTAATAATAATTATATTATGTAATACTTACAGCTATATTGTTAAGATAAACCCATTAGGGCTAGTTTCTTTCCTCTTGAAAAACTATTCATTTCGTTATAAACTATTATAGTTTAGATAAAATACAAACTTTTGTAACACAGAACACAGCGATAAACAAGCTTCTAAAACATAAACGGTCAATCACAGTAAGAAATTTGATTCTTATGTGATGCCAATTCAAGGTTGCCAGCAATTTTTATAACCGGGTATAACTTCCTAAATTGTCATAGGAACTTTTGCTCAAAATTTCATAAGCGAATTAGTTCTTATGTCACTAAGGTTGTTTTACCCAAATACAAACAAACAATATTTGACTTATGTTATTATTTCCTCAATTGTATTGTAGAAACGAATCGTTATATAGGACTCAGGTTTTTTTACCCACAAATATAGATAGCCACCTATCTGTTGGTCCATTAAACTCAAAATGGCCAAAACTTGACTTAAGAACTTTTACCCTGCGACCACAGAAATTTCATGTGGTTTTTTTAAACATTATATAAAGAGTATTGAAGACTCATTTTTTGGATGTAATATAATAATTGTAATAGACTTATCAAGTTTGATATCTTTACAATATTGTCATTAGTATCTCATATTAGTAGAACTATTTAAGTTAAATTACTACCTTTTTGTGTTAAGACTTAGGCTACAATACGGACTATTCTTGTTGTTTACTGACATTTTATACTTTATTTGGCCAGTGGTAGTGATTATTCGTTTGTTGAGGGGCTATTAGGTCCCACTGTATGTGTACACCATCCACTACCACTGTTATTTGGCTTTGCATTATATGTAAATTGTTTATATACATATACCTATATACCTTTTTTATAAATATATTTATTGTTACTATTTTGAGTTTTATTTCAGTTCTACTAACCAGTATATAACATAGCAAAACAAGATTATTATTTAGTATTTTTGTATTTCAGAGTATTATCTCCAGATTCATTTGTTACTTCAAAATCTCAACTATCGTTGAGTTGGCGCCCTTCTTTTCTCTTCTTATTGTTCTCTTTCTATAAATTTATTCCCAGTGACCTTCTTCAGTTGTATCACGTTTGATATTACCAGGTCTCATTTCTTTCTTGTCTCATTAGCTCATTATCTCTTGTTATTGTTGTTTATATCTTTAAAGCCACAATCCAGTGCATTGAAGCTAGCCCGAACACTCACTTGAGATTTAGTGTCTCTTTGGCCATTTAAATTTGTTCCTCTGAGCTTAGCCCTATTTTTAGTATTTTCATCACCTATCTTCCAGTTCTTCTGGAATTTGGAAGTCTTACACTTCCAAAAACCCAATACTCTCGGAGTATTGAGCGTTTCAATTGGCTAGACCCAACGTGTGGCTTCTTTTCCACTTCTGCCTTAAAAAAAATATATATATATCTCCTTTAACTTTTGATTTTGATCTTGGGTTGTTGTGGTTTTCACTGGTTGTGCTTTTATATTTTCATTTTAACGTTTAGTTTTGTTTTTCAATTTTTTTTTTGGACATTACCTTATATCTATATCTTAAATTGACTTGTTTTTGCTATATACTGTGTAGACTGAATAAATTGCTTTGTTTTTGATTGATTAAATAACAATTGAGATTAATAATAAATTAATTAAAAATTTAAGTAACTAAAGTTAACTATTTCACATATTTTACAAGTCCGGAGTAGCCAATAAGTTGAGTCACTACCTCGAAATAACAGTTTTGAAATTTTAGGTTCCTTAGGGTGTTGTAGCAGTATATGTCATTGGATTTCATAACTGGACCAAAACAATTAAACATTACTGGTATAGGTATCCCTTCAGAATATTAATTTGGAGTCAGAGAGTAAGTTAAACTTTGCCTACTTTTACTCATTCTCTCGTATATTTGTCAGTTGTGTAATATGTTTGCGTTCAAGGTAGAGCATCTGTTAGCTCCTGAATTAAAGTATGAGTTGAGAGTCCGTCATCTAACCAGTCCATTGTTAAAAAAAGTTGTATGATGTACAGAATGTACCAGGTAAATTTCCCGATTTTAAAGTTGAACATGGTGTTTTGTATAAACATGTCTTAAGTTCCATAGATTCCCTTACTGGAATGTCGGATTGGAAGATAGTCGTTTCAACTTCTAATAGAGCAGAGGTTTTGGCCACTTTTCATAACCATCCTACTGCAGCTCATTTTGGTTTCTACAAAACTTTCCGTCGAATATCTGAAATTTATTACTGGCCGAAGATGCGTCAAACTGTACGTAGCTATATCGCTAAATGCAAAATCTGTGCTACATGCAAACCGACAAATCTTCCCCAACCAGGTTTAATGGGTAGTTATCGACGGATTGATTTTCCATTTCAACTTATATCATTAGATCTCATTGGTCCCTTATCACTTCTGTACCAGTTTGGTTGTTTAAGATCTGATTATCTATTTTGTTTACCTGGCAAAAACCATAAGATGTTGTGTTATTTTGCCTTCTTTTTTTTTATCTTATCTTAATGTTGGTTATTATCTTGGTTTATGGACTTGCTACTTTTGTTGTTTGTTTTCTCTCAAAAGTCCAACTGCATATCATAGGAGTACAGGATGGATATATGGGAATTTCCCCATCTTGATTTCTGAGTTGAATAGATATTTACAGGGATAATTCGGAAAACAGTCCAAAGAGTTTCTTTAATAGTGTTGTATGGTTTTGTGGTTCCGGACCATAAAGCTTATGCATTCATATTCACTTACTGTGTCGGTGTTTTAGCGTGGGTTCAGGATTGATCACCCTGGATGTGTGCCCTCACTTGGCTCAGAAATATATCAATACATATTAGTTGTTCCTTGAGTGTCTCTTAGGTTGAAATTAGAATGTGTCATTTAGAATTGGATCGTTCTGATATTCAGCAGTATGTAAGTCTGTTTAACTTGGTTTGTTATCTCCTATGTTATTACCTTCTCAAAGTATTTGAGTTTTAACATATCTTATTGTATACTGTTTGTTTACCTGTCTCTCTACTAGTGATATGGATTGGTAGATGTGAGTTATCTTTATCTGTATCTTAATTGAGTTTATCTTTACCTTTATGGAGTTTATCTCATACCTGTAATGGAGTTTACTTTGACTGAGTTTATCTCGTACCTTTACCTTGAGTGTATCTTTATCTTTACCTTAATTCAGTTTATCTCGTACCTTTACCTTAATTGGTTTATCTCATACCTTTACCTTAAGTTAGTTATCTTTACCTTTACCTGGATAAGTTTATTTCTTATCTATATCTTATGAATATATATCTTATCTTTATCTTGATTATAGAGTCCTAAAAATCTGTCCTTTACTGTTCTTGTCGTGAGTAAAGAATTGGAACACGTAAATAGTACAGTTTAGGTATTACAGTTAGGATCTCTTTTATATTTCCTTCTACCAAGTGTATAGCTGGTAGAAGTGAGTTTTGTGCATACCCTCTACCATGAGTAGATCTGGACGTGCAATTATCTTTTACCTTTTGTGCATATCCTTTACTATGAGTTGGGATTGCAGTTACCTTACTTACCTTTTTTTTAGCATACCCTATACCATGAGTATAGTGGGCTTGCTAGTATCTAAGGCACTAACAACCTTTACCGATTGTGTGCTTTGCTACCGCTGCTAGAGCAAGTAGGTGTATTGAATTAGCTTTTACCTTGGATTTTCAATATGTTGTTGATATCCCGAACCATATATATCTGTTTAGGTTTGTAGTTTCAACTAGTCCTGAATAATTAGGCCCTCATTGAACTCTATAATGACGAATAGAATCTGATCGCTCTAGTGTCAACGTTGGGTAAAGTTCATAGGACTTTGTTTGAATTTCGTTGTTATGAATGGTTCTTGGAGATATTGTGTTAGGGGTTGTTAATACACATCTATAATGTAGTTTTAACGAATGGTTGTTTTTACAAATACTTGAGAATGTAGATAAGTAGTGTTAAAAGTTAACTTGATCTGTAAGGTTATAGAATTTAACTTAAAATGTATACCTTTTTATTTTTTTTTATCTTTGGTTTATACTAAATTAACATACATTATCTCATTAAAAAAAAATTGTATGACTTTGTTTCATATTCTTCGTTCCATATTTTTATTTCGTCCTTGATTTTGTTCCAATTCCTGAGCAAATGGTTGATTGGTGACGAAAATGTTCAATTTTAACGTATCAACGTTCATTGTCAGTGTTAGATCGTTCTGTCACAAAAAAAAAGTTCCTAAAGTTCTTTTTTTTTTGCTGGAGATGAGGGAGAATGTAGCGTTTACGCTACTGATTAACCCCTTAAGAAATTTCTTATTACCCGCCTACGATCGATTTTAAATCGACATTTTCCCCCACACGCGCTGTTATCGCTTTGAAAGGAAGATCGATTTTGTGCGGAAGCGAAGCGGTCAGTTTTGGTCAGAACTCAATGCAGCCACGTCAACCGGTGAAATTTTTCACCTTCAAAGTGACGGAATTGGAGCAAGGAAGATAATTTGGGGAAGAATAAAATAGAAATATTTATAATAATAATTAATTTTTTTAAAATAAACAATACTAATCTAAGAGTTCCACATAAAAAAATCAAGATTTTTTTGGCGTGCTGCAGCTCCATGTAAGTAAATCATTTCATACGTATTATCTCCTTATCATATAATCAAATTTATCATTGTATTTAGTATTTCTTTAGAGATTTATTTTTGAGTTCCGAAATAATTTAAATATAAAATTTCCTTGATTTACTTGCAAAGAACAGAAGGTCATTTTTTTTTATATAGTTAAACTTAAATTCTGTTTTATTCCATGTCGTTACCATTAAGTTTTTTTGGTTTTTTTTTTACCTAACTTTTTTGGTGGAATATAAAAAGGTTCTACAAATGTGGGACAGCCTTCTGTATTCTGCGCATGTTTATTTCATGGCGCAAGCTTGCCATGCCTACGAAAGTAACTTCATAAATTTGACATGATGTTGACTTAGCCTAATACCTAATGTTTTGATGTTTTGTTTTGGTGCAGTCAATCCATGCTGCTACACCTATTAAATTACATATTTATTAAATTAAATAATCATTTTAGATTCCGTTACTTCATTTGAGGATATTCTCTTCAGAATATTCCCTCAAGGACTAGCAACTAAATCCTTAAACAGTTAGCAACTCTCCTGGATTTTGCCGTCACTCCAGATAGACCAGTGCCTGGTTTGACTAAATTAGACTCCCCTGGGTTTGTCCTTACAGCCACAAACTGATGTAACCGTGCCAAGAGGAATTTTCCTATGGACTTATGGGGCTGTAAAGATAAGTTGTTTGACTGTGTAATTTTTTTTTGTTACTATCTATTTAATTGTTTAACTTTTGTTACTTCCTATTTAGTAGTATACCCTCTTCATATGCATATGACAAGGTGAACATTTTTTTTGATAATTTAATTATAAAATATTTGGGGAGGGAAAAGGACACTTCATGTGTTATTAGGTTTTAGTTAGGATTTCAAGAGTCTGACCGAACTCACTTGTTGATTTAATATATATATATATTTTTTTTTAATAGAATACATTTTTGATATAATACAATTTTGATTTTGGGAAGGGAAATAAATTTCATGTGGTTTTTTTAAACATTATATAAAGAGTATTGAAGACTCATTTTTTGGATGTAATATAATAATTGTAATAGACTTATCAAGTTTGATATCTTTACAATATTGTCATTAGTATCTCATATTAGTAGAACTATTTAAGTTAAATTACTACCTTTTTGTGTTAAGACTTAGGCTACAATACGGACTATTCTTGTTGTTTACTGACATTTTATACTTTATTTGGCCAGTGGTAGTGATTATTCGTTTGTTGAGGGGCTATTAGGTCCCACTGTATGTGTACACCATCCACTACCACTGTTATTTGGCTTTGCATTATATGTAAATTGTTTATACACATATACCTATATACCTTTTTTATAAATATATTTATTGTTACTATTTTGAGTTTTATTTCAGTTCTACTAACCAGTATATAACATAGCAAAACAAGATTATTATTTAGTATTTTTGTATTTCAGAGTATTATCTCCAGATTCATTTGTTACTTCAAAATCTCAACTATCGTTGAGTTGGCGCCCTTCCTTTCTCTTCTTATTGTTCTCTTTCTATAAATTTATTCCCAGTGACCTTCTTCAGTTGTATCACGTTTGATATTACCAGGTCTCATTTCTTTCTTGTCTCATTAGCTCATTATCTCTTGTTATTGTTGTTTATATCTTTAAAGCCACAATCCAGTGCATTGAAGCTAGCCCGAACACTCACTTGAGATTTAGTGTCTCTTTGGCCATTTAAATTTGTTCCTCTGAGCTTAGCCCTATTTTTAGTATTTTCATCACCTATCTTCCAGTTCTTCTGGAATTTGGAAGTCTTACACTTCCAAAAACCCAATACTCTCGGAGTATTGAGCGTTTCAATCTCTCCTTTTTGGCACCTTGGCTCCTTCCTAACGTCTCTGCAAACCTCCTGCACCAACCAAAAACACCTGATTCACTTTTCCAAAAAACTCAGCTGATTATTTATAACACAAGGACTTCCTTTTGTCAACTTGATGCCGTAAAACTACTTTCACATATCTTCAGAAAATGCCCATGGTAGATACAAGGACCTCTTTTAATCTTCTTCTGCAAAACTATTCAATTCTTTTCACAATGCCGGTATCCAACTCACGAACCACACCCTATCTTGAGACAAACGACTGTTTCCTTCGATGACCAAATTATAACTAACTTCTTCGGTTCTCCTGATCGGCTCACAAATTCCCATTCAAAAACGACCGTCCAATCAAAAGCTCAAATTGTGTTTACCATGATTTTGGACAAGCCTAATTTCTGTTTGAGAGAAAAACTAAATAGATTACTTTAAAATTGATTTTGTCAATACACAATTTATACATATTTCAAAAGATGAGAATATGGTCATTTAATACTCGATTATACAAACAATGAAAAGATTAACTTACAGGTAAAATGTCTTCTAATTCTAAAGAAAGGTTTCTTCTATATATATGTATATATATATATATATATATATATATATATATATATATATATATATATATATATATATATATATATGTTTGTTTTGAGGTTTCCGCGGGAGCTATATGTGCTGTCACTATTTTTCCGGGTTT
Source organism: Diabrotica balteata (assembly GCA_918026665.1). Lineage (NCBI taxonomy): Eukaryota > Metazoa > Arthropoda > Insecta > Coleoptera > Chrysomelidae > Diabrotica > Diabrotica balteata. Next base: position 69,209,197 of record OU898282.1, on the reverse strand, counting down.
GACTCCGCGTTGTAAAGTGCTGGTTTTCTTGAAAACCATTGTTTTGGCGACGTTTCGGCAAGGTCTCACTTGCCATTCTCAAGCCTGGTGGATCTACTTCTCGTCGTTACTCTATACCAGTACTAATCGAGTAACGACGAGAAGTAGATCCACCAGGCTTGAGAATGGCAAGTGAGACCTTGCCGAAACGTCGCCAAAACAATGGTTTTCAAGAAAACCAGCACTTTACAACGCGGAGTCAAACCCGGAAAAATAGTGACAGCATACATATATATATATATATATATATATATATATATATATATATATATATATATATATACATATATATATATATATATATACATATATATATATATACATATATATATATATATATATATATATATACATACATATATATATATATATATATATATATATATATATATATATATATATATATATATATATATATAATATATTATTATAATTATAATTATAATTAATAAATAAATAATTAATTAATTATAATTCTAATACAATGTATTAGACATGCAGTGTTTTATAAGAGATAGTGTGTCTTGGGGGATTTGATGTTTGGAGTCCAAGATGGAAATGGTTTCATCGATAGGAATATTGTTGAACAAAGAAACAATGTCAAAACTAACTAGTATATCTGAGGGAGAAATAGAAATATTTTTCAGGTCAATAAAATGAAAAGAGTTTTTGACAAAAGACGAAGCTTTTTCGGCTAATGGTTGTAAAGATAAAGCGAGATGTTTTGCCAATTTCTGAGTGGGGCAGTTGTATGCACTGACGATGGGTCTTAGGGGAACATTGGGCTTATGGATTTTTGGAAGGCCGTATATCTTCGGAATTCGGGATGATTTTTCTCTGGGTATAAGAGATTTTTTGATGTCTGAAGGTAAAGTAGACTTATTTATGATGGATTTGGTCGTTTTTTCTAGATAAGTGGTGGGATCGTTTGGGACGCGTTTGTATTCTGTGGAATTGAGAAGTTCGAACATTTTGTCGAAATAATTAGAAGAGTTAAGAATGACGGTGGCATTACCTTTATCGGCCGGAAGGATGACAATGTCAGGGTTGTTATAAAGTTCTTTAAGGGCGCGTCTTTCTGAAATACTGATATTTGACGGTGGCGGTGTGGAAGTACGGAGAATTATGGCGACATCTTATCTGGCGACTTCGGCTTGGTCGGAAGGAAGATGAGAAATAGCTTCTTCAGTTTGACAAATAATTTTCTCAGTTGGGATTGAAAGAGGTGGAGACAGAAAAATTGAAGCCTTTTAATAAAGCTTTGGTAGCTGAATCGGTTATGTGAATATCTGAGAAATTGCGAACAATAGTAGAAGGTTCTTGATTCGAAATGGGCTTTGGATTTTGTTGAGAGATAAGTTGGTCCAGTTTGCGTTTCTTGGTTTGGGTTTTGATGTCAGAAATGTGTTAAGCTTTTTGGTGGGAAAGACGATCGAAAGTGTCCCATAATAATGGGTGGATATTGAAAGAGTGAATGTCATTGTAGGTTTTAAGAAGTTGGGAATTTGTTGAATCTAAGTTGCGGCGTGTGGAAAGAATTGAATTTCTAAGAAGCGAAAAACCAGTTGCTCTACGGATTTTGGAAATAGATGGAAATTTAGTGTGATGTTTAACTTGAAGATATTTCGGAATGACTTGATGGTCACGACATGATTTAAGAAAAGCAAGATCACAGAGAAGACGGTATTCGCGTGTTAGAAGATTAGAAAAGGATTTAGTGAGAATGAAACATTCCTCCCCGTAGAGGCGAATAAAATGTTCGGATAGATTTCCGCGGTCAGATGAATGAAAATCACTAGGTTACGTACATACATCGGACAGACAAACCGACGAATCCATAACCGTATTAACGAACATTCTATATCAGTCAAACATTGCGATACTACTTCAGCCCTAGCCCAACATCACATTGAAACAGGCCACACAATGGACTTCGAAAAAGCAAAAACCATCGCCCCGATCCGCTCCTTGCAATCAAGAATCATTCGTGAAGCCCTCAAAATCGAAAAGCGGCCTAACAGCTTAAATATGCGCGACGATGCAAAACGATTGCCGCCAACATGGCGACCCCTACTTCAGCGACCTTCCGTCCACACCGTTCAGGCCACGTCAGTTCAGGCCACGTCAGTTCAGACCACGTCAGCCCATACCGTTCCCGCACGTACAGCGAGTATAAAAGCAGCGTCACAGGGTAAGAGCGGTTGTCACTCGATACTGAGGAGTAGGCAGATTGAGACTTCAGTGCCGAGAGACAGTTCTTGTATTCATAATACAGAACACGATACTGGTACGTTTCGAATGAGGGGAGTAGGCAAATTGAGACCCCGAACTCGAACCGAACCGTATGTCTCTTGATAATGGCTCCAAAATGGGAGCCGAAACGTCGAGCATTCAATTCTCAACGCGGTTCTTCCCGAGAACCTAGTGATTTTCATTATCTGACCGCGGAAATCTATCCGAACATATATATATATATATATATATATATATATATATATATATATATATATATATATATATATATATATATATATATATATATATATATATATATCTATATAATCTATATATATATATATATATATATATATATATATATATATATATATGTATATATATATATATATATATATATATATATATATATATATATATACAAACAACACAGTTTATTAGGGTTGCAGTCAGAATTATTGGCCGGGATGTTAAAAAAAACACTCTTTTGACTTTTTGTCGAGCTTTCGGAATATTTTTATTCCTTTTTCAAGACATAGTCGTTGAGATTATTTTAGTAAGCATTGAACACTCAACATTAATACCACACATTAAAATATACAATTATGGACAATACATTATAAAATTTTTAAAAATTTGTTGTTAAAAATAGTAAAACTTGATTGATGGCATGTTTTACTGGTGTATATTAACTCATACAGAGAATGGAAAGGCGAGCCCTTTCGCCCGAGGCGAAAGGAGACCTTTCCATTCTCTGTATGAGTTAATATACACCAGTAAAACATGCCATCAATCAAGTTTTACTATTTTTAACAACAAATTTTTAAAAATTTTATAATGTATTGTCCATAATTGTATATTTTAATGTGTGGTATTAATGTTGAGTGTTCAATGCTTACTAAAATAATCTCAACGACTATGTCTTGAAAAAGGAATAAAAATATTCCGAAAGCTCGACAAAAAGTCAAAAGAGTGTTTTTTTTAACATCCCGGCCAATAATTCTGACTGCAACCCTAATAAACTGTGTTGTTTGTTTATATCGACAGTCAATAATATCCAGTATTTCTTGTATATATATATATATATATATATATATATATATATATATATATATATATATATATATATATATTGGAATAATAATAAGATATACAAGAAATTAGCATAGTAAAATTATGATGTTTAATTAATTAACTTAATTAAATAGTGGTTAAAGATATAATTATAAATGAAATGAGGTTGAATGCTCGAATAAATGAACTTTGAAAATAAGGCTATTATCGACCACAAATTAATTAAATCTATCCCAAGTACTTTCGCTTAAAATAGCATCTTCAGGGGCATTTCGTCAAAATGTGAACTATCCGGCAAACGTAGAATGTGGAAACATTAAAAATAACATAAATTGTACAAAACACTACACTAAAACGAGGACAAACAGTTTAAAATTACTTCTACGCTACATTCTCTGTCAGTATTTGCTGATACTGACAGAGAATACTGTCAGTATCAGCTGCTGATAATGACAGATACCAAAAATGGTATATCGATGAAAAGCAACCGTAAATACGTATTTCTGACTATTGGTCGTCTTCAGTACAGTGCAGGCAAGTTAGAAAAAAAGCATATTAACTTGGGAAAGGATCACTACAGTAGCAATGCAACCAATTTGTGGCATTAGAGTTAGAAGACCCTGATGGTTTCCAGGGCAACAACCAACATTAACCACGGAGGAAGCTACAGCTACCTGGTTAAAGGTAATGCCAAATGTTAAAACGTTTAAAAACAAATGGAAAGGGATAAGGCAAGTGAATAATAAAAGAAAAAATAATGGGATGTCTCGCAAAACAAAAAACCAAAAATGGTATATCGATGGAAGGCAACCGTATATACGTATATCTTACTAATGGTCATCTTCAGTACAGTGCAGCCAAGTTAGAAAAGGAGCATATTAACTTGAGAAAGGATCACTACAAAAGCAATGCAACCAATTTGTGGAATTAGAGTTGAAAGGCCCTGATGGTTTCCAGGGCAACAACAAACAATAACCACGGAAGAAGCTACAGCTACCTGGGGGAAAGGAATGCCAACCGTTAAAACGTTTAAAAATAAATGGAAAAGGATAATGCAAGTAAATAATAAAAGAAAAAATAATGGCATGTCTCGCAAAACAAAAAACCGAAAATGGTATATCGATGGAAGGCAATCGTATATACGTATTTCTGACTATTGGTCGTCTTCAGTAAGGTGCAGCCAAGTTAGAAAAGAAGCATGTTTGCTTGTGAAAGGATCACTACAGGAGCAATGCAACTCATTTGTGGCATTAGAGTTAGAAGACCCTGATGGTTTTCAGGACAACAACCAACACCAACTACGGAGGAAGCTACAGCTACTTGGGGAAAGGAATGCTAAACGTTAAAACGTTTAAAAACAAATGGAAAAGGATAATGCGAGTGAATAATAAAAGTAAAAATATTGGCATGACTCACAAAACAAAAAACCAAAAATTGTATATCGATGGAAGGCAACCGTATATACGTATTTCTGACTATTGGTCGTCTTCAGTACGGTGCAGCTAAGTTAGAAAAGGAGCATATTAACTTGGAAAAGGATCGCTACAAGAGCAATGTAACCAATTTGCGGCATTAGAATTAGAAGAACCTGATGGGTTCCAGGGCAACAACCAACACTAACCACGGAGGAAGCTACAGCTACCTGGGGAAAGCAATGCCAAACGTTAAAACTTTTAAAAACAAATGGAAAAGGATAATGCGAGTGTATAATAAAAGTAAAAAGGAATGTGATATCTCACAAAGCAAAAAAAACCAAAAATGGTATATCCATGGAAGGCAACCGTATATACGTATTTCTGACTATTGGTTGTCTTCAGTTCGGGGCAGCCAAGTTAGAAAAGGAGCATATTAACTTGAGAAAGGATCACTACAGGAGCAATGCAACCAATTTGTGGCATTAGAGTTAGAAGATCCTGATGGTTTCCAGGGCAACAACCAACATTAACCACGGAGGAAGCTACAGCTACCTGGTTAAAGGAATGCCAAATGTAAAAACGTTTAAAAACAAATGGAAAGGGATAATGCAAGTGAATAATAATAAAAAAATAATGGGATATCTCGCAAAACAAAAAACCAAAATTGGTATATCGATGGAAGGCAACCGTATATACGTATTTCTTACTAATGGTCGTCTTCAGTACGGTGCAGCCAAGTTAGAAAAGGAGCATATTAACTTGGGAAAGGATCACTACAAAAGCAATGCAACCAATTTGTGGAATAAGAGTTAGAAGGCCCTGATGGTTTCCAGGGCAACAACAAACAATAACCACGGAGGAAGCTATATATATATATATATTATATATATATATATATATATATATATATATATATATATATATATATTATATATATATATATATATATATATGTAAATACTTTTTTCTTTTTGGGTGTGGTAGTCAATAAAAAATAGAGCTTTGCTAAGGCGTACTATTTATTCTGAAATCCGAGCTTTCGGTGGTTATTTGCCACCTTTATCAAGGTCTACAATGAAAATTACTGTGTTATAACATTAGGCTGATGTAATATAAAAGTTATAAAAACTTACCAGAAAGTAAGATTCATAGCAAATAAAACACAACGTTAAATAACATAATGTGATCTGAATTATTGAAGGCATTAAAAATTTTAAAAACTTTAAAATACTTGACAAAAAACAGTCATCTTCGCAGGTTTGAATTCAGTCACATCTCACGAACAGAAAGAGGTAGTAGGAGGAACTATTGTTGTTTAAACAAGTTCGATGTAACTACAAAAAACAAACTTTCAAACTAATGTCTAACAAAATGCCGTTTGTGATTTTAAGTACTACCAACCATGTTACCAACTTAGAATTGAGAGGGAAATTTAAAAAAAGGTTTTATTATGTCAAAAAATAAAAAGAAAATAGTATTTAGTAAGTAGGTTTGAAAAAACAAACAACCAAAACAAAATGAACATCTGAATAGTAACTGAAGTTAATCATGATAATTATAGCAATTAATAATGGAATTTACGAAACATGAAGCACTCTGATATACAGAAAACCCTAGTCAAAAGTCAAAATAAAATTGTAAATTTTGCTAAGATTCTGGATCTCAGATCTTTTATTCAGATTGTTGTTATCACTCCTGCTGATATGTACCATTTCTAAGAATGTTCTCTTAAATTTATTTTTCTCTCTGGCTAATATTTTAACATTGTTGAAATCTATCTTATGGTCTAGATCGATAGTGTGTTCTGCCAAAGCACAAGTGGGTTTATTTAGTCTACAGTCACTCTTATGAGAAATGATACGACTAGACAGATTTCTTCCAGTTTCACCAATGTACGTGGATGGACATTCAGTACATTGAATGCAATAAACAACATCTCTTGACTCTAAAGTAGTTAGGGGTTGTTTTATTTTGCTATATAGCTGACGTATGGTTTTGATGTTCTTGTTAGCTATTTTGATGTTCTTAAATTCTTTGAAAATTTTAGTAAGTTCTACGGTTAGTTTTGGAATATACGGAAGGGCATAAAAATACACACTTGTTTGAGAAGAATTGTTTTGTGCTGAGGGCACTGATTGAGAATTAGTGAGAATGTTATTTCTGTTAACAAATGGAACATCAAAAATTAATTTGTTAATCAGTCTTAGAGGATATGAATTTTCAATACGGACCATTACTTGTGTCGTACCTAAAGGAATGGGCTAATGTGAACACCAAACTGGCAGCGTTAAGGAACAGAAAGACTTTTTTAATTAAGTGTCGAAATGCAGATTGTTTTCCGAACCATATCACGAACAGTTTGACAAATGTGAATAATTTACTACATCACAGGAGAGGAGAGATAGATTTTCGATCTCAAGGACTTAGTAAAAGGTTTGGAAAAAATATTCTTAATTTAGAAATCAAAATTACTTTTGCTGATATTAATCATTTTGAAAATAAGCTAAAAGATCTCCAAACCAAATCAAAATCTATACTTAATTATCACACATATGTTGAGTTTAAACGTAGACAACAGATAATTTATAACAATCTTTTTCATAAAATTAAGAGAACTAATATCAATAAATTCAATAAGTTCAGATTAGACAGTTTTGACAGTATTGATTTCAGGGAGAGTTAGTTTAAAAACCTTACAGACTTAGAATTTCCTGTAGAAGTTAAAAAGTTGTTGCCTTTAGGCCCTAAATTCGCTTTGCTTCCTAACAAAAAAGATTTCAAAGTTTCCTCTTTGTTGGCAGACATCGAGAACATTTTAAGACCAATTGAGAATGTCGATAAGGACATTCTAAGGTCCAAATGCACTAATATAATCACGAACTTTCTCAACAAAGATGAAAAAGACCACTTTTTAAATAAATACTACATTAAATGAAAAACTTTTTTGAAACATCACCCTGAGATCAAGATTGTTCAGAGCGACAAAGGCAATGTCACTGTAGCAATGTACACTAGGGACTATATACAAAAATGTGAAGACTTATTAACAGACACTAAATATTATAAAAAGTTAAACAACAATCCTGTGTGTACTCTGCAACAAAAGGCTAATAAACTAGTTTCTGATTTGGTAAAGGAGAATCAAATAGATCAATCAGTTGGGAAAACTTTGAAAATTTATAATTCAATTGCTCCTAGATTTTATGCACTTCCAAAAATTCATAAACCTACTTTGTCTATGAGACCAATAGTTTCCTCAATAGGTACACCTAATGGCCCCATAGCAAGTTTTTTTAACCAACATTCTCACAGAAACCTACAGTAACAATGATTTCTGCATTCAGGACTCTTTCAGTTTCAGTTCTTTTATTAATAACTTAAAATTACCTATCAATTATAAGCTCGTTAGTTTTGATGTAGTGTCTTTGTTTACTAATTTACCTTTACAAACAATTTTGGTTAGTGTTGAGAAACACTGGGATGACATATCAATGCACACAACTCTTAACTTATCTAATATCAAAAAACTCATTTCTTTTGTTTTTGACTCTAATGTTTTTATTTTTAATGACTGTTACTACAAACAAGTTTTTGGTACTCCAATGGGGTCCACCATTTCACCAATTCTTTGTAATTATGTCTTAGACGATTTGATTAAAGATTGTTTGCAACAAATCAATTTTGAAATACCTTTTATAAAAAGATACGTGGATGACTTAATCTTGGCACTACCAGCAGACTCTATGCAATTCACTTTAAATGTTTTCAACCAACAAAACCCACACTTGCAATTCACGTGCGAGGAAGAGCGGGAGGGATCTTTGCCCTTCCTTGACATGCGTTTGCATAGATGTGAGGATAATGTTGTGAAAACACAATGGTATAGAAAACCTATATGTAGCAATAGATTCATAAGCTACCATTCCCATCATCCTCCTAGAATGAAAACCAACCTAGTCCTAGCAATGAAAGAACGTCTCAAAAGGTTATCACATCCAGACATCTCCAACATGATCTTAACCTCTTACGGAATATTTTTGTTGAAAATTCATATCCTCTAAGACTGATTAACAAATTAATTTTTAATGTTCCATTTGTTAACAGAAATAACATTCTCACTAATTCTCAATCAGTGCCCTCAGCACAAAACAATTCTTCTCAAACAAGTGTGTATTTTTATGCCCTTCCGTATATTCCAAAACTAACCGGAGAACTTACTAAAATTTTCAAAGAATTTAAGAACATCAAAATAGCTAACAAGAACATCAAAACCATACGTCAGCTATATAGCAAAATAAAACAACCCCTAACTACTTTAGAGTCAAGAGATGTTATTTATTGCATTCAATGTACTGAATGTCCATCCACGTACATTGGTGAAACTGGAAGAAATCTGTCTAGTCGTATCATTTCTCATAAGAGTGACTGTAGACTAAATAAACCCACTTGTGCTTTGGCAGAACACACTATCGATCTAGACCATAAGATAGATTTCAACAATGTTAAAATATTAGCCAGAGAGAAAAATAAATTTAAGAGAACATTCTTAGAAATGGTACATATCAGCAGGAGTGATAACAACAATCTGAATAAAAGATCTGAGATCCAGAATCTTAGCAAAATTTACAATTTTATTTTGACTTTTGACTAGGGTTTTCTGTATCTCAGAGTGCTTCATGTTTCGTAAATTCCATTATTAATTGCTATAATTATCATGATTAACTTCAGTTATTATTCAGATGTTCATTTTGTTTTGGTTGTTTGTTTTTTCAAACCTACTTACTAAATACTATTTTCTTTTTATTTTTTGACATAATAAAACCTTTTTTTAAATTTCCCTCTCAATTCTAAGTTGGTAACATGGTTGGTAGTACTTAAAATCACAAACGGCATTTTGTTAGACATCAGTTTGAAAGTTTGTTTTTTGTAGTTACATCGAACTATTTAAACAACAATAGTTCCTCCTACTACCTCTTTCTGTTCGTGAGATGTGACTGAATTCAAACCTGCGAAGACGACTGTTTTTTGTCAAACATGTCGTCTTATTTTTTACTTTTTAAACTTTGTAACATGTTCTTTAATTTTTAAGTATTTTAAAGTTTTTAAAATTTTTAATGCCTTCAATAATTCAGATCACATTATGTTATTTAACGTTGTGTTTTATTTGCTATGAATCTTACTTTCTGGTAAGTTTTTATAACTTTTATATTACATCAGCCTAATGTTATAACACAGTAATTTTCATTGTAGACCTTGATAAAGGTGGCAAATAACCACCGAAAGCTCGGATTTCAGAATAAATAGTACGCCTTAGCAAAGCTCTATTTTTTATTGACTACCACACCCAAAAAGAAAAAAGTATTTACATATTTTTTCCAAACTAGTCAAAAAATTTTGGACTACCTTATATATATATATATATATATATATATATATATTATATATATATATATATATATATATATATATATATATATATGGCTTGGCCTAGGTGGTGGTTGGGGTGGGGGTTGGGGTGGGGGTTGGGGTGGGGGTTGGGGTGGGGGTTTGGGTGGGGGTTGGGGTGGGGGTTGGGGTGGGGGTTGGGGTGGGGGTCAGGGTTGGGGTTGGCGCGAGAGTTAGCGCGAACATTTCCGACTGCGGAATTTTGATTCGAGGATGGAGGGGGCGGTATTTTCTTTATTAGAGGTCTCCATGTAGAAGGCAACCGTATGGCGTCATCTCTTTTATTATGACAATTTGGCCTTTTTTCGATTTCTATGGCTTCTCAGATAATTCTTGGTTTATAGAAGCGGATGGGGGCTATGGTTCTGGAGTTTTCAAAATCAATTTTTATGACTTGTATGAAGATGGTGTTGACCGAGAACTGAAACTGAATCAGAACTGTGAACAGAAATGGAATTTTCATAAATCCTATTTTGGATTCTACGTTTTGTTTGGCCTATATAGGATCGGGGACAGTCTGCACAAGGTATTTCATAAACTCCGTGTTGTTCATTTGGAATATTGTCTTTGATATATCGGACAAGAGATGAAAGTATTTGTTGGGGAGTAAATATTGTTTTTATTCCTCTTGGTTTCAGAATTCTGTCGATTTTGTCAGTGACACCTTTGATATAAGGAAGAAAAGCTTTCGTATGATAAGGGTCTGAGTCTTTGGGTTGAGAATGAGTGGGAGATTAATGTCTGTGAATGCTTCTATTGATGTGATTTTCGTGGTAACCGTTTTGGATTAAGGCTTGTTTTAAACAAGAGAGCTCAGCGGGTCTACTTGCATCATCGGAAAGGCGTATTGATCTGGAGACAAGAGTATTAATGACTTAATTAATTTGTGAAGGTGTATGGTGAGAGTTGGCATGGCATGCAAGTAACGATTGGTATGTGTGGGTGTTCGATAGACAGAGTAATGGAAACCTTTAGATTGGTTTTTCATGATGAAAACATCGAGAAACGGTAGGGATGAATCAGTTTCCATCTCCATCGTGAACTGGATACTAGGATGTATACCATTCAGATGAGTTTGAAAAGGTACTAAAGCATCCCTGCCATGGGGTAAAATGACGAATGTATCGTCAACATATCGTAGCCTACATGTGGGCTTGAGCATTGATGTGGATAGTGCTCGGGTCTTGAAGTCTTCCATAAAGATATTTGCAAGTATTGGAGATAGAGGGGAGCCCATTGGGGCACCATTTATTTGTCTGTAGAATTTGTTTTAAAAGATGAAATAGGTGTTAGACATAAAATGTTTAATGAGAGATAAGTGAACTTGTTGAATACTGTATTTAGTTTTCCGAATGTTTAAAGTTTCATCTATTGGAATGTTTGTAAAGAGTGAGACAATATATATATATATATATATATATATATATATATATATATATATATATATATATATATATATATATTATAAAAATTCTATTATAAAATATAATTAATATTACGATATACTAATCTATAACCTGCCCGTCTAACCTCTTCGGTTACATGAGAATTATCAGTTCAATTAAGTTCAGATTAATAATTTTCTTATTATTTATTTACAGTTCACTACAAGGAAGTCGTGTTTGATTATAGAGGAAATACTACAATCATATTTGTGGACCGTATATGGATTATTATTGTTATTACACTGACTAGGGTCTAATCAAATAATCGATTGCGTGAAGTGAGTAAAAGCCACATAAAGCATATAATCTAGATGTGTCTCTTTTTTTAAAACATAGGTATTCTGTGCTAAAGCATATTTTAAGAGTTAAACCCACTTTACTTCTTTACGTTTTGGATTCTTTACGTTATTTAAGCTCGATGATAAACTTTAACTTATTTGGATGGTAAACTTAAATTGATGTTTTTTGTAACTGATGTTTTTTAGATTTTAATTGTTCATGAGGGTTAATGATTTTTTTAAATTTCAGTAATTTCTTCATTGAATCTGAATCTGAATGTTGATTTTGAAAGATCATGGTTTGGAATTGTCGGTCAGATAGCTCAGCGGGCTGTGCGGCTGCCTCTCATTCGCTTCACTGTCGAATGGTTCAGTGGATGTGGGATCGAGCCCCAGCTCGGTGTACAGAAAACAAAAAGTCTAACGCAGCAGTTTAAAATTCTAGATGAATCTGCGGCTTAGACTAGGATATGCTGAGATCTGATCGGCCTATGGTGGAGCAGTACGGCAAGAGATAAGGGCTTGCGTCTCGGTGATACTCCTCCATCGTAACGCCTAAAAAAACGGATATATATATATATATATATATATATATATATATTATATATATATATATATATATATATATATATATATATATATAATATAAAATTAATATTTCTTGGGTTAGGTACTAGCGTCTAGCCGTTGGCAGGTCAGGATAATCCTGACCAATCCAATCGCACTTGAGTATGTGTGTGGCGCGTCAGTTCTCATTTCTCATATCACGAAACGTTCTCGGATTGTTCACTCAAACAAGAAGTAATGTTTAGTTGTTTTAAATACACAGTTTTATTATTTTACATATTATAAATACTATCTTATTGTGAGTTGGCAACAAGTGAGGGAGGGCTTGTCTGCTTGTCACTTATTAAGATTAAAGATTATAGATCATAGTTGTTGTTATTTGTTATGTTGTTGTATAATAAAAATAATTACCACAATCAAATATCAGCAATAAACTGACTAGACTTGGAAATAACTGTCCAATATCAGTTTGATGTCCAATGTGTGTTTTTATAAAATTGACTTCAACTTTTTCTGCCAAATCAACCGCAACCGTGAGACTGCTGGGCAAAATCCACCAATTTTTATACTGCCTTTCATTTTTAAGTGCCTTTTTCCTTTGCTTTCAGAATTAAAGCAGCCTGGCCGATGACAGAGAAACTTCATTATTTTGTGAGTCTTTGCGGAAAAGTTCTCGACTTTAACGTATTTGGTTTTTGTACTACTTTCATTAAAACATTTCCACTCCTGAAAAGAGACTAAATTGGAAAATTGAAGTGTTTCACTTTCTAGGATTAGGTTGTGTTCTTCTTGAAAATGAGAATGCAATTCTGCAACATAACTTGAATAAAAATTATACAAAGGACACTTCTTAGAATCTTTCTTGCTTTTGCTATCTTCCGTTGAAGTGTCTACAACATTTTTATGAGTTTCTGTGTATTCAAAACAATTAAACATAACTCCTTATTTATGTGAACAATCTGAGAACGTTTCGTGATATGAGAAATGAGGACTGTTACACTCAAACTAAACATAATTTGAATGACGCGCTACACACAAAATCAAGTGCGATTGGATTGGTCAGGAATATACTGAGCTGCCAACGGCTAGACGCTAGTGGGTTAGGTTCAATAAAGATATGTTACATGTGGAACTAGATTTTATTTTCCATTGCAATTAATCAACGTTTCGGCAGGAAACCCTTGCCTTTGTCAAGATTCTAAAATGTGTATATATATATAAGGACAAACAGATATTGTAAAATATGTATATATATATATATATATATATATATATATATATATATATATATATATATATATATGACTTACCAAAACGTAAATTATATTAAAATTATTATAAATTAAAATTAAATTATATTAAAAACGTATTTTATATTAAACATAATACGGTTCAAGAAACTCAAAACTACAATATATATATATATATATATATATATATATATATATATATATATATATATATATATATATATATGTATATATATATATAGTTTGGAATTTTATGTATATAGTCTTGTCTGTATATATAATATTTTTAATAACATATACATATTTCTTTTTTGTCAATTGGCGTTGAATGAATTGTTGACAGTTTAGTCTGATTTTGCCTGGATCTTAGTGGCATAGGCAATTCTTATAAATTTTATTATATATTATACCGAAAGAGTATATTATTTTAAACCTTTATGTTCCTAGATTTTTATGTCATTATGTTGTTAATTTGGTAGTCTTTAGATTTTATAATTAAAACTTAATTTTTTTTTGAATATTTAAATTTTTAATTATAAAAATCAATTTTTTATAATTAAAAATTAAAAAAATATATTTAAATTTTAAAAGTGAAAATTTTTACGGAACTATTGGTTTTGTGTATTGTAGGTACCTGATAAAATAATTTGCTGTGTAAATATTTACTGTACTTTCACTTTCCCATTTAAATAAAAAATAGCAGCTTACCCTAAAGTGGACCAATATCAAAAGGTTGTGTCGTCAGAAAGTTAATGGAAGGGTAAGGGGGAAAACAAACGATGTCCATTTTATAAGAATTTCAGATAAACTTATTATGTTGACAATATCTGGTCCTAAACACGTGCTAAATTTTAATAATAATTAATACTGGTTAAAAACAAACGTTGTTCAACTTGTTGCCTAGCAACGACTGTTAAATGGCGTGACAATCTATCATGTTCGGTTCTTTTCGCAGCAGTTTATGTCGAGAAGAGTTCGAGTAAAGAATATTTGTTTGGCCGTCTGTTAAAAAACCAAGAAACGAAAAAAATTAAACGAACTGCAAATATAATAAAAAAGTTGAGGTTGCAGTCGAACTAGTTAGGAGATGATTGTAAGTGTAAAAGATTGAAGTGTTTTGCAAACGCTGATGCTTAAGTTAGGCAAAATATACTTAATGCATTTAACCAACTAAAATAAATATAAGCTTAAAACATTTATTAAGCTGGCTGGATTGCTGTATTGCCAGTTGTAAGACGAAGGTCACGACAAATCCATATAGAACAACATCATGATTATATCTATAGCTACAGAGTAAGAGTGAAGAAAAAAAGCATAATAGAAGAAATATGTGTCTGAAGTAGTGCCTTAACTGCAATGCATGGTATCACTAGATCTAAGTTGGTCGACATACAAACCTCACTGAAAACTTTTGAAAACACTGAAAAAAGTGTATTTAAGTAAACAGTTAAATATTATGAAAATATTTAAAGAAAAGTATCCTGCTGCATGTGTTTCGTATGACACCTACCGAAATATTTTTAATAGTAAGTTTAAGATTTCGTTTGGAAACCCTAGGGCGGATACCTGTAGCAAGTGTGATGAGTTTAATGCAAAATATCATAACTCTTCATTCCGTTGGCGATGCAGCACAGATAACAGCTCTATCCATGGAAAATAAATTGCACACAACTCGTGATTAAGCTTTCTAAGATAGAAAACGAGCAGCCCGAAGAAAAGCTAGGAGAACTTTTGAATGTTAATCAATCGTTCGGGACTACCAGAAAAATATTTTGCTATTCAACATCAGCAATAACCATGGTTATCAAAGGAGACAACTTTCTATGTTTTCGTTTAATATTCACGTACTGTACTGGAAACTCTTACACGTTTACTGTTACACGTACTGGAAAATCCAGTTTTTTACATATCCTGAATATGTGCCAATTCGCAGAATCCGACGAGGTATTATCATTTCTCTTCTTATTTATTTTCAATGAACTACCAACAGAAGTCCAGCATCTTCACATTTTCTGCGATTCTGCTCTCGGACAAAATAAAAATTTCACGGTTGTTCGGCTACGTCATTACATCGTCCACGATATAAAGCGTCTGTTATAGAGACTATTCAAGTCACATTCACTATCAGGGGACATTCGTATCTAAAATGTGATAAAAACGTGGGCTTGATAAATTTGAAGACAATTATAGATTTGAAAAAAAATCACCTTTATCTAAATTTAAAATGATATATAAGATATCACATTAAAAAAACATTTTATATTCGGTTCAGTTCCATAATATATTAGACGGTCTAGGTGCGAAAATAAACAATATTTTGAATAATGGGTGGTGTGTGATCCATGGTTATTTAAGATGTCCTTATATAGTCGAGAACTTCGTCACAAAGGCGGAGTTTAAAAACTTTTACTGAATGAACAGCCAGTACTTCTACAAGACGTTTCACTACTAAATATGAGAGTTAAAATGTATTGAAGCTTGTGTAGATTTTGCTCGCCAGACCAGACAGCATTTAAAAATAGCAGTTCAGCATATTAGGAATAGGTAATTTAAAGTATCTAGGATCGGGGTTAAAAATTAATGGGGAAATACATAGAGATACATTAAGTAGTAGACCAGGGAACCAACGATTTTTCCATGACACTCGTTGATACAAGTATCTAACAACTGCTTTGATAAATTTGGTGAAAACAATATGTAACAAACAAATTATGCAGAAAATTAAACATTATTTTTTACATATAAATAATATATAAACAATGTAGGATCACTATTTGATTTTAAATACGTAAGGTGAAGACCGGTAAATTATATGGAAAAGTAACACAATTTTTCCTAGTATAAAATCCTTTAAAATGGGGGTTTGTTCAGTCATTGTGAAGTCATTTTTGTTAATTTTATAACGTTATCAATGTCACATGTTTGTAATATTTGTTTTACTAATTATTTTGTTGTAATTTATTTCGCTTTAATTAATTTATTGACTTTTTCCTTTCATTTTACTATTTTTTTCTAAAAATATTTGCCGGTAAACTTAAATATTTTGTCATAATCTAAATTTTAATTTTTCTTTTCACTTAATATTCTAATTCCTTTATTCAGACTTCATTACGTTCTATGCCGTGAAACATAAAACTCTGCTGTCGTGTCACTTCAATTCTGTAGAAGTGGATTATTTTTTAGAATTACTTGCTTATTTCAGCTGAATTTTGAGTTGAAAATTTATTTTTATTGTTATATCTTTTGTGGGGTAAGTACATTTCCAGTTGACCAATTTTTATATCTGTCTATCTGCTGTCTAGGAATATAACTATTATTCTATCTAAGAATGTGAAGTCATAAAAACTGTTAAAATTAGAAAGATTCAATATCTGGGTCATATAATGAGGGGCGAGAAGAACGTATTATTTAGGTTAATTATTCAAGGGAAGATGCAAGAGAAGAGAAACCCAGGACGACGCAAAATATCCTGGCTAAGAAATTTGAGAGGGTGGTTAGAAAATAGCGATAATGATTTTAAACCTCCGACAGGAGAAGGAACCTGAAGAAGAAGAATCTGCTATCTATCTGCTACTCTAAAAGTCACAACTTTCTTTAGGAACCAATTGTTAGGCCTCGTCTAGCTTAGGGTCTTAGGTGCGAAGATGTCTTATCTGGGAAGTAAATATGAAAAATGACTTTAAGAACTAATTATAAACAAAAAAATATAAAATTAAAATTTTAGTATTAAATTAAAATTTAAGTTAATCTTGCCTGTAGCTTTATAACAAATATTTTTAAATTATATTTAAGGCTTCATGTGGTTGACTTGCTGATGGCTGTTGGTGGTCACTTCGTAGGATAATTTGCTTATGAGTAGCTTTCAGGTTGGTAGAAATCCCAAGATAAAGCCCGTTGTGGTCCTAAGCAGCTATTAATTCTGCATATCTGCTATGCTGCTACAATTATCATCCCTCATTATGCTGAACTAGGAGGTTTTTAGAAAGTTTCGCCCAACAAAAAGTAACAGTGAAAATTTATTTAGGTCAAAAAAAGTCACATGTTTGATATTTTTCCTTAAATAATTATTTTGTTTCAATTTCTTTCGATTTTGTTCATTTATTGGTCTATTTCATTTTACTATTATTATTCGAAAAATGTTCACGCACATTTCCTATTTATGAAATATTCTGTCATAATCTAAAATCCAATTTTTTTTTTCACGTAATATTCTAATTCCTTTATTTAGACCTCATTACGTTCCATGCCGTGAAACATAAATTGTCTATGCCACACTCAGTCGATAAACTATATCTGTCCGTTGGCAACTCTGCTCTATAATGTCGCTTTAATTATGTAGTATTATTTTTTTTAGAATGTCTTTTGCTTATTTAAGCTGGATTTTCAGTTGAAAATTAATTTATATTGTTAAATCTTTTCTAGGGTGAGTACATTTCTAGTTGATAACTTTTTTTGTATCTGTTTTTTATAATTTCATATTTGACTTTTTATATAGATCTGACCTGGAATATAAGTGCTTCTTTTCCAGTAGTTCCAGTAGTTCCAGTAGTTCCTAGTAAGTCCAGTTCCTTATAAGTGTCCAATTACAAATTAATCCCTTAATGTGTAATCTCACAATATTCTTTCTCGATGGTTTTTACTAAATCCAGTGATATTCCTTTTTCATATAATAAAAGTATCGCGTCCCGAATTCTCACTCTATCAAACGCTTTCTTCAAATCTATCAGACACATATATGCTGAAAATAAAGATGACCTACAAAGATTAATTAAAGAATTCAAAGATACAGTGCTCATAAAGGAGAAACCTAAAACGATAGTGATACCAGCGGAACCGAGACGATGTAAACTAGGCGTAAATAACAAAATAATAGAACAAGTGTTGGAAACTAAATACTTGGGAATAAAACTGTCAAGCTACGGAAAAGTGGAAGAAAAAGTACAAAAACAAGTGAACATGGCACAGAGCAGCAGGATGTCTCAACAACACAATCTAGAGAAACAAATACCTCACAACAGAAACGAAAACCAGGATATATTAATCAACAATAAGACCGATAATGACGTACATAGCTGAAACAAGAGCAGATACAGCGAAAACACAAAGACTGCTGGAAAGAACAGAAATAAAAGTCTTACGAAAAATAACAAACCAAACTCTAAGAGACAGACTAAGAAGTGAGGAAATACGAGCGAGATGTGGTATAGAGGAAATAAACGCGTGGACCAAAAGAAGAAAAGTGGAATGGAATCAACACATCGAAAGAATGACAAAAAATAGAATAGTACAAATAGCAAGAGACAAATCGCCAAATGGAAGATCATTGGGACGACCGACGAAAAGATGGTCAGACAACGTCAATTAAGGCTAAAACCGAAGTTAAACAGGCATTAAGCCTATTTATAAAGTAGGAAGAAGAAGAAGACACTATTCTTAACTTCTAACCTTTTATAGTTTCACCGTGTATAATTGAAACATTGTGAAAACATATCGTCTAATATTTTAATAGTTAGAGTCCATTAACATGCAACTTAATAAATTGCCGAATAATATATTTTCCACACATCGTGTCAACAGCCGAAAAAGTCGGACGCTTTTGAAGTGCTTGCGGTGCGATTGTTTGGAAGTGACGCTATTGTGTTATTTTGTGAATTTGTTTGGTGCAAATTAGGTCCATAATTTGGTATTCCAAAATATCTAATTATGGAAGAAGATGCTATTACAGGGCATAGACCGCCCGATGAATTACATTCTGATAACACTTCTGAAAAAACTAATATGGATGATAACAGGTCTGTAAATACTTTAATTGATTTTGAAAACCGGTATAAACCCAGTGATAAGGCTCCATTCTTTGTTTATATTGAACACAAAAATAAAAATCTCGGTAGGTTATTTCCAATGAAGGTAGGACATTTTCTATTAAATGATTCGTTTATTAAAAATGATGTACTTGATATAAAAACAGTTGGCATTAATAGGGTAAAAGTCATTTTTAAAACTTATTATATAGCAAATAAAATAATTAATCTTGATTTAATAATTAAAAATGACCTTATAGCTTATATTCCAAAATTTTACACACATAGAAAGGGTATAGTCCGTATGGTTGATACTTTCTTTTCGGAGAATTATTTAAAGGATGCGATAATATCTGAGAGACAAGTAGTAAATGTTCAAAGGATGCAACGAAAAATAACTAACAGCGATGGCACAACTCAATTAGTACCAAGACAAATGATAATTGTAGAATTCTTGGGCAACGAGGTTCCACAAAACATAATAATTAATTTATGCAATTTTTCAGTAGATCCATACATACATCCGGTAGTGCAATGCTTTAAATGTCTCAGATACGGTCACTCCTCAAAACAATGTAAATCTAAAGACAGTAGATGTAAAAAATGTACAGACACTACCCATACTGTAGAAACTTGTAAGGAAAATAATCAGTGCATATATTGTAAAACCAACGATCACACCTCGTTGTCTAGAAAATGTCCAATATACGAGAAACAAAAGAAAATCAAAGCAATAATGGCATCAGAAAATATAACATTCAGAGAAGCAGAACAATTACATAACAATCCAAGCTATGCAAAAATAATAACTAATAATAGATTTTCTATTCTAAATAACATTTCCAATTTTCCCAGCTTACCTACCTCGTCTAACAATGTCCCTAATTTCACATTAAATAAACCTGTAAGGAAAAATTATCACACATCTGCAACTAATAAGCGTAAAGCAACTTCTCCACCAATTTTACCCCATACCTCTGCCCCAACTTCTAGCAAAAGACCTACTCCTAAATCTAACCCTATAATACCAAATCCCTACAGGGACGAATTTATTGATTACAAAGAGAAACTTATATTACTTGTCACATCTCATATTAATCAACTTATGTATACCAATAATCAATCTAAACCTATATGTAATTTAGAAAATGAATTAAGAAAACTAATTTCTAATAATTTAGAAGAAACAGGTAATAACACAGAAACGGATAATTTAGCGACGAGCGACAATGAAAGCATTCACTCGTATTATTAATTCCCAAATGCACAGTCAACCTACTCAATCTTCCTTAAATATTTTACAATGGAATTGTAGATCGTTAGTAAGTAATAGAGATAATCTTAATATAATTAATTAATAAATTATATTAATAATTCTCATGTGGATATTATTATTTTATCCGAAACTTGGTTGAAAAACCAAATGGATTTCAAATTAAAAGGGTATAATTTTGTTTCAAAATGCCGTGAAAGTGGCTATGGTGGTGTAGGCATTTTCATACTAAAGAGCATTGATTATCAAATAATTAATATTAACTATAATTTTAATACCGGAATAGAAGTGTGTGCAGTCTTAATTAACGAAATTAATATCTCTTTTGTGTCTATATATAAACCATCTGACATCAGAGTAGAGAAGGCTGATTGGATACATTTATTTGAACAATTCGATTATAATAAAACAGTTTTTTGTGGTGATTTTAATGCCCACCATTATATGTGGGGTCCAATCCCGGATGACCGTAATGGTAGAATATTAGTCGAAAGCATGGATTTTTTCGAATTAGTTTCTCTAAATGACGGAGCACCTACTAGAATCGCAGCGAGTGGTAATCATTCTGCCGTTGATTTGACCATCACCTCAGCCTCATTAACAAATCGTATAAACTGGTCAGTATATACCGATACATTGGGATCCGATCATTTTCCTATTAAAATAGAGCTTAAAATTAATCCTTCTTCATTCCTGATTAATCCATCAACAAAATGGAACGATTGCCGCGCTGATTGGACGCTATTTCAGACGGATTTAGAAAAACAATTATCCACATTTTTATCATCTAATAATCTTTCTAACGATGAGAAGACAGCCCTTCTCTTTCAGACTATCTCTCTAGCTGCTTCCAAATCTATGCCCATAAAAAAACCTTTTACTCCTTCAATGCCAAGGCCTTATTGGTGGGATGAGGAATGTACACTGATTATAAAAAAACGATCAGAAGCCTTGAAAGCGTTTCGAACCCAAAGTAATCATAATAATTACATAAATTATAAAAATATAGCAGCGCAAACCAGACGATTATTTAAAACAAAGAAAAAAAGTAGTTGGAGAAATTTTTTAAATAGTCTAAATAAAAGCACACCTCTCTCAAAAATATGGTCAACCGTCAGATCAATTTCCAATAATTATCAGTACAACAAAAAACCTCAACTTTCTGAAAATCTCATTAAACAGATGTTGGACCAACTTGCACCTTCATCTGCCTCTGGTAATGTTGGTAGGATTAAAGAAGTTTTTCGCTTTAACACTAGTATAGATTCCATGTCAAAACCTTTTACTCCTTCAGAACTAGATTTCGCACTAAAAAAAAGCAGAAATACAGCCCCCGGCTTGGACGGTTTTACTTATAAGATATTGGACAAATTGCCGTCAAATGCCAAAGATGTTCTCTTACAAATATTTAATAGTTGGTGGTTGAAACAAGAATATAGCGATACTTTAAAAAATATTATCATATGCCCTTTACTCAAATTTAACTTAAACCCAGAACTTCCTTCATCTTATAGACCCATTTCTTTATTATCATGTGTGACAAAATCCTTTGAAAGGCTTATAAAATTTAGATTAGAACATCTTATTGAAAGCCGTTCAATTTTTCCCTACTCACAGTATGGATTTCGTAGAGGTCGAGGTACCATTGATGCTCTCGTACATTTAGTTACGGATACTCAACTCTGTTTCTCAAAAAACGAATTCATGCTATGTTTGTTTCTAGATTTAAAGGGTGCATATGACGTGGTTGATTTGGATATATTATATTCAAAAATGGTGGCATGCTGTATTGATAAAAGATTATCTGTAAATATAATAAATTTGTATGTGAATAGAAAAATATACTTACGGGACCATAGAAATGTATTACACGGTCCAAGAATATTATATAACGGTCTCCCACAAGGCTCAATTCTAAGTCCTTTATTGTTTAATGTTTATACTGCAGATCTGCATGGTTTGATGGATGAAAAATGCAAAATAATTCAATATGCAGATGATATATGTTTATATACCAGCCATAAATCCTATGAAGATTGTATGTTGAATCTAAAACTTAGCTTTAGTAATATAGATAAGTGGGTGAAACAAATGGGTTTTAGTATATCACAAGAAAAATCTTCGATTGTATGTTTCACTCGACGTAGACAAAAAGTCACAGGCAAATGCCAGATAGGTGATTATAATTTCCCCTTAGCAGAAGAGTATAAGTATCTAGGCATGATCCTAGATAAAAAGCTCTTGTGGTCTAGTCATGTAAAGTACGTAAAACAAAAGTGCGAGCGTGGAATTAACCTTCTGCGTTTCGTTTCTAAAAAAAGATGGGGTGCAGATCAAAATATCTCTTTAATGTTTTATAGATCCTACATACGATCCATTTTGGATTACGGTTGTATTCTTTACGGTTCAACATGCAAAACAAATCTATTAACTCTTGACAGAATACAATTTAAATCAATAAAAATTTGTCTAGGAGCTATGATGTCTTCACCAAACCAAGCAGTTCTAGCAGAAACCACCTTTATTCATACGTAGGCAAATGTTAGCCAACAAACGTCTAATAACGTACAGATCGGTTAATACAACTATGGTTCACAAAATAGGTTTACTTTTGACAGAAAATTTAACAAATCCTTATTGGAGAATAAAAAATTCTCCTCCTCTTGCAGAATCTTTTATCGATACGAATTCATTTCAATCTTATATATTACAGCTACCAAAATTTCCTTTTTACGTACAAGACTTTGAAGTTCTGATAGACAAACCAACCATTATAATGCCCTCTTATTCAGACTTGCCAATTTTAACTAATCTGATATTCAAATCCATACTAAGCAAATTAGGGGAAGATTTAACAATAGTTTATACAGATGGATCAAAAACTGTTGAAAGTACTGGTTTCGCTTTTTTTGTTTCAAACAGCAACTATGTTGAGAAATATCGAATTCCTGAATATTGTTCTATTTTTACAGCCGAGGCTGCTGCTATACAGAAAGCACTATCTTGGTGTGTCACTAATTATTGTGAGAACATCGTAATAGTATCAGATTCTCAGGCAGTATTACAAGCTATTCGTAGCCATCCATTAGACAGTTTTCAAAACTCCATTATACTTGATATCAAAAAATTATTATATGATCTAAAATTCACAAACAAATCAGTTACTTTTCTCTGGGTTAAAGGACACAATGGAGTAATTGGAAACGAATTGGTGGACAGTATGGCAAAAAATACATCTGAGATATCCGAAATTACAAATTTTTACTACTTTAAAGATCTTTTTTCTATTATCAGGAGTATTGGCAGGGAAAGATGGATGTCAAAATATAAAGAGGTTCAGAAGACTTCAAGAAACCATTACTTTTCTAGTCACCCATGCTTACCAAAAAATATTCCCCATTTCAATCTTAACTTAAATAAAGTACATTTTTCGTTAATAACGCGGCTAAAACTGAACCATGGCCTCTTTCCAGAGCATCTGCATAGGATTGGAATATATGAAACTCCTTTCTGTCCTTGTAATAAGAAATCTATCGGAGATTTGAATCACTTATTTTTCGATTGCTCTAATCATAGGGAACAGACTCGAAGACTATATTTAGGTTTAATTGATCTCAATATTAGCCTTCCAGTTAACATCAGCAATCTGTTATCTTATTCTGACAAATCTATATATAATATTCTATTCAAGTTTATAAACGATTCTAAAATAAAAATTTAAACATCCTTATAACAATTTTCTGTGGCAAAAAGATTCTTTGTCTAATGCCATCTCTCTCTCTCTCACACACACACACAATATATTTTCCAATTGAACTTCCTAAGTGTTGCAATTACGGCCTTCATTAAATTGTATTGTAAGCTTATAGTTCAAAGTTTGTTACTAGCACATTACTGTCTGTGCTGAGGTATACTATATTTGTGAAATTATAAATTGGGGATTTGAGCTCATTTGGGAGCAGTCTATTATAGAAAGTTACCTAACCAACAACTAGAATATAATTATTAGTAGCTATCAATAAACCTAGAGTTTTTACTCCACAACTTTTACATTTTATAGTATTTGCCACCGTCGATCAAAACTAATCGGACAAAGGGGCACTACAAAACGATTCGATCCTTATAACTACATTTGAATCTGTCCACTGGCCCTTCGATATAACAGCAATATAAGTGGTACAAACCCGTTACAAACCTAGAAAAAAAAGTAGTGATAATAAAGGAGGATGATACCTCATCGGGGAAATGGCCACTAGCGAAGATGGTCGAAACACATCTTGGAGCTGAAGGTTTGACAAGAGTGACAACAGTTCAAAATGCGAACGGACAAGTAACTACCCACCCTATAAACAAGTTAATACCAATAGTACGAGAGCCTACTTCAAAGAAAAATAGAGCATGTAGTATGTCGAGAAAATTTATATTTTGCATCCTATTTTTAGTATTCTTGAAGCCAATAAACGCAGATTCGTACAAAATGTATAACCCATCCCCCGGATTATATTCAGAGTATTTAAGCGATGTATACATAGATCGAGGGATATTTAGAATAAAAACTCATCTAGAAAAGAAAAAAGTTATAGATAGTGAACGAACGAAAGTTTTGATGGTAAAAACGCTAGAAGATATGTGTAAAACAAGCAATATAATAGATTGTGGTTCACTATCGAACCAGCTAAAAGAGTAACAAAAACGAGCAAAAATGATAAGTCAAGCATTAGATCTGGAAGAAGGGTCTTCTAGGAACAGTCCTCACATCAGTATTTGGGGTAAATGATGAAGTATATAGATACATAGATTCCTTTGACCAAAAACAGAAGGATCTAATAAAAAATTTAAAACATTAGGCGAAGCTGATTATAAACAAAAGCCTCGATTAGCTCTACAGAAAAAAGAATAAACGAACATGTAAATAGATTTCGAGAAGTACTAATAAACGGAACTAAGGAAATGTGTAATGGTCTAAGTGATCTCTCATATAGAGCTGACACATTAGAGAAAGAGTACGTAGGACTTAAAGTGGAAACGACTTATAACCGTGCGGTGGAGTATGAAAAAGAATATGCGAATACATATGAAAAAATATTAAATCTGCATTACAATCATAGACACTTCATAGATATTATAAAACCCGGAAAAATAGTGTCAATCATTTCGAATGCTACAAGGTTCCTTCCACAAGGAGTAGATATAAGAACGAAGCCAATAATAGATATGGCCGTACGAAATTAAGAAGGAGACATCGTCATTATTAGATGTTTTCTAATAATTGACAATACTAAACGCAACCTACTGAGAGTCACAGATCTTCCGTTGTCGCTGAAAGGTGGTGCTGTGCGCTCATTGTTGGTGCCAAAGAATTTACTTGCAGTAAATTACAATAAATTACACTATTTTGAAGTGACATATAAAGATAAAGGAAGATGTATAGAATTAAACAAAGGAGGGTTGGTATGGTCACCAATGAGAATCATGAATATGGATGCCCAGCCAAATTGTATGTTAAATGAATTATATAAGAGTACTACCAACACCACCTTCAATATAATAGAATACACGATAAAGGAAGCAAGTTGGTTAAAAATGAGCCCACCCAATCTCTGACTAGTCCTTCCACCATATGCTATAAATTTAGCTATAATATGGGACGGTTCTCGATCTGAACGTATGATCAATCAAATGAGTTTTATGAAGCTACCACCAAAATGCGTTGCTCAGACTCGAAACATAACATCACTCACATCCAGTAATGGATTGGAAACAGCAATTGGAAGTTATTTAAAGACTCCCGTCAGTCCCATTGAAGAGCTTTTGCAGAGGCCAATCATAAAGCAGAACAAACTTTCCAGACATAATATAGATATTCGGGAAGATGAGTTGCCAAATATTGTACT
This sequence comes from Diabrotica balteata, assembly GCA_918026665.1. Classification (NCBI taxonomy): domain Eukaryota; kingdom Metazoa; phylum Arthropoda; class Insecta; order Coleoptera; family Chrysomelidae; genus Diabrotica; species Diabrotica balteata. The sequence goes on along the minus strand of OU898282.1, from coordinate 69,182,481 downwards.
TGAGGCAGAGCAGGTTGACCAAGATATATCCGAACACACGTGAAAAACCATTGCTAACCATTAGTTGATTCTTCATTTAACCACGGGACTAGTCACTATATTCATTGTTTTGTTGATTGTCATTATATGGCAGGTAGTCAGATATATTTGAAACTCCAACAGAGCTAGAAAACAAAGACATCAAGGTTCTTGCATCCAACCTCATCTAGGCCTTGAAAACATACGATATCACAACCAAATTTAATTAATACCTTAGAGAAAACCCCTCCTAGATCAGTTTCAGTTAATAAGCTTAGATTTGAATTACATAGTTTAGCTGAAACCAATGACGTATAATTATATAGACTAAGCAGTCCTCTATTCTCGCTATATAATCGAGTGTCCGAAAGATCTACGCTCAAGGTTAAAGGTATGTTTATCAGAACAGCGGCGTGATCATTTAAATGTTAATGACAATAATTATTTTTTTAATTAAAATTAAATATTTATGATTTCTTTTTGTTCCCGTCTATAAGAGAAATAATTATTTTGATAAAATAGTATGGCATTTTACTAAAATAGTAAGTAAATAACTCTCAACAATTTAAGATAAAATTTGCTTGTCACATAAAATATGTAAACAGACAAGATGAAGAAAATGTTTTCATACGTCCATGATATTTTTCTGAAGCTATTTTCTTGTGGCATTGTAAATTAATTACTTTTAAACTGGGAATAAGCCACAATTAAAGATAAAAATACGTTTATTGACGTTTCAATTTCCACTATTACATGCTATGATTTTTTCTGACGGATATTCTCAAGTTAAAGTTGATTTCATGTAATCGAATGAACTATCTTATAAGTAAAGTCGTCCCAGGAGCGCAACTCAACAATATTGGCAATATCATTTTAAAGTCGTCTACTTTAAAATGCATAATGTATGTCTGAATTGTCAATATAAATGAGTCAGATAAAATTAAATTATTAGAAGAATTTTTCACTATGTAACAAAAAACAAAATTTGTTTAATTTACTGTTTGTATTTTAAGAACGATTTCCGAAGTGGAAATTGAAACGTCAATAAACGTATTTTTATCTTTAATTGTGGCTTATTCCCAGTTTAAAAGTAATACGTCCATGATGTTTTCAAACACAAGATCAACTTCGTGATGCTTCGTAAGAAATCATTAACTTCGTGCATCCTCGTATCAAAACAATAAACAATATCAAAGGTATTCATGTTGTGGACACTTTTTAAAGCGTTCATCAGACTACATTATAATACGCTCCCTAACTTTCGCGTGATTGGTTAGTGGGTGGGTCCCAATTTAAAAATTGGCGGGTTACATGTTTATTAAAATGACAATAAAATTGAGGTATTGTGTCACAGTATATCGCTAAACAATTTATTAGCAATATATTGTGGTATTGGTACAAAGCGGATGATATTCACATTTTAGGATTAAGCTGACTAGTACAGTTTTATTAGAAATTAAAATTTATTTTTCTTTTGACATTATGTAGATAAAATTAAATTCTGACTTTGTGTTTATTTAATTTTGATATGCTAGTGATGCTTTTTTTATTAGATATATAGATATTGTTTTAATTTTTTTGTTTAGGTAATTTTTTATTAAGATTTAGAGGTTCCTCTTATTATTTTTGTTTCTAGAACATTCTTTACCATTATTATTCTCATTAGCTTTCTCTATGTGGAATCGGCTTCTCTAAATATTTTTCTCTAAACTTTTCTGTTCTCTTCCAGGGACTAAGTACCTCTCCGCTTTTTGTATGAGATTATGGTTTTTCAGAGACATGTAATTTCTGTTCATCCCCTTTTTTACTGCCCTACATTCAGTACCATACATCATAGCTGGTCTAAAGGCAGTCCTGTACAATTTAGGAGAGCTAGAGAGAGCTTTAGAGATTTCCCAGATTTTTAATAAAGAATAAAGACATTTTAGATATAGCTATTTAGTGTTTTATTTGGTTTGCAATCGATATTTCCAGTAAACCTCTGCTTCATTTTGTTGACAATGACAATTTTTCATAGCACTCAATTCACAATATATCTTTTTATTATCCTACATTTGTGGTAAAATCTAACAGAATTCAGTGTAAGGTTCTAAAAAATAAAAATGGATAAATATCAATTTGGATTTAGGCAAGGCAGGTCTACAACAAGCAATTTTTATGAAAAGAGCTAATTTAACAATTTAGAGTGAATTTACATTGCATTATTAAACTTGAGAAAGCACATGATGAAGATATCAGAAACCTACTGTGGCAGAGATTAAGTAGGAAAGGAGTGCCGGCTGAATATGTGAGTGGAGTATGAACAAGTAACAACTATAATAGTGTTAAAACAACTATTATAGTGTTAGAACGATTACAGGTGAAACTGGCAAATTTTGTGTGAAAATGGGTGAAAATCAGGGTTTCGCCCATATTTATTCTCATTTGTGCTAGATTAGATAACAACTGAACCTCCTGGGTATTAGTAGAAAAGAGTAGCGGAGAAAGGTCCTTGAAGAAAAATGATTAAAATTAAGTTGGATACAAACAAAATATTTAGAATATTTTTTTAATGATGAAATTTCAAGACCAGATTAGTGTAGTAGTTGGCTTGGATAGACAAGAACTCATAAAAGATGATAATGTTCGGCTTTTAGGATTAGTATTACCGTTTTATCTCTAATATTTCAATTAAAGGTAAAGGAAAGAGGCAAATTGAGTGATGTATGATAAAAATGGTACCAAGAAAACTAAAAGGTAAATTGTATAGGACTACCTTTAGACCAGCTATGATGTATGGTACTGAATGTAGGGCAGTAAAAAAGGAGATGAACAGAAATTACATGTTTCTGAAAAACCATAATCTCATACAAAAAGCGGAGAGGTACTTAGTCCCTGGAAGAGAACAGAAAAGTTTAAAGTAAAATATTTAGAGAAGCCGATTCCACATAGAAAAAGCTAATGAGAATAATAATGATAAAGAATGTTCTAGAAATAAAAATAATAAGAGGAACCTCTAAATCTTAATAAAAAATTAAGTAAACAAAAAAATTAAAACAATATCTATATATCTAATAAAAAAAGCATCACTAGCATATCAAAATTAAATAAACACAAAGTCAGAATTTAATTTTATCTACATAATGTCAAAAGAAAAATAAATTTTAATTTCTAATAAAACTGTACTAGTCAGCTTAATCCTAAAATGTGAATATCATCCGCTTTGTACCAATACCACAATATATTGCTAATAAATTGTTTAGCGATATACTGTGCCACAATACCTCAATTTTATTGTCATTTTAATAAACATGAAACCCGCCAATTTTTAAATTGGGACCCACCCACCAACCAATCACGCGAAAGTTAGGGAGCGCATTATAATGTAGTCTGCGTTCATCGGGTCTTTATATTTATTATACGTCATTGGCTGAAACCCAAATTCTAAATAATCAAGTTCAGTATCGATCGTTTTTTGACCGAGTCAGACGTGTTGATTTCGTTTAAAGGTCGAGCCGGTTCCTAATTACTTGGTGTTTGTATTTAACTTTTTACATATTAGACAATTTAAAAAGTGTATACTGATATAATAAATAGAAAATAATACCGGTTCCCGATAAACGACAAAAATAAACAAGAAACGTCTTTTATGACGACAGATACTGACAGGAATAACAGTGATTCAAATTTAATGTTAATAATATTCTATATACATAATATAAATCTAGTGAGGATACTGATCTCCAGAAAACAGCGAACCAGTTGGAACCGAAAACTTTCAATCTCCTCTCATATAACTACAACGTGCAAAATATTTGGACATATATCGAAAGTACCGACAATAACAATTTATGTAGATTGCATCCAATGACTATTGGTCATATTATTTTTAAAAAGTTTAATCTTAAAAGCATTCTGGATATTAAAAGTATAGGCCGAAACCGGATTAAGGTTTTATTTATTATCTATCTATCTAGAATTACTTCTAGAGGCAAATAATTTGGTAAAATATTCACTACTGAAATCAGAAAATTTAAGAGCTTTTATACCAAACCATTTACTGGAAATTAAAGGGTTAATAAGAGTCGTTGATACTCGTTCTGATATCAACATCTCATTGAAAATATCGAAAACGTTTAAAACAAAAAATGGAAAAGGATAGTGCGAGTGGATAATAAAAGTAAAAAAGGAATTAGGCCAGGGAAATAAGCAAAAAATGTACCCTGTTTTTGACACTCGTCCGGCCAGGCAAACGACAGTTGTTTTGAGTAGTGTGGACCTCTGTAATAAAAACCCATATGTTTCCTGCAGTCGATTTTTTGGACTAAATTAGTTATTAACAAATTCAGTTTAAAAAACGGAAAATTTTTGCTTTTTTCGGTGATCAGCAAAAAGTGAAGCAATTTAAACAAATTTTAGAAGAGAGAAAACTTATAAGTTATATAAAAACCTTCAAAATGGCGTTTTCAAAATGTTTCTATCCTTATTTGTTGCTCAGAAAGTTGCAAAATAAGTCAAAAATTTCGGTTTTTTATAAATGTTAATAACTTTTTTGAAAATAAACTTATAATATTTATATTTTATGGAATGATGTGTCTTGTAATGCATAAAATAGGGTTAAAATTTCAAAGTAATCGGTCCAATAGTTTAAAAGTTATTTTATTTGTCTATCCCAAATTAACATTTTTTGCAATAATATAAGTCAGAAATTTATACAGTTTTAGAAATTGTAAGGGTTGTTTCTGGTAGAAGAAGACTTGTTTTAGTATTTACATTAAAAAAAAATTAAGAAAATTAATTTAAAATATTGCAAAATAATTTTGCAAAAACATGTCGATTTGTTGATTATAAACAATGAGAATAACTTTTTAACCATTGTTTTTTGTCCTAAAATAATTTGGTACAAAGTTAGCCTCTTTTTTTATTTAATTCATAGCACCTTTGTTTATAACAATTAAGAAATGCAATTAGCGCTATTTGAAAGAATATACATTATAGTTTTAAACAACTAAATTTTAAAATTATTGCTCTTTAATGGAATCCTCCACAAAGCTTCAAAATGTATGTAAAATCCGTCTGCTTTAAAACTCTCGGGAGCTGAAGGGAGGGGGAAGGCGCTGTTAACTGTATCTCTGTTCCTTTTTTTATGTATTTCAACGTTTCTTTTTGAACTTGTATGTACTTTTTGCCTACATTACGAATATGCATTATTTCAATAAATAAGTTGTCAAATAAACCACCTAATTTGTTTAAAAATATTTTTTTTTATTTTTTAGTAGTATTTAAGTTAAGTTTGAATGTAAAACAGAAGTACTTGTCATTTCCTATATTTTGGGGAATAAACCACAATTTAAGTTTATAATAAGTTTATTTTTGACGTTTCGATTTCTACTTCGGAAATCTTTCTCAGAATGCAGAACATTAATAAATTAATCAAATTTTATTTTTGGTTACTTGGTAGAAAATTTTTCTGATAACTCTTTTATGTGATTGATTAGTATGAGGAAACTCAGTAGATCTGTTATAGTAAAAATTACAAAAAAAATTAATGACAAAAATTGTAGACAGCTTTAAACTCCACATTTTAAAATTAGTTACAATCTTACAGGGTGTTCTATTCTAAGATTGTGGCAGACCAAACTTATGTTTTTTTAAATGAAACACCCTGTATTTTATTTTAAATTTGAAATCTTCTTCACTTCCACATCACAACAATGTAAAGTTTTATTATGTTATACCGGGTATTTAAAAAGTTATAACCAATATTACCTGAAAATCGTATCAAGTGTAACTCCCTGTATCATTAAAAAGGAGTATAGGCCCATTGATCTATTGCAACCACAGTTTTTTAATAATTGTTAAAAATTATAAAACATATTCGTTTTCATAATATTCGTTAAATCAAATACATGGTAAGTCAAAATGCAAGTACATTATTTTCTTGGTAATTTTAAATAGAACACCCAGTATTTTATATCACTATCGAAAAGTACTAATATCGTACTTCAAATTTTATAGAGTACTCCCTATACTAATATATAGTTATTAGTTTTCTAGATATTTTTATTTTTCCATCAAAGTATAAATTTTGAAGATATTTTAATGCTTACCAATAATTATTGTGAGTTGACCATGATTGATTTGTCCGAAACTGACAGTTTGACATTATTGTTTATTAAGTCTTCTTTTACCAGAAACAACCCTTACAATTTCTAAAACTGTATAAATTTCTGATTTTAATTGTTGCAAAATATGTTAATTTGGGATAAACAAATTAAATAACTTTTAAACTATTAGACCGATCACTTTGAAATTTTAACCCTACTTTAAGCACTACAAGACATATCATTCCATGAAATATAAATATTATAAGTTTATTTTCAAAAAAGTTATTAATATTTATCAAAAACCGAAATTTTTGACTTATTTTGCAACTTTCTAAGCAACAAATAAGGATAGAAACATTTTGAAAACGCCATTTTGAAGGTTTTTATATAACTTATAAGTTTCCTCTTTTCTAAAATTTGTTTAAATTGCTTCACTTTTTGCTGATAGACGAAAAAAGCAAAAATTTTCCGTTTTTTGACCTTAATTTGTTAATAACTAATTAAGTCCAAAAAATCGACTGCAGGAAACATATAGGTTTTTGTTACAGAGGTCCGTACTACTCAAAACAACGTCGTTTGCCTGGCCGGACGAGTGTCATGAAAAAATGCTTATTTCCCTGGGCTAAATGGCATATCTCGCAAAATAGAAAACTAAAAATGGTATATCGATAGAAGGCGACGGTATATACGTATTTCTGACTATTGGTCGTCTTGAGTACGGTGCAGCCAAGTTAGAAAAGGAGCATATTAACTTGGAAAAGGATCACTGTAGGAGCAATGCAATCAATTTGTGTAATTAGAGTTAGAAGACCCTAATGGTTTCCAGGGCAACAACTAACGCCAACCACGGAGGAAGCTACAGCTACCTGGGCAAAGGAATGCCAAACGTTGAAACATTTAAAACAAATGGAAAAGGGTAATGCGAGTGAATAATAAAAGTAAAAAAGTAATGGCATGTCTCGCAAAATAGAAAACCAAAAATGGTATATCGATAGAAGGCAACCGTATATACGTATTTCTGATTATTGGTCGTCTTCTCGACGGTTCAGCCAATTTAGAAAGGAGCATATTAACTTGGAAAAGGATCACTACAGGAGCAATGCATCTTTATAATCGTCTGTTTGCCTTGTAATTTTTAGAAGGTTCACATTAAAGCAGAAATCTGAATTGGTTTCGAAACTATTTTACGGATTTATTGTCAGATGTCGCTATTGCGTCCATATCGAAGCCATTTTAATGTTGCTTCTTAAAGACAGAAAAGATTTATTTTTCACGTTGAGAACGCCTATGAATAGCTGTTCTGATGAGGCCTATTAGGCCGAAATACGTATAAACAGATACATGGACGCGTTGTACGTGAAATCAAATCTTGACTGTCTTTTTCATTTTATTTGGATCTGCTCTGTATGAGTACAAGAAACCAATTCGCTAAAGATTTCTGCTAAGTTAAGGAGACCTGTCGTGAAATGCAAATTTTAGATTATCCATGTCTCTAATAACATTTTTATCAACATCTGTTTGCCTTGCAATTTTTAGAAGGTTCAGATTAAAGCAGAAATCTAAATTGGTTTCGAAACTATTTTACGGATTTATAATATAGTTGATTTAAATATTGTCAAATATCAGAAAAATCAATATAACAAAACGCAACATGTAATACACATTTTTTCACGGCGTCTGGCCTAACTTTTAGGGGTGGCCTGAAAAATGTATTATATTTTAGCAAAATTTTGGAATACTTTTAACTCGTAGAACAATTTTAACAGTTGTTTTCGATACGTTTTTGAGTCCTCTACAAATAGTTTCCCATGACTTTTCGTATATAATAATTAGGGGAGCAGGAATTCAACAATTTAGAATTTCCCATTGAGTTTCCTATGGCCCGTTTGACGATTCACCACCCTGTATAGGTTAAGTAGGAAAGTCCAAAAAGAAGAAAAAACAGTCAAATTTTTACCTAAAAAAATCTATTGTCGTTACTTTTTTTCGGTTGAACAATTTGTAGAAATCGTAATCCAGTTTTACAATTGTTTAAGATATGGGCACGTATCTAAACAATGTAACAGTACTCAAGAAATATGTATAAATTGCGGTAAAATTAAAGATGATAAACACAATTGTAATGAAAATTTGATTTCTTGTATTAACTGTAAAAGCAGGGATCACGTATTTATCTCAAAAAAGTGTCCCTTTTATGACAATGAAAAAAATTAAAAATATAATGATAAAGCAAAAAACATCTTTTAAAGAAGCCAAAGAAATATCTGAAAATTCCTTATCCAATTTAGTAAGTCACAACTCTTCTTCACCCCTAACAAATTATGACAAAAAATTTCCAGAACTTCCTAACAACAAACGTATATCGTTATCTCAACCAAATCGTAATAAAATCTCTACAAATTTCAATGGCAATCAAAATAATTCCTTTTCCCAACACACTCGTGCGAGTGCTAGACCTCCAACTAAAAAGAAGAGAAAATCAAACTCTCTCACTATCCAATCACCTGTCCAATTCTCATATAAAACGGATAAAAAAATTACAGAATTAGAATACTATATCTACAACTTCAACTTAAACCTAACAAACTTCGTAAGGATAAAAACAGGAATCTTAGGATGAGTAAATATATTTATTATAGGCACAGGAGCGGATATTTCAATATTTAAATGCACACTTTCCTTCAATGTCTATTATGCTATAATCAATACCAATGAAGATCCGATATAGTGCTGTTTTGACAATGTCTTTGTCTTTGTTGTGTGTGTTAACGTATTTCCCCTCCACTTTCCAACGATACCTCACACGACACGATCCGATATGCCGTCACGCCTCCACCACAAAAAGCGTCAAAAATGACCAGAAGGGACCTTAGCGATTTGTTATGGGATTAAACATGGGAAAATACGCCGAATCCGTATAGCCCAATTACTTAAGACTTTATGCGCGAACATGTAAGACCAAATACAAAACCAAGAGTAAAAAGAGTAACCCGAGTAGAACTGTAAACAATGAGAGAAATCGAAACTGCGCTAGACGCAAGTGGCAATCTTTTTGGTCATACCTTTCAATTGGTAGAACACAACTCTCCTATTTCAACAGAAGGAATAATTGGAAAAAATTTTATCACAAATTATTAATGCATATTAGACTATGCGAATTTAAAAATACACATCAAGAATGATAGAAACTATTACATCAGTACAAATATTTTGGATATTGTAGACGGTAACACAATCTTAATACAACCCAGATGTGAAGTTTACAGAACTGTTCAATATTTGTAAGCGTTAAAGGCTTATAGACTAGTAAAACAACAGAAAATACTACCTGGAATATTCATAGCGAGAGCGATAATATCAAGAAATAACCCATATATCAAAATTTTAAATACAACTTACAAAACTATTACGATAGAGACGGGTACAATCAAAACATTAGACATGAAATCGTTCAAAGTATATAGATTAATCAACGACAGCAAGGACAGGAAGAAAGAATTAAGGGAAATATTAAAACTAGATATCCCGGAAAACACACGAGACAAATTAGTATCGTTATGCGAATAAAAACTAGATATCCTGGAGAACAAACGAGACAAATTAGTATCATTATGTAAAGATTTTGCAGATTTATTTGCATTAAGACATGACATGCTAACATGCAACAACTTTTATGAACAAAAATTAAGAGTAACGGAGAACACAACAGTTTACATAAAGAATTATAGGACACCACATTCGCAAACAGAAGAACTGAATAGACAAGTACAACAATTAATAGACCAAGAAATTGTCGAGCCCTCGACTTTAGAATACAACAGACCGGTCGTACTACTGCCTAAAAAGGCTATAAATGGAAACAAAGCATGAAGATTATGTATAGATTTTAGACAGCTAAACAAGAAACTAGCCACAAATAAATTTTCGTTACCAAGAACAGACTCAATATTAGACCAACTTAGGAGAGCAAAATGGTTCTCAGTAATAGACTTAATGTCAGAGTTCCACCAGATACCATTAGAACAACCATAAAGAAAATTCACATATTTTAGTACGGAAAAGGGAGCATTTCAATTCACCAGACAACCTTTTGAACTAAACATAAGTCCAAATAGCTTTTCAAGAATGATGTCAATAGCATTCACAGGTTTACCACCGGAGAAAGCATTTCTTTATATGGATGATATAGTGTTGATAGGAATAACAGACAAACATCATTTAGACAACTTTAAAAGGACATTTGAGATATGTCGGAAATTTAATTTGAAGCTAAACCCAGCAAAATGTCAATTTTCCAGAAAAGAGGTTACATATTTGGCACGCGATCTTTCGTAGGAAGAAGTATCACCGAATAAAGCGAAATATTCAACAATAAAGAAATACCCGACACCGACGACAGCAAACGAAGCTAAAAGATTCGTCGCATTTTGTAACTACTACAGATGTTTTATTCCTAATTTTGCAGAGATATGCATACCTATAAACAGATTATCGAGAAAAGGAGTAGAATTTTTTGGTCGAAAGATTATGAAGCATCATTTAAGAAACTTGAGAACCATCTTTAATAAAAGCACCAATTCTCAAATAGTCAGAACTACGACGGAACAGATTTACCAATAGCTTACGCATCGCGCAGCTTGTAACGATATATTTTGCTTACCTCAGGGTAAGAACATGGGGGTAGAAGATTGGGAACAGAAACTACTGGGGGTACAGGTAGGGCAAACAAAATAATCGACACTGGTGCGTACGACACTCAGGGGGTTGATGGAGAGCTGGGTCGTGGATAAGTTGAAATAAATGGGTCGGATTGGGGTATCTACAAAATGAAAACAAAGGGATACTTACATAAATCTCCTGGGTCAAAAACGAACAAAATATGGCAGATAAGAATTACCTCTAGCTATTTTCTTTTTCGGGACGCAGCCTCGAGAAAAACTTCCAGATGGAACAAAGAAAATTTCTTCTTCCCTAAAATCAAGAAAACATACAAGGCTTAGGAAACTTTTCTAAATTAAAATAAAAAATGGATCATAGAAACAAATCAAACGTTTATTTTCGTCTCAATCAAACAGTTATTAAAAATACAGATTGCTACAAAAATTTTCGAAATGGTTCCTAGATTATTTATTAATATGGCAAAATTAGAATGTTAAATTAAGGATATCCTTGTAATAGAAAATATTTTAAAATTTAACCTTGTATATGAAATATCTTTTCTATATAATAATCAAATTAAAATTGTTTTACAACAACAACGGATTAGAGCCAAAATGTCATATGTCAACACAACATTTTAAGACAGAATAAATTATGACATTTTTTTAGACACGCTTCTAAGATAATATAAAACTTTAATTATTGCAAATTTTTTTAATCTTTAATGAAAGCAATTACTTAAAAAATGTCTCTTTAACTTTAAAAATTAATATATTAATTGTTACCTTGATTCACAAATTTTGCACTTAACTTTGAAACTTGCTACATCTTTGGATTTGAGGCTACCTAAACATATTCTCTAACAGGAACAAAGAAATCATTTCTATACTCAGGTTGGACGATCAGAGACGCAAATCAGGTTTGGTGGAGGAGCAAGCAGACGACAAACAAAACGAAGCCAGTGGGACAACCTATATGTTGCCTTCAAAATTCCATCCGTTTCCGATATCTGTACAAATCTTATGGTGATTATTCTGTTCTAAGATGCAATTAATGTATAGAGTATTATCACCTTTCACCGGTCTTAAGACATAAGACAAAAAAAATGAATCGACTGTGGATTCAAAATTGCCCCAACGTCTTTTTAGTTTGAATGCTCTTACTTCACTGCTTAAATCTCTCCTTCCACTCCTCATCGTTAAATTTTTTACAAATTTAAGCGCAAAATAAATTCTCCTCGCGTCTCGCAGCTAGTTTGTGGTCTCCGAACTTAAACAAACTAACCTTTCTCTTTACCTCTCGACACACTCGTTCGTCCCAAAGAACTACAACAAAACATTTTTTTAACCGGAATATTAGAGGACTCATGTAAACAAATCGTTTTCAACGACAAAAACATGTTGAAATATTTACTTTTAAATTGGGTAAAAATAACACGTATTTATTGACAATTCTAAACGTCCTCGCTTCCTAGTTTTAACCGGAATAATTTTCTACCTGACAATGTAACAGAGACAAAAACATCTATATTTTGAAACAACTGAATACAAAACCTAAAACAGAATTTATACTATTGTATAGATATTAAATATAAAACGCTACAATCTTCAACAAAGGAGAGCCTAACAAACCGATAATAATTAAGGAATTACTTGCAATCGATTGGGGAATCAATCACTTTAAATAATGTTTATATGGAGCACCAACATTCTTAATAAAAATGGATCATAAACCACTAACACACCTATTTTCAATAACAGAACCTACTTTGAAACCCACGAGAATCAGGTAAAATTTAGAAGAATACGACTTTGTGATAGAGTATATAACAGGGAAAAATAATTGCACGCACAGTATTTCAAGAATATCAACGAACCAGCTAAAAGACTTATATATAGACAACACTCACATCTTAGCTATAACCAGAGCTCAATCAAAAAAAAAAAAAAGCTGAAATTGCAGAGCACAGGGAGAAAGAAGAGGAAATTATATTACAGCATAAAACCCACAAGCAAACAGTAACAGAGGTACTTAATAATATGGAGGCGCATAGACTACCAATTTTCTCTTATGGAGCAAACCGAGTCTCACCAAGACTAAGCATTCGGGTCAAAAATAAAATCAAATGCAGCAAGAGCATGACCATAGGATTTAATCACTTTTATTTAGGTCAATACAATATTTAGGTCAAAGAGAATACAATAAGTAAAGCAAAAATATATGTAAATGATATTATTTTTAAATTGTGCACAATTGATGAATTCATAAACGAAGGAAATAAGATACAGAAGAAGAAAAATATAGAAATATACATACGCGAACTACTAGAAATCATAAGTCATTAATTTTACTCAAGTATCAGATCGGCTCTTATTTCTCCAACTACAAACAAACAGAAGTAAACTAAATATCATACAGATCTATGCTCCTACTGCAGATACGAGACATCACCTACGAGACATCACCGTAATTCTAGGTAATTTTAACTCAAAAATTGGTAAAGGAAGTGGCAAACATGTAAAAGAATACGGACTCGGTAAAAGAAACGAACGAGGTTACAGACTACTTTAATTCTGCCAGGAGAATAACATTATTATATCTAATACATTTTTTAACTTACCAAAGAGAAGACTTTATACGTAGAAATCACCCCAGGACATTGGCGAAAGAATAATTTAAAACCAGATTGATTTTTTACTGATAAACGAACGATACAGAAACGCCTTAAAATCCGTTAAAGCTTACCCAGGCGCAGATGTCTTTTCAGACCATGACCCTCTAATAGCGCAAATGAGTATTAAACTAAAAAGATTGGAACAGAAAAGAGCAAATCAGATAGACGTCAGTCATTTATGTAACCTGAAAGTAAAGCAGAAACTGCAAAAATGTATTAATAATAATTTGAAAATACTTCATGAAAAAGAAACATCTCAGCCAACGATCAACATAGATAAAAAATGGCAAAACGTAAAAATGGCGATAACAGGTCCTGTGAAGAAAATTCTGACTGAAGAAAAACCAAAAATAAAGCAAAGGTGGATGACTGATAAGATCCTTCTTCTAAAGGACAATCGGAGAATAATGAAAGGAAAAAACGAACAAAGGTATAAAGAAATACAGAAAGAAATCAAAATAGAAATCAGAATGAAAAAAAGAAGATTTTTATAAAAGAAAATGTTAAGAAATAGAGCAGTTGCAGGCAAGACATGATATTTTTAATGTACATAAAAAAGTGAAAGAACTTGCAGGTACACAAAAACGTAAGCAGCCAAATACCCTGTATAATGTCAACGGAAACATAATAACAGAACTATAAAAACAGTTGAAGACATGAAAAAATTATATTGAAGAACCCTTTGCAGATGAAAGACAACAATCTGAGCTAAGTAACATACAAGGAGACGAAGGTCCAGAAATAACGGAAGAGGAAGTAATGTACGCACTAAAAAGAATGAAAAAGGGTAATGCCCAGGCCCAGATGAAATACCAACGAAAATGCTTAAACTAGTAGAAAAAGACTCGATTCACATGTTAGTTGAACTTTTCAATTGCATTTATACATCAGGAAAAATACCACAAGAATGGCTTTTATCCACCTTTGTTATTATACTAAAAAAGATTAATGCCAAGCAATGTAGTGATTACCGTACAATCAGTCTGATGAGCCATGTACTGAAAATATTCCTGAAAATTATACACTCTAGAGTACACAGAAAACTGGAAATACCCAGTTTGGATTTCGAAATGGACTCGGAACAAGAGAGGCGTTTTTTGCACTGAACGTTATGTCTCAAACATGTCTTGATATAAATCAAGATGTATTCATGTGTTTCATAGATTACAACAAGGCCTTTGATAAAGTGCGGCATGATCACCTAATTAGACTTCTGACAGCAAATAATTTAGATAAACGAGACATCCGATTAATAACAAATATGTACTACAATCAGAAAGCAGTAGTGAGAGTAGAGAATACTACCACTGAAAAAATTGAAATAAAGCGAGGTGTATACTGTCACCAACCCTGTTTAATCTCTATTCCGAAGACGTAATGAATAGAACACTCTCTGAGCAATTCGTAGGTATTAAAATAAATGGTGTTAGGTTAAACAATCTGAGATTTGCCGACGACACCGTTCTGATCGCAGAAACACTTGAAGAGCTACAGATATTAGTAAATAAGATAGCAGACTGCAAAGAAGTATATGGACTATCTCTGAACATAAAGAAAACTAAATTTATGGTAATATCGAAAGCAACACAAAATATCCAAAATTTATATTTATACAATGAAATTATCGATCGAGTTAGCACGTACTTTCTGTGCTGTTCTACGGAATGGAGTCATAAACGTTGAAAAAGATTGATACCAAGAAGTAAGAGGCATTTGAACTGTGGATGTATCGCAGAATCCTAAGAATATCATTGACCGAGAGAGTCACAAATGTCGAGGTCTTGAGAAGAATGAATAAAGAAAAGGAAGTCATATTTACGATCAAAAAACGAAAACTGCAATACTTGGGACACATTACAAGAGGCGAAAGATATGAACTGCTTCGAAAAATTATGCAAGGGAAAATAGAAGGAAAAAGGTCCATAGGAAGAAGACGAAACTCCTGGCTAAAGAATCTACGGGAATGGTATAGCTGTAGGAACAACGAATTGCTTCGGTGAGCAGTTTCGAAAATACGTATAGCCCTGATGATCACCAACCTTCGGAAAGAAGATGGCACTTGAAGAAGAAGAAATCATAGCGGATGACCACGAAAAACTGAGAATAATAGAAGAATAACATAATCACTCGATGTTTGGAGGTCACTTGGAAAATAATAGAGTTGTAAAGAAACTAAAAGCGAGATTCAGATGGAAAAACATGGAAAAATACATACGTAAATATATTAAACATTGCTATAAATGCCAAATTAATAAACCAAAAAGATTATATTATGTCGAAGAATTTGTGATATCGGACACTTCGTCAAAACCATGGAACATAGTGTATATATACACGATAGGTCCATTCCCTAAAAGTAATGAAGGCGATCGATTCTGTAGCACGATGCTTTGCAAACTGTCGAAATACGCAGTAAGTATCCCAGTAGCTAATAAAGAAGCCGAAACGATAGGTCGTAAAATTTTTGATAATTTCATACCCACATACGGACTCATGAAACAGACTATACATGTATACAGTGCCTTATATATATATATACGTCATACGAGCCGGCCGAGCTTGATTTAATCGAGGTTGAATTTTAGGTTTAAAATGTAGACAGTGGTAAGCGGATGTGTTTCAGTTAAGTCGGTCAAAACCGGCAAATTTGTACAACATAGTGAAATATACTCTATGTAATGTGTCAAATTTGGAAGAGAAATTACTATTATTGTTTCTAAGTATCTAAGAGATTGTTGTAGTGTACAAGAGTTTTGAAAAGCAAATAAGATGGTTCCAGTTCTGTTAACAGCCATTTATAGGGTGTTCAATGTGCCGCTGATTGTTACAACCTCGCCTTTGTTTGCCCTTCTCTGATCATCGCTCCAGACAATAGATGCAGTTTTTTTGTGTGGCAGAGCATAGTATAACTCCAGGTCCTACTCTTAGGAATCTAAAGTGAATGTGTAATCTAGTGAAATCCAGGTAACTATTTTGTGATTTAATTTTAAACTGCCGATAGACTTTTTTTTAATAATAATATTTTGCTTTTATAGCAATTTAAAAATTTAATAATTAATATTGTAAATCTTAGGGTATGTCCATTGTTGTCATTTTATTTATTTCAGCTTTAAAATTCAATGTTGACATATGACAGCTAGCAACTAGCTTTATTATTTGTGACATTAATTTGTTTTGCTTCTAGAAGAAGGTTAACCTCTATTATACAATAATTTATTTAAAAAGATCATTCTTTAATTTTAATAATTTATTTCTGCCATAGTTTATAGCTCAGTTAACTGATAGCCCAGTAACAATTTTTAAAAGTTTTGTAGCATCTCCCACTACTTGTAAACAGAGTTTGTAAAACGAGTAGGAGATATTATGTAAGTTTTTCTTTTTTATTATTTTGGTATAAATCCCTGTAACTATTGATATAGCATTTTTTTGTGCCATCTACATTTTTTAACTGTTTGTGTTGTAACAACAATAAATGTTTAATTTATTTCCCTAAATCCATTTTGTTTATTTATTTTAGGCAAGTCTCCTAACTCCTCTTGTGTTTCTTTTTTAGAAAAGAAGAAGCCTTTTTCCTTTATTCAGCAAGACTAGGACCCTTCGAAACAGCGTCCTTATTTTAAATAGAGGCTGTTACTGTTGTTTTTGCTTGCCCTATTTCTACCCCAATAATTTCTGCTCCCAATTTTCAAACCCCATTAGTAATACCCTATGTGGTAGGCAAAATATTTCGTTACAATATTTGTTGCGATATCCCCTCTTATACTGGTGCTGTCCTCTCTTAGCTTTGTAATTTGTCCTATAATTTTAAATTCTTGGCTTTATGCTATTTTCTGTCGCATCGATGGAAAAAAATTTGGACATTACTTCGTGCGTGGTTATGAAGTTACATGCTTTCAATATTAATTTAGCTTTTTCCGTGTTGACGATGCGTTTCACTGTTCCAACTACAGTTTTCGTTGTATATTTTTTCGCTAGATTCAATGGCATTCCTTCCGCTATATATGCAACTTTTAGCTGTTCTGCTAATTCTTCAACTTTAGATGCATAAACCGCTGCACCTTTATGTCCTTGTCTCTTCTTCGCTAATCTAGCTATTACCGTCTTCGGACTGTCACCTCTCAGTTCTCTTTTCAGAACTGCTGCTATTCTTGGAATTATATCCTCTGTGGTTATAAGGTTTCTGGCTTTATTGGTTAATCTTGTTTTTATTAATGTTTTCGCTATTTTTTCGTGTCCTATCGCTATTTTTTTAAGGAGTTCTAATGCATCTAAAAATGACTACAGTTTGCCTGCGTTTCCATCAAACTCGCGGGCAACACCTTTCATTTTGACCGATAAATAAACAATAGTGCTTTTACAGTTTTTCTTGTTTTTTTTTTGTTTTGTTTCTCTCGTTTAGTTGTTAACTTTTAACGTTAAGTTATCGTAGAGTTTTTATAACATCTAATAAAACCTACAAATTGTTTTTGTAAGTATGAACTCTTTTGGTTGTTTACTTATGTTAAAATCTTTTTAATTTTTATTTGTAGTGAATTGATGATGCTTTTAAAAATAAAAGCGAAACGTATTTGAATAAATCAATGAAGTAGTTGACAACTTTCATTTGAAAATTTTTTACCGATAAAACCTCTGCTATTCAACTATTGAATATATTTTAAATTTAATCAACGGTCGTATTTTTTGCTATATATAAATGTATATATATATATATATATATATATATATATATATATATATATATATATATATATATATATATATATATATTATAATAAGAACAGAAATACAATAAATTAACATAGAAATATATACAACCAGATATACAATGTTAATTAATAAATTTATTTAAATAGTAATTAAAGACATAATTTATAAGTTATATACTAGATAATATTATTAAAAAATAATTATATGAGGGTATTTTTAAGAATTTAGCATAAGAATTAAGTTTAAGAAGTTTTTTCTTTTATTTTATTTAATATTAGATATGTTTAAGCCAGCCAGGTGCATATGCAACCAAACATACACTGTGTTCTTTGACGTTTAGATGGAAAAGTGGGGTTATTTATTTTTGTAATATTAATTTAGAACATAATTGTGGATGTAAAATAGTAAAAATATATTTAATATAAATGTTTAAGTTACATATAATAGTCTAATTCTGATCTGGAGAGCCTAAAGTCAAGTAAATTGTACATAGAAAACTCTAGAAATGTCAATGGGACTATTTGCATAATACATCATAGACAAAAAATCATTCCATTTATTTCAGAATGTTCAGATAGAAAAAATAGAATGATTCATGAATGACATTATTTATTGCTAGATTATTCTGGAACGATGAGGAAAGATATATATATATATATATATATATATATATATATATATATATATATATATATATATATATATATATATATATATATATATATATATATATATATATATATATATATATATATATATACCATGTAATTTGGAGCAGGGGAGTCAGTCAGTTATCAGTTAGAAGTTAGTCAGTTAGTTACAGATTATGATTAGTTACAGTTGATTAATCAGTTAGTAAAGTGAGTCAGTAAAGTTATAATTCAAGAATTTAGTTACAAGAAGATTATTAATTGAGTTAAGTGAGTTAGTTAGAAGAAATTAAATCAGTTACAAGATTATTATTGAGGAGTTAGTTATAACAATTCAAGGATTATTAAGTCAGTTACATGTGATTATTAATTACAAAGAAGAATAACAAGAATTTATGAGGTTATGAAAAGATTATTAGCTAGAAGAAGGGATTGATTAAGTTAAATGAATTATTAAGTCCAATACAGTTGAGATTAATTATTACTACAGTAATATAGTGAGAGTATGAAGTTAATTCATTGAAGTAAGCATTCAATAATACAACCACAAGATCCAGTATATTTCAAAGTACATTATATGGAAATTACAAAGATATAATTTATATATTTGTATGGTGGGTGGAGATAATTAAGAAGAAACATATTAAAATTGTTGAATAATCAAGGCTGAGTAAGAATATATCGAGTGGTGATAATAACTTTAATTTTGGAAGAACTCTAGGCTTTCGGTGAAAAAAGGTACCAAATTTTGTTAATAATTTAATAATTGTAAGGAATTTCAAATTTTAGATATATTGTTTTAAATTGATATTGTTTTTATTAGATAGATAGGTTTGTTTCATAATAGTTATAATAAAGATAATTTAAAAAAGTACTTACAAACTAATTCTTTGAGAACCGCGATAAAAACCCTATACTTACATATATATCATTCAAATTTACTCATAGCTCATACAGAAACAATACATCATAACAATATATTTATATATATATATATATATATATATATATATATAATATATATATATATATATATATATATATATATATATATATATATATAATATGTATTTGTGACCTCCAAAACCTTATAAAATCAAAACAACTAACACGACGTACGAAGATACAGGTCTATAAAACAATCATACGACCCGTTGTGATGTATGGAAGCGAGCGAAACGTGGATGATAACAAAGGCAAATGAAGAAAGACTACGTGTTTGGGAAAGAAAAATCCTAATAAAGATGTTTGGTCCAGTGCTTGATGAAGCATCAGGACAATATATGATAAGAACTAATAAAGAGCTTGAAGAACTTTACCCAGACGCCAACATCATAAAAGAAATAAAGTCCAGAAGACTCCAATGGGCAGGACACCTCAGAAGACATTCTGACACACGAACAGTAAGACTGGTGTGGGAGGAAGTCCCAACTGGAAGGAGACCACGCGGACGCCCTCGTCTCTGGTGGCGAGATAATATAGCAGGAGACATAAGCACCATGGGCGTGGAGAATTGGATGGAGGTTGCTCAAGACAGAAAACAGTGGATTCATGTTGTCGAGTCGGTTAAAACCCACGAAGTGTTGTAACGCCACGGAGTAAGTAAGTAAGTAAGTAAGTAAGTAAGTATATATATATATATATATATATATATATATATATATATATATATATATATATATTGAAAAGGTTATGTTTTATTAATTTTATTTTTATTGATAATAAATGTTGTATTTTTACAGTATGTGGTTCGTTGTTTAATTTAATATAACCCGGCTAGCTCAATTATGTGTTCTTAGCAATCTGTCACTGTGTGATGTCGACTTTGTAGTCTCCTGGTAGAGTTCAAACAGAAATTAAACCAAAATTTACTTTGGACTTTTGATAAATTAAACCAAATGAAGCACGTTATTTATTAATATTGAACAAATTTATTTTGAACAATAAAATTCATTTGCAACTTGGGTTGCCTTTAAAAATTTACAAAAATAGGAATCGTGTAAACCTTAATATGGTTTCGTGTCGTGACAATAAAAATCGATTACAAAATGTGCAAACTTTCTACAAGTACCTAAAATCGAAATAAATATTGCAACTTTATAAAGTGAAAGAAAAAGAAACTGAACACTTTACTGAACTGACTTTCAACTTGCATTCAAATATAATCAAAATTACAAATAATGATCGCCTAAATTATTATCCAACCTCACTTTAAAACAGTTCTGATTTCTTTAAAGAAAACTAACTCCTCGCAAAATAATCGGTGAAACTGGAATATCAATCCTCTCTTCGGAATTTAAGGTACGTACTACTCTAGTTTTAATTTAATGATCATTAATATTTTTCAATTTATAAGGCCTATCGTAATTCTGTTAATTCATGAATTTGAATTTTCTCAATCTCAATGAAATTTCTGTACTCCAATAATAATTTATAACTCAAATTGTTTCTCTTACTCTCTGGAACAAATTCTGGATATCTCTGCTCTTCCAAAACACTGGAAACTGTGAAAAAACTAAATTTTAATCAGACGAGTTGAAAACACACGTTCTTCATTCTTCATTCTGTTGATTCCAATTTGATATTTTCTTCCTTTACTTTTTTGTTATGCTTCTCTGCTTAGTACATCTGCTACACTGTTTGACTTGCCTAGAATATGTCTAATTTCGAAGTCATATTCTTGTAACAAAAGGCTCCATCTATGAATTCTGTTGTTGGCAAACCTGTTTTTAAACAAAGTTGTCAGAGCAGAATGATCCGTTTCCAATACAAAATGTGCTCCTAACAGAAAAAATCTTAATTTGGTAACACAGTAGACCACACTTGCCATTTCTAGTTCCGTTGCTGAATATCTTTTTTCAAAATCTTTGGTTACCCTAGATACGAAACTTATAGGAACTTCCTTTTCTTCTTGTTGTTGTAGCAATACTCTAGCTAATCTCTCACATGATGCATCCGTTATTAGTATAAACTCTGAATCATACTGCGGATGACACACTTGCAAATTAGTTGTAAAAATTTGTTTTAATTGTAAAAAAGCTGTATTTCTTTCTGGAGTCCATTCCCATTTCTGGTTCTTTTTTCAGTTCTATTAGTGGCATTTCCATCCTACTTTGGTCTGGAATTATTCGTTTAAAATAATTCAATATTTCTAAGAAACTTCTGAGTGTTTTGAGATTATGTGGTGAGGCAAATTCTTGAATCGTTTGTATCCTTTCTGGATCCATACTGACTCCTTGTGTATTGAGCACATATCCTAGATATTTGACTTCTTTTTGGTAAAAAGAGCATTTTCCAAATTTAATTTTAAACCTGCTGTTTCTAACTCCCCCATTTATGTTTTTAGGTGATCCCGATGTGACAACTTATCTTCAGAAAATACCAAGATGTCGTCTATATAGTAGAGAATGAACCTTTCATATTTGTTCAAAATGGAATGCAAAGTCCTGACCAGTGCTCCACATGAACTCTGGAGTCCAAATGGTACCACGCAGAATTGGTACACAATACCATCCACCATGAATGCTGTATAACATCTGCTTTCTTTGGCTAATGGAATAAGCCAAAAGCTATGCCGAAGGTCTAACTTTAAAAAGACTTTAGCTTTAGTGATTCTTCCAAAAATACCTTCAACATTCATTGGACTCTCATATTGTTTTCTCGTATAGCTAATTAATGATAATTTATTTGTTTTTATCACCATAATATTGTCCTTATTTAAATTATTTACAATGTTTTTGTTGATTAGAGTTACTTCTGAACATGTATCTAATAATAACTTGTATACTGAATCTTGTATGTACCCTTCAATAAACTTTAAAGTATTAGTGTTATGATTTTTATTTAATTCCCCAGTATCTCTAATAAACTCCCTTGGATGTTCCTACTTTGATAGGTAGACAATATTATGCACATAGGAGCGGTCTAAACAAAATTTCTCCCTTTTGCATCAACACTTGCTTCCCCCCTATTCTCCTCTGTTCTAACTACATTCACCTATCTTCTCTCCTCATTTCCCCCCTATTATTTCTTGGATTCACTTCTCTGTAAACTTTCCTATTTCTCGACTCCAGTGGATAATTTCCCTGGTTCTGTCTCCAATTATTGCCTCTGTCCTTTCCTTGTCTCCAGTTATTCCCTCTATCTTTGTTTGGATTCCCTTTTCTACGTTCCCAGTTATATCTTCCGATATCTCTCCTGACATTGTTCATATTCTCTCCCCTATTTGTAAAATTCCTTCTTCTATTTTGTCTCTCAAATTATTTCCCTATAATAATTCCCTCGATTCACATATCCCTGTCTATTTTCTGTGTTATTCCTATATGTCCCTTGCTCTTGTCCATTTCGATTCTGCGTCCCTACACTTCTCTAAGATATCCTGTCAAACTTTCCATCGTCTTTATATTGTGGAGAGCTATTGTTCCGCCATGTTATGATTATATTGCCTGGCAATGTATAGGACAGTCTCCTCTTCTTGCATAGTTGGTTCTAAGTATTGTGCTGTCTGGAATAATTGCATTGCGTACAGATTGTAGTTGGTACTTTTTTCATAATTGAATTTCCCAAAATACAACCGCTCCCTGAAATTAGCCTGTTGGTTTTCTCCCCAAAAATAGTTAATAAACTTGGCCTCAAATTCCTGCACATTATTTATGGAATTTTCATTATTGCAAAACCATAATAATGGCATGCCCACTAACATGTTTCGAATATTTAATTTCATTTCTATCAGATCCCTTACATTCTTTACCTTATTTTTGATGATATCTACAAATATTCTAGGATGTAAGTGATTCAGGTTTCCGTCAAACTTAATTCCCCCATCATTATAACTCGGCATCACAGTACTCACTCCCTTTGTTTGTCCTAGATTTGATTCCAAACGCTGAATCTCCTCACTTGCATTTTTAAATCTCTCTCAATTCCTCAATTTGTCCCTGTAATACTATATCTCCCTTTTCCGCCTGATTTGCATGCATACCCATTTCCAGTTCCAAATTCTGCAATCCCTTCTTTATATTGTTTTTGGTAATCGTAAGTTTTTCCTTATGATCCTGAGTTTGCCTTTTAATACTTTCTACCTCCTTAACAATCTCTTTATTCTACTTATTAACTTCTTTGTTTATTTCCCTTGGTAAATTTTCTTGAATGGATGTTTCCAACTCCACAAATCTGCTCCCAATTTCCTGTCCTATTTCCGCTCTAAACATGGCCTTCTCTCTGGATATCTCCTCCTGTACATTCCTCTTAAAATTCTCACTTTCTCCTCTGACCTGTTCTACTTTCTCTTCTAAACCTTGTAGCATTTTCAATTTCATTGATTCTTTTAAGTATATTGAAGTCCCCTCGTATACGAAATATTAAAATCACCTTATATATTTTTGATAGATCTAAAAATATTTCGTACGTATTTAAACCCAAATATCTTTTCATTTCTTTCTTAGGTTGGCCAAGTTGAAATAAACCATTTTAGAGTTGTTTATTTATTTTAACTTCCTCGGCAAATTCTTCTCATGCTAATGCGTCGCAAAAGGATATGTACGTCGTTTCGTGGTGTCTTGTTATGTCAGCGTTTGTATGTATGCGTTCAATTTTAATAGAATTTCTTCACTCTCGTTGGAGCAGCTTTCAAGAGCGGTTCAGCGTTATGTCCAAATTCACGTCGAATTTGTAAAGTATTCTGTTTTCGTCTTTTGTTATGAAGAATATGTAGCAGTTTGTTATTGGGTTTGTGGCAGTAAATGCTTCAATTATTAATGTTTTGAGTGAGGATTGGAAGACATCCTCGTTTTGTTTTTTTTTGTTCCTGCTTTTATCCAAGGCTTTTGGCAGTTTGGAGATGGAGGTTTTCGTGATGCAGAGAGAGTGGAGTCCTCAGTTCCAGTTATGGTTTCAGAAAGTTAAGTGTGATCATGTGAATTAAGGTAACATTTTGTTCAATTTTTTTAACTAAAGACAGACATTTTTTTTATAAAATAATAATTGCTTTCGTTGACATTTAAAATTGTAAATTTTAGGTTTTGAGTAACGCTGTCAATTTGTGTTTAGTTTTTTTTTAAATTTAATGTTAATTTATGACAGCTCGTTTTAGTATTTTTAATGTTGATTTGTTTTGTTTTTTTTTAGGTTAACCTCCATGCAATTTTGTAAATTTTGTAGCAATGGAGTTTGTTAATGGATGACACATCTAAGTTTTTGTGTTTTGTTTTTTCTCCAACATAACTGTTTGTGGTGACACATAAATAAAAGTTAAATTTTATTTTCTTAACTTTTTATTTATTTTTTTTTGAGCTAACCCTTTTTGAGTTTATTTGAAAAAGATATGTTTTTATGTTTTGATTTTGTTTTCTAATTATTTCCCTAGTTACAACTTGTGGTTGTAATAGGCATAATTAGGCACCTCAAGTGGCGCCCTATATTAAATTCCTTGAGGTGTTTTTTGTTTATTTTTATTTTGTTTATCTCAAGAGCCCTTTATTTCATTTTTTTGTAGTTGCCCCATTCCAATGCCCTTATCACAAGTAGCGATTATTTTGCTTGCCTTATCTCCACCACCTTAGTTTCTTCCCCCAATTTTCTACCCCTTATATTATTACCCCATGTGGTAGGCAAAATATTTTCGTTACAAAAATGGTGCCCAACGTGGGGCGTGTATTAGATTTGCGCCATTTGTACTTTCGTTACAAAAATAACGCCCAACGTGTGTGGCTTGTCTTAGATTTGCGTCAATTGTACCTGTCGTTACATAAAATGGTGCCCAACCGAGGGGCTGTTGAATATTCCTATTTTTTTTTAGAATTTGTCCCTTTTCCCGAAGCCACATATCTTTTTCAGTTCGTCCCTAATTTTCAGTCATTTATATAAAACCCTGTCTTTCGAGTAGTGCCCCGATGTGCCACAAACAGTTTGTTTATGTATTTGTTTATGTAATTTTATCAACATATGTATTGTTGTTTTTTTCTATGTATTGTTCTTGTATTAACATATGTATTATTGTATATCAAAAGATGTATTTGTTGTATATTGACATATGTAATGTAGTTTTTTTATTTCGTGTAGTGTAGAAATTTTTCCATATGTATTTTATGTGTATAGATAAATGAAAGCAAATATTTTGAGTTTGAATATTTAAATTGAATTTTAAATAATGTTTTGATATTGAGATGAATTTTAAGTTATTTACAGTAACAAATTAAGTGTACCGTTATTGTGCCATTTATTTTTGATTGATTTGACATTTCTTACAGAAAAATCGGTTTTTGTAATTTTGTTTTGTCTGGTCATTTTGAGTAAATGTGTTTATTGTTTGAGTGACTTTTCTTTGAGCTGATGAGTATAGTTGTGTTTTGTCTTTTGTCCTAAGCCATTTCATTGTTTCCTCTAGGCCCTCTCTGACGGCGTTTGTGTTATGCCACGGGCTAGTAGGAGATAGTGAAAGAGAAGTTGTCCCCTTTGTATCCCATTTGTTCCCTAATTAGCCCTCTCTGACGGCGTTTGTGTTATGCCACGGGTTAAATAGGAGATTGTGAATGTGAGAAGTAGTCCCCTGTGTTCCCCTGTTGTTCCCTAATTAACCAGCTTTGACGGCGTATGTAATGCCACGGGTTAATAGGTGTTCCCCTGAGTTAATTTTTGTGTTTCTTGTCTTGTATCTGAATGATGACAAGTGTTATACTCGTGATCGGAGGTGCTGTTTAGTTTTGCCTAGGAGCAGTCTCATTTAGTTTTCAGAACAAAAGCAAGGTTTTTTATTTTGTGTTATTTTGTGTAGCTCACTCAAAGGTCAAGTTTTCAATATTATTAGTAGTTTTGTATCACCCTGTATGTGAAATTATCGAATCTGTTGTTTTGTATTTGCTCTCGCCCAATCATTGTGTCAGTATTTTTGTCCCCCCCCCCTGTATGTGAAGTTCTGTGTTTGTTTCGAACGGTATTTTCAGTTATATTGTGATTTGCTTTTTATTCAGTGTTCGGTTAAATCAATTCGTATCCCAAGTTAACTGCTACGATTTCCATTTTCTTCTGTGTCCAATTTTCGAAAAATTACGTTGAAATTTAATTCTCGTCTATTTTTCCTTGTCAATTAAATAATACGTATTTAGAATGCTATACTTGCCATGCGATTTTCTTATTCGCGGTGTTCTGAGTGGTAAGATAACTTTGTTTATTTCCAGATTCGTCTTGAGTAAATAATATCCCATGTCTGAGAAAAGAATTTTGTTTACGTTAACGAAATAATTTATTTCGTATATAGACGGTGTCCTTTCTTTAAGTGTTTATAAGTTATCTATTTCGTCTTCTTATTGAGTGTTTGAGCAATTTATTGCGTTCTAATCAGCTGTAGTACGAAAAATATAGGACACATTTTTTCGTATCTTTAAAGTTTAATAGTCCAGGCAATGTGCGAATTTTTTTTAAGCCCGGAAAAAGAAAATGTTTTCTGTTACAGTCCACGTTTGTCCATTGTTTTTCCCTTGTTGTCTTTTGTTTTATAAGTAGGAGGAAGTAATAATGCGATTTCGCTTGTCCATGGCTAAGGCCGATTTGTTAGTGACAAAGCGAAGTATTGTTATTTGCCTTATGTTTGTTATTTCCGTGTTTCCCCGTATTTTCTTTGTTCCTGTTCTGTGTTATAAGTAGGAGGAAATGATGATACGATTCCGTTTGTCCTTGGCTAAGGCCGATTTGTTAGTGACAAAGCGGAGTATTGTTATTTTTCTTTTGTCTGTTAGTCTTGTGTTTCTCCCTAGTTCTTTTTTGTGTACAAGTAGAAGAGAGTGATGATACGACTTCGTGTATTCCTGGCTAAGGCCGATTTGTTGAGAATATATAGCGGAAGTGTTGTTATGTTTTCTTTTGTCTGTTAGTGTCTTTCCGTGTCTTTGTGTGGTCAAATGTAGTGGATATATGTTGATGGTCTAAAATGTATTAGTTTATGATTTGAGTATTGTGTTGTTGAAATATCATATAGGACGTACAGGCATATGACCTGGATTTGTGTATCCTTGGATATTTCTGTTGTAGTGTAAGACTGCGTAGCAGCATCCCCTTTACGTGAATTATTAGAAAGGGTAAGCCTTTCTACGTGTTGAAGTAAGACTATTGGCGATAGAGTCTCAATAGCATTCCTTCTTGTTGTAGTGTTTGTAATGTAATGTTTATGATTTGGCAGAAGCGGAGGTACAAATACTTGCATTGTCCATTGTGACGTTTTGATTTGGTGAGGTGAAGGTACCTGGCCGCTTATTGTGAAAATATTGTTTATGTCGATTGTGAGACCATGTTAGTGAAACATCTGAAGTTTTTTTAGTACTACCGTTGAATGACCCACTTAGAATTCCCCAGTTTTATGTTGTGACCCTGTTCGAGTTTTGTTGAAGAATAGTAAACGTTTCTTTGTGATTTGTATGACGATGTTGTATTCAATTATTATCCGTTAAATGATGAAGTTTATTTCTTGATGTTGTCCCTTTATTCCCTTCCCAAACTGTGTCTGACCTTATTAGTTGTCATAAGAGGAACGGCTAGGTCGATGAGTTTTGGATTCGTCCGCCAGGTGACCTGTTGAGCTTTTAAGGAAGATAAGTCATTAGTTTTTGCCTTGTATATATATATATATATATATATATATATATATATATATATATATATATTTATATATATATATATATATATATATACTCTTCTTCTTCTTTACCCTTCTTGCCCTGCTTTTGAGATTTGTGTACCCAGTTGGAAGTTTTATTGTTGATAAAGGACTGTAATGATTTTTTGTCCCTTTGGAAGATTATAGTGATTCTTCTGTCCCCTTGGAGATTTGTAATGACGTTTTTGTTTCTTTTGGAGTGTTGTCGTAACTTTTTTGTTTTCTTTGGAAGACTATTACGAGTTTTTTTTTGTTTCTTCAGGAAGTATTTAGTTTGAGACTGAACTGATTGTGTATTGATTATGGCTTGTATGCCATGTGCCCCTGTTCTTTCTTCTTTTCCAGGATTGTGTATTAACATTTTGGATTTATTTTCTTCTTTGGTCCTTTTGGGAGTTTTCTAACTTGGAAATTTTTCGCTGTGTCGATCCCAGAGGATATTTCTATGGAACTATTGGCCATCCTGTTTTCTTCTGTTTGTGTTTAATTTTCAACCACTGGTTGAAAATTCATTGCTTGACTGCTAGAATCAAGTTTGTTATTCTTTGATATTGTTTTGGTTATCTATTATGTGGATAACCATAGCGAAGCTTGTCTAAGCTGTGGCCACCCGTCTTTGTTGAGCTGGAAACACCTTTCTTTTCGCTTCCAGAAACTTCAACACTGGTCTGTTCCACGTTTTTGGTTAGGCTAGAGCCATTTTGTAGAAATCTGCCATTGTGTCGTTGTGCTTAAGAGCCAACGAACTGTACCTGGTGCCGATTCGTCAAATCGAGCATCCAATTTTATTTTGTATGTTATTGTGTTAGAAGCATAAACAGTTATGATGAGTAGTTTTGGTTATGATTTTTGTTTGTTGTTTTTTTGTTTTGTTTGAGTTATTGAAGTCATTATGTGTAGTTGCAGTAGTTAGAAAATGCTACTGTTGTTCCAACCTGATTGTTGTTCGCCCTAAACGAAAACTTTTCCCGTTAGTCCAGTTTTCGCTCTTACGTGGGGGTATTATAGCATTTTCAATTTCATTGATTCTTTTAAGTATATTGAAGTCCCCTCGTATACGAAATATTAAAATCACCTTATATATTTTTGATAGATCTAAAAATATTTCGTACGTATTTAAACCCAAATATCTTTTCATTTCTTTCTTAGGTCGGCCAAGTTGAAATAAACCATTTTAGAGTTTTTTATTTATTTTAACTTCCTCGGCAAATTCTTCTCATGCTAATGCGTCGCAAAAGGATATGTACGTCGTTTCGTGGTGTCTTGTTATGTCAGCGTTTGTATGTATGCGTTCAATTTTAATAGAATTTCTTCACTCTCGTTGGAGCAGCTTTCAAGAGCAGTTCAGCGTTATGTCCAAATTCACGTCGAATTTGTAAAGTATTCTGTTTTCGTCTTTTGTTATGAAGAATATGTAGCAGTTTGTTATTGGGTTTGTGGCAGTAAATGCTTCAATTATTAATGTTTTGAGTGAGGATTGGAAGATATCCTCGTTTTGTTTTTTTTGTTCCTGCTTTTATCCAAGGCTTTTGGCAGTTTGGAGATGGAGGTTTTCGTAATGCAGAGAGAGTGGAGCCCTCAGTTCCAGTTATGGTTTCAGAAAGTTAAGTGTGATCATGTGAATTAATGTAACATTTTGTTCAAATTTTTTAACTAAAGACAGACATTTTTTTTATAAAATAATAATTGCTTTCGTTGACATTTAAAATTGTTAATTTTAGGTTTTGAGTAAAGCTGTCAATTTGTGTTTAGTTTTTTTTGAAATTTAATGTTAATTTATGACAGCTTGTTGTAGTATTTTTATTGTTGATTTGTTTTGTTTTTTTTTTAAGGTTAACCTCCATGCAATTTTGTAAATTTTGTAGCAATGGAGTTTGTTAATGGATGACACATCTAAGTTTTTGTGTTTGGTTTTTTCTCCATGTAACTGTTTGTGGTGACACATAAATAAAAGTTAAATTTTATTTTCTTAACTTTTTATTTATTTTTTTTTGAGCTAACCCTTTTTGAGTTTATTTGAAAAAGATATGTTTTTTATGTTTTGATTTTGTTTTCTAATTATTTCCCTAGTTACAACTTGTGGTTGTAATAGGCATAATTAGGCACCTCAAGTGGCGCCCTATATTAAATTCCTTGAGGTGTTTCTTGTTTATTTTTATTTTGTTTATCCCAAGAGCCCTTTATTTCATTTTTTTTGTAGTTGCCCCATTCCAATGCCCTTATCTTTTACTTATCCACGACCCCAGCTCTCCTGAGTGCCGTTCGCATCAGTAGCGATTATTTTGCTTGCCTTATCTCCACCCCCTTAGTTTCTTCCCCCAATTTTCTACCCCTTATATTAATGCCCCCTGTGGTAGGCAAAATATTTTCGTTACAACCTTGGGTAATGTGTAGCATCTCTTCCCTGACTATCTTCACTTCTTCTTTGATTTCTTCCCTCATTTTAATTAACTCTCCCCTAAGTTTTCCTTTAATATTATTTTCCATTCTGTTCATATCCCCCCTAATGTTGTTAATATTACTTACCATTTTGAGCATCTCTTTCCTAATATTATTCTCCATTTTGTTCAAATTTTTGTCCAACATTTGTTGCATATTCTCCCTACTATTATGATCCATCTCTTGTAGCATCCGCATTATTTGCCTCATATCCATCTGTGTCAACCCTGACTCTCCAACATCTCCTTTCCTACGTCTCTCCTCCTGCACTCTACTTTCATCCTTATTTTCATCATATCTATCTCTCACTGTCTCATCCAACTTCTCTCTCAAACAATCTGTTAGACTTCCCTCTCTATCATCTTGTCCTGCTTCTTGTCTGCCTTGTCCTCTAAATATTGTACTACAAAATCTCCTGATCCCACTCTGCTTTCTTCATCTACCTGTATACCCTGTTCCTGTTCTAACACCTGTTCTCCTTCACTTTCTTTCGGTCCGACTTCTTTTCCATTTCTTAAAGTCATTCTGTCTGCCATTTTATCCTAATCTTTATTTATTCTCAAATTTAACTTTAACTGCCCCAGAATCTCTGCAACACTAATCACACCAATTTGTTTTCACTCTAATCTGTGTAATATTAATAAATCTGCTTAAAAACACCCTTATTTCTGTTTTCCCAGAGGCCTCACGTTGTTAGCGCCAATTGATAAGGTTATGTTTTATTGATTTTATTTTTATTGATAATAAATGTTGTATTTTTAAAGTATGTGGTTCGTTGTTTAATTTATTATACCTCGGCTAGCTCAATTATGCGTTCTTAACAATCTGTCACTGTGTGACGTCGACTCTGTAGTCTCCTGGTAGAGTTCAAACAGAAATTAAACCAAAATTTACTTTAGACTTTTAATAAATTAACCCAAATGAAGCACATTATTTATTAATATTAAACAAATTTATTTTGAACAATAAAATTCGTTTGCAACTTGGGTTGCCTTTAAAAAAATCATGTAAACCTTAATATGGTTTAGTGTCGTGACAATAAAAATCGATTACAAAATGTGGAGACTTTCTACAAGTATCTGAAATCTAAATAAATATTGCAACTTTATAAAGTGTAAATAAACTATAAAGAAAAAGAAACTGAACACTTTATTCCGCTGACTTTCAACTTGCATTCAAATATAATCAAAATTACAAATAATGATCGCCTAAATTATTATCCAACCCAACTTTAAAACAATTCTGATTTCTTTAAAGAAAACTAACTCTTCGCAAAATAATCGGTGAAACTGGAATATCAATCCTCTCTTCGGAATTTAAGGTACGTACTACTCTAGTTTTAATTTAATGATCATTAATATTTTTCAATTTATAAGGCCTATCGTAACTCTGTTAATTCATGAATTTTAATTTTTTCAATCTCAATGAAATTTCTGTACTCCAATAATAATTTATAACTCAAATTGTTTCTCCTACTCTCTGGAACAAATTCTGGATATCTCTGCTCTCCAAAACACTGGAAACTATGAAAAAACTAGATTTTAATCAGACGAGTTGAAAACACTCCCGGCCTATTCCACAGTTTCGGGGCAAGAGGTCTGAAATTTGCGTCGGCATCTCCAAAATATCTTCTCCGTTGCTAACCGCAACCAACGTTCTTTTTTCTTTTTTTCGTCTTCTATTTAAAATTTATTTAAACCATAAAACTGTCCTGTTCTGACACATTTGTCAAGCCACATTAATTTCTCATAATCATTTTAATCACATCTAATTTGGAAATATAAAAAAAATGTTCAGATATAAAACTTATTCTATTAATATAATTTATTCTTTTCATCTCCACATCATTGTAATTTCTCATTTAACAAAACCCCTATTAATTTAGCTCCCACAGACTTGCTTGACACTTTAAATAAATTTCCTTCATTTATTTTTTAAAATTTCTGTTTAAATATTTTTTAAGAATTCTTCTTCTTCTTTTTTTCTCTTTAAGGTTTAGACGATTCACCTATACACTAGGCAACTATACTATTCAGAAATAAACACTATAAAAGGTAAGTCAAAATTAATTTATTTAACAATTCACTAATCTTTTTCTCTCTTTTATTTCAGAGTCGACCCCACATTGTGATGGCGTCATGAAATTCATGAACAACAAACTCATATAAAAATCCATTTAAATTGTATCCTTTTTATTATATTGAAATTATTTCAATATATATATATATATATATATATATATATATATATATATATATATATATATACACAAGGCAAAAACTAATGACTTATCTTCCTTAAAAGCTCAACAGGTCACCTGGCGGACGAATCCAAAACTCATCGACCTAGCCGTTCCTCTTATGACAACTAATAAGGTCAGACACAGTTTGGGAAGGGAATAAAGGGACAACATCAAGAAATAAACTTCATCACTTAACGGATAATAATTGAATACAACATCGTCATACAAATCACAAAGAAACGTTTACTATTCTTCAACAAAACTCGAACAGGGTCACAACATAAAACTGGGGAATTCTAAGTGGGTCATTCAACGGTATTACTAAAAAAACTTCAGATGTTTCACTAACATGGTCTCACAATCGACATAAACAATATGTTCACAATAAGCGGCCAGGTACCTTTTTATTATATTGAAATCATTTCAATATATATATATATATATATATATATAATATATATATATATATATATATATATATATATATATATATATATATATATATTATAATGAAAACAGAAATACAATAAATTAACTTAGAAATATATACAACCAGATATACAGTGTTGTTTAGTGGATTTATTTAAATAGTGGATAGAGACATAATTTGTAAGTTATATACTGGATAATATTATAAAAAATAATTATATGAGGGTATTTTTAAGAATTTAGCATAAGAATTAACTTTAAGAAGTTTTTTTATTTTATTTAATATTAGATATTTTTAAGTCAGCATATGCAACCAAACATACACTGTAGTGTCAAAGTCAAAAAGTTATTTATTTTTGGAATGTTAATTTAGAATATAATTGTGGATGTAAAATAGTAAAAATATATTTAGTATAAATGTTTAGGTTACATATAATAGTGTAGTTCTGATCTGGAGAGCCTAAAGTCAAGTAAAGTATAGATAGAAAACTCTAGAAATGTCAATGGGACTGTATACATAATACATCACAGACAGGAAATCATTCCAAATTTTTCAAATAGAAACAAATAGAATGATTCGAACATTATTTATTGCTGGAATATTCTGGAAAGAAAAAAGATATATATATATATATATATATATATATATATATATATATATATATATGTATATATATATATATATATATATATATATATATATATATATATATAGGCTATGTAATTTGGTCAGAGAAGTCAGTCAGTTATGAGTTAGAGTTCAGTTCAGTTACCAGTATGATCAGATATCAGTTAGTAAAGTTATAATTCAAGAATTTAGTTACAAGAAGATTATTAATTGAGTCAAGTGAGTTAGTTAGAAGATATTAAATCAGTTACAATATTATTATTGAGGAGTTAGTTATAACAATTCAAGGATTATTAAGTCAGTTGTTTATGAGGTTATGAAGAGATTCTTAACTAGCAGAAGGCATTGATTAAGTTGAATGAATTGTTAAGTTAAATACAGTTGGAGATTAATTATTACTACAGTGGTCTAGTGACAGTTTTGAAGTTAATTCGTTGAAATAAGCATTCAATAATACAACCACAAGATCCGGTATATTTCAAAGAACATTATATGGAAATGATAAAGAGTTAAATATATATTTATATGGTGAGTGGAGATAATTAAGTAGGAACATATTAAAATAGTTGGATAACCAAGGCTTAGTAAGAAGATATCGAGTGGTGATAATAACTTTAATTTTGTAAAAACTTTAGGCGTTCAGTGAAAGAAGGTACCAACTTTTGTTAATAATTTAATAATTGTAAGAATTTCAAATTTTAGATAGATTGTTCTAAATTGATATTGCTTATATTAGATATATAGGT
Source organism: Diabrotica balteata (assembly GCA_918026665.1). Classification (NCBI taxonomy): domain Eukaryota; kingdom Metazoa; phylum Arthropoda; class Insecta; order Coleoptera; family Chrysomelidae; genus Diabrotica; species Diabrotica balteata. The sequence continues at coordinate 69,147,557 of OU898282.1, read as the reverse complement.
TTGTATCATAATAGTTATAATATAGATAATTTAAAAAAAAAAGTACTTACAAACTAATTCTTTGAGAACCGCGATAAAAACCCTATACTTACATATATCATTCAAATTTACTCATTGCTCATACAACAACAACACATCATAACATATATATATATATATATATATATATATATATATATATATATATATATATATATATATATATGTATATATATATATACATATATATATATATACATATATAATATATACATATATAAACAAACAACATAGTTTATTAGGGTTGTAGTCAGAAAATTGGCCCGGGATGTCAAAGAAACACTCTTTTGACTTTTTGTCTAGCTTTCCGAATTGTCTTATCCATTTTTCAAGACACTGTAATAAGAAAAAAATGTAAATATTTACAAACTATTATAAACTAAATTTTACTATCTACCAAAATTTTAAAAATAGAATGTATTTTGTCCAGTAATTTATATTTTATAAGTGTTATTAATGTTGAGTGTCAATGCTTTTATAAATTATCTCGACGTTTAGTAAGTTACACTGAAGAATATATTCCCTTGGGATAGCTGTCATGTCTATTTGTCTTCTTTTCGGGCCATTGTCATGTTAAATCGTCTCCTCGTCTTCTTTTCGGGAAATTGTCATGTTAGTTTGTCTTCATCTTTTTTATTCGTTGTCTCAAGTGGGTGCTTACATGTCAACATGGGGGATGTTTACATATTGGGGCATTTACTTACACATAATTGTGAGAACGTTTACATGCCACCATTGGGGCGTTACATGTCACCATGTGACAGTAGTTCACGTAGGGCGTTTCTATGTTGACATTATGAATGTACATCGGACAGGGAGGTCTAGAACATAACAGATGAGAAATAAGAAGAATTGTGACTGTCGAGAAGAAGACAAGATGACGAATTGACATGACAGAAAAGAAAGAAGAAGAACTGCGACAACCGGAATAAAGACGATAGGATGAGTTGACATAACAGATTAAAAAGAAGAAGAATTGTGACAGCGGAAAGAAGAGGAATTGACATGGTAGACAAGAAAGAAAAAGAATATTATGACAGTCGAAAAGAAGAAGAGGGCGGCTATCTTTTGATGTTAGTGGGCGGAGCTTGCGTGGACGGGGCTTGCATGGACGGGGCTTGTGATCATGACACAGATCATGACGGGAAATGACTAAAAATCATTTCAGCGTATTTCAGCCGACTGTCATCATAGGTGACGTAAATACAAGGTCAAAGGAATAAGGACTATACCTAAAGCGGAGTTTGGGTTCAGAACAAACCATTCTTGCGAACTACAGGTTCTACGGTTAAACGAGCATATAACAAAAAGGTAAAAATGTATACAGCTGCAGCTCTCCAAAGGCCAGCAAGACTTTTGACCGAGTCTGGCACAAATGTCTGCTATATAAAATGCATGAATATGGATACAGTGAAGCGATGACATGTCTTCCTGTCGCATAAATGGCCAAGAGGAGGTTCAGTTTTGTCGGAAATCTGGAGGCGTGTATACCGCAAGGAGCAGTGTTGTCGCCTAATCAGTATGCGACCTACACCGCTGATACACCGACTAAACCTAGATCGTAACTAGGCCTGTATTCTGACGATACAGCCATAGCAGCCAGCAGCAGAGATCCGGACATAGCCACCAATCATTTAAGAAACGCCTTAAACAGACTATAAAGATGGTGTGTTACGTTGAAAATCGCATTAAACCCCGAAAAAACATAGACGATTATATACCAGCAAAGAAAAAGTACAGAAAGTAAACAGAGAAATAAGGATAGCAAACATTCAGATACAATAAAATGTACCAACGAAGCAAAATACCTTTATATCATTCAAATCAAACGGGCTACAAAGCAAAAGCGTTAAAAAGTTAACTCTCTTCTCTAATAGGCACAAGAAGCAAATTAAGATTCCAAACAAAAAGAAGATTGGCAAACAGTGTAATATTTACCAACACTGGAGTATGCATCAGTAGTATGGAAATATATCTACAAAACTAAAAAAAAAAACAAAACCAAACAATGCGAAATCAGATAATTAGAGATGCCTCATATATACCTAAATACGTACCTTCAAGGTACATATATAGGGACTGAAAACAAAAAAGTATCCTACTTACAATGGACGAAAAGGCATACGGAATCTTTGGTAGCCTAAGAAATCATCCGAACCTGAATCTAAGAGAGCTACGACGAAAACGAGAGGACGGAACATAGATAGCCAAAACACTAAATCGCAGGATATATAAAAATAGCCAGACGGTAGTCAAACACAATTAATATTAGGCAGATAAAAGATATACCCAAAAAAAAATATGCTCTGATGAGTGGGTATGCAATTTTGGCGAGGTGGTACCCTAAAAAAGAGCATCATTACCCCTAAGTCAAGTAAGTCTTTTGTCAGGTCGACCTTTAATTAGTCGAGAAAGTAATTAAAGCATTTGTCAGATAAATTCAAATTCATCAAAACAGCCACTTAGGTATAGACCCCTAACGTACGTGTGTGTGCGTGTGTGTGCCTGTATGTGTGTGTGTGCGGGTGTGTGCGTGTGTTTGCGATCGGGTGCATGTGTGTGTGTGTGCGCGTGTGCGCGTGCGGGTGCGTGCTTGCGTGCGTGAGTGTGTGTGTGCTAGTGCTTTAGCTTAACCCGGTCCCTAAGTAAGATAGATATTTTTCGGTACTAGGACCAGAACACCTTCATATCCTTAATCAAATGGAATAGTCGAGCGGATGAACCAAGCAATGGGTAAACACCTGTCTAAAGTTGTATCCGAACTTCAAAGAGATTAAGACCAGCTTATTCATTTATTCCTAATGGCCTACCGCTCGACCATAAAAAAACTACAGCCCAGACTCCAACCTGCTTGAAGTTAGCCAGCGACGGAATGAAAGATCAATATGATTCTTGGTGCAAAAAAATTTTTAAATAGGTGATCTTGTTTGGCTTGATAATTCACAACGTCGTCAAGGCTTGTCTCCTAAACTGCAAAGACAATTAAAAAGTTCGTATACAATTAAAAAAAATAAAAATAAATTACGTGATATACCAAATTAAGAAGTTGCCCACAGGTAAGTCAGAAGTTGTCCACATCAATCATGTGCCTTATGCTGGTCCAAAAGAAACAGAAGAACCATAAACCCTTCTACATAACCAAAGAAGTTCAGCAGTATTTATTTACTGTTCCGTAAAAGTATCTCTATCCTACTGTGTTGCCCAAGACCGAAGATGACTAAAGTAATCTCGTCCGTATTCAATAAGAAGTTTGGTCGCTTGGATGAGTTAAAAAATCAGAAACTTGAAGTTGGAAGGGTCATGCGATTAGAATATGGTCCTCGATCTTTGCTGTATATGGTAACCAATACACATTATACAGAGATGGCATTCTACGAGGATATATGGTGTGTTCTAACTACTTTGAAGAAAATCTTGTGCAATAAACACATAAACAATTTGGCTACACCAACGATAGACCATGTACTAGTAAATTTGGATTGGAAGATTGTGAGAAGCATGGTTGACGTGATTTTTCGAGAAACCAGTGTAAGAGTTACTGTGTGTTGCATTAATCCGATAAAGTCATGTCCTTCAAAAACAGTAGATTGTTACTATTGTTTCTTAGGAGTCTTCAAAGCTGGAGAGTTCTGTAGATTCCGCCATCATGAGGATAGAGTTGATGATCGGGACGCTCAGATCTAGGAGGGGAGTACTGTAACGTAAAGGTTTATTTCTACGTATCTCATAAAATAGTTGCATGTTTTATTCCAATCCATCTATTAGGAAAAACATTATTTAGGTGCTTCATCTTGCTGGTACGAATTGTAGTGAATTGTCCGGTAGCTGAGAATATTGATGATTTGGGTATAGAGCCGCAAGTGTGGAAATTATTCGCTGTTAAAGTAAATTCCAATATTTGTTACCTTTCAATGAACCGTCAATACAAATTTGCGAACCAGTATATATTTTATTTTGTTCCAGATCAGACTTGGGCAGGTATGAATTGTGAAGAATGAGACATAATTTTGTCAAGAGATTTTTTGCTTTGTTTTTTGACATATTTGGCTTTGGTTGTAAGTTTTTTGTGAACTATAAGATTGGCAGAAGTATTATTGCGGCTCAATTTTTTGAGAGCGAAATTGAATTTGTGAATAGCTTCTTCTTTAAAAAAAGATGATTTATTGGGAAAATGATTGCTATAATGCAAATCTCAAGTAATACAGAAAAGAAAAAGCCAAGATCTATAGCGAAGAAAGTATTGGATGATAAGGTAAAGTGTGTATATGAGGACGTATTTAACAGGCAAGAATCAAATACATTTAAAACGTTTTCAACAATTTACCTCTTCCAAATGTACAACTGAATCCCCACATAGTACTATAAGCATGGTTCACCTATAAGCATGAAGGGTTGGGGAAGCTGAAAAATTAGATCAACCAATTCTTCTTCTTTTAATTTATAGTAGGGGAAATATGTAGAGTACATATAGTAAGTTTGGTTGCACACTATCCAGTAATTCCTAAAGCTTTAAGGTTAGTGGTAAGATGTCGTACGGTTGGTTTTTCCTCCATATTGCCTCCAGTTCCAGGATGGTTTCCAACCGAAGCTCTTGAGAAAAACGAGGGTTTTTCGATCCCATCATCTAGGTATTCAGAGAGTTATCTATCCTCGCCTTACACTTAGCGAGAGGTTCACACGGGTAAGTTAATTTTGACAAAATATGCTAAGTCTTTGCAAAAATTATAAAGCAAAGAAAAGGTAATTTATTATTTAAATGGTTAAATGTTTAAAAAGTAAATATATAACAGCATTAAAGTAAGGTAGCGATAGTTTCCAAATAATAACGGACTTTCATTTTTTCGGAATTTCATAATTTATTTTAAGTCGTTGGTTTCCATTATCTATGGTAATGATGGACAATCTACCCATTGGTTGCAAATTTCTTGTTACGGGAAGCGGATGATATCTTGGCTTTTGACAGCTGTGGCGCATCTGTACTCGACCCAATTGCTAAGGCAGTCGACCCAATTGCTAAGGCAGTCGGTCGGATATGGTCCGATCACATCGAAAGATATTCTTTCCTCCGGATTAATTGGTTCTCTGGGGATGATAAGTACTTTTAGCTATCTGGCTACCGCTTTAGTGGTAGCACAGGTCAAACATGATCTCACGTATTTAGTGACATTCTTGAAAATCCTTGGCAAGTAGTAAACGTCTTTGACAGCCCTCGTAGTCATCTCTTTGCGGGAGTGGTTAGTTATCATGATAGCATTCTACGACTTCAGACCTGAAGCAATCTGAGGCAATGATTTTTCGGGCATCTTGAGCGAAGTAGTAGGCTACTGTTGTTGTCTACCAGGACCCTTCAGCTAGCGGGGACAAATAAGCGAAATCTAATTTAACATATGTAATATTTTTTCACCTATTTTTCACTAATTTATTACCACCCTAATAATTTTTTACTACCAAACCAACCTTAAGGTAGAGATTCTGCTGGCTTAAGGTTAAAGCTAGCAGAATTCGAAAAAAAATCTTTTTGCCTATGGCATATTTTTTCACCCATTTTTTACTAATATGTTACCACTCTAATAATATTTCACCACCAAACTACTCTTAATTGGAGTGATTCTGCTGGCTGATGGTTCAGAAAAGAAGAATTTAAAGAAAAAATGGTCGATGGCGTTTTGTCATCGATTTTTCACTAATTCATTACCGCCCTAAACATATTTCACCACCCACCTTTAAAGGGAGCGATTCTATTGGCTTACGATTCAAACTAGCTGAATCTAAAAAAAAATATATTTTTATGATATATTCCTGTTCTGCTAGGTTTTTATGTGTTTATTACCACCTCAGCAATTTTTCACCCCTAAAGTACCCTTTATGGTAAGTCAATAATTCTGTTAGATTAAAATTTAAGGGAAAAAATTCTTTTTTTTTTGTAAATTCACAGTCCTCTAGTTATAACTGAAATAAAAAGTGTTTTTAAGTTTTTACTAAACTCTAACCATCCTAATAATTTTGCTCCTCTAAACCAATCTTGTTTGAAAACGTTCCAGCTAGCTTAATATTTGAGCCAGCCAAATTAGCAAAAAAAAATTTGAAATACCACAGTGTTCTGCTAGGTTTTAGCGAATTTATTACCACCCTAGTAATTATTTACCCCTTAACTAACTCTTATGGGAAGCCAATAATTGTGTTGGGTTAAAATTTAAGGTGAAAAATCATTCGTTTACAATTTCACTCTCCTCTACTTATACCTGAAATAAAAAAAGTGTTCTGTTAAGTTTATACTAAACATTGATCACCATGATAATTTTTCACCCCTAAATCAATTTTATTTGGTAACGTTCCTGCTAGCTTAATATTCGAGCCAGCGGAATTAATAAATAGTATATTACTTTATGAGGCGGAGAAGCATGACTTTTCTTGACGCGCCCGATATTACGCGCCGAACGAAGTAAAGCGCATAATAGAGGGCAAGTCAAGAAAAGTCGCTTCTTTGCCGAATAAAGTATACTATTTTTTCTTCAAACGTAGCAATTTTTAACCATAAATAGTACAATTCATACGCTATTTTTACTCGAAATTAACTGTGCCAACTATCAAAGTCGTCTAGATGTTAGAAATTAAAATAATTAAGTCGTCGGTGTGATTTGCGTCTCCCTGGTTACAGTTGTTTGCAATTATTAAAGACAGCTTATTGTTGTTGCAACCGCAAGCGCAAATTTAGTGCAAAAATAGAAAACCTAAACGAAATTGAGTCCGCAGCTAATGATGCAGTAGCACGTTTGGGGCCCTCCAAGTCCGGAATAAAGTATCGGTTAGCGTACAAGCACTTCCAAGAGTGGTGCAAGTGGATACAAGAGGAGTACACCACGTTACCGAAGACGTTTTACTGGCATATTTTAATGCGGTCACGATACTCTATGATAAAATCCGAGTTAGTTATTAAAAAAAAATGTGGATACAAGCAAATTTTTTAAGTTACGTGCCTTTCTGAAAAAAACAAGCGAAGGATATACTGCAAAGAAATCTCAAGTTTTCATTAAAGACGAGTTTGATAAATTTTTGTTTGAAGCGCCAGATAAGTTGTATTTAGGATTAAAGGTAAAAAGAATTATATTGCAAAGCATGTAGTATACTCTACTAAATTATAAAAATATTTCAGATTGTTTTGTTAATTGGGGTTACCGGCGCCTGTCGATGCGACAAAATGGTAAAAATGAAGACTGTGGACATTGAGGATAAAAAAAATGTAATAATTATCAAAATCCCAGACAGTAAAACAAGACAAATTAGATCTTTTACGATAATTGGTCAAAACTACATTAGACTGTATAAAAAGTATGCATCACTGCGGCCTGAAAATTTCACAGAAAACCGATTTTTTATTAAGTACCAAAATGGAAAGTGTTACCGAAGCGTCATGGGAATACATTAGATCAGCGGAGTAGCCCAAAAAGTTGCTAGATATTTAAATTTAAACGATGCAAGCGCATACACGGGTCACTCTTTACGACGAACTTCAGCAACACTTTTAATTGATGGAGGCGGAAATCTAGAATGCCTCAAACGACATGGGGCTGGAAAACAAGCACGGTTGCCGAAGGATATATAGAGAATTTAATAAGAAATAAGAACGATAATGCTCAAAAAATTTTAAAACCTCATGATTCGCCAACATCGGGAATGATTGCTGAAAGTTGTTCTCGACCATTAGTATCATCAACAATTACCAATGCGTATCAAGAGTCGGGAACATTTTTGCACGGTTTCAATTTTGAAAATGCCTCATTAACTAATTGTACTTTTAATATTACTATAAATAAAAATGATGTTTAATTGTTGTTAATGACATTTGTATTGTTGCTTTGTGACTTGTTTCGTATTGTTGCCATGACAACATTTTTCCTCCGCCGCGCCGTAAAGAAATGGGAAAAAACTGCTGCCAGCGGAGACATCAAACTTTGACAGGATCAAGTTAGATAAGTAATGTCATCATTATTTGACGTTTGAAGAAAAAATAATTTATGAAATACCACAGTGTCCTGCCAGGTTCTTACGAATTTATTACCGCCCTAGTAATTTTTTACTCTCAACTAATCTATGTGGAAAGTCAACAATTATTAGTTTAAAATTTAAGATGATGATAAATCTATTTTTACAATTTTTCTGTACTCTATCACTCAATAATTTTGTTAGGTTAACAATTATGGCGAATTTTTTTTATATATATTTCCCTGTACTCCACTTATAATTGAAATATAAAAGTGTTTTGGTCAGTTTTTGCTACACTTTCACAATCCTAATTATTTTCCACCACTAAAGCAATCTTATTTGGAATCGTTTCCGCTAGCTAAGTATTTGAGCCGGCAGAATAAAATTTTTTTTTGAAATACCACATTGCTTTGATAGGTTTTCACAAAGTTATTACCATCCTAGTAATTTTTCTTCCCTTAACTACTCCTTGTGGGGTATTCGAGCTTCCAATACTAAGTTATTAAGCGAAAGCTCGAATATTAAGCTTAATACAAATAAAAATTTTTAAGTACTACATGATTCTGCTCGATTTTTACTAATTTTTCACCTCTCAACTAATCCGTCGTAACTTATGTTAAAATAAAAAATGTAATTATTAAATACCACTGTGTGCTACAAAGCTTTTCCAATTCATTTACCGCATTCACAACTGTTTATTCCTCTATAAGAAGCCAATAATTCTGTTGGGTTGAATTTTTAACTGACAAAACATAATTAAAATAGGTATTTTGAATATATTTTTTTGTGATGTAATTTAACTTTAACCTTTTACTATTTTTTACTATCTTCATATTTTTCACATAATACACTGGGAGTAAATTCCGCACTTTACACTCTAATTTTGAGGGAGTAAAGGAGTACTTCTTCTTCTGGTATAAAAAAAGCACGTCTTCGCATTTCAAGAGTTAAAAATCAACTATAGACGTGATCGTGCATAGATAAATGTGCATTGGTTTTACCTATTAAAAATTACTCAAACACTATTGCATTTAGCATAATAAAACACACTCAGGGATATTACAGAGGCGCTATATTTGCAATTTATTGCCAAAGTTGACTAATAGTGAAGGGGCGGTATTAATCTAATATCCGATTAAGACTGCAGCCCCGACTCCTTGATTGGCGGTACACTTCGCTCAGGTCTATAGATGTACTTAATAAATACAAAATCTTTTAATCTTTTAACAATAGGCACGCAAGTTGTCCCGACCCTCCTTTACAATAAGGTAATTAATGCAATAGACATAATAAAATTATTTCAATTTGAATATTTCTTAACTTGCTTTCAGTTATTATATTTTGATAAAAGGGGCATAAAAGAGACAAAATTGACTAGGCTATAGGCTATAAAAATAAAGTAAAAGTTTAGCACAGTCCTTTTGTATTTCCAAAAAGATTTTACATTTAGCTAGCGTGAACGCATAGCTTGTTGAATGTTTCCCATTAACTGTGGCTTGGGGGGATAAAAAATTATTAGGATGGATAAAATTCAGTAAAAAGCTGGCAAGCAATTTATACTTTCAGTTACAAGTAGAGTACAGTAAAATTGTAAAAATAGATTTCTTATCACCTAAAATATTAACCCAACAGAATTATTGACTTCTCATAAGGAGTATTTGAGGGGTGAATAATTACTAGTGTGGTAATAAATTTGTAAAAACCTAACAGAACACTGTGGTATATCCTAAATATTTTTTGGAATTCTACTAGCTTTAACCATAAGCCAGTAGAATCACTCCCTTTAAGATTGGTTTGGTGGTGACATATTATTAGGTTGGTAATAAATTTGTAAAAATGGGGAAAAATGCCATCGGCAAAAAGTTTTTTTTCTGAATTTTGCTAGCTTTAAACTTAAGCCAGCAGAAACGTCCCATTAAGGGTGGTTTAGTGGTGAAAAATTATTTGGGTGGTAATCAAATAGTAAACAATGGCTGAAAACCTAACCTTAACTTGAACCTTAAGCCAGAAGAACCGCTTCTTTTAAGGCTGGTTTGGTTTGGAAAAATTAATGTGGTGGTAATAAATTTATGAAAAATAGGTGAAAAAATATTACGTAGGTTTAAGTGGAATCCGCTAATTTTCCCCGCTAGCTTAACGGTCCTTTGTCTATCGTAAATTCATCAATATGACCTTGTTAGATCTCGTATCTTGGGCCTCTGGTGGTGATTTGTTGCCATAGTCAAATAAATCTCTACATGCCGGTGTGAACTTGGTGATTTCTTCCAACTAGGGCTTGCTCTCAGGTCGTCGAGGATGGGATGGCCTGTACATTAATCGTCCTCGTCTAGGTGACAAAAGTAGAGGAAAGTCCTCAAATTCGGTTTCTACTGGAGACTGGGTTGGCCAAGAGGTACAGTCAATTTGGTTATATTTATCCTCTTTAGTGGTTTGGTCATTTTCTGCTGGGGTTCTGGAGAGGTCGTCAGGAAGGTGATTCTCTTTTCATGGTATGTAAATCATCTCAAAATTAAATTTTTGTAGTAGTAGTGACTATCTGGACAGCTTGGCTTTGTCGGCTTGGTAGCGATCTAACCATAGCAGCACCGTACTGTCGATGGAAAGAGTAAACTTTCTTACTGGAAAAAGTGATGAAACTTCTTGAGTGCCCATATGACTGATAAGCACCCTTGTTCGCTTATGTGATATTTTTGTTTGGTGGCTGCGTATGCTATAATTTTTCGGTCTTCGGCAGAACCTTGGTACAGGACGGTTCCCATACCGTATTTGAAGGCATCAGTCTGTAGGCTAAATGGCCGTTTTATATCCAGTCGATCTAGGTGAAGGTCTCTAGATAAGGCTGTTTTTAACTGGTTGAGAGCTAGTTCGGCTTCTGATGTCCAAATAAAATACTTTTTCTTCGATGTTAAGTTAGCCAACGGAGTAATAATGACTACGAAGTTGGAAACAAAGACTCGGAATCAATTTGCAGTCCAAATAAAACTCCTCAGCTATTTAACTGGCCTGGATCGCTAAAAACCTTGGATTTTCTCACAATGTTTTCCAAGAGATGAGTATCTATGTCGGTTACTTTGTGGACCAAATAGTGGACCTTTACAAATTCGTCCATGAAGCCATTCTTCTTTTTGACGATTACCACTGGGCTGTTATAAGGTTATCGACTTGGTTGGATGACACCTGCTTCAAACATCCCCGGACTTCGTCGAACATGACTTTTTTCTTGGCTGGAGAACATTTAAATAGCTAACTCTGGGTAGTGGTGTGTTTGCAAGCCAACTGGACAATTCTACTCCTTTAGTGCACATCTGCCAACTAGACTAAGCTAAAGTTGATATAATTTATCGATGCACCGGTATCGATGAGGACCTGGACTTGGTTTGAATTAATCTTCGATTCGATTTATGGCAGATTCGAGACTATCTTGATATTGATTGGGTTTAGACAGGGCAACGCATCTGAAGAGATGATTAGTGGGTGCCCCTCTCGTCGTTTTCACGGTTGTTTGGTTGTTGACGTACGTTGGGAGTCGGTTTCTGAGCTGGATTTCTATGTCTCCTGTCGTCTACAGTCTCAGATGTCCTTGGTTCTCTCGGTGTAAACTGTCCGTTATCTTGACTCTGATTTAAATTCTTTACAGCTTTGGGGTTTTGAAGTTGTCGAGTTGTATGCCATGAAATATTTTCGTCGGCTTGTAAATCTTTACAAATTCGCCTCAGGACTTCCTCTGTTTTTAATATGTTATTGCAAAGATGTTTTCGGGCAACTCAGGTTGGTAATGGCCCTGCACCTTTTGCCTTCGTCGATACTAGGAAGTAGTCTTCTGAAACTAGCTAATCGTGTGCTACAAAGCTTTTCCAATTCATTTACCACCTTCACAATTGTTTACTCATCTATAAGAAGCCAATAATTCTGTTGGGTTGAATTTTTAACTGACAAAACATAATTAAAATGGGTATTTTGAATATATTTTTTTGTGTTGTAATTTAACTTTAACCCTTTACTATTTTTTACTATCTTCATATTTTTCACTTAATACACTGGGAGTAAATTCCGCACTTTACACTCTAATTTTGGGGGAGTAAAGGCGTACTTTTTCTTCTGGTATAAAAAAAGCACGTCTTCGCATTTCAAGAGTTAAAAATCAACTATAGACGTAATCGTGCATAGATAAATGTGCATTGGTTTTACCTATTAAAAATTACTCAAACACTATTGCATTTAGCATAATAAAACACACTCAGGGATATTACAGAGGCGCTATATTTGCAATTTATTGCCAAAGTTAAATAATAGTGAAGGGGCGGTATTAATCTAATATCCGATTAAGACTGCAGCCCCGACTCCTTGATTGGCGGTACACTTTGCTCAGGTCTATAGATGTACTTAATAAATACAAAATCTTTTAATCTTTTAACAATAGGTACGCAAGTTGTCCCGACCCTCCTTTACAATAAGGTAATTAATGCAATAGGCATAATAAAATTAGTTCAATTTGAATATTTCTTAACTTGATTTCAGTTATTATATTTTCATAAAAGTGGCATAAAAGGGAAAAATTGACTAGGTTATAGGCTATAAAAATAGAGTAAAAGTTTAGCAGAGTCCTTTTGTATTTCCAAAAAGATTTTACATTTAGCTAGCGTGAACGCATAGCTTGTTGAATGTTTCCCATTAACTGTGGCTTGGGGGGTAAAAAATTATTAGGATGGATAAAATTCAGTAAAAAGCTGGCAAGCACTTTATACTTTCAGTTACAAGTAGAGTACAGTAAAATTGTAAAAATAGATTTCTTAGCACCTTAAATATTAACCCAACAGAATTATTGACTTCTCATAAGGAGTATTTGAGGGGTGAATAATTACGAGTGTGGTAATAAATTTGTAAAAACCTAACAGAACACTGTGGTATATCCTAAATATTTTTTTGGAATTCTACTAGCTTTAACCATAAGCCAGTAGAGTCACTCCCTTTAAGATTGGTTTGGTGGTGACATATTATTAGGTTGGTAATAAATTTGTAAAAATGGGGAAAAATGCCATCGGCAAAAAGTTTTTTTTCTGAATTTTGCTAGCTTTAAACTTAAGCCAGCAAAAACGTCCCATTAAGGGTATTTTAGTGGTGAAAAATTATTTGGGTGGTAATAAATTAGTAAAAAATGGGTGAAAACCTGACCTTAACTTGAACCTTAAGCCAGCAGAATCGCTTCTTTTAAGGCTGGTTTGGTTTTGAAAAATTATTATCGTGGTAATAAATTAATGAAAAATAGGTGAAAAAATATTACGTAGGTTTAAGTGGAATCCGCTAATTTTCGCCGATAGCTTAACGGTCCTTTGTCTATTGTGAATTCATCAATATGACGTTGTTAGATCTCGTATCTTGGGCCTCTGGGGGTGATTTCTTGCCATAGTCAAATAAATCTCTGCATGCCGGTGTGAACTTGGTGATTTCTTCCAACTAGGACTTGCTCTCAGGTCGTCGAGGATGGGATGGCCTGTACATTAATCGTCCTCGTCTAGGTGACAAAAGTAGAGGAAAGTCCTTGAATTTGGTTTCTACTGGAGACTGGGTTGGCCAAGAGGTACAGTAAATTTGGTTATATTCATCTTCTTTAGTGGTTTGGTTATTTTCTGCTGGGTTTCTGGAGAGGTCGTCAGGAAGGTGATTCTGTTTTTATGGTATGTAAATCATCTCAAAATTAAATTCTTGTAGTAGCAGTGACTATCTGAACAGCTTGGCTTTGTCGCCTTGGTAGCGATATAACCATAGCAGCACCGTACTGTCGATGAAAATAGTAAACTTTTTTACTGGAAGAAGTGACGAAACTTCTTGAGTGCCCATATGACTGATAAGCACTATTTTTCGCTTATAAGATATTTTCGTTTGGTGGCTTCGTGTGCTATAATTTTTCGGTCTGGCAGAACTTTGGTACAGGACGATTCTTATACCGTATTTGGATGCATCAGTCTGTAGGCGAAATGGCTGGTTTATGTCCAGTCGATCTAGGTGAAGGTCTCTAGATAAGGCTGTTTTTAACTGGTTGAGAGCTAGTTCGGCTTCTGGTGTCCAATTAAAATACTTTTTCTTCGATATCAAGTTAGTCAACGAAGTAATAATGACTACGAAGTTGGAAACAAAGACACATAGTCAATTTGCAGTCCAAATAAAACTCCTCAGCTATTTAACTGGCCTGGATAGCTAAAAACCTTGGATTTTTTCACAATGTTTTCCAAGAGATGAGTATCTATATAGGTTACTTTGTGGACCAAATAGGATGTTAGACCTTTACAAATTCGTCCATGAAGCCATTCTTCTTTTTGACGATTACCACTGGGCTGTTATAGGGCTATCGACTTGGTTGGATGACACCTGCTTCAAACATTCCCTCGACTTCTTCGAACATGACTTTTTTCTTGGCTGGAGAACATTTAAATAGCTAACTATGGGTAGTGGTGTGTTTGCAAGCCAGATGTCCTTGGTTCTCTCGGTATAAGCTGTCCGCTATCTTGATTCCGATTTAAATTCTTTACAGCTTTGGGTTTTTAATGTTGTCGAAGTTATATGCCATGAAATATTTTAGTCGGCTTGTAAATCTTGACAAATTCGCCTCAGGAGTTCCTCCGTTTTTAATATGTTTTTGCAAAGATGTTTTCGGGCAACTCAGGTTGGTAATGGCCCTGCACCTTTTGTCTTCGTCGATACTAGGATGCAGTCTTCTGAAACGAGCCATCTTGGTTGAAATAAACTTGCCTATGGGCTGATAATTGATAATTTCCGTAGAGTTTGGACATTAGTGATGATCGTTTTGTTGTGTTGTCAAAATCAGTCTGTTTAATTTTTTTTTTTATAATTTAGACCAGTCTACTAGTTTTATAATTTAGACCAGTTTATAATTTAGATAAGCTATTTAATGCTTTGTTCAGATTGCTCATGTGACCTTTTATTTTATTAGCGAACTCTTGTGGATTCTCAGTGTCGTTTTAAGGGTATGTAGATATTGAAGTGGTCCATTTTGTTTGGGTAAGTTTCATTTTTGGTTTGTCTTGTGATCATTCTTCCATTGGTTTGCATTAGACTAGGGTTAGTGCCGTCATTACTTGTATTAATGTTAATAATACTGATTCTATGTCTGGGTTGTGGGATTTTTCCATGGGTACCAACTGCCGCTCTTAAGTAGAAACAAAGTTTTTTTGATTCCATCCTCTAGGTACTCTAAGTTATGTATCCTCGCCTTACACTTAGCGTGAGGTTCTGTTGTCAACAAGGTTGCTACCGGCAGTGTAGAATACTTTAACAGTTCGAATATCTTAAACTTAAATGTATTTAATTTGTTTTAAATGAAATATGGGCCAGTATTCTACGCGCAGTAGGCACCTCGAATATCAACGGAGATGCCGGTTCCTCAAGCCTCAGTGTGTAATCGAGTTACACTTCTTGAGGTATAAAACTGCCGGCAGAGTGTCGACTCTTCGACTACCCCTGTATTGCAAAATAATTGTAAGTCCCTTCGGGTTTTTTAATTATTCTCTCAATCACGCTTGATAGCGAAGGCTCACTCTTTACCGCCTCCTTCCGAAATAATTCCAAGTTCTGTGGAGACCTTTATTCATTTCCAACGAATGGTTTAGCGATGAAGTGCTGCTTCAGCTCGTCCACCAATCGAGGAGTAATTGTAAGTTACCTCGGGCATCTATTTATTCCTAACTATCAGTAGTCTATCGGAACAATAGTTTGACGCGATCTAAAACAGTTTTAAGTCGATCTGACTTTTCCTATTTTGAAAATTAATATCTCTCTGACCAGTGAGAATGGTGAACACTTTATACATTAAAAAAAAAATAATGTAGTGGAATTAATGAGATATTAAGAAGGAGCCAGTGGAGTAGTATTCTTCGGTAGTAAGATCTTCAGAAAATGTGTAAGAGTCGGGGTCCAGTTTGTATTTAATTTTGTTCTGAAGACAAGTTAAACGGTTTGGAAAGCTTATTTAAACCTTGTAGAAGAGAGGAAATACCTGTAGTAAATTTGAATGCTTCCGCTAAAGGGTCGGAATTACCGAAAGTATTTACAAGAAAAGCAATTAGTTGCGTTTCTTTATGCGATAATGAGGTGTCAGTTTTAGCATATACATTAACAGCCTATGCAAATTCGTGATGTAAATCCGGACTATTCAAATAATTTAAATTATTTTGTAAATACGTGTAAGTTGGTTAAACTTAAAATTTTTGTGTATAAATAGCTAAGTGACATGTTCTAGCTTTTGTTTTAGTCAATTCGATTTATCAAGTGACGCAATCAGTTCGAGAGGGGTCGTCAATCTTTACTGTTTTAGGTTAGCATTGGGAAA
The DNA here is from genome assembly GCA_918026665.1 of Diabrotica balteata. Classification (NCBI taxonomy): domain Eukaryota; kingdom Metazoa; phylum Arthropoda; class Insecta; order Coleoptera; family Chrysomelidae; genus Diabrotica; species Diabrotica balteata. The sequence goes on along the minus strand of OU898282.1, from coordinate 69,131,191 downwards.
TTTATTGGTTCCAACATTTGCTTGCAAATTATTACAGAAAATAGTTTTTCATCTACATGCAATAGTTTCTTGATTAAAAATAGTTAATAGTTGTACTTTTTATAAAAGACTAGTTTTTGGGCCAAAAACAAAGTAGAATTTATAAAAATAGATTAGGCTGGTATTAGGGCACAATTATAGTAGATAATCTAATTTCGGCCCTACTCTTGGACCTTATAACGAATATTAGTGGTTTTTTTCAATTTAACTTTTTGTTCTTTAACATTAAAAATTAATAAAAAAAAATTTTGTAACATATTCAAGTTAAAATATATAGTATGACAATTAATTAATTACGAAAAAAAATTAAATGTACATAATTTTATTTTAGTCTGGGCGGTATTAGATTTTATTTTATTTGGCATGTGCTCTAATCTCCACCTAATCCAAATTTAGCCTGACATTGTATCTACAAAAAAAGACTTAATTATTCACATTTATTTATTTTTTTTCTAGAATCATGGTCAGAACTAAAAAGCCTAAGACAATGCAAAAAAATATTCACAAGTTCTACTAGACCGGACCCTAAATGACATAATAACTGGAATGTCTGCTATAAAGCAGACTAGCAGTCTACTATAAAGCACCCAAGATGCATTGTATACCAAAACGTACATTGAAAGATAAAAGAATACAAAAGTATGCTTTTGTCGAGGGTTTTCCGATGATATGCGCTGACACGGGTTTTTCCTTGACACGTGAGCATTAACACTGTAGTAGTAGTGCTCATTAAAAATCCAAAGTAAGCCAATCCATTTAAGAATGGAATTTCTAACATTTCCTAACCCAGCATGCGGAAGTAAAACCTCGTGTATCATAAAATCTGATAGCTAACCGTTTCTTCTTCACAGAGGAAGAATAAAAAATTGGTTCAAGAAAGTATATGATTATTTCAGTAAAAATGGCATCATAGACGTGTTTAAAGATGCAAGCCGAATTTTCAAATGCGACGAGACAGTCTTTTTCATCACTCCACAGGACAAACAAGTTTTAGTTAAAAGAGGGCTAAAATTGTATATAAAAGAACTGCTAACGATGAAAAAGAATGTCTGACCGCAGTAGCAACAGTATCCGCTAGTGGAGATATCCCACCACCAATAATTTTGTTTCCCTATATCTACAAGTCTACAAAAACATTACGTTCCAACTAAGCCAATAGGTTGGGGTATCAGATACAATGAAAGTGGATGGATGAATACAGAAACGTTTTATGAGTATGACGCAAACTATTTTAATAACTGGTTGAACAAAAAAACATTAAGCGACCTGTTGTATTATTTTTGGATGAACATGTTAGCCATATATCTCTGGTATTAAGCAAGTTTTGTCGTAAAAATGGAATTGTTTTGGTAGCACTGATTCCAAATTGCATACATATCATGCAACAACTTGATGTTGCTATATTCCGACCTGTCAAACTACATGGCACAAAATAGTTCATGATTTCTGAACCTATTTTGAAAATAAATCTCCCATAAATTATGCTGAATCTCATTTTTTCACTCCTCCAAAATTTCCAACGACATTTAAAAATGCATTTTATTTCTCCAGAAAAATATCTAAACTGTCCAAAAGACAGGCTATAAAAAAAATTAACACCTGTAGTAACAATTGCGAAAGATTTTATGGAGAAACTAGATTACCACGGAAGAGTAGAACCTGAAAAAAATAAAAGAAAGCAAGGAGAAAACAAAATCTTGAATAAAAAGGAAAATGCATCTAAGATCTCGAAGAAAAATGCAGAATCTGATGGCAAGAGAACAGAAAAAATTAAACTTTCCAAAGCTATCAAATTAAACCTAAACGATGAAAATGAAAAAAAAAACGAGGAGATATAGATGAAGCAAATAAAAAAGAAAATGAAATTTTAAACAAAAATGTTGGTTCTGGCAGAAAAACAAGTGAAAGAACTATAAAGCCAAAAGGTAACAATTATATGGATTTAAAGGTGGCGACTACAAACTATGTGACTACGTCATGGCAGCTTACGAATATCATTGAAGATGACTAGACAGATTAAATTATTTGGTGTGATCCAAGGAAATTGTTTGTTTAATTGCACCACCTCAGTACATTCATAAATTGGGTCTTTTTTATATACCTGAGATAAATAATTTGTAGGTCTTTCATAGCTTATGCAATAAATGAAAAAAAGGCTGTTGTTAAGTAACTTTGATATACGAGTCGGAATTTAATTACCATTAGGCCGGAATTACTCCTAATTTTTCAACATAGGCCGGAATGAAAGTTTTATGCATTTTAGTGAAAACAACTTCTTGGCAAAAAACAAACACATTTTTTACTTTTTTATTAATTATTTTGATAAAGAAAACATCAAGATATTAAATGTAGGTGCTTTATATTTATTTGCTTTATTATTTTGTTTCCTTAGTATTTGCGTCTAAAGTCAAATATTCCTTAACTGGGCGTTATTAGGTCGGTTTACCTTATAGCAAATTATTTTGCTTATTATTTCATTGTAGGTACTTGTGACTTGGATGTTTTTGTTTTATTTTTGGATGGTCTTTAAATAATTTGTGACATAATGGCTTTAGAAGAAGCTAAAGTATTTGGATTGAAAATACTAATAGTTTCCGGTAAGATAGAAGGTGGAGCTTCCAGGTAGCTATACATCTCATACGAAGTAGGCATCAAGATCACAACAGGCATGGCAGGAAATTACTTGAGTTCGATAAGAACAAATTCAGGAATCAGATACGGAACCTACTAGGAGGAACTACCGACTTTAATAACTTTAGAGACAACATAATAAAAGCACACAAAGCGAGCAGCAGAATCTTGCGTGCTAGCAGAACTTGTGTGAGACGTTGTAGAATGATATATGTGGCGAACCATGCAGGATCGCCACTATGACACTAAGGTCAGGGACCCAATAGAAACTGTGCGATAGCAAAAGTAGGGAGATAGCGAATACCCTGTTTCCTACCAAGCCAATAAACTTCCTGATTAGAGACGATAAGAACTGTCTCAAAGAATTAACGGCGGCAAACTCAACAGAACCGCCAATTTCATCAAAATAAATAAATCATCTGGACCGGACCATGTGCCACCAGAGGCGATAAAACTACTAGTAAATGAATGGCCAGAAGATAGTAGAAAAACACTTAATGAACTGCTAACAAGACATTTCCAGACCAGTTAAAACTAGCTAAGCTTACACTGATATACAAACCCGTTAAAAACAAGGACGAAGCCAATTTGTATAGCCGTGTATGTCTATTAGACTTTATGGGACATCTATATCAAAATATTGTCAAAAATATTGCCTAGAAGATGAATTAAGTGAAAGAAAAACTATTTTCAACAGACAATGCGGATTTAGAAATAGTAACTCAGCAATAGACGAAGTAAAAAGTTTAACAGATACTCTAGAGAACACAAACAAATATGGGCCATGCTGGTTATGTTTGATGTAAAGAATGCCTTTAACTCTGCCAACCGGGTATATATCATAACAAAATGCAATCAGTACGAGTGTTAGGATATCTCATCAATATCAATAAAATGTGTTTTACTAACAGATACGTTCTTCTTCTTTAAGTGCCATCTCCGCGACGGAGGTTGGCAATAATCATGGCTATTCTGACCTTCGAGGCAGCTGCTCTGAACAGTTGCCTTAAGCTGCAACCAAACCACTATCTCAGGTTCATCAACCAGGAAACGCGTCTTCTTCCTACGCTTCTCGTACCCTCTATTTTTCCTTGAATTATGAGTCTCAAGATGTTGAATCTTTTGCCTCTCATTACATGTCCGAGATATTGCAATTTCTTTTCTTTCATTGTATTTTCCATTTTCTTCTCCCTGTCTATTCTCCTTAACACTTCTGCTTTCGTGACTCTATCTACCCATGAAATCCTTAGCAATATTCTCAATGTCCACATTTCCAACGCGTTAAGTCGATTTACTGTATTCCGGTTTAATGTCCACGATTCAGCTCCATAGTAAAGTACACTGTGTACATAGCTTTTAATTAGCCTTATTTTGAGGGCCAATGTCAGATCTTTGCTGCATAAAATCTTTTTCATTTTCACAAAGTTGGCATGTGCTTTTTCAATTCTGACTCTTATCTCTGCAGTATAATCGTTATCTTCTGTGATTATCATTCCCAAGTAAGTATATCTTTTTACTCTCTCAATCTGCTGGCCGCCTATCGTTAATATTTTATTTGTATTGTTGTTCTTACTAATTTTTATAAATTTGGTATTTTGATGTTAGGAGAGAGTCCGCATTTTCCACTGTATCTTAATATTTTGTTTATTATTCTTTCGTCTTCCAAGTTGTCGGCTATTATGTTTGTATCGTCGGAATACCTAATGTTAATTAATCTTCCGTTTACTTTTATGCCGACTGTCTCGTTTACCAAAGCCTCTTGTTTATTTCTTCAGAATACGCATTAAACAATAACGGCGACAGTGTGCAACCTTGCCTGACCCTTCTCCTTATCTGCACTTCTTCTGCCACTTCTCTTTCAATTTTCACATTTGATCGTTGGCTGTAGTATAAATTTGATATCAATGTTACATGCCTCACATCCAGATTCTTGTTTTTGAGTACTAATATAAGTCGGTCATGTTTTACTTTATCGAGTGCCTTGTTGTAGCCCATAAAGCATACATAAAGATCTCGATTGACATCCAAACATTTTTGGGTCAACACGTTAAAAGATAATAGTGCCTCTCTTGTGCCCATTCCATTCCGAAATCCAAACTGGGAATCACTAATATCCATCTCCAGCTTAGCGTGTATTCTATTATGGATGGTTTATAGCAGAGTTTTTAAGGTATGTTACATTAGACTGATCGTTCGATAATCACTACATTCCTTGGCACTTACTTTCTTTGGTAGACAAATAAATGATGTCAGCATTTCACGTCGAATGATTCCAGTGGAATAGATTGTGTTTAGTAGTTGAACTAAAAGATCTATGTTTTTTTTATTGACCAGATAGCAATTCACTTCGTATTTCATCTGGACCAGCAGTTTTATTACTTTTTATGGACTTTACTGTATGAACACGTGCACAGATACGTTACAGTGGCAAAAAATACAGAATAAAAGTTAACAGCCGGCGTACCACAAGATTCCGTATTAGGCTCAACACTCTGGTATATATTATATAACGGGGTGCTAGAAATCGACTATAGTAAAGATACTTTAGCTATCGCATACGCAGATGATCTGGCGATACTAGCCACGACTGACTTGAACTAGGAAATCGAAGATAAAATCTGCTGCTGAAAACATACTGAAGAAATGTCAACAGCTGGATGGTTAAAAACGATCTCGAATTAGTAGGAAGCAAAACGGAAGTGGTCATACTAAGAGGACCACGACGAGGACCCAAGTTGACTTTTCAAATTGGTAGTACTAATAAAATGCCTACAAACTCTGCAAAATACCTAGGCATATACATCGACACAGGCACAAAGTACACGAAACACCTGACAAATGTAGTCCAGTGGGCGGGAGAAAGAACGGCGGCTCTACAAGGGATCATGCCGTATATAAGGGGCACAAGCCACGAAAAACGAAGAATGTACCTGCAAGTGGTACAGTCGACCCTCCTACATAACCAGAGCTCAGCAAACGCCCCTATTAAAAGTGACAAGTATGTACCGGATTACTTTAACGATGGCCCTACAGGTGATAGCCGGTACGCTCCCCATTCACCTCCTAGCGAAAGAACGGCAGACGCTCTATAACTCTTAAGACGGCCACCTACCTTAGGACAGAGCCGCCATTAGAGAACAATAACTAACATAATATTTAACAGTTAAACGAGGCACAATGGACCAAAAAATTAATATTTAATGTGATAGAGTGGTACAAATATAAGTTCAAGCGAGTAATTTTTTTATGCAACTTCTGACCGGACATGGATCTTTCAAGTCTTACACGTATCGTATTCGAAAAACCAGCAATGAGAACTATGTCATATATAACTTAGAAGACGACGCGGACCATTGTTTCTTCAGGTGAAAGGTGCTTGAATCAGAACAACATATAATGCGAACAAAGCTAGAAGAGCTTTCCTTTGACAACTTGATACGTGTCGCCATGGAAAGCAGAGAGAACTTTGAATTTCTTGTAGACCAAGTAAGAAAAATTATAAAGAGAAAGTCCATAAAAAAAACTAAGGCAGGATGACAGTGATCTGGGGCAATCCGCCTCCATTCAAAATTACTTACTTATTATTGTATGTTATGTATGTACAGATTGAACGAAATAAATTCGGAACATAGGAATATAATGTATTTCGGCTCAATTCTGCTGTAGCTGGTTGGCCAACAAAAGATTGTCAAATAATTATATTATAAAAAATCCCATACTTCAGCGGGCTGCTGGATTCTGAACTCATAAAAATTGAAAGCTACACATAAATCTACGATTATGCTGTCAAACCAGTTATAGTCCAGGAAATGTAGCATTTCACCTCGCAATTTTTTCGTGCGGCGTGGATTGACTTGAAATTTAACAAAAGGTAGGTAATAGCCTAAGGATCAAAATCTATATCGAACCAAAGTGCGCCAAAGCCTAGGGGGTGGTTGCCACCCCATCTCCGGGGTGAAAATTTTTTTTACGTTTCAACTACAGGTTTCGATTAGAAAAGTGATTCTAAACAAAAAATGTGCTATACATTTTTTTTATAAAATGATATTTTTCAAGTTATTCGCGATTGAAAGTAACAACTTTTAGACGAAAAAATCCACGTTTTTAATCGATTTTTCGCGAATAACTCGAAAATGGTGCATTTTATCAAAATAATTGTAGAGAACAAATTTGTAGCTTTTAAAAAGACAAATACAATTACAAATACAATATCAATGTTCAGCGGTTTTCTTCAAATGCCAAATTTGAAAGATTCAAAGTCAACTATCGGGAAAATGATGCATTTTTGGAAGAAAACTCACAAAACCTTTTTTAAGAGCATAAATAGACCTATCATAAAAAAATAAGGTCAATACCTCATTTTTTACGAAAAAAATCGAGGAAAACAACACCCTAACCACCCCCATAATTAAAATCGATCTTCACCCTTCTGCAATTCCCTTTGTAGATGTATTGTTAATACGTCCAAGAAGTTTGACCCATTTAAAATGCTTAGTTTTAGAAAAAGTACAGCTTAAAGCAAGAAACGATTTACAATTTCATATTTTTTACCCTTCTTTTTTTAAATATGCCCGAAAAACTGAATATATGAAAAAAATAAAAAATTCCAAATTGTAGCTTTTTTAATGACTAAAATTATCCTTTATTTAGATTTGTTGTACAATGAATATTTGGCGAGATATAGCCGTTTAAAGCATCGATTTACGATCAAGCACCATCTTTTTCGAGCCCTTTAAACTCACCCCATTTAAAAACCAAGGGTTCCAAAAAGATTTAATTCACAGATCCTTGTAGCTATTAAAAACCTCTACAAATCGTTTTTGAAGAAACATCTATCGTTAAAAATTAAAGGAAATACGTTAAAAAAACCAGTTAATTTTTTTCCGGAAAATTCCATTAATATAGTACAGTACATTTCGGAGCATAATAATCTACAAAACCGGTATATTAGCTAGTGGGGCTTTATACATTCGAAATTTTAAGCGTTCTTATTTTGAAATCCCATACAACAGAATAAAACATCTGCGGCGTTTCATATGGGTGCAGAAAAGTTGGTTTATACTGTAACTATACTTGTTCTGGGTGCTCAGGTGAAGGGTGCAATAACAGTCCACCAATAATTGAGGAAGATGATGATGACATAGATCACGATGAAGATGTAATTGATGACGAATAAAATTAATATTATAATTGTTTTACCTATAAATGTAAATATTTTCAACTATTTATGTAAATGTATAAGAATATATGGTGCCTTTTTATGTTGATAATTTTTTTTGTATTTAATTATACTTTTTTCAATTTATATCTTATAAATTGGTTTATAAAAACTTCAATGCTGTAAAGGGTGATTTTCAAAAGTTGAAAAGTTGCAAAATTTTGTCAAAAAATTGTTTTCACCTATAGCACTCATAACAATTGATTTTTAAGGGTTGAAAATGTATGAATTTGTATTTTAAAGTATAAAAAACTCACTATTTAACTAATCCAAACCAAATTTCACTCATCTTAGGATTTGTAATATTATTTTACAATTTTTGAAAATTAGGGGTAGTTTTGACCCCTAATAACAATCAGGGTTCATTGGCATGACATAAACTATAAAGCAGAGGGTGAGTTGAGCTCAATTCCAAATTTTTATGCAAGTCGTTTCAAGGTGAAATCATTTTCTTCGCATTACTAATTTTTTTATATTAATCTCTAATGAGGGTCGCTTTTTAAGGGTTGAAATATGATGGAACTTTATTGAAAAGCACGAAACTATCATTATTTAATTAATTCAAACCAAATTTTACCCATATTCAGGTTTAATATGTTATTTTATAATTTTTGACAATTAGGGGTAGTTTTCACCCCTAAGAACAATCAGGGTTTGTCGACATGACATAAACTATAAAGCAGCGGGTGAATTGAGCATTACCGCTCCTAGCTAAAATCCGGCAACAAATCTCCATCATCTCCAAGAATGGATGGTTTTAGTTGGTAGGCAGGGCAACAGTAACACATCCGTTTGCAGGACCTTCTTAAGCCAGGGGTACACGGACTCGGATGTTTTAATCTGCCCTAAATCCAATACACACCGATGGTATGGTGTTTTCCACCCTCTTCCAAAAAAAAGTTGCTATCATTGGTTTTAAGTTCTTTGTCATCAAGTGTCGGTGACTATGCAATGTGCACCATTTTGCACATTTTTAGCTATACTATCAAGTGGCATCAAGTATCAAGGTGTCGGCAGTATGCCTCGGCTGTTAACAAAAAAAGAATTCCAATTTTTTTTAAATATAAATATTCTGTGTGGGTTATTTTAATGAACCAAAGATTTGAGATTTACAAATGAGAATCGAAGTTTGTAGAGAGAAGTCTTCCCGTCCCTAAAATATATAAGTTACCCTTCGAAAGCTTATAATGTAAGCATATGCATCGTCAGTTGTACCACATCTAATACGAGTAAAAGGTGTAATGGAATTTAATGCAAGATCAGAGAGAGTTTTTTCAACAACAGAATGTGGGATAGAATGGCTAACATTAGATACTAAAATTCTTTTTGACGGGGAGATAAGTCTGCGTATGGGAATAACTAGAGAGTTAATTGTAAGACTTGAAATGACAAGTGACAAAATACATATAGCATTTTTCATGTAAAAAAGCTTAAACGTCATTCAAGATTTACGTTGTCAGAACCCCACAACGTTGCCAAAACATCAGCATAGTTAGTAAGTGAGGAATTTTTAAAATGTCAACTATTTATCAAACTATTATATTAACAGTAAATACACTTGGTTTAAAGACTACTGCAACACATTCAAATACATAAGAAAACATTTTAATACAAAATTAAATATTCTAAATTTTAAACTTACCTCTTTTAGGGCTTTAATAGTAAAAACGTCCCGCCATTATTTCTTGTTTAAATTATCTTATATGAAAGCTTATCAGCTTTCTACAGACTATTTATTTGTTTTGGCAAATCACAATCACAATACACAACAATAATTCGTTTTTAAAGCTAATAATCTAAATTTAATATGTATTTATAAATATAATTTATTATTATCAAAGAAATCAAAACATAAACAAAATTCCTACTCTACAAAAGTGGCAACACTTCATACATTTTTGACACACGCTTAACTGTCAACAAAATTTCCGTATCATTTGCCAATTGTCTAATATATTCAATTAAAATTATTATTTTGTCGAATTTATTTAAAATCCTTTATAAGAGGTATATAATAAAATGCCCAAACGGGCTATCACAAAGATATTGCAAAAAGTTTTCGGATTATTAAATCCACCATCAGTGCAAACGAGGTATACATGCTATGAGCCACCAAAATATATGGGTCCAAACCCTTTAAATGATATAAATTTACATTTGCTTTACATTATATGTGGTTACAAATTATGATGTTTAAGTTACCGTTGGAATTGGTAACATGGCGACGTATGACCCTACATAGGTAAAATGGTCCTGAGACGAAGTGTTTTCGAGGACCTGTTGATAACAACTTGATAAGGATTTTAAATAAATTTTTTGTGATATATTGTATACAGCCAGCTACAGGAACTTAGTTTCCTAGTGGATTTTGTCGAATATTAGACTTAAAAAGTTACTTCATAGAATTTATATTATTAATAATACCAAATGTTTTTGGTTATTTAATCAATATAATTCTAAAATTTACAATATAATAATGATTACATTTTTCTGATTATTACACCATGTTGACGCCTATGAAAGATCGAGCAGTTCCGTATAGGTTTCGTATTATTAGCTGTATTAGAAAAATTTGAACTCTAAGGTTGATGTTCTGTAAATTTTTAATACAAATGACGCCACTTTGTATAAATCGTGACGTGCAAGTGTTTTACTTTGAAAAATGGTATAAACTGATGGAGTATTAGAATTAAATAATTGTTATATTTTCTGTGTCGATTCTTTATTAAATGTATCCAAATTTTGAAAGTAATAAATAATTTTTGTTTTGTTAAACAAATTGCAAGTGAAATAATAAAATAGTGAAGACAATTAAAATGAATTAATGTAGGTATATACATATAGCTGAATATGATTATATTTTATATTTCATGTAAGGGAAGAAGTTTTTCAATTGTTAGTAAGGAAAGTCGGTTCGCTATTCCCAGTCAGAGCTGTCTAGTGAATTTAGTAATTATTTTTTTGCGAAGTTAGTTATAGTTTGACAGACTAAAAGTGGCTGGAAATTACTATACAACCAAGCACACGTACTCATAGCCAATATTAATAGTAAACAAACTAAATAGTAAATAAAATAGAACTTTACGAATTACCGACAATCACTATTTATTTATCTGCACCATATAATAAATAGTTATGTTAAATTATAACAACTGAAATATATTTTTTTAAATACAGATTACCCAAAACTTTATGGGTTTAGTATACACTTCCACTATTTATACTAATTCTTCTTTTTTTATTGAAAGAAGTCTGTAATATAAGTTTATTTGACCTGTTAATACTGTGAGCTAGGAAGTAGGTTTCCAGCTATGAATCTGTCAAAATACGCCCGAGTTAAGCGAACGGACTTTATAAAGTATGTCTGAAAAAGTTGGCCATAAATGGGAAATTTCTTCTTCTCTTCTTCTGGACAAATAAAGATATTTTTCATTTTTTACCAACTTTTTTAGACATGAAACGGAAAACTTAAACATAACAGGTCAACATGAACGTTTTAAAACGAGTAAATCGGTACTCACCGGAGGGACCGCAGACCTTCGGATACAATTAGCGTCTCTTTGTAAAGACAATGAAGTTGACTTTATTAAAGTAACAAGACACTACACATTACTCCCCTGAGTTAGTGATAAGTTATAGTCTAAAAAGAAACATTATGAAATTGACATAAAACACAAAACACACACACACACAAAACATTTTCTTTATTGAGACTTAAAATAATGAATAATAACAATAATTATTCCGCATAATATGAATGAATGTAAAAATAAAAATTAATTGTGAAATTAAATTGGTGAGATTAATGAACAACTACACCATTTTGAATTTCTTGATTTATTTTTTCAGCAAACACTGAATCTATTTCAGATATTTGAGCAAGAAAGTTTTGTTTTTGGTCAGCAGTCCAATGTATAAACTATTCTTTGAATAATTTCCTCTAAAAAATAACTATGGTAAAATATTCATAATATAGACAATAAATCAATTATCCTATAAACAGTAAGATAAACAATTTATAGTTTTGCTATGTAATATTTGCTGCATTGAATCTGCATATGTATGTAAAGTAAAAATATCCTTTTTTCCTTTTCTTTCCTTTCCATGTTCTTATATCTGTTGAAATAAAATACTTGACAACATTCCAGTAGAGTATACAAATAAAAACTTAAAACTTAATATTTAATAGTAACAATAATATACCTGATTATAAAAATGAAATCTATAAAATGTTTTAGTTAATTATTACTATATAATTGTAGCTAACCCATATTTACATACCGATATTTGTACTTACTTCAAATTGATTTGCTTTAAGAATTTATATAATAATGAACGACACATATTTTGGAAGAACTGAGCGGTTGTTAATTTCACTTAAAATTTTACCTAAAGTGAGCATTTCGTTCTTAAAAAAGAAGCTGTGTACTATCTGTCGTATAGATGTTTTAACTATTTGTAGGACATTTTACTGCTCCAGTCTGCTTATATTCTTTAATTGTTCTAAATTCTATTGTTGTAAATAGTTGAATTCGCAACACCTAAAATTAGCACATTACTTTAGTAAGTCTTGATTTTAATAATAACTATTCTGTAAAACTAACCTGCTGCCTGTTTTATTTTTACTACCGTGGCTGTTATTTTTATTCCAGAATTATCAATTTTCATGTTTGTACATGTTTATAGTACGTTATTTCTCATTTGATGATAAATGATCCAAATCTACTCGGCGTTTTTAAGGTTGAGAAGGACAATTATCACTAGTACTTGGCATTGAATCCATATTGTTATCTTAATAACACTAATATGTCGCTAAATAGTTCTGAAAAGAACTGTTTTTTTATATAAATGCAAACGAAAAATCTAACGATGTAAGAAATAACACAGAAAATACAAAAAATTGTCGATATAAATTTTGAATTTTAAAATTTCACAAATGTCATTAGTGTCAATATGTCATAATTTAGTGGAGTAAACTTGCCTGCGCTTCGACCAATTACAAACAAGCATTATGGCGCGGAAAATTTGAATTACTCCTCCTGGTTTAAAAACAGACCATAGTAAGTGAGGAATTTTTAAAATGTCAACTATTTGTCAAACTATTATATTAACAGTAAATACACTTAGTCTTAAGACTACTGCAACAAATTAAGATACATAAGAAAACATTTTAATACAAAATTATATATTCTAAATTTTAAACTTACCTCTTTTAGGGCTTTAATAACAAAAACGTCCCGCCATTATGTCTTGTTCAAACTAATCTATCTTATATAAAAGCTTATCAGCTTTCTACAGACCTTTATTTGTTTTGGCATATCACAATCACAATACGCAACAATAATTACTTTTTAAAGCTATTAATCTAAATTTAAAATGCATTTATAAATACAATTTATTAATACATATTATATTATGATCAAATTGTGTAAGAAATCAAAACAAACAAAATTTCTTCTCTAAAAAACCGGCAACACTTTGTACACTTTTGCCACCCGCTGAACTGTCAATAATATTTGATATATTTCCGTATCAGTTGCGTACAATTGTCTGATATATTTAATTAAAATTATTATTTTGTGAAATATTAAACTTTAGAAGTTATTTCATAAAATTTATATTCTTAATAATAATAAATGTTTTTATAATGATGATTATATTTTTCTGATTATTACACCATGTTGACGCCTATGAAAGATAGAGCAGTTGCGTATAGGTTTCGTATTATTAGCTGTGTTAGGAAAATTTGAACTATAAGGTTGATGCTCTGGAAATTTTTAATACAAGTGACGTCACTTTGTGTAAATCGTGACGTGCAAGTGTTTTACTTTGAAAAATGGTATATACTAAAGTGTTTAAAATTTCTTATTACAAATCCCAATAGTTTGTAGGCCTTATTAAAAATATTTATTTAGTGTTCATTAAATTTCATGTTAGCCTGTAGGTATATTCCCAGATCTTCACATTTGGTTTTCCTAGATACTACACCATGATACTATTACAAACAAGATATGCTGAGTGGCCGTTCTAATTTTATTCGACTTTGCGCATGACGTCATAGCGAAACAAAGCCAGGAGACTTGTGTGTATCATATTTTAACGATGCATCATATGGCAACGTTGTTCCAATACTGTAATGAACAACTTCGAAACTTAAACTGTTATCGGTAAGTATACCTCGATGCCATATCTTACACTAAGAAGTCATAACTAGTTACTTTCTGTAAAAACGTGGTTTGAGAATTAATAAGTAATTTGTAAAATTAATTAAAGAAATATATAAATCTACGATTTGATTATGTATATTACAAACAAAATAAATATTGCAACAAAACATAAATTAAATATAAAAGGCTGGTAAAATGTCAAGAATTTGACCATAAAGGAAAAGCGGGTCATACTTGAGACTTTATGAATATCATTTAGACATTTATTTCACAATCTTTATGATTTTTCTCTTGTGGATATTGTAATTATCTTTAATATTTTTATTTAGAAATCGTATTTTAAAATACGTTTTACATCTAAAAAAAGTAATTTTACATCTTCGCTACCATTTACATATTTTGCAGCTGCTATTAAGTTTTTTAAGTAATTCTTTGTTACTTTTAATGTGTCGCCATTATAACTACGAAAAATATGTTCCAATTCACTACATACATCCAAAGTAACTTTTTTTAAAGACCTATCAACAATAAAGTTTTACTTCAGGTTCTATTAAAATGGGCATTAGTATATATTATTATCTATAGAAACATTTATTTGCTCTGCTGTTAAAGTGTGTCTAAAACCAAAATACTCACATGTTTTTCTACATACATTTCTCCATTCTTCTTTTGCGTCTATTTTCAGGCGATGTTTGAGCGCTTGAGGACAATTATGATTGTCCTTCCTTAACAGGGAAGTCAACCAATCAATTAATTGTCCATTACATTACATTTCAAATATTTGTACTAATGGTAGGCTGTTGAAAGATTAGACAATATTGTGCGATATATATAAACAAAAATTATATTGCCATCCCCCAACAATTAATAATTCACACATTTTATTTATTTATTTATTTTTTATTAGGAACTACAAAGTGGATAACATATTACAACAATTAAGGGTAATGTTTATATTTTAAATACATAATATAACACCTTTAACCAGGTACGAAAAAATAATAATAAGAAAATTAATGTTATGGCATAACCATAACCTACACATATAATTACAAAATTCATAACAAAATTAAACAAAACCAAAATGTATATACAATTACATGGACTAACCAGATAATATAGTTTTTGCAAAGGGCCCGTAATCTTTTGCTAAAGGTTTATTATAAAAAAACATTGAATACTTGTGAATTTTCTGTCCATCCTGCCGTCTCCCTAATAGTTTCTATATTTAATCCAGCCCTAGCCCCTCCTGAGGTAGATGCATGCCGAACACTATACCCTTTAAAAATATTGGTGTCTACATTACATAATTTTAAAATATCTTTTAGCCATCTACTCAATGTCTGTGTAGATGCTGCTTTATATGGTTTTTTTATAGTTATAAAACATCTTGTCTTCCAATTGAGGGCGAATGTTTTTAGAAATCTCTAAATAGTGGCATAAAGTCGATGCTACATACACACAAGTGTGGTTTTTCCTTAATATATGAAAATCTTTAAACAGGTTGATTTTTATTTTTTGACGAAGTTTTTATCCTATCTGGTATCAGAATCTCAATCTTATCTTGATTAATGAGAATATTTTTTGAATTTTTATTAGGGATATGGTTTGCAACCTGTGTGCTGAAGTAAGAGCAATTACCATTACAAGTTTGTAAGTAAGTTCCTTCATGGAAAGGTCTGTGAGAGAAAATAATGTTTCTAAATAAACTAATACTATTTGAGGGTCCCAAGTAAATTAATATTTAGGCAATGAAGGTTTGAAGTTATATATACCTTTGTAAAATTTTTTAAAAATGTTTTTATGATTTTGTGGAATATCTATTATCAACGCAAATGCAGCTATGTGAATATTTATAGAACTATAAGTGTAATCCTGATCTACTATAGATTTAATAAAATTAATAATATTTGATAATTCATAAGCAAAAGAGTCTATATTTTTTCTATACTGTACCTCCACCATCTCTTGAAAACAGTATTATACAAATTTAGTGTTTTTGTTGTAATAGATGCAGTCATAATTTGGATGGAATCCTCAGGAATGCCTTTTCTTAAAAATGCTTGCCTGATAAACATGCGGCAGTCAGGATAAGATGTTGGTGTTCCGGATATGGAAGCCTAAAAGGTTTCAAGATTAAATTTTTATCAGGTCCTAAAATCATCTTTTTGCCTAATACCGGCTTATGAAAGGTTGGTCACTAAGGCTGACTTGGCCATTCTGGTACTACCACAATCCCTATGGCTTTGTCACATATTATTTTTTCTAAAACTCGTAGAATAATAGCAAAAGGTGGAAAAGCATAAAATTTTAATCCCTGCCAATTTAGAGTGAATGCATCCACCTTTTCCGATCAGGGGTCAGGTTTCCAAGACACATACCTTGCACATTTTTTGTTAAGATATGCGGCAAACAAATCTATATCTGGAATATGAAGCTGCTCAAAAATTATATCAATTATATATATAAAATTAGAAACAGTATTTTTTAAGTGATAAGATTATCACTTAAAAAATACTGTTTCTAATTTTAAAGATCTTGACTCTGAATCAGCAATAATATTTTCTTTTGTACTGATATAAGATGAAAATATTCTTAAATTTCTGTTTTCACAATATTGCCAAATTTCTCTAGAAATGCTATTTTAATTAGAGTACTGCACAATCCCTATCTTGTTAATACAAGACACCTCTGTTGTATTATCTATTCTTAGCAAAATGTTACAATTCCTATATCCCTTGCAAAAGGATTTCAAGCCATTTTATGCTGCCAGTAACTCAAGAGCATTTATATGTAGTTTCTGCTGTTAACTCCAAAAAACCATGAGTTTTGTTATCATTACAGCATGCCCCCCAGGCTAAAAGAGATGCATCACAAAATATTTCAAGTATATAATTTGATTCTTCTGTATTTTGCTTACTAGCTAGAGTTCCTACCCGCTGGTAGGTAGCGGGTAGGAACTCCTGTTTAGATAGTCCTATCAGAGAAAGTGAATCAATCCCTGCCTTCCGCAGATTCCAGGTGTTTCCTGACCCGTGAAACTAGTACCTGCTAAGGGTCCCTTGTCCAGGGTCACGGATGAAGTCCACAATGGCATCCAGGGCAGAGAAGAAGGTCTTCACAACAGTCTGGAGGACGGAAGTGGCAGCCCACTGGTTTTAGGGCTTGTTTAAAATCGAAGGATAGGTGAGACTCTCTAGCTATAGTGGAAACAACTCACAGATGAAAAGGATACTCTGATGTAAAATCCCTGGCCCTCCAGGTTGGGGGTTGAGGCACCGGGCCAACTCCTCGGTACTCATAAAAGACGTACAATGTTAAGAAGCCTAACCAAAGCCTTGGAACAAAAGATTGGAAACACAGTAGACGAAAACAGCAAAGAAAGCGGTTAATGAATTTTTGTACATGGAATGTACAAGGTATCTTACGAAAAACACCAGAAAAATCATGTCAAAACTTAAAAATGCAGAGATAGATATCGCAGAACTTACAGATTACTTACATTTTTTGAATAACTGAACGATGAAATTATAAAAGTAGTAACATCTAGGGAGATCATACTTCTAGGAGACTTCAACAGCAGAGTTGGATGGGAATTGAATAACAAAGTGGTAGGAACACACGGTGAATACACCAGAAATGATAATGAAACCAAATTAATAACATACAGACAAAATAACTTAAATTATTAAATGGATTTTATCCACATCGCGATATACACAAATACACGTGGATACAACAGACCAGAAATCTGAAATCTTTGTAAGACAAAGAACTACAATTAAAATACAAGATGTGCGAGTAGCCAGAGGCCCATCATGTAGCACCGATCATCATTTGCTAAAAGTTAAAACAATACTCCCAAACAGATACGAAAAAGAAAAAGACCACATCGAGTCAAATCAGTTAAGAAAACAAGTACGGTACAACCTAGACAGTTTAAACCATGAGAGTGTAAAGCTACTGTATAAAAAACGATTAAACCAAAAATTAGAAATGGGTAATTTTGAAAATACCGAAGAAGACTAAAAACACATCAAAAGGTCGATTCATTTAGCAGCAGAAGAAGCACTGGGGAAATGTGACGAAAATCATAAAGGAATAAAACCATACTGTCACGTGCAAAATATATCATTTTTCTGGAATCAAATTTAAAACTAAGAAAAGTTATACTTTGCATGAGTGAAAGTATGCTTTTTTCTTTATGTATAGTAAAGCCTAAGCGGGAAACATAGTACATGTTTCAGCAATATTTTCTTTACATTCTAAATATGATTTTGAAATTAGTAAAGTGTCATCTAAAAAAATGACAAAAGTAAAACCTCTTGTTCTTAGATTATTTAGAGCTGCTTTCAAAGTCTTTGTAAATATAAAAGGCGAGATATTCAAACCAAATGGTAAGCAGTTAAAATAATACAGAATATTTTTGTACTCAAATTTTAAATATTTTTTAGAATTTTCATGAACAGGTATAGCAAAAAAGGCTTTTTTTTTTAAATCTACCTTTGCCATAAAACAACCCTTGAAAATGAGCTTAAGAACTGACCTATAGTCTTTAAGCTTAAAATGTGGGGCTTCTATAAAGCAGTTTAATTGTTTCAAATTCAAAACAAATCTGTGACTCCCATCCTTTTTGGGCACTAGAAAATATGAAGAAAGAAATTGACCTTGTGTATATGAAAAGGGAAAAATAGCTCCTTTCTCAATTAATTGTTTTATAGCTAAATCATATGACTCATTTGGGTCTATCAAAACTTTTGGTGCTCTCTCTTGAGAGGGCGTATTAAAAAAAATATTAAAACCTTGGACCCAACTTAAAACTTTGTTGTCCGCAGTAATTTTTTTCCAGTTTTCAATATAGTTGGCCACATTACCTGCTAATTTCTTATTTAGCTTTAATATAACCTCTTGGTTATTCTGCTCTGGTCCTGGTACTGCTGCCTGTTCAACTGCTTGTATCTTGATGTTGGTTACGGGCGATTTGGGTACTGGCTTTGTCGAAATCTCTGTCTATTCGAGGCTGGATTGTAGTTTAAACGCTGCTGATTGAAGTTGCTAGATTTTTCAAGAACTCTTGTTGGCTGTTGAGCTAAAATAGCAGTATGGCGTTGAGGAGCAGTCCTAGGGTAAACAATTTATATTTGTGGCTTCATAATAGAGCTGACCTGAAAGGCTGCTGATTTTGTGTCCTTGATCTCTTTCAACGTTTCAACCAAATTCTCTCGATATAAATATTTATCTATAGGTTGCTCCTCTAATAATTTTTTAAAGTTTGAATTTAATGAAGAACTGAGCAAAAACCTTCTGTGCAAGGACATCTTATAAAACACCTCTTTATTGAGATTTATGGAGTTGGCACGTGTTTCGGTACTCCTATTTTCATTTAATCCCAATTCGACCTCTTTATAAAGAGCCATAAAACTGTTTGCATGGATTGCAAGTACTTGTCTTCCTTAATTTTACTTTTATCTTTTATTGCAGATAAGATCTTAGGATTTAACTGAGGTGGGCAAAGTCTCTCGCAGTTTGTAGCAGGTGGGAATTTTTCTGTAAGTCTACCCACAATGCTTTTGTCTAAGCCTTTGGAGAGAGAATGATTTAGTCTCTTTGCTATATCTGGTAACATTTCACAAGCATTAAGATTAGTTTTTGATGGGTCTTCCCCAATTAAGTTAATCATATCCAAAGAAATAATTTCTTTTTGGGTAGATATCTCTCCAATGAAAAAATCTTCTGCCTGCTGTTGCGGCTCTTCAATAGGTACTGCTTGTTGAAGCTCTTCACTTGCCCCCAAATCTTCGATTATGCTCCAATTGCATCGCATATCATTTTCTGTATTATTTAGCGAGGCTGGAGGGCTATGCACCTCCACAATGGTTTCTATAATATTATTTTGACTTTCAGTTTGCCTTTCCTCATCAAAAATTCAATGAATAAAAAAGGACTTTAATATTTTTGACAATACCAAACCAAAAATTTAGTATTGAAGGTAAAAAAATATGTAAACTTGTCATGGTTGTAAAGTAAAAACCAGGTAAAATGTACAAAAGTAATTAAATAAAATCTATTTCTTTTCTAAACTTTTGGGCTACTGTAAAGTACCTATGAGAAATTGGAGCAGGTCAAATAATCATAAAGATTTACTGGGCTACTAAAAAAGTAACTGTTGCTCTAGTCTTTGTTAAGGCGTTAATTATTTATTCTGCCTTACTTTGGGCTACCTAAAGGCACCCTAATTAAGACAACCAATATAATATCTTTTTTCCGAAAAAGCGTGTAGAATGTATAACATAACCTATAAATACCTTGGTCACTTTCTTCGAAATCCTCCCTTAACTTTGCCAATTTCTGTTGTAACTTTTCATATTTACGCCTCTTCCGGGATACAATATCCTTCTCTGATAACCTTTTTGGCATTTTGAATACTTTTTATAACAATATTCGGAAAACGCTGGATATCTTCTTTTTTCTTCTTCTTTTTTGAACTGTGGTCAACCTCCAGAAAATACCACCACCATTAGTACAAATGTTCGAAATGTAATGTGATGGACAATTAATATGAACACTTATCAGCATTTAACTTGCCGTCATTAAAGTTGTCTTGGGCTTATGTCACAAGAACAGGCGTGTTGACTTATCTTGCTTTATTATAGTATCATGATACTACATAATTGTCAATTCTATAATTATTATTTTGAATGTGCAGTCTGTCCCAAAACCTTCGTTCA
This sequence comes from Diabrotica balteata, assembly GCA_918026665.1. NCBI lineage: Eukaryota > Metazoa > Arthropoda > Insecta > Coleoptera > Chrysomelidae > Diabrotica > Diabrotica balteata. The sequence goes on along the minus strand of OU898282.1, from coordinate 69,110,408 downwards.
ATACGTCACTAATTTTAACGTCATATAGTATTTTAAGAATGTCGAGAATTATTGCATGACATTGTAGTTAAATCTGACAGTTGCAGGATCGTAATCAGCTAAATGTAAAAAGATTATTGTTTTTAAATGTGGAGTAAAAACTTCAACAATTCAAATTTTTATTTAATTTACATATTAGAGGTCTCGTCCTGTATCGAAATTTTTATTGTACATTATATTGGAAAGGCAGTTTGTCATAATTCTATTCTATTCTATACATTCCAAGGAAAGTGCTTAATTAGCTAAGATTTGTTTATGGATTTATTATTATTTATTACAAACACAATGGAATTGGAATGTATGTCTATTTAAAATAACTGATAAAATAACATCGATTTAAATCAGTCATATTTGGATAAGTAATTTTCCGATAAGTTTCTGTGGCAGCAGTTTATAGGAAATAGTTTAATAGTGAAGCAGTTGATTTTTGAGTTATTCTACCAGATTTGGTGTGCAAATAAAAGAGTGTTATGAAGTTTAGGTAAAAAACAATGTAAATAGTTTAAATACTGAAGCAGTTGATTTTTCAGTTAATCTACCAGTTCCCATATCCAGACAAAATCGTGTTAATGAAGTTTAGTTAAAAAACAAGATACCGAATGTAAGTTTACCTTCTTTTTTATGAATAACAAAAATGAATATTATATTTCAAACAATCCACAATCCGATTCAGAATCTGATTCTTTAAAATCAATGATTCCAGTAGATATGTGGCTGGTATAAATTATATCTTAAATTTCAAGAAAATGTAGTGGTTCTAAAAAGAACCGTTTTAATACATATAAATATCCATATGAAACCTCAATACTCTGGGAGTATTGGATTTTTGGAAATGTAGAACTTACAAAGTTCAGAAGAACTGGAAGAGAAGTAATGAAAAATAATAACAATATGGCTAAGCTCAGAGGAACAAAGTTAAATGGCCAAAGAGACACTAAATCTCAAGTGAGTGTTCGGGCTAGCTTCAATGGACTGGATTGTGGCTTTAAAGATATAAACAGATAGCAAAGATACTGAGCTAATGAGACAAGAAACGAAATGGGACCTGGTAATATCAAACGTGATACAACTAAAGAAGGTCACTGGGAATAAATTTATAGAAAGAGAACAATACGAAGAGAAAAAGAAGGGCGCCAACTCAACGATAGTTGAGATTTTGAAGTAAAAAATGATTGGAAACAAATGATTCTGGAGATAATAACCTGAAATACAAAATACTAAATACTAATCTTGTTTTGCTATATTATATACTGGTTAGTAGAACTGAAATAAAACTCAAAATAGTAACAATAAATATATTTATAAAAATGTGTATATCGATATATATATATATATATATATATATATATATGTATTAACAATTTACATATAATGCAAAACTAAATAACAGTGGTAGTGGATGGTGTAAATATACAATAGGACTTAGTAGCCCCTCAACAAGCGAATAATCACTACCACTGGCCAAATAAAGTATAAAATATCAGTAAAAATTCAAGAATAGTCCGTATCATAGCCAAAGTCTTAACACAAAAGGTAGTAATTTAAATTTAACTAGTTCGACTAAAATGAGATACTCATTACCGTATTGTAAAGATATCAAAAGTGATAAATCTGTTACAATTATATTAAATATAATACATCCAAAAAGTGAGTCTTCAATACTCCTTATACAATGTTTTAAAAACCACATGAAATTTATTTCCCTCCCCCAATATCAAAATTGTATTATCTCAAAATATATTGTATTACAAAATATTATATCAAAAAAAGTGAGTTTGGTCAGACTCTCTATATCCTAGTTAAAAAAAAACTAATAACCCATGAAATGTATTTTTTTCTCTCCAATATTTTAGAATTAGATTATATCAAAAATGCATTCACCTGATCATATGCATATGAAGAGTGTACACTGATAAATAGAAAGTAACAAAAAGTTAAACAGTTAAACAACTTACCTTAAAATCACTATAAGTCCCTAGGAAACTCCTCTTGGCACGGCAAAATTAGTTCATGGTTATAATGACAAATCCCATGGGAGTACAAGGTAGTAAAAACCAGGCACTGGTCTATCTGATCCGAGAAATCGGTAACTCCATGGACATATTGCTAACTATTCAAGAAATTCTATTACTAATGAATATTTTCCAGTGAATATTATTAAATGAATATTGTCAATTGACGGAATCTAAAAAGATTAATTATTAGATTTAGTTACTATTTTATTTAATACTTGTAGCAGCATAGATTAACTGCACCAAAACAAAAACATTAAAGCAACATTAGGTTAGGTCCAAAATGTCAAAATTTCCGAAGTTCATTTCGTAGACATGACAAGCTTGCGCCATGAAATGAACACGCGCAGAACACAGAAGGCTGTAGAAACCTTGTATATTCCACCAAAAAAAGTTAGTTAAAAAGGGAACCAAAAAAAACTTAATGATAACGACATGGACTAAAACAGAATTTAAGTTTAACTATATAAAAAATGACCTTCTGTTCTTTGCAAGTAAATCAAGGAAATTTTATATTTAAATTATTTCGGAACTAAAAATAAATCTCTAAAGAAATACTAAATTGCAATGATAAATTTTATTGTATGATAAGGAGGTAATACGTATGAAATGATGTACTTACTTGGAACACTCACCCACGCCAAAAAAAAATATCTTTTTATGTGGAACTCTTAGATTAGAAAATCTTGATTTTTACAATTTACTTATTATTATTATTATTACTGAGATATGATTATTGAATTGGAAATTATTTTTGTTCGTCCCAGATTATTTTATTGCTCCAATTCCGTCACTTTTAATTGATTGACGTGGCTGTGTATGAGTCTCTTGACCAAACTAACTGCTTTGCTTCCGCACAAAATCGATCAATCCTTTCAAAGCGCTCCCAGCACGTGAGTGGAGAAGTGTCGATTTAAAAATCGATCGCTGGCGGATCACAAGAAATTTCGTGAGAGGTTTTAGTTGGACTAGTCAGTAGCGTAAACGCTACACATAACGGTATTAGTTTAAGATATTTCCTTAATATCATTCCCGAATTCACAATCTGATTCGCGAACAACCGAAACTGATAATAAAGATGTCCCAGTCTCTTTTTCTAATTGAAAATAATTTAATAATTTTAATATTAGTCTTTGTTTATTCTCGGTGTATCTCGAAATATTTAAAATATTTTTATGACAATAAATACCAAATTAAATTTTCACTGTAGGTAAAATATCTGAAAACACTAACCTGGAATGACAATTATCATTTTATCAGTTGACATTGTGAAAGTACTGTCACTGTCAAGATCGAGATCATCTGCGTCAAATTATATTTATATGCATCAATGATTGGATATCTATTTAGCGTATTCTGGATTAAAACCAATTATACATTCGTAAGTATAATTCGTTTTAATATGCGAATACCCGTGAACGATACCTAATATTCTAAGTTTAACGTATAATAATCACAGACTCATGTTTTTTTCTGTCACTTTTAGCTTAATGCGTTAGAGAGAATTTGAACAAATATGACGCACTGAAAGAAGGGTTTGGGACGGACTATAGTTTTTGCGATTTTGCGAGTAAAATATAGGTCTCCACACTTCTTAATATCTATTCAAGATCATATTGTTGTCCCTAAATCATTCCACAACTGAGATCAGGTCCTCCTGTAGTAACTGACAATCATTTAGAGTATATATAGTCTTAAAAAGTTTAAAATCATCAGCATAGATCAAACAAAAAGAAAATTCAAGCGATTGTGGTAGTAAGTTGACAAAAATTAAGATAAACAAAGCCCATAAGTTGCTCTCTTAGGGGACACCAGATTCAGGTAGCCTGAAATTCATCTGAAAAACACCTACAAATTTTAACTCGTTGAAACCTTGATTCTACATACGATTTTATAAATGTGTAAATATCATGCGAAAAACTAAACTCATTCAATCTCGATAAAAGAATGACATGGTCAACCATATCAAATGCCTTTGAGCAGTCAGTCATTATTAAATCTAATTGGAGTTTATTATTTATTGCCTCACTAGCAAAATTAGAACCATGCTGTTCTGGAGCAAATTCATTTTCTAAATTTTTCAGTATATTCATATAGAAAATAGATTCAAATATTTTAGCCAGGGAATTAAGGATACTTATAGGACAATAGTCTTCTATATTGTTTCTATTACCTGATTTAAAAACTGGAGTAATGGTAGCCTCTTTAAGTTTGCCTGGAAAGGTGTTAGTTTTAAGAGATAGATAAAATAAATGTCATAATGGTTTTTGAAATATATCAGAACATTCTTTAAAGATGGAAGGATAGACCCATCTTCCTTCTTGTGGAAGGAGATGGGATTTGGGATGGTATTTAAGGAGTAGATTGAGATGTATTTTAGAAGATTAATCAGAGATTTCGAAATATTGATTAGACATTGCGATTCTGGATGCCAAAATCTCAACACTTGGAAATATAATAAAGTTTTTGATTTTATAGAGATTATACCAATATTTTCTCGACAAAAGTTTACTTACTACTGTTTATTAACAAAAATGTGTATTATTGGACTTCCAAATAAACCACGTCCGTTTGAAGGGTACGAAGGAAAACGGGGACCAGAAAGGCGAAGGATTTCCTGGCTGAAAATCTACGAACGTGATTCAACACAACAACCACAAAACTTTTTAGAGCAGCAGTGTGCAAAGTGCAGATTGTTATGATGGTCGCCAACATCCGAAACTGATAGGCACTACAAAAAGAAGAAGAAGAAGTTTGAAAGAAACTCATGAATAAAAAAAAATATATAATATTTTTAATACAGATAATACGATTTAATAAATATAATTTTAATATTATGTGCTTTAAATCTTAGTTTTATCACTTATTAATTAAATTAATAGGTATTAACTGCCACAATGAGATCTACGTAATTTAGTGTTATACCACTTAATAGTTATTTTTTTTATTAACAAAATCAGATCAGGCAAATTGGCTATTAGCGAAACAATAATTTCTATTACATTTATGATATTAGTTTAGATAGCCTTTAAAACGTTAATTGAGGTTAAGAAACTTTTTATGTTTGAAATATTACACTGTAGACCTAAAATATCACTTAGTTTGTTGGGTATACTGTACAATATGCGCTTTGGCGTTAATGCTGGACATTTCTCCAATAAATGTTTGATTGTTATTTTTTCGTCACAGTTGTCACATTCGTTAGTCGCGTGTGACCCAGTCGAAGTCGCCTTAATATTACCTGGTCTCTCCGACTTATTGGTAATGTGGGCCAGGGTTTTATCGGTTTTTTAACATCGCGTAGCTTTGCTGATGACACTTTTCACTTTTCTTCCCACATATATCTCACTTTAAATTTAACCGTTGCTTTCACGTCCGCACTCGTAAATGTCTTAGTACATTCCGCACTATCACTACTTGCAGCTTCTTTTGCAGCGTTGTCTGCCTCTTTATTTCCTGAAATTCCAATATAGGATGGTATCCAAAATAATATAATATTTGTTCCATTCAGTTGAGCGGTATGGATTTCTTATTTTATTTTAATGACTAACGGATTAGTTGGGTAGACATATTGGATTGACTGGATGGAAGTTAGAGAGTCTGTGAGTATGATATCATTGGTGTTATTGGATGCACTGACAGCAAGGGTAGCCTGGTATAGAGCATACAGTTCAGCAGAATAAATGGAGTACACTGAAGGGAGATTATATTTATTTGTCGATGTTGGGGTTATGATTGCAGCACCAGTACCTTCATTTGATTTAGATGAATCTGTGTATATATGTGTATAGTCCTTGTAGTTGTGAAGCATATCGTTGAAGGCAGATCTGATTAACTGGGGGTTTGTTGAATATTTGTCGAAAGAAATGAGGCGGGTTAGGCACTGAGGATTCTTTATTTGCCATGGAGGAATTGAGGACAATTGGGAAGAAAAGCATTCTGGGAACGTGTAGTTTAATTGATTTAAATAGCTTCTAATCCTTGCGTAGAAAGGTTTGGTAGTTCTTGGCTTATTTATGAAGAGATTTGGGAACTTTTCTGTATAACAATTATAAATGGTAGGGTTTTTTGGGTTAGACCTGATTTTTGAGGCATATGCTACACTTAAATAAAGTATTCTGTCTTCTAAGGACGGTTCACCAACTTCACAATAAATACTTTCGATTGGTGTTGTGCGAAAAGCTCCAGATATTATATGTAAAGATAGGTTGTGAAGACTGTCAAGTTTTTTTAGCAGTGTCTTAGTGGCTGTAGAATATACAGGAGATCCATAATCTAATTTTGATCTGATTAATGTTCTGTATAACATTAAAAGTGTTTGGCTATCCGCACCCCATTCTTTATTGGCCAGAGTTTTAAAAAGAATTAATCGCTTGTGACAAGATAAGATCAAATTTGTTATATGAAGTTTCCAGCTTAGATTTTCTTCGAATGTCATGCCCAAGAATTTTATTGACATTACACGTTTTAGGTTCTCATCACATAGTATTAGGTTAGGGACGTTTGTGACATTTTTCTTAGAAAACAGGATGAAACGAGTTTTTTCAGTAGAAAAACAGAAACCTGTTTTTTGTGACCAGAGTTCTAACTGTTTTATAAAGTTCTGTGTTTGACCAAATGTGTTTTGTATATTTTTAACTTTGCAAAAAACTACAAGATCATCTGCGTAGACGCGTGCCTTTATAGGTGATTTTAGATTTTTGACAATATCATTCATTGATACTATAAAGAGCGTAGGACTTATAACCGAGCCTTGAGGAATGCCATTTTCTGTATATATTATATCTGATGTTGTGTTGTTTGTGCTAACTCTGAAAGCTCTATTTTAAAGGAAGTTTTTAATAATGAAGAAACAGTGACCTTGGATGTTCCAATGATGTAATTTTTTTTATTATATAATCGTGCGAGGCTGTATCGAAAGCTCTTGATATGTCAAAGAAAACCGCTAGACATTTATTCCTTAGTGCGAATGCTTCAGAAATGTCACTTTCCAAATCTATGATATTATCTATTGTTGACCTTTGGTCTCTAAAACCACTTTGTTCTGGAATAAATAAATCTTGTCTCTCCAGGTGCCATCTTAGTCTATTATTAATAATTTTTTCTAGTAACTACACATGGCGGATGTTAAAGATATCGATCGGTATGACTCGGAATTTGTTTTAATACTATTAGGTTTTTGTATAGGTATAACTGTGGATTCACGCCATTTTTTAGGAAATTTGTGTTGTAGCCAAATAATATTAAACAGATTTAGAAGTTGTTTGTGAGCGCTATCTGGAAGGTGTTTGATAAAAATACTAGGAATATCGTCCGGGCCAGCGCTAGTTTCTTTGATATTTGATAATGCTTCTGTATACTCTGATTCAGAAATGGGTAAATTTAACGGTTCATCTGTATTAGCTATAACGCTTATATTCTTATTTTCTTCTTGCTGTTTGTATTTAATGAAAGATTTTTTATAATTAATATTACTGGATCGGTTTTTGTATGTGTTAGCAAGAATCTCAGTATTACTACTAACTGTCCTTCCATTTACTTCGAGGCTTTTGATATTCTGATTACTATTTAATCCGGATATTCTTCGGACTTTGTTCCATACTTCAGTCATGGGAGTGTTTGCATTTAACGTTGATACATATTGAGTCCATGACTCGTTTGGCATTCCTAGTTGTCTTTTTGGCTATAGCACGTTGTTTTCTGTATTCAATGTTATTCTCAACAGTTTTGTAGCGCTTGTATTGGTTAATAGCTCTTTTGTTAGATTCAACTGCTGCTTTGCATTCGTGATTCCACCATGGGACAGGATTGCGTTGTTTTATGAATGTAGTCTTTCCTATTGCTCTTTTTGCTGCGTTTGTGATAATGGTAACAAGGTTCTTCAGTATTGTTCTGAAGCTATTTTCTTGTGGTATTTTAAATTACTGGGAATAAGCCACAATTAAAGATAAAAATACGTTTATTGACGTTTCAATTTCCACTTCGGAAATCGTTCTCAAAATACAAACAGTAAATTGATAAATAATTTACTGTTTGTATTTTGAGAACGATTTCCGAAATGGAAATTGAAACGTCAATAAACGTATTATTATCTTTAATTTTGGCTTAAGATCAGTTAAATAGTAATTAAAATTCTTCAGTGTCTCGTCTATATTTGAGGTACTTTTAAGTGTGGTTATACTGCTTTCGATTAAATTTGAAAAATTATTCTAGTTAGGGTTTTTAAATTCCATTTTGGAGTAAATGTCTGTCCACATTGGTTCTTGTTATTATGAATAAAAAGTAGATAGTGATCACTGTTGTATAGGAAGTCGAGCATATCCCAGGTGAGCTGTGGGGTCAGACCTGGTTCGCATATTGTAAGGTCTATACGTGAAGATTCACTGTTCTGTATTTTGAATCTAGTGGGTCTGCCGTCGTTTAAGACTGAAAGGTTGAACTGTTCAAATATCTCTTCTAGTAGTCTTCCCCTAGCATTTATAGTAGAAGAGTCCCATAAAAAGTTGTGGGCATTAAAATCACCCAAAATAAGTCTGGGTTAGGGCATTTGTTGTAAAAGTTCCGTTAATGCTTCTGAGTCGACTTGCGTTGATGAAGGTAGGTATAAGTTACAAACGTAGATATTTGGACTTGAGTTAAGTTTAATGCAAATTGCTTTTAGATTAGTTTGGAGAGAAATTAGAGTGGATTCAATTGACTTTTTTACAAAGATAGCTACTCCACCGCTGGCTTTTTCTTGGCTAGTTCGATTTTTGCAGTAACTTTTAAATTGTTTTAAAGCTTGTATTTTTTCATTTTTGAAATTAGTTTCCTGAAGACAAATTATATCTGGATTGTATTTAGCCAGTATTATTTGAAGCATCGGAAGGTTATTGTAAAAACCGTTGATGTTCCATTGCAAAATTGAAGAGAAGCCCGTACATAATAAATAAAAATTTAAACTTGGGATTGTTACAGAAGTTTATCTCTCGATTCCTGAGATAACTCACTTTCAGTCTCTGATGTCTCACCATTCGAGTAGGTCATCTGTGAATGTATCAGTAGTTTCTTTCTTATTTTTGTACATCCAGATTTAATGGATCTTTGTTTGAAATAAGGGTATATTGTTGTTAGCATTTTCACTAAAGCTTCTAAATCGTTAGTGTAGTTTTTTATGACTCTGACTGGATCCTGTGCACCATAAACATTTTCAAATAGATCGGATATTTGATTAAAATCAAGAATAAATGGAGGGTTTTGCTCTGAGATGAATGCCTTGGCCGGTTCCATGAGTATATGAGTTGACGTCTTTTTCTTGGGTTTTCTGAATCAGCGTCTTGCGCTGGAGGAGGTGTGACTATTTCTTCTAAACTGCATTTTGAGCTATTTTGTGTAGGATGGGTTGTATCTGTATTGATGATTGGTTGTGCGGTTTGAGTTTTTGAGGGGTTAGTTGTAAGTATTTGATTAGGTGTGGATTGCGAAGATGTCTGGGAGTGAAGGTTTTGGTTATAATTTTCAGAAACGGATTCTTGGGTTATTTTGCAATTTGCTGGTGAAATAAAAATTTGTCGTCTAAAACTATAAACGTGGCTGAATTCTGACAAACCGGCACTTATCTTGAGAAATCACATGGCAGATATGGTTTTAAGGCCAAATTTTTCAATTTCTTGAGTTAGTAAAGCATGTGGAATGGTGGGACAAACGTTTGACAGAATTAGTCTTTCTGCTGGAGTGACTAGTTTGCGTGCTTGGACTTGTTGGTTATTAATTTCTATAAAACCTCCATAATTATTCATAAAATGTTCAACAATGTTTAAGATCAACATTCCTAATGGAATCAGGTAATCTTGAAGTTTTAGGTTTTTAATGGCTGGGAATACAATAGCTTAATCTTTGGTAAGGAATTGTTGTTCAATCATAGCAAAAGAATAAGTTTTGGTAATATTTTCCTTTTGGGAGCTTCTGTAGTCAGAAGTCCTGTCAGTTGGATTTAACATCTTTTCTTTATAATTTAAAATTAATTTAGATCTGAAATACGTACCTGTTTTAGGATAGGCAATTTTATCATGTCGTTATAGATAACGAATAAACTTGGTTAGAGTGTTTATATCAAGCCGACTTCTGATAAATAAATACAGTAAATTCCTGTGAAATGACTCTGTTTTATATAATTTTAGAGAGTACTTACAGGATGGATGAGAATGCAATCTTATGCACTTGTATTGATAAAATAAAAAAATTTTAATCAATAACTACTATCTGAATAACTGTTTTTGTTTGGAGCTGACAAATTCGCACTAATTAGTATACCTGTCAGGACCAAACCATGACTTAATAGTTATATATTCCAGATTTTTAACAGTAAAATTTGGTCTTATGTTATTAAAAATATTTTTAGATGACGAAATAGTCGTTTCGACGTAAACGAAACCTATTTAATGCCAGATGTTTAGAAGCTATCCTAAAATAGACAAATTTTTTTATTTTTATCAGTTTAACCATTGATTATAAACCACTACCTTCGCAACTTTCAAGCCAATAAATAGTTAATAAAATATGCTTAGTCACATAGGTTTCAATTTTTTTAAAAAACTGCATTATCTATTTTAAATAAATTAAAAGCCGCGTGAAACTTTTCTAACTATATTGTAGTAATAGTAACAAACAAATCTGATGGTCTCTAAAGACACTTTATTTCTTCGTTCGCGGCATAATCTCTGAAAAGTAACATTAATTCGTGTTTCTGTAATAGAATTTTGTTGTCTTTTAGCAAATCTTCGTGGCATTTAATAAAATTCAAATTCTTTATAATCTTATAGTAAATATAACCAGCGACATTATGTAACAGCACAAGTTTCTAAATATATGCTAGATTTGATGGAATTTGCTGCGCTTAAAATTTGGTTGTCATTATTTTCCTTTTGTTGTCTAAAGATTTTTCTACATGAACTGTTTGGGTTTCAATGGACTCGTCAGATATTTCGACGCTAGTTACTTCGTGGGTTAAATCTAAATTATCAGTTTGTACTATTTCACAATTTCCATTGTCTAAAGCAATTTTTAGTTTAATATTTGTGTTATGCTTAATGGCAATTCTTAACTGACTAACACTAGGTGTTGGATTGTAACCACCCCTATTGCGCACAATAGAGAAAAAAATTTCTAGAAGATCTTGTTTCAGAAAAGATGTTAAAAGATATGACACATTATATTTTTAAAGTTCCTCCCACAAACATAAAACTGACAAAATTGTCCACTGAAAGCCGTGTAGACAGCGAATATTATTTCTCTGTTGCTGATTTTCAAAAACTTTAATTTTTGAAAAATATTCTAAACCTGCTTTTAAGTTTTCAGTTGACTTGCTTAAAGTTGACATTGGCTTTCTCTTTAAATTATTATCACTACAATATTTGCTGTTAAGACCATCAAAAATATTATTTATAATTTTCAAAAATTCGACAGTATGAGGAGCCGTTTTAGTGTGTACCTGCCCTACAGCTATTGCTATTAATATTGCTGAGGCAACTGAGTTGGAAAAAATTTGTGCTGCTAATTTTACACGCATTTTTTGAAAATGATTAGGGTTTATATAAACGTCTGTTATTTTTACCATGCATCGTGCTCTTACATTGGTTCTATCGATGTTGTATGTGTATTCAATATCTTGCCACGATATTTAAACGTGAATTTTATTTAAAACGTGAGTCCTTTTTTTATAAAATTTCGCTATAACTTGTCACAACACTTAACACAGATAATACACTTATAGGGTAAGTTTGGCCCTGACACCACTCCTATCTCCTCGCAAGTCAAAGAGAGAATGAGAATCTCGATACGGTTTTCGAGTAACGCCATCTAGTTTTTGATACTTCTTTCGGTTACCACGAGGAGAGCTATCTAGGTAGTGGTTTATAATCAATGGTTTAACTTTTAATATTAATAATGAATCATTATTTTTAAATACATCGGAATTCCCCAATATTACTTTCTTCAAAAATTGATATTATTTTCTGCCTAATACCCATGTTTAAAGAGAAGTGGATTCCAAAGATGAATAAATAATATCTTTTAATTAAATACTGATCCACTTTAGTTTGGTTTGACTTTTTGTGTTTTATTTTTCTTTTTAAACAGTTTACATTACAAGCAGTCGGATGTGGTATTTACAATAAAGTACTTTACAGAATGGTTAAGTGCATATCTGTAGGTAATTAATTGTGTATTAAACATTTAAAGTGCACTATATTTGTTTAATATTGGTAATCCAACAGTAGTCAAGGAACCAGCATATACCATAATAGCAATATAAAAGTTATAACTACAGCAACTTCCAGAAACTAGACGGCCAAACTTTAATTTTTTTTTATTTACAAACATGGTCGCATCAACCTCTGGGGTTATTAGCAACATATAAACATAAACATGAGATAAGTAACTTATGAATAAATATTATATTTTGTTAATAATATTAATGTCTTTAAGAATTTTCACAATATTTTCACTGGTACACTCACTAAAGATGTCCCTTGTAACTGATGGAATTTTATTAGTTAGTCTTTCAGCTCAGCACTATATTTGGGACACTCCGTTAATACGTGTTTCACTGTTAACGGCACGTCCCAACTTGTACAATTGAGTTGAGGTTCCTTCTTCATGAGATATTCATGTGTGAGTTTGCTGTGTCCTAATCGGAGCCTGGTTAATACAACCTGAAGGAAATGGCTAGAGGCGTTGTTAGTCCATCGTCCAAAATTTGGTTTAATTTCTTTTAACTTTGAGGATTTTTCTTCCTAACATTTAGTCCAATTACATATCAGCTTTTGTTTAAAGTACGGATTGAGATCTGCTAATGGTTTTATTATCGGTTTGATATTTGGGGAATTTATCGTACCCACACGAAGAATAATGTTTTGTTTTCCAGCTGCTGCATCTTGTTTTTAATTAATTTAGCTAACGGGTTGCAAGTGTACATTTTTGACAGTATATGAAGGGAATTGATTGAGTCAGTAATAATAAGGAATTTATCTGGTTTTACTGTTTGTATGTGAATTAGAGCTCCGTATATTTCATACAATTCTCCAGTTATCACAGTGAATTCTGTGGGCAATTTGAAACTTTTTATTATGTCTCTTATAACAAATGATGATCCTACACCAGAAGTTGTTTTAGATGCATCTGTGTAAACTTAAGTATATTCAGGGAAAGAAGAAAGTATTCTATTATAATTGCTTATAAATATTTGTGGATTAGTTTCAGATTTATGATATGATGATAGTTCTAAATTTAAAATAGGCAAAGGTATTAACCAGGAAGGTGGCATGTTTACGTTTGCTAAATGTGTTAAGGGGAAAGTTAAAAATTTCAATAGAGTTTAAAATGTTTTTGATTCTTAATTGAAATGGTAAATGTGTTCTTATATTGATATTTGATAATGATAACTGAGTAAGAAAATGGTTGTCCGGTTGTAGTGATGTTTGTTTTGAAGCGTAAGATAGACTAAGTAATTTCCGTCGTTCGTATAATGATGGCTCTCCAAGTTCCCACTCGAGGCTTGCAACAGGAGTTGTTCTATAAGCTCCAGAGATTATGCGTAATGCATTGATGTGTATAACGTCTAAGATTTTTAAATTTTGATCGGATTAGGCTTCTATAAAACAGTAATAGTGTATCTTCGTCAGCAACCCATTGTCTGTTGGCTAAACATTTAAGAAGATTTATACCATTTTGACATGATATTGCCAATTGTTTAATATGAGGTTTCCAACTTAAAGTTTCGTCGAATGTTATGCCTAAATATTTTATCTTTGTACTTCGTTTTAAAAACTTTGTGCCGAATTTTAAGGCAGGTATGTTAGTGTGAATAGCCTTTTTGGAAAAAATAATATATTGTGTCTTGTCAGCTGAAAAATAGAATCCACTCCTATTAGACCAACTTTCGATTTTATTTAGTTTTTCTTGTAAAATTTTTACCATCGAGTTAATATTTTTTCCTTTGGTAAATATTATCATATCATCAGCATATAATCTAGCCTGTGCAGGTCTCTTGAGATATTTTATAACATCATTCATTGCTATTAAAAATAGTGTAGGACTAATTACTGATCCTTGTGGTGTTTCATTGTCTTGAGACTTGATACTAGAAAGTTCTCCATTACTACGTACTGAAAATTTGCGTTCATTTAGAAAGTTATTCAAAAATGCCAACATGTTTCCTTGAATTCCTCAAGTCTGCAGCTTTGTTAATATTCTGTGTCGCCATGCTAAGTCAAATACTGTGTGAATCTCAAAGTAAACAGCTATGCATTTCTGTTCTGTTTGTTACAGAAGGCTTCATTAATTTGACTTTCTAAATGTAAAACATTGTCTATAGCAGATCTCAAAGGACGAAATCCAGATTGTTCCGGTATAAGTAAATTGTGATGTTCCAAATGCCACATAAGTCTATTATTTATTATTTTCCCTAGCAGTTTGCAAGTAGAACATGTAAGTGATATTGGCCTATATGATTCTGCCGCTGTAGCCGGTTTGATAGGTTTTAGTATAGGGATGACAATATATTGTCTCCATAAGTTAGGAAATTTTTGTTTACACCAGATTGTATTAAAAAGATTCAATAGAAAGTCTAAAGCTTCGTTAGGTAACTGTTTCAAGAATATTGCGGGTATGTCGTCTGGACCCGGTGATGTGTCTTTTAAGATTTGGATTGTTTCTAATAGTTCTGTTTTATTAATTGGAGTATTTATATCATCGTTATTGGCTATAATTTCTATTGGATTTGGTTGTTCTTCTTCCCGATATCGTAAAAAATATTGCTGTAATTTTTATTTGTAGAATCTTGTCTGTATGTTTCAGCTAATTCTTCTACATTTTTTTTGTTTTCATTAATTATGTTTCCATTTCGTTCTAGGTATTATATTCAATTTTGTGTACTGATGCCAGATATCTTCTTAACTTTTTTCCATGCTGATGACATGTTTGTATTCCTGTTAATACTTTGAACGTATTTTTTCCATGACTCTTTTTTAGATTTGGAAGTGATTAATTTTGCATATGCCCTTTTTTTCTTTAGCTCTACTAAGTTCTCATTGGTTTTATGTCTTTTGAAAGTATTTAAAGCTTTTTTACTTTGTTTTATTGCCAATTTACACTCTTCATTCCACTAGGGAACAACTTTGTTTTTTCTTATTGTTTTTTGTTATATACTTTGTTTTTCCCATAGCAATTGTGGCGGCTTCAGTGATTAAGTTATTAAACAATTTTAAAGTTAAGTTTATGTCTTCTTTAATTATAGGGATATTCGATATTTCTTCAGTAATTTTTGTTTTAAAAATGTTCCAGTTTGCTTGCTTAATTTTCCACTTTTGCAAAGGATTGGTTTTTGTTGTGGGGTTGGAAATTTTTGTTACTATTATTGGATAATGATCACTTCCATATAAATCGTCTACGGTTTGCCATGTGTGATTTAGTAACGTCAATGGGTCAGAAATAGACAAGTCGATAGCTGAAAAATTTTCAGTAGCTGCGTCGAAACGAGTTTTAGCTCCGTCGTTCATTATTGTTAAATTCATGCTATTGATTACGTTTGGTAATAACTTTCCATTTTTAGTTGTTTTTTCAGAACCAAATAGAAGATTATGGCTATTACAGTCCCCGAGAATTAATTTTGGTGATAGAATTTGCATTATTAAGTCGGAAAGTTAATTTCCTTGGATATTTTGGCTCGGGGGAATATAAATGTTACATTTGTTCATTTTTTGATTAGTACCTATTGTTACCGTTACTGCTATTGCTTCTAAGTTTGTATTAATTGTGAATCTGTTTACTTGTAAATCAGTTTTAGCATCTATCGCAACACCGCCACTAGCATGATTTGTCCGTCTATTTTGATGGTAAACATTATATGACTTCCAGTTATACGCAATGTTGCCTCTGAAATTAGTTTCTTGAAGACATATAATATCAGGTAAATATTTCCTAATAAGTACTGTCGTACGGCCGTAGCATCCTCTCCGTTATCCGGAGTTCCTGGACGCTCAGCGGCCGCCGCTCTTGAAGATGATATCATGTTACGATGATCCATCTTCGTATAGGAGTTGGTACAGATACCGGCTTATTCGTGTAAGAAGCTTTATTGAGGCTCTGCAACAAGCGAGGTGACACCGGCAAACAGAACTCTCTAACCGTTCAAAATTTCTTAGAATGATAAATATATTTCTTACACGACAATATGTGTTAGAGTTCTGTTGCGTGGTATATGCCTCAAAATTACATAGATGTAGGTTTCCTTCTTATCAGGAATCGCCGCGTTCTGTCTCCTAGAAAGAGGCATAAAAATGCCCGTTGTATCGGCTATGCAATAGCCCGTCGCTTGGTACACTACCTTTTGCACTATCAGTTTTACCAGTGTTTACTAATTACTGAAAAATGCATAAGGATCAAAGTGTCGAAACGTCGTCGTGGCTTGACTCGGAGCGGTGAAATCGAATATAAGTCTCCGTCGAGGCTTCTCCTCGTTTTTACCGTCGTTGTCCGATAAATCGTCGGTGTCAGTTCGACGCAATTTGTAATAGTTCTAAAACTACTGTTTTTCTATTTCAAAAAGCGTATGTTTCCCTTCTGATAGGGAGCGATTCTACAGCTGATACTCGGTTTTTCGTGCACTGTGGTATAATAGCAGACGATGAATGATGCTTTGAGTTATACGCAATGAGTTATATATCAATCAGACAACAATCAGCCAAGTGCTCTTCATGTGGAGTTCCTGGGTAATAGAACCCCAACATGGTTTCCTAATACGATTGCAAAAACTCAGGACAGCGCATCTCCGCTTTATTCCTGTTTATCTTAATGTGGCTTATCCGCGAACTAAAATTGCTTGCTGGGCCTCAAGTCCCCGCTCTGAGTCCCGGCTCAGTTCGGCGACTTGGTGCTCAAGAGTGTTGGGCCCTACGTGTCCGGGTTTTGGGGTTTTTGTTAGTTTTTTTTGGTGGCCGAAGATGGTTTTTGTTAGTGTTTTTTGATTTTTTTGGTGGCCGAGGCCAGTTTTTTGTGTTTTTCATAATTTTTTTTTGTAGGTGACCTGTGGACAAAAGAATCTTAATTAGTATACAATCTACATTATAATAAAGAAAATATGTAAATATTACACATTACCACAATATAGACTATATCCTTGTGTGAGCAACAGGGCCCACTGTTTGTTAGGCGATGGCGATATTCTGGGTGATTTGAGCTACGAACTATCTTCCTTGTGTGTGTGTGTGTGTGTTTTGATTGGATTTTCTTCTCACTCTGGGCTTTTTGTAGAATTTTGTCCCTCTTGGGGGGTTTTTTATTTTTCCCTCTGGTTTTGCGTTAATCTAATATTTGTTGTTTTGGTCTTTTGTGATTCCATCTGTGGAAAGCGTCATACCTCATTATCTCTCGTAGAATGTGACTGGGGTGGTTCTCTAGTTCTGTGAACTTTTTCCTGGCTTTTTCTTTCATAGTGTCAGTCACTCTGATTTGCTGTAATTCTCTGAAGAGGAATCTTTCAGCTACGTATCTTGGTACGTTTACCGCTTCTCTTAGGCTTTTGTTGTGTTGTGCCTGTATTTTCTTTTTAGTTGTATTGCATATGTGTCCCCATGCAAGTGACGCGTAGGTTAGTATAGGAAGGACTATACTATTTATTAGTCTTATTTTGGTTTTTATTCGCAGTTTGCTCTTCCTTCCTGCTAGGCCTCTTATTGCGGCTCTTGCCGTGTTTGCTTTTTGTACCGTAGCTTCTACGTGTTTGTTAAAGGTTAGTCCTTTGTATTTCGCTATACACCGAGGTATTTCGCTTCGCTTTTCCACTCAATGGGATTTTCTTGCACAGTTACCTGTTCTTCTGGTCGTTCTCGCCTCTTTTGGAAAAGTACAGCTTGTGTTTTATCTGAGTTGATTTTAATGTTCCACTTTAGACTCCATTCTTCAATGTCGTCTAACGCGGTCTGTAGATTGGTGACTGCTATTTCTACATTTCTGTGTTTGGCCGCTATTGCTGTGTCGTCAGCATAGAGACTTAATAATGTACCTGGTGTTCTAGGTATGTCTGCTGTGTATATCGAGTATAGCAGAGGTGACAGTACCGCTCCCTGTGGTACTCCAGCTTCCGGGTTCCCGAGTTCGGACAGGACTTGTCCTATCCGGACTCTGAAACTACGGTTACTCAAGTAAGAAGAGATCAGCCTTGTCATTGCTCCGCTGTACCCGTATTCTCCCATTTTGTATAATAGTCCGTTATGCCAGACTCTATCGAATGCTTTGCTTACATCCAGGAATGCAGCTCCTGTGTATTGTTTATCGTTGAATCCAGCTGCTATGTACTCTGTTAGTCTGAGTACTTGTAGCTCGCTGGAGTGTTCTGTTTTGAAGCCAAATTGGGCTTCGGGTATGATGTCTAGTCTGTCTGTTTCAGCTTTGAGTCTACTGAGTATCACTCTTTCCGCTATTTTGCTGATAGCTGGTAGTAAACTAATAGGTCTGTAATTTTGTGGGAATGTGCTGTCTTTTCCGGGCTTTGGTAGCATTATGACATGGGCCTATTTCCATCTGTTTGGGAATTTTTTAAACCTTAGCATTGCGTTTATGATGTTGATTAGGTAAACGATGGCTTTCGCTGGTAGATACTTTAGAGCTCTGTTCGTAATCTGGTCTGGACCGGGAGCCTTTTTTGATGAGCTGTTTTTGATTAGCACGTTTATCTCTTCCGGTGTTGTTGGAGGGATAATTTCGTTTGGGTTTTCCGGTCTTTCTCTTTGTCTTTCGACTTCTTCTATGAAGTCGATGTCTTCGTCTGGGTGGTAATTTAACTATGCCATTGCTATGCCATTTTCTCCGTGTAGTGGTGGAATTGGCTTTCTGTCGTTTCGTAAGATTTTTTGCAGTTTCCAAATATTTTGCATATTTGGACCTTGTTCTTCCATGTCTCTTATGTGGTTTTCCCAGTTTTCACTACGGTGTTGTTGTAGTGCTGTTTTGACCTCTCTATTTAACCGATTTGCTCTATTTTTGTCTGCTTGGTTTCTTGTTCGTCTTGCTGTCTGTTTAGCTCTGTTCTTTTCCCTTATCAAGTCTTTTAATACTTGTGGTATGTCCTTGAATCTGCCCGTTTGCATTACTACTTCCTGTTCAGTAGTGCTATTCCTGATTGCTTGTTGTATGATGTTTTCCAGCTCTAGGACCTTGTCTTCTATTTCTCGTGGATTGTTTATCACTGGGACAATGTTTATTCCAGTGCTCACGAGTCTCTTGAAGTTTGTCCACTTTGTTTTCTTTTTAGTCCTTTTGATTATGCTTTCTTCTTCCCACGTTCCTAGTTCTAATAGGATGGGGTTGTGGTCAGTTGTACCTTCGTTTAGTGTTAGTAATTCTGTTTAGTTTAGTTCTGTTTAGTTCCTAGGTTTTTAGCAACTACTATATCTATGTGCGTTGGAAGTGCGTTTCCTGGGTAATGCGTTGGGTCTGTGGGGCCCATTGCCATAACTTCTTCGTTATTTTCTATATACACGTTTAGTAGTCTTTCATTTCTGTTCGTAGCTCTATCATTCCAGTTAGGGGATCTTGCGTTTAGGTCTCCTATTATGATTGAGGGTTCGTCGTTTAGGAACATATTTAGATCGTCGTCGAACAGCGGATCTTGCGGTCTTACATAGGCGGAGGTAATTCTGACTTCTCCTTGCCTCATTTCTAGTCTTATTGTTGTGGCTTGCATAATTACTAGTTGCGGTATTAGTAATCTAGTATGTTTTATGCCTTTTTTCACGAGTATTGCTGTGCCTCTGCTCTCGCTGTATTATCGTTCCTGTATACGTCGTATCCTGGGAATTTGATGTTGACGTTGTTCGTAAGTTTTGTTTCTTGAATGGCTACGACGTGCATTTCATATCTATTGACCAGTTCGTCCAAAATATTCTGGTTGGTCCTTATACCTCCTGGATTCCAGGAGCCTATCCTCAAGTATCCCCTATTAGTTTGCACTAGTTCAGTGCCAACTTAAAATCCGCTATCGCCTTATTTACTACCCTAGTAAGTAATTTTTTTACGGAATTTACTAGGCCGTCTTGGTGTTGCCTGGAGATGAGGATGGTTTTTTCATTCTCCTGAGGTTTCGCTGCCTGGGCGTAGGATAGCCCAGTAGGTGCTGTTTGTGGCCTGCTTTGGGTGACTGGCCTTTGTCGCTGTGGTTGTTGTTTTCTGCCCCAGGTTGGACATCTGGGACAACCTCTGAAGTTGGCCGGGTGTTGGCCTTGGCAGTTGGCACATTTTGCCTTCTGTTCTTTTGGCATCTTACAGCTCCTTGTCTCGTGTTCCTCGCCACACTTTACACATCGAGGTGCTTTGAAGCACGCTCTCTGCGCATGGTGGTATCCCTGGCAGTTAAAACATTGTGTGGGCCCTGTTGCTCTTCGCAGATCTTCTATTTTCACTTTCATGTGCAACAGGTTAGTGATGCACTTGAGTTTTTCGCCATCTTCTCTCTCCACCGTCATGACGAACATTGGTAGGCTTCTCTTGTCGGATTTTCTTGAGATCATGTTTTTGATAGATAGAACATTGATGTTGTGTTCTTCCATAATCTCGTCGTAAATGCCCTCTGGGCATGTTGAAGAGGGTAGCCCTCTTAAAACCATCCTTGGTTTTACGTCCTCTTCCAGTGGAAATGCTATCCACTGGATTTTCGTATCCTCATTGAATTTTTCAATGATTTTCACCATTTTCCGGTAGTCCTCTGGGCTTTTGGCCTGTATGAGTGTTTCTCGGCCGCTTCTTGATAGCTTGTTGTTTGTGATCACCTGCTCTTTTTGAGCGATGTTCAGTATGGCCCCGGTGTAATTTACGCCCTGTAATTTAATTACAGGCGGCTTTGGTACCCCAGTTTTCTTGGGTACTTCTTCAATGTCCATCTGAGTTGGAGTTGGAGTACGCCGATCCACTCGTGCATCACTAACCTGAGCCTCTTCTGTGGATTTACTGGGGGTGAGTGGTGGGAAATCTTCTTTCTTTTTCGGTTTCGATGCCTCTGTGGGTTTTTCCTCATTTGGCTTTTTGTTCTTGGATTCCTGGGTTTTAGGAATTGCTCCCGTGACTTTTCTTTTGCTTGTGGCCTGGTTTTCCAGATTTTCCTCTTTCTTTTTCTGTACCTGTTTTTCCAGGGTTGCGTCGTTTGTTTTGCCCTCAAGTCGATCGAACTTTTTGTCCATATTATGGTTTTTTGTGAGTTTACAATGAAATCTTGTAACTCATCAATCTTCTTTTTGAGGGCTTCGATTTCCCTATCCTTCTCTTGCAGAAGTTTCCTCATTGATTGCACCTCAGACTTTTCGTCCTCGCTGCTTTTCTTCCTTGTCCTTTTCATTGCCGCTTTCGGCGTGTCGTCATCCGTCGTTTCTTTTATGCGGCTTCCCTCCGCACGGACTTTTGTCCTTTTTTTTTGTTATTTTTGGGACGTTTGAAGTCCCCTGCTGCATGTTCTTCCCAGTCGTCTACGGGAAGTTCTTTGAAAATCTCGTAGTTAGTCGTAGATTCTCCATCGGTTGCGTCGAGGGTCAACGCGGTGTAGATGTTGCCGTGGAGTTTCCTCTTACGGCAACCATCGGGTGTAGACACACACAATCACGCTAAGCGATCAACCCTACCCCTAGGAACATGTGTATACCAATATAAGAATGGGATCCACATGTCCGAAGATCAAACCGGTCACACTTCACTAGTTGAAGTGGTACCTATCTGACCCCCAGGCTTTTCCTCCACCCCTCCTCATCGTACGACTGACGTGAGGAGGCTATGATCTGAAAGTTACTTGAGATGCCCTGGGTAATGAGACATCTCCTGTTTTTAATGACTGTGGTTATGCCACCTAACTGTAGGGGTAGCCACATCTAGGCTTTTCTCCCTAATTACTTTACTGACTCTATTGATTTTACTCGGACTGCACTTCGGGACTGAAGTCCCTAACATAAAAATAATAAAAAATAGCGTGTGTGTTCCGCACATGAAGTCGACAGCCTGGGCTGTCGACTTCATGCCCGGAAAGATATGTGTGTGCTCGGTCACTCAGCCGCCGATTTGGCAAAATAAATTTTGTTCTCCTCGCCGGCTGGGCGAGCCCGAGAGGGTCCGGCCACCAAGCTCATGTTTGCCGCACATGGTCTCAGTGCTCGGGAGTCGCGAAAGGATCCGTATTCATTAGATCCGCCTTAAGGGCCAATTCCGCATCAGCGGTATATAGAAGGCCTGACGGGTCTTCTATATAGAAAATTGGTATGAGTTACTTTACGTTTAGTTATTTGAATTTAATTTGAAATGAATCTACTTAATTTAAGAGAAAAACAACAATTTTTTTTTTGGGGTTTTGGGGTTTTGGGGGGTCTTCCTTGGCGATGGAACAATAAAATGCCTGCACAATTCTTACCCTTTTACTCTTACATGCTAAATATGTGTGCGGTGTGGTGGGGTGTGCATTGCAGGGTGTATATGGCCTCCACACACCCCGGTGTATATTGTTCTTATCTAAGTGCCTTGGCACCTGTACCCTCTCGCCAGAGTCCTAAAAATAAGATTTTTTTGGGGGTTGTTTTTCTGATGACTGCATTTTTTTATTCGACGTTTTTGCGACCATCTCATTCTTCATTTATTAGTTTGGGACCCTATATCCGGCTATTTGCTGTTTAGGTCTTCTGTGTAGTGTCCTGGTGTTTGCATTGTAATTAGTCAGCTCTCTTAGCATGCTACTTGGGTGGTTATTTAATCCGTTAAAAAGTTCATATGCCTTTTTATCCATTGTATGTAGGATCCTTGTTTGTCCTGAGTCTCTGTATAAATTTCTCAGAGGTACATATCTCGGTAGATTTAGAGCATCTCTTATCAATTGATTTTGAGCTGTCTGTATCTTTTTCCTGTTTGTTTTACAGGTGTGTCCCCATGCTGCGGAGGCATATGATAGGACTGGCAGGATAATACTATTAGCTATTCTGATTTTAGTTTTAAATCTTAGCTTGCTTCTTCTGCCGATAAGCGTTGAGAGCTGACTTTTCAGCGCTTTGGCTCTGTACGTTTGTTGGTTGATGTGCTGCGTAAAGGTGAGTTTTTTGTCTAGTAACACCCCTAGGTATTTGGCCTCATTTTTCCACTCTACTGGGGTGTTTCCGATCATTAATTCGCGGTTAGGTACACTTCTTCTGCGACTAAACATTACAGCCTGTGTTTTGTCCAGGTTTAAGGCGATTTTCCATTTGATGCACCATCTTTCGAATCTACTTAGTGCTCTCTGCAGATGATTAGCTGCATGATCTGGATTCCTCCAGCTAACAGCTATTGCTGTGTCGTCAGCGTAAAGACTCAACAGGGATCCTGGTTCTTTTGGCGTGTCGGCCGTATAGATGGTATACAGGTAAGGCGACAGCACAGCTCCCTGAGGCACACCTGCTTCCAGGATTCCGACTTCGGACAGGGTTGCCCCTGTTCGAACAATGAAACCTTCTGTTGGCTAGGTATGATCCAAGGAGGCATGTCATCGCCTCGCTGTACCCCATGGTGTTCATTTTATATATAAGTCCTTCATGCCAGACCCTGTCAAATGCTTTACTGACGTCCAGAAATGCTGTTGCCGTGTACATTTTTTCGTTGAAGCCTTTCGTTGCAAATTCTGTGAACCGTAGAACTTGTAGTTCACACGAATGTTCGCTTCTGAATCCGAATTGCGCTTCAGGTATGGTGCCTAATGCTTCTGATTCATCGTTGAGTCTTTTTAGTATGACTCTTTCTGCTATCTTGCTTATTGATGATAATAAGCTGATAGGTCTATAATTTTGCGGAAAAGCGCCGTCTTTCCCTGGTTTCTTTATCATAATTATGTGTGCCTCTTTCCATCTATCCGGAAAATATCGTAGTTTAAGCATGTTGTTAACGATGTTTGTTGTGTAGACAATAGCTTTGTTGGGTAGGTTTTTCAGTGCCCTGTTTGTGATATTATCAGGACCTGGGGCTTTTTTGGCGTTAGTTAGCTTTATAAGCTCTTTTATTTCTTCGGGGGAGGTATGTGTAATTCCTACTCTGCCCTTTCTTCTCTTTATTCTTCTGGCTGTTCTTTCTACCTCTTCTTCGAAATCTATGTCTTCGTCGGGGTTTTCATTATTTCTACATGCTCTTTCTAGTTCGTCCTTTAGGACTTCAGCTTTGTCTATTTCCGTGTGGACAATCCCGTTTACTCCATGTAGTGGAGGTATGGGTTTCTTGTCCTGTCGGAGGATTTTTGATAATTTCCAGAAGGCGGATTTGTTAGGGTCTAGATCTTGGATATAGTTGTCCCAGCTTTCATTTCTGTGATTACGTAGTTGTCTTTTAACTTCCCGGTCTAGCTCATTTGCAATCCTTTTGTCTTCTACAGTTCTAGTACGGTAAGCTCTTCTTCTTTTTCTGTTCTTTTCTTGGATTAATTCTTGTAGTTCGTGACTTATGTCTCCGAATCTTCCTTTTTGTCTTGCTATAGTTTCTGTTTTGGAGCTGGCATCGATAGCGTTTGTTATCGTGTTTTCTAGTTTAGTTACAGTGTCTTCTAGTTCTGTGATGTTATTTATTGTTGGAATGTTACCGATGTTTTCGCTCACAATTCTTCTGAAGTTTGACCAATTTGTTATTTTTCTTTTGTGGGGTTGCAAATAGTTTAGTTCTATTGCTCCCAGGGTCAGGACGATTACATTGTGCGTTGAATCGCCTTCATTTAGAGAGTGTATCTCATATTGTTGACCCACGTTGTGTAGGATTGCAATGTCTATGTGTGTTGGAAGTTGTCCATGAAAACATGTCGGTTCTGTTGGTCCGATCACATACGTATTTGGTCTATTTTCGAGATGGCCGCAAAGACGTCTCCCGTTGTTGTTGGTCGCTCTATCGAACCAGTTGGGAGATCTCGCATTAAGGTCTCCAATAATTACCGTAGGTTCTTCTGTATCGAGGATTAGGCTCAAGTCTTCATCGAAAATCGGTTCGTTTGGTCTGACATAAGCTGACACTATTTTTAGTGTTTCGTTGTTGGCCTTTAATCTTACTAGCGTGGCTTCCATTGTGACCAGTCCACCTGGTGTTGGGATGTGTTCATGTTCTAAGCCTTTTTTAACTAGTATGGCTGTTCCTCCTGATCTTGCTCTGTGGTCAGTTCTATAGATATCGTAGCCTGGAAATTTAGTTTTCTTCCTTTCCACTAATTTTGTTTCTTGAAGGGCTACGATATCGAGCTCTAATCTGTTAATTATCTCGTCCAAAAGGTTGAGTTTTTTGAAAATTCCTCCGGAATTCCAGGACCCTATGCGTAGATCTTCCGTGTGGTTTGCTAACATTGTTGGTTTATTTCTCCGAATGCAGCCATCATTTTTGTTGCCCTATCCATAGCGGCCATCATCTCCATCACGCTTCTATTGTATTCCATCTGGAATGACGTAATGAATGCGGCTGCACTTTGCATGGTTGGGGCCGCTTGTTCGGCGGTTTTTTTAGCTGCTTGTGCGTAGCTAAACCCGGTGGTTGTTGTGGTTGGGTTGATTGGTCTGCTTACCGGTTTTACGGGGGCAGGGGCCTTCTTTTTTGGAGCTTTTGAGCATCCTCTGTAGTTCGCCGTATGCGCTTGTTCACAATTGGCGCATTTTGGAGCCGTTTCCTTGCTTTTTCCGCACTCATTACTTAGATGGTTTTCACCACACCTTACACATCTGGACTCGCAGTGGCAAGCCTTTGAACTGTGGTAGTAGCCCTGGCAGTTGAAACACTGCAGGGTGTCTTTCGTGGTTTTGATCTCGTCTTCAAAACGGATCTTCATATAGCACAAGTTTGTAATTTTTCTTATTTTTGGCATGTCATCCTCTTTGAGGGTGATCATGAAGAAAGGCAATATGTGTTTTCCTTCTTTTTTAGAGTACATGTTACTTACTCTAGTTGCTTCGACGTTTCTATTTCTTAGTTCGTTAAGAATTAGTTCGGTACTTGTGCTCGATGCAATCCCTTTTAGTATAACCCTTTTCAGCTTGTCGTTGTCTATTGGATAGGCAACGTACTTTACTTTCGGGGTGTGTTCTTCTAGGATTCTTACGACTCCTAGATAGTCTTCCCGGTTCTTTGTATTTATGATAATAGATCTACCAGATCTGGCAAACTTATTATCAGAAATAATACCTTTCGCTGCTGCTTTTTGCAGGATTGCTTGGTGTTCCGCAACCGTCTTTAAGATGATTGCGGGAGGTTTTGGCTTTCTGACGTTAACCTCAGAAGGTATTTGAGGGTTGTCGATGGTTTCTTTATCAACTTGGGGCTCTTTTGTTGCCTCCAAGTTTTTTGGGCTTTTTTCTGCTCACTTCTTTTTTGGGTGTCTCTAGCAGCTTTTGTGAGCGCCTCATCGTTTCTCTCGTTGATTTTCTGAGTTTGTCTCTCAACAACACTCAGAGATTTTTTTGGTTTCTCGCTACTGTTTGTTGATTTCTTAGTAGCGGTGCCTTTTGCTTTTTCTTTTTTCTGGACTTTTGTCCATCCTGCTTCGCTTTGTTCTTTTGGTTTTTCTGCTACTACCTTTTTTGGTTCTTTGGGCTTACCTCCGCTACCCGACGTAGAAGGTGTGGCTATTATCATCCTGTTTGGGTTGGTTATTTCCCAGATGGCGTCATTTCTTTTTCTCTCTTCGAGCTCTTTTTCTTCGTTACTTTTGGTCAGGGCCATTATATGGCTGACCAGCTTCTTGATCTCTTCGTCCTTGGCTTTATTCTCATTTCTGAGCTCAGTCATCTGAGCTAAGAGATCTTTAATTTGGGCGTTTGCCTGTTGTTCTCGCTGACGGCTCTCTTCCTTTAATTGTTTTATTTGCTCGGTTAGCAGATCTACCGATTTATAAAGCTCGTTGTCGTGCTTTTCCTTGCTCCTTTTTATTTCTTCCTCATCTTCTGAGGAGTCTGCTGTAGGCCTTTGCCGTTTTTTCTTTCTGCCTACCTCCGGCTCGGCATCCGTTACGGTGGAGATGGTGTCCACTATGGGGGCTATTGCGTCGTTTGTGGGGGGCGTGGTTGTGTTCGACTCGGTGGCCGGGCTCAGCTCCTCGTCGACGGAGATTTCCATTGTGGTTGATACACTGTCATCAGTGTCAACCTCACTTTTTTCTTCTTCATCGTCCGGGATGAACGATTCGTCATCTGAATTATCGGCGATTAGCGCGGCTTCAGGTTTTAGGGTCTCAGTAAAATTATTATAAAGTTTAATTGCCGATGCGACAGAGGGGGTGGGTGACGTGGGATTGTCACCTTCTTCTTTTTCTTGTGATGTCACGTGCGTGACATCACTTTTTTGGGGAGAGGGGTCACTCATAATGCCGTAAGGCAGTGAACATAAGTGTTCAAGAGACTTAGGAGTTTACTACTCAGATGACTCTGTTTTTGTCTTCCCGCCTAGCCGCTGCCAGACGGTTTTCCTGGGTGTCGTCCCAGAAACCTCGCGGTAGTTCACTCCCTGATTTCTCAGGGAGGGATCCTCTTCAAGTTTCACAAACCTCAGAGGCAGGGGCCGTTTCTGTCCGACCTAGAGTTCAAAACTAGGCCTTACAGTGTCATCCCTGTCGGCCCACTGAGGTTATCCCGTATTTTTCGCAAACGCGAAGCTATTTAAAGCCTCCGCGAGGGGCCTATAAAGGCAACCCCTCGGCGGTTTAACTTAGAAACAGCCTCGCATCCGCTTTTCGCCTTGGTAAAGGACAAAGGCCTGAGCAATCTGGGTGTCTTACTCACCCGGAGCTAATAAGCTCCGTCGCTTCAGGTCAATCGCCCCCACCTAAGCACACTTCGCTGCTCGTCGCCTTGGCTCGCTGCTCACCGCTGCACGTCAGGATCGTTCGACCGCTGGAGTCGAACTACTTACTACTGTAGCATCGGGTGTAGAAGGGTTTGCCTTTCGGGTCGGCAGATACCCTGAACGGTCCATTTGGGGGCGGGGCCTAATTGAATAATTTGGATAAAGGCTTTTTTGTTGTCCGTCTGGCCCGCTGCCAGTACGGATTCTGGGTGCCACCCAGTGACTTAGTCGCGGTTGTTCACGCTTTAGGCAGAAGTAAAGCGGGGATCGTCTTGATTTTCTCACTTCTCTGACCCTGGGGCCGTGTCTGCCAGATATAGAGTTCTAAACAACTATATCCCACAGTGTCATCCCAACGAAGGCACAGAGAATGTCCCGACGGGCAAGCCCGTATGCTTTTTCTCTTCCCTACGCCGAAATTTGGCCTCCGTGAAGACTTGATTTAAAAAACAAATCTCCCCGGCTAACCTACTTGTGACGTAAGGTTTTGCCTCTGCTATTCAGGCGATTCAGGCCTAGGCGCTGTTAACGCCAAGTCACCGCTACCGTGCTTACATTCACGGTATGAACTAAAAAGTTCAGCTCGGACTTGGACGTTGCAGCTCCTCGGCGGTGTCGCTCTTCACACTTCGGACGTCTGCACTGTTCGACTGCTGGAGTCGAACTTTTACTTTACGAGCGCTGTGATTGGCCGGCCAAAGTAACAATCTTTTGTCGAGATTGTGTATTTTGGCGAAAGTACCTAAAATAAGAGTAGGCGGGTGTGAAAACTGTTTAAGTTCCACTGTAGAATATTATTATACATGAATTATATTTTTATTAAAATAATTAGTTTTGAGATATATCGCTGTCTAAGTCAGATGAACCAACGTCTTCGAGCAGTTGTTTAGTTAACTTTTTACTTAGTCTAGTACATTTAATTTTCATATTTCGATCTTCAGCCTGAGTATGTATTTCATTTATCATTTCTATAAGAGATGGAATATGTAGGCTATGTCTTTAGCAATGCTTAATGCATCAGTACTACCGTGAGCGTTCTCTAACAGATCAGTGAATTGTTGACTATCGAGTGGGAACTTGGGATTGTGATTGTCGATGAAATTGGTTATCTTTTGGAGCAATTCTCTAAATTCTAATGAGGGTTTATCTTTCGATTTCAACTTTTTCTTTGGAATTTTTCGAACAGGTGTTGGAAAGTAAGATTTTGGTTCTAAGGAATTAGTAATATCTGGTGTATCTTGGTTGTAATTGGTGTTTGTTCACAAGTCATTTCAGAATTAGTAGTATTTGATATAGACTCACCTACATTATTGCTGTCTCAGGAATGGTTTAGAGAGGAACTTTGTTGTTGTGATCTAGTATATGAAGAAGTTGAAGTTTGGAGTTGAGGGCCGGCACATTGAGATGCAAAATGACCTGGTTGCTTGCACTTATAGCATAATGAATCTGTTGTAGGAAATATACGATATTTTAAGTCATCATGATTAATTTCTAGTGTATCGGGAATTTGGAAACTATCTTCTGGAGGAGATATGTACACCTGCCTTCGAAAACTAAGTATGTAACTATACGCTGGATCGGTTGTTCTAATTCGTAAGAATGTAAGGGGTGACATTAGCTGTAATCCAATGATTTTTAACTCGGTTTCCAATAGATTATGTGGAATTGTGGAACTTACGTTGGACAGAACAAGTCTTTGTGACGGGGTAACTAGCTTTCGTACTGGTATTACTGTGTTGTTAATCTTAATGGAATTATGTTCTTTTAAAAGTTTGTCTACAGCTGATTTACTTGATAAGTATACACAAACACGGTTGTTTGAAATTCTGGATGAAAAAATTATGTTTTTTGGTTCTGCAAGTGGTCCCAGTTATAATAAATAATCTTGTAATTTGAGGCCCTCTATTGCAGAAAAGATAATTATTAAAGTTTCATTTAAAAATTGACGAGCAACCAGATTTTGATAATTTTTCTTTTTATTTTAACCAAATTGTTAGGTTAGTTACGACAATAATTTATTCAGTTTATTATCATGCCATCAAACCAGTGGCGGTCGGTCAGGGTCGGCAGGGTCGGCAGTGCCGAGCCACATCTTTATAGAAATTATAGATTATTTTAATATTTAATTTAATCAGTATTTCAATAAATAATTGTGGCAAGTAATCAGTTGATGTCATTTGTTTTTGTAAACTAAAAAAATATCTGTGAGATAATAAAGACTAAATTTTATTCATGGTTTTTAAAAGAATTCGACCAGACTAAATTTTATTCATGGTTTTTAAAAGAATTCGTCCAATCTGAGCGTTAAGTGATCCCCGCGTAGACACTTTTAAAATAGATGTTCCAATATCGGAGACATCTATCCGCCTATGAATTGTTAAAAAGACACGTTTTGTTTTTTCGGCTAGCCGATCCCAACCTTGACTTTACTTGTAAAAATCAACGGAATATTGGTTGATTAGCAACCAAATATACATTTCTTTCCATATGAACTTATTTCCAAGTACGGCCAATTTAAATTTGCCGATGTTTCATTTGGATTGGTGATTGATCGCGAACTGTACATTGCGAGCGTGGGACGAAATGTTATTTCATATATGTAGTAAACTGAAGTGATATTCAGTGCACGAACTAGCCTTTCTTTTTGTGTTTTATTTTTATTTTCTAAAGTAATACTGTGATACGTTACGTCTGCCGTAAATAGTTAAAGGTTAAAGGGTTTTCTGACATATTAGAAGTTTTTTTTTAACTAAAGTGTAAACAAATTCAGTAAACACCTAAAAAATGCAAGCCATGGGAGAAACTGTAGGTGTTGATAAGTCTGATATTGTAAATTATATTTTGCATAATGGGTTTTCATCTATTCCATACGAAGAAAAAATTGTTATTAAATTAAAAATAAGGGGCGTCCTTTGCCTAAAATGTCCCGGCTTATAAATATTATTGCGTGTAAGGGAAGTAATAGATCATTTTCAGATAATTGGTACAGCAAGTACTCATGGCTTAACAGGAGTGAAATAAAAAACAAACTTTTTTGTTGGCCTTGCATTTTATTTTCGACAAATAGGGGCAAACATTAAAATCCGTGGTGTGAATCTGGTTACGATAATTTAAAGGAATTATTTAGGGCTTTACATAAACATGATATTTCGAAAGATCATACTTACAGCCAGATTAAATTAGATTTATTTGGAAAACAAAATATCCATGTCTCATTAGATAATGCCCAACGTGAAAATGCTATTATAACTATAACATAAAATGCTATAAACGAAATTGTAAAAAATAATCACGCAGTTTCACGTCGTTTAATTGATATTGTAATTTTTTTTTAAGTTGTCAGGAATTATCTTTTAGGGGACACGATGAATCGAAGCATTCGTTAAATCAAGGCAATTATAGAGAACTAATAAAAATGTTTAAGAAATACGATTTGGAATTTTCTAATTTACTTTCTGATTCGAAGACATTTAGCGGTGTATCTAAAACAATCCAGAATAAATTAATAGAATCAATTAGTTACATTTTGAGTAACGTTATTGAATCTGAGATTTAGGAAACCATTTGCTTTTCACTAGAAGTAGATGAAACTACCGACATATCATGTCATTCACAATTATCAATTGTTGTTCGATACGCGTTACGTGGTAATATCTATGAGAGGTTTTTAAGTATTACAGACGTGAGTAAAAGTCATAAGGCAGAACATATTTTTGGTGTTTTAAAGGACAGACTAAAATTTTTTGATATCAAAAATAAATTGGTAGGGCACACTTATGACGGCGCTGCCCTGATGTCTGGTGAATTAAATGGTCTCCAGGTAAAAGTTAAAACTATTGCACCGCAAGCTTTATTTACTCATTGTCATGCGCATAGAATGAATTTAGTTTTGCAAGATACATGTAAACAAATTAAAGAATGTCGTCTTTTTTTTGCCAGTTTAAGCGGATTTGCTTCATTTTTCTCAAGCTCGACTAAACGGACTAATGTTTTAGAACGGTTTGTTTCAAAAAAAAATGCCAACAGTTTGTCAGACGCGATGGAATTTTAAATCTCGGTTAGTTTTAATTGTAGCAGATTTTCGTGAACAGCTTTTGGAAGTTTTTGATTTTATTATTGAATGTGTCGATTTTGAAAGTGATGATATCTCGATCCGTGAAGCAATCGGTTTGAAAACTTTATTAAATGATTACTCTTTTAACATACTTTTAAATATTTTTAAGAAAGTGTTTAGCCAAACCGATTTGATATTCAATGTTGTTCAAAATCGGTTAACTAATATTATTCATTCCAAAAATAGAATAAAAAGACTGGTGCAAAATCTCAGAGATTTTCGTAATGATAGTAATTTCCAGTATATACGCAGTGACGTTTTGGACTCACTTGATATTTCCGAACCCCCCCCCCCCAAAAAAAAAGACAAAGGCATGACACAGAAACTGATCTCGAAAAACGACTATATTTTGAAATTTTTGAATACTATTATTATGCAAATAGATACTCGTTTTTCGAATTTTGCAAGATTTGCAAATTTTTGACGATTCAAAATTTAAAAGTTACGTCATAGAATTTCCAAGATATTTATTAGACAGGTTAATTAAAAATTATCCTTCTTTCTTCTTAACATGCCATACACCAAAGTGCGTAGGCGACTATCTCATTACTAGAATTCTGTTCTTGGCGGCGTGACACAGCTCACCTGTATTGTGTATTCCTGTCCATTCTTTAATATTCCTTAACCAGGACAATTGTTTGCGGCCGGCTCCTCTCCTACCTTCGATCTTCCCTTGTAGGATTAACTGTGGTATTTCATATTTTGCTCCTCTCCATATGTGCCCAAGGTAACCAATCTTGCGTTTTTTAATTAATTCAAAGAGTTCTCTTTCCACGCCGGCTCTATTAAGGACGTCATCGTTTCGAACTCTATCCACCCAAGGTATGCGCATCATTCTTCTCAATGACCACATTTCAAATGCTTCAAGTTTGTTGATAGATGTTTTTTTCAAAGTCCACGTTTCCATGCCATAAAGCAAGATGGACCATATGTAGCACTTGACCATTCTGTAGCGTATTTCGAAGTTTAGGTGTTGATTACATAGGAGCGGTCTGAATTTCACAAAAAAAATAAAAAATAAAAATTATCCATCATTCTTTAATAAAATAAAATTAGAAAATGAATTAAAAGTTTTATATGCTGATCCAAATATTTTCGGAAGATGGGATAAGTTACAAGATATGTATAATTTTATATACTGAAATTCATTACAACAAACTGTTACCGAAATTAATAAATTAGGTATTGTCATTAATTCTCTCATTACCACCAACGTCTGCCTCAAATGAACGAGATTTCTCTTGCCTCAAAAGAATCAAAACTTATTGTCGAAATACCATGAAATAAGAGAGAATGTCAAGCTTATCTCCAATGTCAATAGAAAAAAAAACTTTTAAAATCTCTCAAAAAACTCTTATACATTTTACGATGACGTTATTACCCATTTTATTACTTCCAAACAACGTAGACTAGAGTTAATTTATAAACATGTTTAGGTTCTAAATTTATAGGAAAAACAAAAAAAAACAAAAAACAAGAAAACAAAAAATCTCCTATGATGATTGAAGTCTTTATTAGACGGTATACCTATCTGAGGAGACAAAAAATACCTTGTCGACCTTGTCTCTCAAGCCACGAGCCGCCACTGCATCAAACAAAATCAAAGTTTTCTTTACTCACGTATGATTTCCTCCACTTAAACAATCACTATAATTACTTTAGTAATAATTTTAACTGTTAATTATCGGTTTTTACTATTAATATTTTAGACTTGTTTGTGAAACCAGTTGCTGGTAGCACGATCAGGTCAGGATGTGAAAAAGTTTAAAATTGCTGTACTGAAAAATTGTTTTACCGCACTTACCATATCTGTCTTTTATATTATAGATATATTATCTGAGATGCATCATTTATGGCATTACAAATTTTATAAAAAAAATATATTTTTTGAACATAGATATTCGGAGAAAAAAAAACACAACAAAAACATAACAATTTGGACCAAATACTTGATATGTGGAAATCATATATTGATCCTTTCTGGTTTTGTTGCTGATATAGTATGGACGTTTATAAAGACGTTTTCTTGTTTTTATTAAATGTGAACACAAGAAGACCCTTTAAACATGCTGACAATAACTAAGCAAAGTGATACTTTAAATGATATTATAAAATGTCTAAATAGACATTACAATTCTGAGGTAGGTATAAATTAATTATCACAAGATTTACCTTTATTTTTATTTTATTGGTATATAATTTACAAGTATATTTGGGAGTGCATTTACATACTCAACTATATAATTGATAAAAACAAGTAATATCTCATAATAGAACTTTATATACTAAATACTTAAATTATGTTCTGAAATAATTATTAAAAAACTCAAGTCCTATAGGTACACCGTAGATGCATCCACATGGCATAAGCAGGTGATGTGTAGAATGAGAGATCTAGATAAAATGAATGATACACTGGGGTATCTGATTGAAAATTGGCGTATATTAGATGTTTTGGAAACTATTATGAATGTAGCGTGTCTAAATAAAGGTATTGTATTACCGTGCTTTCAATATATCCGTAAACTAACAGATTTTGAGATTTTATCGTTATTTGTGTTAGACAGGAATTATTCGGTGGCAAAATATTTTAAGGAATTGGTATATTCGTAGCAAAATATATCAATAAAGTATTTTATAGTACGGTTAATTATAAATAAAATGCACGAAATTCTGATAAGTTTGTGACATTACCTGTAACTGAAAAGAAACTAGAAGCATAAACAAAATAAAATTAAATGACATTAAAAAGAACAAGCTGTTATTTATTATTTATAGCCCAAATGTAGGAATTAGTGTGTTTGTTTTATTATTATTTCACTTAAATTCCATATTGATTTTATTGTTATCTGAAAAAAAGATAATTTAAGTGAATTCATAAACTATTTTCTATTGTCCTTTTTTCTCTTTTTGGGCCCTTTTATCAATGGTAACTTGAATGTATTGAAAATATTTATTTGGTCCGCATAATTCAAGCCCGTTGTACATTTTCTAAAAAAGGACAACAGAAAAAAAAAAGGAGAAACAGCAAGTTATTAAGTCGAAGACATCTTGTTCACTGGGAAACTGAGAAAGCTGAGAAACTTCATGGTTTTATACATAAGTAATGAAAAAAATTAAAGAAAAGAAAAAGCTTACCTGAAATATATGTCAAACAAAACATAAGAGGCGTACCGTAATTACAAGACATTAAAAACTGAACCACATCCACTTGTAAGAAAAAAAATGATCAATGGAAACGATTTTCGAAAAAAAGAAACATGATTTTTATGGTTTCCAAAAAGGAAATATTATGACGCTCTATCAGAGGTTGGAGAACGGTGGTAAATGAACTAATAGAACCACAATACATAGAAAAGAATACAGTGTAGTCATTACCTAAAAAATCTCTATGCAGAGGAAGAACAAACGACGCTAGAAGCGAAAACACCAGAAATTACCACAAATGAAGAACTTATTATAAATATACAAGAAACTTGTAGAACACTTAAAAAGCTAAATAACAGAAAAGCAGCAGTTAAAGACGGAATACCAAACGAATTAATAAAATATTGGTTAGCGGCAATGGTAGAATAATTATCAACATTAATTAACAAAATTATAAAACACAATAAAATACCGGAATAATCGAGAACGAGCGAACTAATTCTACTATTTAAAACAGGAGATAAAAAAATAGCCAGAAAACTACAAAAGTATAAACTTGTTAAATACTAGCATAAAACAACTAAAATTTTACAAGACCTAATGAATCACAGGTTAAGTTTAGCAAATGAACCACAGATTTTACGTACTGGCAGATCGTGTATAAATGCAATATTTGTGATTATATATATATATATATATATATATATATATATATATATATATATATATATATATATATATATATATATGTGTGTGTGTGTTTTATTGGCACTGGTTTTGACAACCACCTGGCCAGTCAATTTGTTTTAAGTTCTCTCTGTACAAAAGATATTGTTAGTTTTTACATTTAAAACTATTGTATTGTATTGACAGATAAGACATGGAATGTTAGAAACTTATTTACTAGATTACTCTGTTTTTGCTGTTTTGTTTTTTGTATCTTTTTTTATTTTTAATTTTTTTTATTTATTTTTTTTATTTTTTTCTATTTTTTTTTTATTTATTTTTTTTTTTTATTACTACGCTAAGACATAAACCCGATTCGACACCTCGGAGGTTTAGATCTTCTTAGTATTTTTTTTTATTTTGTTCTTCATTTTTTTTTATTCTTTATTATTTTTGTTATCAGAGCTTTAATTTTAAGCAATTAATACGACTATATAAAATTTTATATACATCTAGATTCTTTGACTCTAAAAGATGTGTTAGATTAGAAGGTAATTGAACATTAACTTGAACTAGCTTGGTAAAAAAATTTGATATTTCAATAAAATGTAAAGGACATTCTAACAGCATATGTTGTAGATCAGCTAGCTTTCCACATATACATTCATTATTATTTGCTAGTCCCATTTTTCTTCTGTAGACTGGATTCATACAATGATTGCTTCTTATTCTACAAATAGTTTTGATGAAGCCTCTGTTGAAAACTTGTTTAAACCATGTCTTGACGGCAATTTTGGGTTGGATTATTTTATAAAATTTGCCTTTGTCCGAATTGTTGTAGTGTCCCTGCCATTTTGTCCATTTGAGAGACCTGATTACAGATATTAAATCTCCCATAGGAAGTTGATAGTTTTGAAGAGTGGATTCTTTCATTGTTGCTTTTTTAGCCAGATCATCTACTATTTCGTTGTTTTTTATACCAATATGTGCTTTTATCCAGCACAATATGATATTTTTGTCCGATTTTTAGTTTCAGTGTTCAGTGCTATAATGTCACTGATGATATAATTTTCTACAAAAGTATGACTTCTTTGACTGCTATGAGTTCAGCTGTAAAAGTTGTCATTTTGTCGGGTAATCTGTTGTTTATCTTTATACTTTTTTGGGGGTAGAATATAGCATTATCCAACTTTGCCGTCCATTTTTGAACCATCTGTATATAATGTTTGATAACTTCCCCCAATGACTTTGTACATACTGAAGGTGATCTATTTTAGTAGGCGTTAAATGGCAGTTAAAATCTTCATAGTTTAATTTTCGAGATGAGGGTTGTTCCATTTTGCATATATCGTCAATATAACTAGAAACGTTGAGAAAACTTTTCACAACTAAAAGCTGCATCTTATTTTCCCAGTAATGATGAGTTAGGTATGTAGTGTTTAATTGTACAATTTTATTCAACAACAGTTTATTGTTAACTGCCACGTTAACTATAAATTTTTCACTTAAGAATTTTCTGCGTAATGAAAGTGGAGGTTCATTAAGCTTACATTCCATGACCAATATGGGAGTACTACGAAGATAACCAGTGCTTAATCTTAGTGCCTTATTTTTTATACTTTCGATTTTTTGGAGTACAGCGTTTGATGCTGAGCCATAAAATATAGATCCGTAATCTAGGATCGATCTCATTAAATTTCTGTATAGTAATATTGAGATGTTTGGATCAGCTCCCCAGTTACTGATATTTACAGTCTTGATGATATTCATTGCGTTTTCCGTTCTTCTTAATATATAATTTGTGTGTTCTTTCCAATTTAATTTTGAGTCTAAGAACACGCCAAGAAATTTTATTGAAGTTTTATAATGAATTTCATAATTATCAAATTGTAGGTGGTTTGGAGGAGAATAACGTTTTCTGGTAAAAGTAACAATGGTTGATTTACTCTCCGAGATTGTTAAATTCTTATCCGCCGCCCATTTTTTTATAATATTCAATCCTGATTAAAGGTTCTCATAACATCTATCTATTGACTTATTTTCTACATAGATTGCAACATCATCAGCATACTGTAAGATTTTTATGTGTTGAGGAAGTTTATTTTCTAAATCAGCAGTATACAGAATATATATAGAGGACTCAAGATGCTACCTTGTGGTAGTCCCAAAGATGTGTACCGTGTGTTAGATTTATCACCATTTAATCTAACGTGTACTGATCGATTAATATACAAATTAATGATATTCCATGTTACAGTTTCAGGTATTCCTATTTCCAACATTTTCGCATATAGAATGTGGAGATTAACATTGTCATAAGCCCCTTTTATATATAAAAACAAAGCACTAACTGCTTTCTTACAAGTAAAGGAACCATAAATGTCTATCAATAAGTGACTCAGGCTTTCTTGTGTGGATTTACCTTTTCTAAAACCAAACTGAGTTTTTGGTTATAGGTCGTTCTTTTCTAACCAAAATTCCAGACGGTTTTTAATAAGTCTTTCATATGTTTTAAGTATACATGAAGCCAGCCCTATTGGACGGTAAGAATCTCAATTATTTAACGATTTTCCGGGTTTCAAGATCGGAAGAATAGTATAAACGTGCCAATCGTCAGGAATCTTTATGCGCCGTGACCAAATTTCATTGTATTTAGAAGCACAGTCAATTTTTGAAAGATTTGAAAGCATCGAGTAATGGATTTCATCAGCACCTGGCGCTGAATTTGAATTTTTCTTTAACGAAAAGTAAAGTTCAGTGTCAGAAAATGGTTTGATTAAGAAGCGGATTTGTTCTGGATAATCGTATTGCGCATTCATTTGTAGATCAGGAATTACTAATTCTGCAGACAGAGGAGTGATCTTTTGGTAGAACTCGTCTATCCATAAAGCTTTCGACAATATTATAGGGACTTTGTTCTTAGTTTTTCTATTTTTTAGTATATTAACTTTTAACCATACATCTTTAATGGGAACCGACCTATTTAAGGACTTGACGTAATCTCTCCAGCTATTTCGTTTAGCTTGTTCAGTGATCTTCTTTGCGTGGGCATCATCTTTTTTATACTTGAGTAGGTTTTCTTGGTTTGGATTATCTTTGAATATACAAAAACTTTTCCGTCTTCTCACATTCTAAATCCCACCATTATTTTCCTCTGGAGGTTGGTTTTTTTTATTTTAAATTTGGGGATGCAGTAGGATGCAGTTGTATTTATATTGTGCAAAAATTTTTCATATGAATTTATATCTTCAGATTGAGAGAAGATATCTTCCGAAAATTATTCATATAATTTCCAGTCGGCTTTCTTTAAATTCCACTTTTCTGAATACGGGTTATATATATATATATATATATATATATATATATATATATATATATATATATATTTATATATATATATATATATATATATATATATATATATATATATATATATATATATATATATATATATATATCAGTGTTGGTTTGATCGGCTAATTTCATCCTTATAGGAGCATGGTATGAACCGAATAAGTCTGAATAAGTCTTGAAGTGTTTTCCAAGTGATCAGATGACTTAAGTCGTAAAGAAAGTAGGAGAGCCATCGTTTTTGTATATCAAATTATTATCATCTATACAGTCCATTAAGATTTTACCTTTTATATCTGTATGATTGTCTAAGCCCCAGGCAATGTGATGAGCATTGAAGTCGCCTCCTATTATGAACGGTCGTTCTATAGATGTTATGAAATTGTTCCATTGTTGTAACGATAATTTTACTCCTGGGGTAACATACATCGAAATAAATGTTACAGTGAATGATTTAAAATTAATTTTAATAACTACTTTATTAATGTTCAATAATTTGACTTTCATGGTGACTTCTTCATAACACAGATTTATTAAAATTATCGAGCCAACCTCGACAGTTGCTGAAAAGCGGTCGTCTCTGACAATATTATATCCGTGAAAGTTAATATAATTTTCTGGTTTAAATCTAGTTTCTGATAATAATGCGATATCAACTTTCTGGTCTTCTAGTAGGTGAAGGAGATTTTCTCTATTAGAGTTAGCCGATCTACAATTCCATTGACAAATTACCAAACTATTCATTATTATATGAGAGAGAACTTAAAACTGTTTGAATTAAATTTATTAAAACTGATTTTTCTGGGATTTCAAAATTTTTGTGATTCGTATTAGAAATAATACTTATAACTATATTTGATATTATTTCTGTTAATTCTTTAGGAGATTCATGTATTTTGGATCCTTGTTCTTCATTAAATGTAGATTGATAAGAAGATGAATTGAAAATGCCACCAGGTCTGGTGGACATAGGGTTTAACTTTATTATTTTTTGATGTTCTATTGCTATTGGGTCTTGCGATGAAGAGAGGGGTCGTTTGGATTTTGGAGGTTTTACTACTGTATATCTGTTGGAAACTGTAGGGTGGGCGAGCTGGTTAGGGGGAGAGGGGGATGTGGACAATTGAGTAAATGAATATGAAAAGGATGGAGCGTTCATAATTGGAAATTGATGTGAATTTATTAAGGAATTATTAGCTGTTATCGATACATAGGTTACTTTAGGAAATAATGTAAGCGTTTCTTTGAAAGACAAACTGTTTTCAGACCTGTAATGTTTTTTTTGACGGTCAAATTCTGGACATAACTCCCATTAATTACTGAAGTGTTCACCTTCACAGGAGAGACATTTTTTATTAAAAGATGATAAAGAACAAGGATCGGAAGGGTGGGAATCATGACATTTAAGACATCTAGGGTTGCTTTTACATTGCTTACTTATGTGTCCATACCTATAACAGCTGTAGCAAATAATTACTTTTTGTTGGTACTTCTCTACATTATGTAAAACATGGTTAATTACGATATATTTTGGTACATTTTGACATTTGAATGATACAATTACCGATTTTGTAGGTTTAAAAAGTACTTTATCATCTGTTACTATTTTTCTCTTTATTGTTTTTACATAATCCACCGAGAATTTACAATGGTGACCAAATTCTTTTATTTTATCCTTAAGATATTCTTCTGATATATCTGATTCTATATCCCTAACTACACCTAATTTAAATAATTGAAATTTCGGAATATATGCAATTAGATTTTGTTGAATAAGCAATTTAGAAGTAATTAAGGTATTTGCACTAGCGTAGTTTTTAAATGTTATTCTAATACGGTTGCGTCCAATTGAATCAATTTTTTTAACATAATTATCAATTTCCGGACGTACGGTAAATAATATTTCACGTATCTTAACTGCATTTAATTTGCCTGTAAAATTTTTATCATTAGTTTCAATAAAAATGTTAAATGGCCCTAAATCAGTTTTTTCATATAAATATACAGGTCTGCTTTTTTCTGTCTCATTAGAATTTAGTGAGGTAATTTGTTTTACGGTTTTTAAATTATTAATATTATTAGGACTACTTATCGAGTTTTCTATCTGATGGGATGAAAATCCATGGGAACCACTTTGTACGCAACCATACAACAATCGAAAACTAGTTATCAACAACAAAAAATATAATAAACAGAAACGAGTGTCTTTCTGACATATATCAAACATCAAAATAATAATTATTATCAACAAGATTCCTATAAAAATAAAATATTGCAATTATATATATATATATATAAATATATATATATATATATATATATATATATATATATATATATATATATATATATATATATATATATGTATATATATATATATATGTATATATATATATATATATAAGAAAAAAAAGAAAAAACAAAGTACTTGTGACTCGTTTGGAAAAAATATAAAACTGTTTTGGATGGGTTGGAATCAATCATCATCATCATCTACTAGCCCTTAACGTCCACTGCTGAATATAGTCCTCTCGGATGCTTGTCCACTTAGTCCGATTTTGCGCCACCTGAATCCAATTTGTAGTCACTCTTTTTATGTCATCTGTCCATCTCGTTGGGGGTCGACCCCTATTTCTGTAAGCTTGTATTCGGGGTCTCCATTCCAAAATTCTTTTTGTCCACCTGTCATCAACTGATCTTGCTACATGACCTGCCCAGTTCCACTTTAGTGTTGTTATCCTTTCAATAACGTCTGCTACTCCTGATCTTTTGCGTACAGTAGCATTGGGTATTCTATCACGTAGAGAAATCCCTAACATAATTATCTCCATTGCTCTTTCCGCAACTTGTAGTTTACTCACTGTTGTTTTTGTGAGCGTTAGGGTTTCTGCGCCGTAGGTCATCACTGGCAAAATACATTGATAAAATACTTTTCTTTTTAGACACATTGGAATCTTAGATCTAAAAATATCCTTCATCCTTCCAAATGCAGCCCAAGCGAGGTTTATTCTTCTTTTCAGCTCGATTGTTTGGTTGTCTCGACTTATTCTGATCTCATGGCCTAAGTATTTATAGGAGTCAAATGGCTCAATATCTTTGTCTTCTACTGAGATGTTTTTGTTGTGGACTAAATTTGTCATAAATTGTGTTTTTGAAAAATTTATTTTAAGACCAACTCTTTTTGTGGCAGTATGGAGTTCTTGGAGCATTATCTGTGCCTGATCAAAGCTGTCTGCAATAAG
Source organism: Diabrotica balteata (assembly GCA_918026665.1). NCBI lineage: Eukaryota > Metazoa > Arthropoda > Insecta > Coleoptera > Chrysomelidae > Diabrotica > Diabrotica balteata. The sequence goes on along the minus strand of OU898282.1, from coordinate 69,068,010 downwards.
AACGATATCATCTGCAAATTTAAGGTTATTTAAAAATTTTCCATCTACCTTGAGGCCCTTTTCGTTCCAATCTATTGTTTTACAAGCATATTCTAGCAAAGTTGTAAATAATTTAGGAGACATGTTGTCTCCTTGCCGAACACCTCTTTCAATACGAAAAGTCACAGTATCTTCATTAAATCTTACACAGGCTGAAGCATTTTGATAGATGTATCTATTCTACATTGTGTTAGAGCTTTAAGCATTTTACTTTGATTGACCGTATCAAATGCTTTTTCAAAGTCGACAAAGACAAGTATCAGGGGTCTGAACATATTCGATGTTTTTTTTCAATCAACGACTTAATTGTTTGCAAATAATCATTTATTCCGTATCCAGCTCTAAATCCTGCTTGCTCGCAAGGTTGATAGAAGTCTAGTTTTGATGTCAACCTATTAGTTATTATCTTCACAAATAACTTATAAACGTTAGATAACAAGCTAATAGGTCTATAGTTATTTAGCTCTGTTTTATCTCCCTTTTTGTGCATGATTACTATAACAGTTTTATTCCACTGAGATGGTGTAACCTCGTTTGAAAGGCATAAGTTATATAACTGTGTAAATTCTTTCAATATTGTCTTTCCTCCTGATTTAACTGCCTCAATAACGATTTGATCATCACCAGCTGCTTTATTGTTTTTCATTCGATTTAATGACTTTGAGACTTCTTCGATTGTTATTTCTGGGATATCCTCTGAACCCACATTCTGGACTTTTCTCAACTTGGTGCCGTCTTTCTTACCCCTTTCTCTATATAATTCTGTGTAAAATTCTTCAATTACCTTAATTATATTCTCTTTATCTGTTACCACTTTTCCATTTCGATCTCCGAGCTTAACAATGTTCTTTTTACCAAGAGCTTGACATCTCTTCAGCACCTTTAAACTTTTATTTTTCTCGACAACCATTGTAATCTTTTTTGTGTTATATTGTCGTACGTCCTTTCTCACTGCTTTATTAATATCTTTATTAAGTTGTTGTAGTACGCGTGCATGTGTATCGTTTTTGTCATTAAGTTCTCTTCGTGCCTCCATAAGTCTTTTTGTTTCTCAACTGAGTTTTTCCTCCTTATCTCTTCTAAAATTTGTATTGCACTTTTTCTCTGCGTTCTTAGTAGCTTTTATTATAAGTTATTATTTAAGGTTTCGACATCCATAACGTCTATATTTGTTGTCTCTAGACATCTCAGAATTTCCTGTTCGAAGGACATGCTGTTTTCGATTGGATTCCATCTTATTGGGTGTGTCTTTGTTATCATTTTGTATCTTTGTTTTTGGAGATTTACCACGATCCTCGCTATTACCATTGTATGATCACTTCCCACTGAACAGCTATTAAGAACTGTTACATCATGAGTCATGTCTTTGTTATTGGTTAAGACAAAATCAATTTTATTTTTGGTGACTCCATCTGGACATGCCCAGGTCCATTTTCTTTGGGGACTTTATTTGAAAAAGCTATTCATTGCAAAGAGGCCATTTCATACCAAGAAACCCAAAAACATTTCGCCTCTTTCATTTTTTTATCCAAATCCGTAGTGACCTATTGCTACTTCGGTCCCGTCTAGTTTACATCCCAACTTAGCATTAAAGTCACCCATTACTAGGTTGTGTGTAGTAGGCGCTAGTTTTATTGCATTTTCTAGGTATTTATAATAGGTGTCCACTTCCTGGTCCGAGTGTGTAGATGTAGGTGCATGATTGGAATCAATAAAAGGGGCTATTTTTTAACTATTTTTTACTCGAGCTTTGTATGTATATATATATATATATATACATGTATATATATATATATATATATATATATATATATATATAAATATATGTATATATATATATATATATATATATATATATATATATATATTGTTATAGAGATTAATACCAAAAAGACCAAATTCATGATCATCTCCAGAAACTTGGATGCATTTGAAAACTCCACCATAACACTGAATAGTAAATCCATAGAAAGAGTGAGTAAATTTAAATACCTGGGATCGTGGCTTTGTGAAGACTGGGCATCGGACAGGGAAGTAAAATGTCGCATTGAGCAAGCTCGACAAGCTTTCGTAAAATTCAAGAAGGTACTGACTTGTTCTGAGTTCGATCTTCAACTGAGACTAAGGTTTACTAAGTGCAACGTATGGTCAGTGCTGCTATATGGCGTAGAGGGTTGGACACTCAAAACGAGGGATATAAACAGATTGGAAGCTTTTGAAATGTGGCTTTATCGCCGTATCCTAAAAATACCATGGACAGCGAAAATCACAAATATAGATGTCCTTAAAAGAATAAACCAAGAACGCCAACTTTTCGAAACCATCAAGAAAAGGAGAACGGCGTATCTCGGTCACATCATGCGAAATGAAAAATACCAGTTCCTTCAACTTATAATCGAGGGTAAAATTGAAGGCAAGAGAGGAATGGGACGCAAGAAAATGTCCTGGCTCCGAAACATAAGGCAATGGACAGGGATTAACGACATACAATCTCTGATACATATTGCAAGAAATATAGAGTTAATGGAAAATGTGATCGCTAACATCCATTAGTGGATTTGCATCTGAAGAAGAAGAATATATTGTTATGATATGTAAAATCGAGAAAAATATTGGTTTGCTTAAAATATTTCAAAGTTCAAAAAAAATTAAAATAATTTAACAGATAAGTCAATCAATAAACTACAAACATTTCGAAGAATGAAAGTCTTTGAATTTTGGATTACCTGTATTGAACAAAACGTAAGATATGCATAGGTAAATTATTTTCTTTGTTAAAATACATTTGAGTGACCTGCATAAGCTTAAGTGAAATCCTAGACAATGGAAGTTGGTTTTCCAAATAAATTTGTGCAGTAATTAGGACAATAGAATAGATTTTAGAAAGATATGTTTTTGTTAGTTCATAAAAATTAGTAGAAACAGATTATTTTGTAAATAAGTTTTAGGAAATTTTATAATTGTAGGTAAAAATTTGTTTGTGTTATCGAAATGAAGAAATGGGAGATGTATGACTCGTTTTGATTGAATGAAAGTGAAAAAGGTGGGATGGTTAATTTGAAAAGGAGACTTTGTTAGTTTTTTTAATAAAAAATATAGTCAGTTGGTTTTCCAAGTGTGCAAGGCGAACAGTCATTGTTCTCTGGTGGTTCATGAGAGGTAGCAAACAGTAGTGTTGAATGTTAGTGAGTTTTTTGTGGAGTTAGTGTATCTGACAGAAGCTGATCCAGCAAAATATTGTAAGTCATATTTTTCTACTTATAATCCAAGAGTCACTGTTCAGGCCAACGAGAGATTCAGTTTATCGTAAAGAGAAGATATTCTAAGAGTCATTTTTTACTCAGGCCAACCAGAGATTCAGTTTATCAAGAGGAGAAGAGGCTAGCATAATTTGAACGATTCGTGCATTTGAAGGAGATCATTAAGGACGATAAACTTGCAAATTGTTGTAAGATTGCTGATTACCTAGGGAGCTGCTAAGAATAGATAGTGTAGGCTACAAGGATTTGGACCACTCATCATCAGAGAGAGATAGTTTTGTTTTTCTGCAGTTTTCCTTTTATTGATAACACAATTTTTACAATTACTTTAGAAAAGACATAAATATTTTGATTATGAGATTTAGAATAATAATTGGGATTTTGAGATTTTAACTTATATTGTTTGTACCATTAATTTTGAAGGTTCACGTACGCAGAACAAAATTTTGAGAATCAATATGTGAGATATTGTTTATTGAAAACAGTTGAGTGTGAATTTTCTTTCAATATTTTTTTTTCAATATATAGTGGTATAGGACATGGATTTTGGGAACAGCTATGACCTTGAAAATGCCACAAAGAATATAAGTAAATATCTCTTTTCTTACTCATACTCTTTAAAGTCTTTTACAATATTTTAGAATCGAAGATATGTAATTATATTATTAATGTATTGGATTTTGACAAGAGCTATGCATTATGCCTATTTAGTACACAAGTTTATGTGAAATGTTCAAGGTCATAGCTGTTCCCAAAATCCATTACCTATATATTATATATGTTTTTTTTTATTATTCCGGTATTCTTTGGACCTTACTTTTCACATGTAAAGCATATATATTGAAGCACGAATATAACCTGAGATAAGAGAATTAAAAAACTGTGATAGAATCATAATCATATCTTTAAATTTTTTTTTATTAATTAATTAATTGATTAGCTAATTAATTGCTTGGCGCACTAAGACTTTGAATATCACAATAACTGGCTTCAAAAACGTAGGGCTTGAAAATATTGCAGCTTTACATTTGAAGGAAGGGAAAGAGATCTGGAATAAGTACAGGTGATCCAGAGATAAAAACATATAACATTGAGGGAATTTGAATTTGAAAGTATTTTGAAAACTTTTTCCAGTGGATAAAAATTTGATTTATTGATTGATCGTAGTTAGTTGATATTTGCTATCGAATATCGATACTGCTATTGAATTATTTGATTGTAATTTTCTTTACCAATCGTACATTTGATATTTATTTTGAATTATTTGAATTTAACTGATTGCATATTTGATATTTGTCGTGAAAATTTATTACAATTAGGGAGAAATATTGTCGTGTCCTGCAACGTATAGAGTGGTGTAAAATTTCACATTTGGCGGGGACAAAAACAATGAAGGAAATGTTACAATAGTTGAGAAGAGAAAAGAATCATCAGGAATAGAAACATTATTAGCAATGATGCAAATATAGACACAACAAATACAAGAGAATCAAAGGGAAACAAAACAGGCCATACAAGAGAATCAAAGGGAAACAAAATAGGCCATACAAGAAAACCAACGGGAAACAAAACACATAATGGACGAAAATAACCGCAGACTGGAAGAAAACCAGAAGGAAACTAAACAGGCAATAGAAGAGACAAAACAAACAATGGAAGAAAACCAACGGGAAACAATACAAGCAATAGAACTAAATAACAGGAATATAGAGCAGCGTTTGTAAAACTATGAAAATGATAGAAAAATGAAAAGGCGTTTGGACAAATATGAAAATGATGTAAAAGTCTGTTTAGAAAAAGTTAGAGAAGAAACAGAGAATAAACTAGAGATGCAGAGAGAAGAAATAGAAACTAAAATTAAAGATATTAAGACTGTCCAGAAAAAGGAATTAGAACAGTTAGAAGAAAAATTTGAAATGGCGTTACAAGAAGACAGGAAAGAAATGGAAAGGAAACTTAAGCAAAATGAAAAGCAAATGGCAGAAATTGAACTGAGAGGAATAGAGAGAAAAGAAGTTATCGTCCATGGAACAAGCGAGGCGAAAATACAATTTGGCGGGGATATTAGAAAAATACACCCAGTACCGTTTGTCAAAAATTTGAAAACCAAATTGCAACATGTTAGATATTTTGACGATTGCAAAGAAACAATTAAAAACCATCTGAAAGAAGGAGCAGCGTTACGGTATGAAAGCAAAGAAGATGAGTTTGAAAATTGGACAGATTTCGAAAATAAATTTCTCAACTATTTCTGGGGGAAAAATAAACAGAGAGAAATCAACCAAGAGCTACAGAATGGAAAATATCACGAGAAAATGGGAATATCTGAAGAAAGATATACTTTGCAGATATATAACAATTCAAAATATCTGGAATACAAATATTCTACCGAACAGCTGGTAGAAATGATCAGCAGACATTTTGAGGAAACTTTGAAAGATCACGTGATTTTGAGAAACTATCAAGATATGGATAGTTTGTGCCAATTCCTTCAATTAAAAGAAGCAAAAAGAAGAGAAATGAGAAACAGAAGACAACATGACCAATATAATGGACCGGAAATAAGGTATCCATCAAATTATGACCAGAGAAACCGACATCCCAGATCAACAAACGAATATAGGCCGAGAAATTACAATAATTACAATAGACAACAAAATTACGATAACAGGAATGACACACAAAATAGAACATATGAAAATCACAACAGGAATAGAGCTGCACAAAATCCTCCGAATAGGAATACGAACGAACAAAGGAACGATAGAAATAACCAGAGCTTCCAACAAAAAAATAGAAGGGAGATGAATCATGTAGCGATAGGAAACTAAAGACAAATTTCTAATTCTAATCTAATATTTGTAGATGTATTTATAAAACATAAAGCGATTAAAATTCGGTTTAAACTCCGATTCTGGATCGGGGATATCGCTAATCAATAAAAAACTAGTAAAAGGATTAAATTTGGACAGATTTGTGTATAAGATTCCTAGGGTTGATTTAGTGGGAGCAAATAATAAAAAATTGACGACAGTAAACGAAGGTTTGGGAGTACGGATCAGAGTGGGAGACAAATTCCATATTATGAAATGTGTGGTGATTGAAGATTTAAATCATGATATGATAGCGGGATTTGATGAATTGAGTAAAAAACATATCACCATAAATTTTTCGGAAAATAAACTGGAAATCAGAGCAGAACCAGACAACACAGAAGAAAAAAAGAAAACAGATAGGAAAACAAATTCTGAAAGGATCAATGCACAGGAAAAACGTAAAGAAATCAATATGACTGTAGAGGATAAACCGAAATTACAAGAAAAAAATCAAACAGAAGAGAAAAGAAGAAGGAAGAAAAAGAAGAAAAGTTCGAAAAGAAAGCAGGAAAACAAGATGGACACAAGAAAAAACAGGAAATAGAAGGTACAGAAGAATTGTTGGCAACCGACGATAAAACAGAAAGGAAGCAGGAAGAAAAGGAAGTTATGATCAGAGAAATGAAAGGAATAGAAACATGGTGCTCGGAATACCAAAGGGAATTTGAGGATAGAAAGAAAACAGAAGAAGAAATGGCAATGATGGACGAGAATCCAGAATTTTGTGAAGAAATATTATGGACAATGAACACATGTGAACAAAATGAGGATGAAAGAAAAATACATTGTGGAGAAAACAGGGGAAAGAAAATAGAGAAGATCTTAGAAAATTATGGAGATCTTATTAATGAAGAAAGCCAAGTGGCTAAAAATTATGAACATTCTTTTAAGGTTAAATACTTGGAAAAAATTTAAATCGAAAACATATCCAATCCCGTATAAAGACATGCAATATACGGGGTATTTTAACATTCACGACATCTATCAGTATCATGAGTAGATTTTAATAACATAGTGAAATAATTTGATCCTGGAAAACTTTTGTCATTTTTAAAATTTAACAAAGAGTTTTCAGCAGATCAAATGGCGGGGATTTGTTATGATATGTAAAATCGACAAAAATATTGGTTAGCTTAAAATATTTTAAAGTTAAAAAAAATTAAAATAAATAAGATAATTCAAACAATAAACTACAAACATTTCGAAAAATGAAAGTCTTTGAATTTTGGATTACCTGCATTGAACACAACGTAAGATATGCATAAATTATTTTCTTTGTTAAAATATATTTGAGTGACCTGCATAAGCTTAAGTGAAATCCTAGACAATGGAAGCGGGTTTTCCAAATAAATTTGTGCAGTAATTAGGACAATAGAATAGATTTTAGAAAGATATGTTTTTGTTAGTTCATAAGAATTGGTAGAAAAAGATTATTTTGTAAATATGTTTTAAGAAATTTTATAATTGTAGGTAAAAATTTGTTTGTGTTATCTAAATAAAGAAATGGGAGATGTATGACGCGTTTTGATTGGATGAGAGTAAAAAAGGTGGGATGGTTGGTTTGAGAATGAGACTTTAGTTGGTTTAAAAAAAAATACTCAGTTGGTTTTCAAGTGTGCAAGGCGAACAGTCATTGTTCTCTGGTGGTTCCCGAGAGGTAGCAAGCAGTAGTGTTGAATGTTAGTGAGTTTTTTGTGGAGTTAGTGTATCTGACAGAAGCTGATCCAGCAAAATATTGTAAGTCATATTTTTCTACTTATAATCCAAGAGTCACTGTTCAGGCCAACGAGAGATTCAGTTTATAGTAAAGAGAAGATATTCCAAGAGTCATTTTTCACTCAGGCCAACGAGAGATTCAGTTTATCAAGAGAAGAAGAGGCAAGCATAATTTGAGCGATTCGTGCATTTGAAGGAGATAATTAAGGTGGTATGTCACAATGTTAAAATTTATATACTTTTTAGGTACAGTTATCGTCACTACTTCAAAACAGATCTTCAAGTTATGATTATGTACGTAAACTGTAAAGTTTCTATTTTAATGATATCTAGTTAACATTTTCAAAAACAGCAGTATTTTTTTCATAACTGTACTTAAATGCATCCATGTCATAACTTACGTGGTAACGTGCCTAAAAATTGGTATTGTGAAATAATTATTGAACTTAGGTGCAAAATAACTACGTTAAATGATTAACTATCCAAAAACCTTTATTTTAAGCAAATGTTTGTTATCTATAAAAAGATGAAAGATGGAATAAGCGAATTCTACACTGGAGACCATGTGAAAAGAAAAGAAAAAGAGGAAGACCACAGATGAGATGGACTGACGATCTTAAGAGAAAGGCAGGAAAGGACTGGATGTAGATCGCCCAAAATAGAGACCAATGGAGATTAATAGGGGAGGCCTATGCCCAAGAGTGGGCGTCTAAGGCTGATTAGATAGATAGATAGATAGTACCTGAAGAAGCTTCCGCCGATAATTCCTTTTCATTCCTTATATAACGTTTTGGTCTAGGGTTGGATGAGAGATGTTACATGGGGTGGAAGGAACACAGCTTGTATGTCACCACTAATCAATTCCCTCACATATGGGTGGGATCGTGCGTTGTCCAACAACAACAAAGCTTTTTGGACCAATCCACTACCACCACTCACACTTCGGTTTACCCACTGTTCGATTTCATTCGGCTTACGCTTCCAATATCCAACAGTTACTTCTCCGACATCTAAATCTAAAGAAACCTTCTTTATTGATTCACCCTTGTCCAACCTCTTAATTGTATTCACTTTTGTTTCCAAAGGTGTAATTACTCTCTTTCGCTTTCCACTCATATTGCACAGAAAGATTCTCTCTTACACTCACAAAAATCAACTTATGAAAAATTAATTATGAAACCGAAACTAATAACTGGAATAAATTCACAAAACAGTACATAAAAGGAAAAATATTACCGTAAAAATACTTAATTTCACGATCTGAACGACAGCAAACAAATCGGTAGTTCAATTCACATTGATTAACATAGAAAGGAACAGGAAGTTGTAGACAAAACACCACACAGAAATTTCTGCACATGAAATCTCTTTCACATCAGCTTGACCTAAAGCATACCTTACAAATAATTCTCTTCTTATCAATAATCCAAAATTTTCAATTGATTGCCCATATAACAGCTGCCGATATAACTTCTGACCATCGACCCCTTTTTTTATTACTCGATATTGTGATTCAACAAGTACGACTATAAAGGTAAATAAAGGTAAAACCAAGGCAAAATTTTGCCTCGATTAACCTACGGTACTTAAAAGTATATTCGAAGAAGCTTCCGAAGAAGCCCAAATTTAAATTACCTCCAATCGAGTTCAAAAATTATTCAGAGATTGCAGTCTAGGTTTGGCATAGAGGATCTCCAAATTGAAGTTTACATTAGAGAGCTCTCAAAGTTAATTTTAAGTCGAGTTTCTTAGTATTTATATATATATATATATATATATATATATATATTATATATATATTTAATAAGTATTTTTTGCTCTTTATGATATGATTGATGGTCAACTTCGTTCACTTGAGACCTTAGACAAAACTGCTGACAAGTTAGCGGCGATATTGTATCCTCTTATTAAGTCATGTCTGCCAGAAAATATGATTTGACTATGGCATCTTATGTTTTCGTGTCCATGGAAAATATTGGAAAAACTGCAGAAGTTACAACTTTAAAAACACACTTTAGAGTGGGTTAATGACATTTTTACAGAGTGAAGTTTAAAATGAAAAAAAAAAAAATTGATTTAGCAACGGAAGGTTCTCGTTTACTAGCTGAAAATGAATAGGTATAAATTCAATAGTCTTTTTGCCAAGATAAATGTAAAATTACAAAGAACTGATCAGTCCTTAGCCTCGTCATGATGGGTTTAATAAATTATGAAATTTACAGGTGTATATTTTTTATTATAAGTAATTTTTTGTACTTGAAATAAATTAGTTTTTTTACAAAACTAAATATGCACCATTTAAAAATGTTTACAAAAAAAAACAAAACAAAAAAAACAAAAACAACAATTTAACTTCAAAGGTAAATGAACCTCAACGCAACACGATACAAAAATTAAAAAATGATATGGAATGATCCAATTATCCAATCCAAAAATTAGAATTTGTGAAACTTCAAATCAAATAATACGATAAGCGCAATTTCCACTTACATTGCAAAGACTGCCGACCGAGAGCGAACTATACCGATTCTCCCGATCGTATATTATCTTTTAAGTTCCAGTACTTGGTCTCGTTGGCAACACTGTCGCTGTTCAGATAATTAAATTTCGAGAAAATCAAAATATTAAAATATGATGCACGTGCTGCCATCTATTCAAGAAATTGTTAAACGTTAGTTTATTTGAACACCACTTATTTTAACTGCGGCGTGAACATACCCCCTTAAGGAAGATAAACTTGCAACAATTTGTTGTAAGATTGCTGATTACCTAGGGAGCCGCTAAGAATAGATAGTGTAGGCTACAAGGAACAAGGATTTGGACCACTCATCATCAGAGAGAGATAGTTTTGTTTTTCTGCAGTTTTCCTTTAATTGATAACATAATTTTTACAATTACTTTAGAAAAGACATAAATATTTTGATTAGGACATTTAGAATAATAATTGGGATTTTGAGATTTTAACTTATATTGTTTGTACCATTAATTTTGAAGGTTCACGTACGTAGAACAAAATTTTGACAATCATTATATGAGATATTGTTTATTGAAAACAGTTGAGTGCGAATTTTATTTCATTTTTTTTTCAATATATAGTGTTATATCATATATGTTTTTTTTTTATTATTCCGGTATTCTTTGGACCTTACTTTTCACATGTAAAGCATAGATATTAAAGCACGAATATAACCTGAGATAAGAGAAATAGAAAGTGTGATAGAATCATAATCATATCTTTAAATTTTTTTTATTAATTAATTAATTGATTAGCTAATTAATTGCTTGGGCGCACTAAGACTTTGAATATCACAATAATATATATATATATATATATATATATATATATATATATATATATATATATATATATATATATATATATATGTATATAATGCATGTATACCGTTGTGACAATTACGACCATTCGTACCTACTGTGAAATGAATATAGAGGAGGAAACGTGTAACATGTCACAGCGATTGCCATTCTCGTTTGTGTTCGGGATCTGTCACTGGGATCTACATATAGTTATATATTAGTATAATATATATATTATATATATTATATATTTATATAATATATATATATATATATATGGTACAGGGTGTCCCAGACTAATTTATCCACGCTATATCTCTTAAACGAATAGAGATTTTCAATTGGGACAAAAAGTGATCTATTCTACTTGTAATACACTTTAATATGGCGTAGAAAAAAATCATCTCTTAAATATTCATCCCTTAGTTACAACCCCTAACTCTAATTTTTTTAATGGCACCCTGTATATTTTTTTATAGTTTTGGATGTGGTCTTCTATCGTCTATTCATCAGATTTATTAAAAATAAAATCGGTTTGTAAATAATCAAGTAATCAATTTATTTTTTATTTTGATAATTGAGTGTCCCACACTAAATTATCCAGGCTATATTTTTTAACAAAATAGAGATTTTTTAAAGGAACAAAAACTGGTCTATTCCATTTGTAATACACTTTAATATGGCGAAGAAAAAATCATCCCCTAAATATTCATCTCTTAGTTACAACCCCTAACTTAAATATTTTATTGGCACCCTGTACATTTTTTATAGTCTTGGATGTGGTCTTCTATCGTCTATTCAATCGATTTTTTAAAAATAAAATGGGTTTGTAAGGTATCAAGAAAATATCAGTTTATTTTTTATTTTTGATAAATTAATCAAGATAGCCTTAAAAAATAGAATAGAAAAGAAATATTATGCTTTATTATCACTGAAAATTTTACTATTTTAACTACGTAACTACGTCCTAACTTCTTACGTGCTAACATCCAAAACTATAAAAAAATGTACAGGGTGCTATTAAAAAATTTAAGTTAGGGGTTGTAACTAAGAGATGAATATTTACGGGATGATTTTTTCTTCGCCATATTAAAGTGTATTACAAATGGAATAGACCAGTTTTTGTCCCTTTAAAAAATATCTATTTTTTTAATAAATATAGCCTGGATAAATTATTCTGGGACACTTAATTAACAAAAATATAAAATAATTGATTATTTACAAACCGATTTTATTTTTAATACATCTGTTGAATAGACGATAAAAGACCACATCCAAAACTATAAAAAAATATACAGGGTGCTATTGAAAAAATAAAGTTAGGGGTTGTAACTAAGGGATGAATATTTAGGGGATGATTTTGTCTAAGCCATATTAAAGTGTATTACAAGTAGAACAGATCACCTTTTGTTCTTTCGAAAATCTCTATTCGTTTAAGAGATATAGCGTGGGTAAATTAGTCTGGGACACCCTGTATATATATATATATATATATATATATATATATATATATATATATTTATATATATATATATATATATATATATATATATATATATATATATATATATATATATATATATATATATGCTGTCACTATTTTTCCGGGTTTGACTCCGCGTTGTAAAATGCTAGTTTTCTTGAAAACCGTTGTTTTGGCGACGTTTCGGCAAGGTCTCACTTGCCATTCTCAAGCCTGGTGGATCTACTTCTCGTCGTTACTAGATTAGTACTGGTCTTTCCAGTGTATTCCATAGTATTGGAGGTAAACTATTACTTAGAACTAGGTGTAGCTCTAGTAATTCTGAATTGACTTTGTCGATATCCCACCTCGTGTCATGGATAGCTTCCCTAATAAGTGCAAAACTGGCCCTTCTTAAGATGTTTTTAGTTTTATAAGTCTTTTTATGAAACGTAAGCTTCATGCTTTTAGGAATTATGTCCTCTTCGCGGCAGCGTTCTAAAAAAGTGAGATTACACAAAAGTGTGCTTCGTTTGGATCGTAGTTTTTCGTATCGTCTGATGTCTATATATATATATATATATATATATATATATATATATATATATATATATATATATATATATATATATATATATATATATATATATATATATATATATGCCAAAACGTCAAACACAAAACAAATTTATTAATAACTGTAATTCTCAAAAAATATAGTAGTCAATGTGAATATGCCACAAGAAATAATTTGAAAACCATATTGGTAAATATTGATAACATATTAAAAACATAAGGTAAAAAGGATAATGCAATTAACCTGATCACCAAAACGAAACAATGTAAAATGTGAACACAAGAATCCAAAAAGTTCTACTCTTCATAATAGGGTATATTTTATTTAGGTTTCTCCCAAAGACTGCTCTTATTAAATTCAGTGAAAATAAGTTTCCGATAACGGACCTACCGTAGTGAGACCATCATAAAAGGAAAAAAATAGTAAAATCTGGCTTAATAACGAAAGGTAAACGTCCACACGAGAAACAGAAGAAGACAAAAAAGTTGCTAATTATATTAGCCAATGTCAACAACGACAGATTGTCTATACAAGAAAATTAATTGGAAAATTTATTACAGTTCAAAAAAAATTTAATGTAAAATTATAAAAGAAAAACCTACTCCATGCAAAATGTCCATTACGAAATATAAATCATGTATTAGTCAATACTTAAAAACTAGAGAAAATGTCGTAAAAGAGGAAATACAGTGTGCAATTGGATATAATTTAGAACTCAATGAGAAGGAAAATATTGTTAATGAATATCTTATGAAGCATAAATATAAAGAATTAGACGAAGGTTTTCTTGATCCGCAAAATTTTTTAGCTGGCAATCATTTTTTTAAAGTGAAAGATAAAGTAGAGAATTCTAAAGTTTTCGAATTTATTAAAAAAATACCAAAAGGAGCTTCCTTGCATTCTCATGATACTGCGATGGCTTCAGGAGAGTATCTATACAGTATTACTTTTAGAGACAACTTATATGGATGTGCTAAAGATAATGGCTGGACTATGCAATTCTTTCAAGAACCACCATCATCAAATTGGAAACTCTTATCGCAACTAAGAACCAGCGGAACATTCGAAAACTTTCTTAAATCCAAATTAACTTTAGTATGCGATAACCCCGAAGTAAAATATCCCAATTTAAATACTGTATGGACTACTTTTCAAAATTTATTTATTAATTTAGAGAAGTTGATTTGTTATAAGCCCATTTTCAAAGAATACTTTTATCAAGCTTTAAAAGAAACTTATGAAGATAATGTCAAATATATTGAATTTAGAGGTTATTTACCTACTGTATATGATTTGGATGGAACGGAATATGGTCCTTGTGAAGTTGTTGGTATGTATATTGAAGTAGAAAAGCAATTTAAGCAAGACTATCCTGATTTTTTTGGATGTAAATTTATTTTTGGGCCACATAGAATGGTTGATAACGTAGTTATGGACAATTATGTAAAAATTTATAAAGAGATCAAGACACAATACCCTGAATTTGTAATAGGATTTGATCTTGTTGGCCAAGAAGATTTAGGATATCCTTTTACATCTTTTCTACCCCAACTATTAGAAATGAAAGAATTTGGATGTAAGTTTTTTTTCCATGCTGGGGAAACCCATTGGAACGGACAATCAACGGATCAAAATCTAGTAGATGCAATATTATTAGATACTGTTAGACTTGGACATGCGTTTGCTTTATTGAAACACCCGGTTTTAGCGAAAATTGTCAAAGAAAAAGGTATTGCTGTAGAAGTGTGCCCTATATCTAATCAGGCACTTAAACTTATAGATGATCTAAGAAGCCATCCAGCATCTATTTTAATTGCAAACAATTATCCTGTTGTTATTGGATGTGATGACCCGACATTTTTTGGAACAAAGGGTATCAGCTATGATTGGTATGTAACTTTTATGGCGATATGCCATCGAGATAGTGATCTTCGATTGTTAAAACAATTGGCTATAAACTCTTTAGATTATAGTGCATTGGGAGTTGAAGAAAAAGAAAGGGCAAAGCAACAGTGGCAAGATGAATGGAAAACATTTATTAATACATTCTACATTCATAAAATCCTTTAAAAATATATTCAGATATTAAAAGTTTACTTATTCTTCTTAAAACCTTTTTCGCCATTGTTAGACATTTATCTAGAATATTACTAATTGCAATATATTTATATATCTTTAGGTTATACTTTTCTAGTTTTTAGTCCTTATTTTTTTAACATTTAGCATTTCATTAATACAAAGTAGTCATTTACTCTTTATTAAACATCATTTTAATCTAATTACTATTTAACTACTATTTACTATACTATTTAACTGGAAATAAGCCACAATTAAAGGTTAACATACGTTTATTGACGTTTCAATTTCCACTTTGGAATTCGTTCTTAAAATACAAATAGTAAATTAAACAAATTTTGTTTTTTGTTACTTAGTGAAAAATTCTTCTAATAATTTAATTTTATCTTACTCATTTATATTGACAATTCAGACATACATTATGCATTTTAAAGTAGACGACTTTAAAATGATATTGCCAATATAGTTGAGTTGCGCTCCTGGGACGACTTTACTTTACGGGAATAGAGAATTTGATAGATCTCAAATATGTAAACACGCATGGGATAATGAACATAGGATTCAATGGAATAATTCAAATGTAGTCCTAAAAGAAACAGATGGTAAAAAAAGAAAAATTAAAGAAGCGGCTCTAATTATGCTAAATAAGACCAATTGTGTCTCAAATTTCTCGGCAGAATGTAGTAGGATCTGGTTACCCATATTTAAAGAGGAAGTTATTAATAAGAAAATACCAGTATTAGTAAGTCAGTAACATATGGAGGATACATCATTTATGTTTTTTAAATAACAAACATGTAAAATCGGAGTTAGGTATTTATTGAAGGTAAACTAAATGCACGATCAAATACTTACCATGTCGGGATAGTATTATGAGGTTTTTTACCTGGTTTTTCCCTCATAATTTACCATGGAATCACTAACAGCAGAATTTTACTGTGATCATGGCATGTGTTTGTCTTTTTAAAGACGAATTACATGCTATGATTTTTTCTGACGGATATTCTCAAGTTAAAGTTGATTTCATGTAATCGAATGAACTATCTTATAAGTAAAGTCGTCCCAGGTGCGCAACTCAACTATATTGGCAATATCATTTTAAAGTCGTCTACTTTAAAATGCATAATGTATGTCTGAATTGTCAATATAAATGAATCAGATAAAATTAAATTATTAGAAGAATTTTTCACTAAGTAACAAAACAACAAAATTTGATTAATTTACTGTTTGTATTTTAAGAACAATTTCCGAACTGGAAATTGAAACGTCAATAAACGTATTTTAACCTTTAATTGCGGCTTATTCCCAGTTAAATAGTAATTAATTTAAAATGCCACACGAAAATAGCTTCAGAACAATATCATTATTGTCTAATATTTACTTTTGGTAAACCAGTTTTTTCTCTAACACTAATCCCTTATTGTATGAAGAATGATTAAACAGCAAAAACGAATTTAATAGTCACATAAGCAGAAACCTCCGTCAAAGGTAAAGGCCAAAAATACTGCAATAATACTATTGGTAGATGTGATTGAAATAATATCATAAAGATAACATTTAATAAAGATACACGTAATGAAAATAAAGAACTGATATATCTGTGCACACAAAATGTACTTAATAAACAGTATAAGAGGCAAAAGGTCAATGCTAGGGTACATACTTACACAAAAAATAACACATTGTAAACAAGTATTAGATGTTTGATGCATAAGTTTAGCTAACATCTGCAGTAATCAAAATTGACTTTGGACTAGAATAAATCATAATTGTAAACCTATATCAAAACAAACCACCATTATATATAAAAAAAATCAACTATATTCAAATATTTACTAGAACAATTATATGGTGACTAAACAAAATATTGATATTAGTTCAGACTAGAACAAAAATAAAATAACAAAAGGTAACACAGGAGAAAGTTATAGACGGTTATGAAAAAATATTAAAAACAACGTAAAAACAGTAGTATAATAAGCTCTTAGAAAGAAAAAATTTGAAATCCAAACACAAGAAAAATAGCACCCCATGTTTATATCTGATGAAACCAAGAAAACGAGAGGCTTACTTAAAATAAGCATTGAAAAGAATACAAGAAGTCTATAATAACACCAAGATATTTTAAAGATACACTTGCACATGCAAGAAAGAAAGAAAGAAAGAGCTGTGAGAAAAACTATCTATAGAAATGAAGAATGATTTTTGTGGATTGCAAAAAGTAATAAGAGGGCAAAGAACAAAAATCTAAGATCTAATGTACATTAACCAAGTCACCAAAGATGACTGGATTACTACCTTAAACAAATGAATCAAACAATCAAACCGGCCTCCTAAAATACTGGAACTTAGATCAAACGAATAACTGCACATATCAGAAAGCTGGAAAGCAGAAAACTCTAACGAAACTAAAAAAAATAAAAGGGCTCTGGGGAAAGATGAAACGGTAACCGAGCTCATAAAATATATCTGATTACAGATAACGCAACAGCAATCAAATTTATTAGAATTATAAGATTAGAACAATACACGAGGACTGGATGACCAGTATTATGGTCCCATTGTATAAGTAACACAAAAAGGGACCTAAACAATTATAAAGGAATTTATTTAAAGAATTATTTCTATCCTTATACTTTCACCTGGGATATACCCAGCCACTAATTTCAGGAAAGTACACCAATCTTCCTGATTGTAAATAGGGTAAAGGTATAGAGTATAATAGGCGGTCAATTCCAATAACTATTGAGGTGAGGCACCAGCTTTTTTTTCGTACGAAAAATCACAATATAATAATAAAATAAGTATTTTGATATAAATATGAATAATCGTGCGAGTACACAAGTACTCGCAGTATCTCATCCGGTAGTGTACTTACGTATATCTTAACTTTTAACTTTTTTTTATATATATTTTTTGAGGTGGGTGGGAAATCTTCGTAAGATACCAGGTCTATGTCTGATATGTGGGATTCCCTCACCGTCCCCTCCGTCCTCTCATCCATGCTTGTGATCAGCGAGTGCAGTCCGGGATTCGCCCTGGTGGCGGCATATCTTCAGTACAACATCCGCCTTACTTCTCGTTAAATATCACTTTACCGCTGGACTTAACACAACAAACTTTTTTTTACAAGAGCAGTCTTTCTTCAGTCTTCTTGGACTTGGACGTCTATCTAACGAATGCATGTCTTCATTTTCACACATCCTAGTAATCATATCGCTCACGGAATCAAAACGAACACGATTTCTTCTCTCCAATTCTAATCTATCTCTACTTCATCTTACACATTCAAACAGTGTATATGACATAGTGTCGACCAAACCGCAGTAAGAACATCTATTTGTAGCCGCTTCTTGAACCTGAAGAGGTATTCAGATCAGTATTACGAGCACGATGAAATCAACGGGTCCTCTCGCATGCCAAGATGTGAGAGAGTATGCAGTCAGTGATGACTCACAATGCTGCTGAAGAAATAGTTCTATAGGCGCTTGCTACGTGTAACAGGCTTATTCTATCTGTTCGTGTTAAAAGTCTCTGGTAGGATGATATATCTATCTCTCCACTCCAAACTGGGGCCGCATAGAGAACAATAGATTGCACTAACCCGTGCAGAGCCTCTCCTTTCAAGTTTGGGCCCGCCTATGTTGAGCATTATTCCTCCCAGTGCAGCCGCTCTCTGCGTGGCCGTGCCCGTCACCAGCCGCAAATGCTCGCCTCAACTTTCATTGGTGTGAAGAGTTACTCCCAAGTACTTAACGCACTTATATTTAACGCTCGCTAAACTCCCAGTACTGCATCAGTGGTGCTAACATTCTTACGGAAACCATATTGTCTAGGGGATAAGCCTCCAGATCTTTCAATTGCTTCATCGATTCTCCCGCGCAGCATTGTCTCAAACAGCTTATAAATACAAGATAGGAGGCAAATAGGGCGATATTTGTCTTTTCCTTTAGTCAGGAGAATTAGTTTCGATGTTTTCCAGTCTGCGGGAAAGCTCTGTCGCAAGATGACAGCGTTCATGTGTCCCAGGAGCCACGCAGGCTCCAGTAGGCCCAGGCGTTTAATTGCCTCTGGCAGTATTTCATCTAGGCCCGGTGCCTTACGGTGCTTAAGGGCCACCAACGCTTCAGCGAGTTCGTCTAGGGAGAAGGCTTCAGCTTGTTTAGCAGACGCATCACTTCACACTCTATGCCATTAGCCAGATGAAAAGAGCTTCCGGTTTACCGAGAGTTTACTATCCAGCGGCATTTCGTATAGAGGGTACGCGTCAAAACAGTTCATTACAATTTTGTACCCTTGAGTCCTACGTCCTCATCGTCGCACAGGCGTCTCCAGCATTCTTTTTTACTAAAGCGAATGTGCCTATTTAGTACAATCTTCTGTGCACGACATTCATTTTTCACTTGCAGCACCTCATCAGCATTTGCTCTACGTCTCCTCGCACGCTGTACCCTGTGACGCAGGGCCACACATTCTATCCTAGCGTTCGCAATCTCAGCATTCCACCAGTAAGAATATCCTTACCTTTTGTGGGTCTACCTTACTGGCTCTTATCGTACCTTTTATCACTTGTTATAGCCAATCCGCCGAGCGCGGCTGGTTTCGAATTATTTCCACTTCCCATCTAACACTCTCATTAGCTACATCCATCCCGGGTATAGAGAATCCAATGTAGCGGTGTTCCGTGCCCGTGTAGGTTTGCAGCACTGTCCAATCTTTTACATGGCCAGATATACGTTGAGAATAAGGTCCAGTGTTACAATCCATTCGCTCAGCAAAGTCTCCTAGTACCACACACTCCTGGTTTAATTGTCTCACTTCATTCATGATCTCATCCAGCTTATTTTCATTGGCGCCGATTGCTTTATTTGGGGAAATATAGCAACAGACCAGATTAATTCTCTACATCTTTGCGATCAGATATCCGTCATATATAACAACTTCATACACACGTAAGCGTCTGTTACAGAAATGTATTCCGACCCTATCTAATGCATCCGCGATCCATCCGCGGTTCTTCCATCCTCCGAAGCGAAAGCCACGGCGAGACTATGTGCTAATCTTGCCGTGCCCACGTTAGTCTGGAGTATCTTCAAATCCGGTCTCTGCATTCTGGTAGCAATTGGATACACAGGACAATATTTGTCACATACACATGCACACAGTCGCATTCAATCTCGCATCCACTGACACACGCATTTGACTGCTCCAGTCCTAGAACTGCGTTCTCTTTACCTTTTCTCCCCTGGCCGTGTTGACCAGTTAGCAAAACATTTGTTTCTTCTTCTGGGCATTCGTTCACAGTGTGGCCCTCCGCGCTACACCGGATGCATCCCTTCAGTTCTTTACTGATTATTATTATACTATTTATATTTTTATATATTATTATATTATACTATTAATTATTATACTATTAATTCCTTACCTTCAGCAGCCCATTCCAGCGGCTTTCGGATAAGGTATGAAGTTGAAGTATGAAGATGGTGATGGGCGAAGCAAACTCTTCGGCCATCACCATCAACCATGCTCACTGAATTGAACATTGTGCCAACTCCACCCTCTTCGTCCTTAACTACCGAAGTAACCACAAGGTCTGGATACCTCTCTTTGAAGCTCCCCAGCACCTTCACATCAGATTGGTCGGCCGAAATATACAGAGCCGCATCGTTGTTAGAGTCAAGCGGGCTGCCCTCCATAACAGAAACCTTGGTAAACAAGGCCTCCGGCCAATCCTTGCTGAGGAGATCCGTGATCTCTTCAGGGGTTTTTCTTGCTGCCACTCTGGTCCTAATGTTCTGGACGCAGCGTTCAATTTCCACAGGATCCTCTAAGGGGGACATCTGCACACCCGTGTTTTTCGTCACAGATCTGATCATTGTGACATCGGTCTGTGTGCCGATAGTCGTCTTGCACACTTTGGTCGACTTACGGGAAATATATATATATATATATATATATATATATATATATATATATATATATATATATATATATATATATAATTATATATATATAATTATATATATATATATATATATATATATATATATAATTATATATATATATACATATATATATATATATATATATATATATATATATATATATATATATATATATATATATATATATATATATATATATATAATTGATGGATTCGACCGTTACTTGATGGAAATTCATTTTATGTAACAATAAAACACTGAAAACTTTGTTTTCAAACTTCCACAAAATTTATTTTAACTATTATCACTACAGCTGTTTCGGCTGATAGCCTTTCTCAAGTGATCTATTTTTGGCATGCGTTTACAATTTATAGTCTCTAATGAAATAGGTTGAGGAGGGGAGAACTGTTTGTCTCAAGTTGGTCATTCAGAATTATATCTGTGTTTTTTAATTTATTGATTTCCATAGATTCTAACAAAGATAAGGGCCTTTATTTTGAACGTGAAGAATTTTAAATTTGTCATTAAAAGAATGATTATGATCTAGAAGGTGAAGTGCGTATGTCGAATCTGTTTTTCTATTCTTGAAAGCCCTTTTATGTTCTGCTATTCGTTTCTCAAAGTTTCTACCAGTTTGACCGATGTAAGTTTTTGGGCAGTCGCCACATTGAAACTAAGAATTCATGTTACAAAGAGAATACAACAGCAATTTCCATTAAAAATAAACCAATAGAAAACAACATTGTGTTTACAAAAGCAGAGAAAGGTAACACTACTATTGCTATAGATAAAATAGAATATAATAACAAAACAATAGAATTCTTAAATATTCAAAATATTGAAACTTTACACAAAGATCCGACAGAAAAATATCAAAAACAAATTAAGCTAGCGTTAGAAAATTCAAAAGCAATACTAAATCCAATAGAACAGAAATACCTCAATATCATGAACCCACAGCCTCCTAAATTATACTCTTTCATTAAACTACACAAACCGGATCACCCAATAAGACCTGTAGTTTCTTTTTATACAGCTCCGTCATATAAACTTTCCAAAAAACTGTTAGAGATTATTTTAGAACACACTAAATTTTCACCTAAATTCACCATAAAAAATACAATAGAACTAGTTAATAAAATACAACATTTTCAATTACCTAACAACTCCAGATTAATTTTATTTGACGTAAAAAATCTTTTTCCTAGTATCCCTCCTACAGAAACTTTTATTCTAGTAAAAAACCTTTTAGACCAAAATAGTACAAATCCAGTAATTACATCTGAAATATTACATCTTCTTGAAGTTTGCATAAACCAGGACTACTTTGAATTTAATAATAAAATATATACAAATAACAGTGCAGGACTTATAATGGGTAATCCTCTAAGCCCATTGCTATCAGATATTTTTATGGATCATCTAGAGACAAAAATTTCAAAACATCCCGTATTCAAACAGTTTTTATATTGGTGGAGATACGTAGACGACGTACTGGTATGTTTCACAGGAACTAACAGGCAACTCGACCAATTTTCATCGTATATTAATTCACTTCATAGTCATATTGAATTTACAATAGAAACAGAACAAAATCAATGCATAATTTTTTTAGATTTAAAAATTAGCATACTTCAAAACAAACATGACTTTTCTATATTTCACAAACCTACCCATACTGACACGACTATACACAATTCATCATCTCATCCCACACAACATAAACTGGCAGCTTATCATAGTATGTTACATAGATTAACAGAAATTCCGATGTCAAAAGACAACTTTGAGACAGAATTAAATATAATTAAGCAAATAACAGTAAACAACGGATACAACGAACAAACAATTAATAAAATGTTAAATCAAAAACTACACAAGAAAGCCCTGAAAATAGTATTTCCACCACCAGAGAAAAAACCCAGTACCTTCTGCTCGATTACATATACAGGCAAAATAACAACAAAAATTGCCAAACATATAAAAAAGAAAGGAATAACACCAGCTTTCCGAACAAATAACAATCTAGGTAAATATATTAAAAATAACAAGAGCCAAAATAAAAAACACTTAAATAGTGGTGTGTATAAAATTCAATGTGGCGACTGCCAAAAAACTTACATCGGTCAAACTGGTAGAAACTTTGAGAAACGAAAAGCAGAACATAAAAGGGCTTTCAAGAATAGAAAAACAGATTCGACATACGCACTACACCTTCTAGATCATAATCATTCTTTTAATGACAAATTTAAAATTCTTCACGTTCAAAATAAAGGCCTTAAGCTATCTTTGTTAGAATCTATGGAAATCAATAAATTAAAAAACACAGATATAATTCTGAATGACCAACTTGAGACAAACAGTTCTCCCCTCCTCAACCTATTTCATTAGAGACTATAAATTGTAAACGCATGCCAAAAATAGATCACTTGAGAAAGGCTATCAGCCGAAACAGCTGTAGTGATAATAGTTAAAATAAATTTTGTGGAAGTTTGAAAACAAAGTTTTCAGTGTTTTATTGTTACATATATATATATATATATATACATATATATATATATATATATATATATATATATATATATATATATATATATATATATATATATATATATACGTAGGAAATTAGCGGGTAAAGTGGTCTGAGATTAAAAGTTCATTGTAAATGAGGATATTGGTCAAGGAGAAATAAATATACGTTAAATATACGTTTGAATTGTAAGTAGTTCCTCGTCAAATTAGTGAAAACTGTAATATCGAGTTACTAGGTGGCAGTACATCTAAGCAAGTGATACCCATACCCCCAGCAGATAAGGTAGGGATGTAGGTAGATACATATATATATATATATATATATATATATATATATACGTAGGAAATTAGAAATAAAAAATTAAAAAACTATTTCAATCTTTTAAAAGAAAACGTTTCGTGCAGTATTTCTGCACTTCTTCAGTTCTAATGATTGTAAAGTCATATGTCAAACAATATTTTTATAGATGTTAAACAATAAGTTTAGTATTTTACTTCTCCCGTTAAGTGATTTTTTACTCTTTAGCGTTTTGATCTCTTCTGTATAATATAATTCTTGAGTATTATTTATTACTCTTTGCAAGGTATTTTCTAATTCGTGACGGGTGAGTTGTTCATGTTCTACCTCTCTTTTTTTACATTTGTCTGCAAATATAATGCAGTGAGATAGTACTCGTTGCATTTTATTTAAATTTGAGAATTTTTCGCAGATGTCACTGATCTTGACGGTTGTGTTAGCTATTATTTCTATTCTCTTTTTCTCTTCGTCGGTATTCAATCTCTCTTTTAGTGGAAACCTAATATTTGTTTGTTTTATCCAGATTGGACCATTCTACCATAGGTCCATCCTCACTAAGTCCTTTGCTTTTATCCCTCTAGATAAATAGTCTGCTGGATTTTTTTTGTACCTACTTTAAACCAGCGGTCAGGTTGTATTGTGCCTGTTATTTCCGTTACTCTGTTCGCTACAAACGTTTTCCATCTATTTGGTTGTCCTTGTATCCACGCCATGTCAGTTAGTAGCTAAAAATAGAAAACATGCGTTTATAAATTATAAACGGAATCCAACGCTCCAAAGCCTAATGGAGTATTAACGACTAGATGCTATTGCAAAGAAAATCTTCAAAGAAAAAAAAAGAAGAATTGGATTGATTTTTGCAAAAGCCTAAAATTAAGAACACCAATAAAGAATAAAATAGAATAGAAAAAAGCTTTATTCTCAGGATTCACAAGTTACACACAAATATAAATTGTCAGTAGAGAGAATGGTGTCAATTAAAATTTATAATGGTTGCTGTGACAACCTACAGTTAACATGAAAGTAATATTAAAATATAATAATAATAACAGTGACATTTAGATTCAGATAAGGACCCTCAGTCTCCCCGCAGGTCAGCTTGAAGGTATTCTTCCACTTTTTGCGTTTCAAGGTGTATGAGTAACTGTTGAAAAGACTTTCTATATTTATTTATATCAGTTTCTGTTTTGATGCTGTAAGGCAGTTTATTAAAGAATTCAATACAGGCATATTCTGTGGTTTTCTTAGATGCTGTTAGTCTATGTATTGGTATATTATAATTTATGAGATTGTTTCGTTTATTAGTATTTTGGTTTGTTATGTGTTTCAAGAATTTATGTCTATTTTAAAAAATAAAAAGTAAACATTTATATATGTATATTTCAGCCACTTTTAGTATGTTAAACTTTTTGAAATTACCTCTACATGAATCCCTGAATCCCCCCTCCATGTATCGCATTACAGAATAAAAATTTGAAAAATATGCAACTTGTTTATATTTTTTGTCCAAATAATTTGCTGTTATTCTAAAAGAGTAGCAGATAGGTACTAACCTGTTATAGATCTCCTTTATATGCACTCCAAAATCTAAATTTTGGTCAATATGCACCCCCAGAAATTTTGTGCTTTGGTTTAGAGTAACCATTTGCGATTGAATTAAGACAGTTTCTGGTAAGGTACTATTTATTATTTGTTTTAGTGACGAAACAGATATAATTTTTTTTTTCTGTTTAGTATGAGTTCTTTCATATGGAGCGATCTCTATGCTTTATCTAACCTATTAATAGTGATATTCAATAAATTATTCAAGCATGACCCTATAGTTAAAATGTTAGTATCATCTGCAAATTCCACAATAAGAGTATTCTGATTGTTATCTGTAATGTCTAAAACTAATTCATTTATATAAAAACAAAGAAAAGAGGACTTACAATACTTCCCTGAGGAATTCCCACCGAAATGAGACCTTCACCAGAGAAACAATTTCTTTCCTTGTACTCAAATTTTACTTTCTGTTTTCTGTTTGATAGGTATGATTTTATTTAATTATAATCTGGCCCTCTAGTGCCATATCTGTAAAGCTTTTCCATTAGTATTTTGTGGTTTAAAGTATCAAATGCCTTTGATAAATCTAGAAATATACCCATGGATATATCTTTGTCTTCATAACCCTCATTAATCTTTGTTATAAAATCATAAATGGCAATCTTTATAGATGTGTGCTTAAGGTATCCATGTTATGTATGGCATAACAGTCCCTCACTATAGAAAAAACTGAGAAGCCTGACACACATGACTGTTCAAAAAACCTTAGAGAATGATGGTCTTATTGGACGATAATTTTCTAGTAGTGGCATTTTTTATACATGGGTTTTAGTACAGCTATTTTTAAGTTGTCTGGAAATATCCCTTGTATGAAGATATTGTTTATTATATGACATAGTGGTATAGCTAGCATATGCACACAGTTTTATTATATTTGTAGGTATCCCATCATAACCTGAAGTGAATTTACTTTTCAAATTTCTAATTAATTCAATTACTTTATTTATAGTTACTGGTGTTAGAAAAAATGAGTCTTTGTTAAACTGTATTTTGGTGCTGAATTCTATTTTTGGTATATTTTCTAAAAGATGTGTAGCATCATTTAAAAAATATTCATTAATATTATTACTTTCCATGACTGGATCTCCTAGTATTGCTACATTATTAATGATAGAATTTAAATGTGTGATTTCTTAAACAATTTTCTATAGACTTTTTGACTTATTTTGACAATTATATATTTCTTGCCCATACTGTATTTTTCGTGAATCACTATAAGCATTTTATTATTCCTACTGACGTTTTGTTTGTTTGTACTCATCTTTGTAATGGTCATCTACTCTACTTAACATTAGCAAAAGGTCTAAGCGACTTTTATGTTAATTTATTTAATTTGCATTATAGTATTTGATACGTTTTTTATGTTTATTTATATTTTTTTTCTGAAAAGCATTGATCAAATAACAAAGAAATGATTTTCAAAAATATGTGGGAATCAAAAATTCTTTTCCAAATTTTTATATTTTCTGGTTTGTTTACATTAATACTGAAAGTTATTTTTTGAAAAAGATGATCAGAAATATAAGTGTCGAATACTTCTGCTACATAAAGTTTACAGTTTGTAAAAATATTATCAATTCACGTCTTTGTAGCTCTACATATGCGAGTATATTCAGAAATTGATTGCAATCTATTAAATTTTTGTAATAAATAGAGAAAGTCTGCATTATATTTAGTTTCACTCCTAAAATTTATATTAAAATCACCTGCAATAAAAACTAGAGAGCTCTGACCTGAAATATACATTAAAACATTTTCTAGAATATATAAAAATTCCTGCACATAAGACTTTGGAGTACGATATAAACAAAGAATTAAAATTTTGCAATTTAAAAAACACATGAACTTCTGAACATCCTTAACATTCAAAAACATATGTTTTTGCTGTAGCACTTACATATTTGTTTATCCTCCATGATAAGCTTTCTTTTATATAGATTGGTATACCCACATGTTCGCCTGAATCTCTACAGAAAGCAAAAACTAATTTAAAACCCATAAAATTGTGATTTTATAATTGGGTATTGGATTTCCAATGTTCAAATAAACAAACTGCGATGCACTCTTTATATTGTCAGATTTCTTCTTGGATTGTATCCATACAATTTCCCACTGATTGAGCATTTTGATGGATGATACTGCTCTCTATAACCGAGGATCCTTCTATATTGCTGGCATCCTTTATTTCATGAAAAACCTCGAGACTACTGCTCCATTTGGCCAAGCTTCTCGTTTTCATGCTTCTCTACAATCGTGTTGTCTGATGGTAACTTTCATTGAGGCATAATGTTCCGGGTGGGATGATAATTGCTCTTCACATTTTATACCTGGGAAATTTGGCTCCAAAAAAGCCTTTAGTTGCTCAGGTTTAGTTTCTGGAGAAAGCCTAGTAACATGAAATGATATAAATTTTGGAACTGCTTGAACCTGGGAAGTATTTTCATTTCGGCCCACCATAAAACGACGGGTTCTACGTTTGGCTACTTGCTACTCATTATTTGTATTAGGGGTGGGTACCTGATCCTCTAATTGTTGGATATCTTGCAAGTTATTTGTAATCTGTGCCTTTAAAACTGCACTGACTTCTTGCTGAGTGAAAACTTTATTTTGATGGTTATGTTTTTGTACTTTTTGAGAAAAAGAGGAAGAGGAAGACGAGGATGGTAAGGTTTTAGGTTGTTGTACTAACTTAGCTTTGTAACTATTATTTTCCTTTATATTATACGTAGCATTTACAACTGTTAAAGTATTTTTTGAGTTTCCACTTACGATTTCGGCCATCATGATAGTATTCACTCCTTTGTTTACAGCTTCATTTTTTTTCATAATGTTATTCTTGTCTTGCAATAATTGATTATTTAGGTGTAACACAATATTTTTGTCTCTTACTTCACCTAACAATTCCTTTAAATACTTGTTTTCCAATTTTAGTGATTCAATTTTTTGATCGCCCTTTCATGGTAAACTAACCTCACTTTTACAGCAAATGATTTTATTTCCATTTTCTACGATAAGCACAACTTTTATGATAAATCGAGAAACATATTTTACAGACATATACTGCACACAATTTGTTACAGCATTTCATTACTACATTTTCTTAATTTTCTTTCGGTAAAAATGACGAACCGTCATGATCGACCGCCATTTTTTTTTTCAAACTGAGAAGATGCCTGGCGAAAAGTTAATTGTTTTAAAAACCGTAAACAAGCCCACAAAGTACCTTTTGATCCAGAAGATACATGGTTGCAGGAATTCCATAGAAAAATTGCCCTGGCATGGGTTCCAAATGAGACACTGTACAAGAACATATCCAAACAGTACCCAGCCAAAACCACAATTTTGACGAAAATTTTCATTTATGTGAATTGCATCTAGCCCTTGAACGAAGAAATAGTACTTCTCCAGGTATTGACAATGTGTCATATTCGCTATTATACAACTTACCTATAGAATATAAAATTTCACTAGTAAACATTTCCAACAGTAATTGTATATAAGACACCATGACCAAATAGTTGGAAAGACTACCTGGTAATGCCGATTAAAAAACCTGGCAGATCAGAGCATGATCCAAGTTCTTACCGACCTATATCTTTCTATCATCATTTGAAAGAATAATTAAAAATAGATTTTAACTTTGACTAGAACACGATGATATACTTCCAAGTGCCCAATATGGTTTTCGCAAGACTAGGTCTACTCAAGATGAAACTACAGCTCTAGTTACTTCAATTCAGCTTAATTTTACATCAAATAAGTTCCTTATTTGTCTAAATTGACATTATGAAAAGCGGCTGCGTTTATTGACATTTCTGCTGCATTTGATAATGTCAATTTCGACATTATTTGCCAAAAAATGTTGTATATTGGAATCCTTAGAATATTTGCTCTCTCTTAAAAATCTTTACATTCTAACAGATCAGACTTCTTCTTCTTCATGTCATACACCAAAGTGCGTAGGCGACTATCTCATTACTAGAATTCTGTTCTTGGCGGCGTGACACAGCTTGCCTGTATTGTGTATTCCTGTCCATTCTTTAATATTCCTTAACCAGGGTAATTGTTTGCGGCCGGCTCTTCTCCTACCTTCGATCTTCCCTTGGAGGATTAACTGTGGTATTTCATATTTTGTTTGTCTCAATATGTGCCCAAGGTAACCAATCTTGCGTTTTTTAATTAATTCAAAGAGTTCCCTTTCCACGCCGGCTCTCTTATGGACCTCATCGTTTCTAACTCTATCCACCCAAGGTGTGCGCATCATTCTTCTCAATGACCACATTGCTTCACATTGCCACATCAAATGCTTCAAGTTTGTTGATAGATGTTTTTTTTCAAAGTCCACGTTTCCATGCCATAAAGCAAGATGGACCATATTGACTTGACCATTCTGTAGCGTATTTCAAAATTTAGGTTTTGATTACATAGGAGCGGTCTGAATTTCACAAAAGCTTGTCTTGCCATTTATATTCGGGTTTCTATCTCTTCTGTTGTGGATCCGATTGGTCATTGATTGTGGTGCCAAGGTATTTAAAAGTTTTCACGCGTTTTATACGATCATCACCTATGCATATTATCAGGTTTTCTGGAGGGTTTCTGCTAATGACCATATATTTCCTTTTCAAAATGTTGATTTTGAGGCCATATTTTTTACCTATGCTATTCACCCTATCAAGTAATAACTGCTGATCTTCCAAATTATCACTGTGTCGTCCGCATAGCGTAGGTTGCTAATTGGTATGCCGGTCACCTTAATGCCTAATTTCGTGTCTTCCAATGCTTTCGCAAATATATTTTCAACATATAAATTAAAAAGCATCGGAGAGAGTATGCAGCCTTGGCGGACACCTTTCCGGATTTCAAATTCATCCGTATATTGGTCTTGATCAATCCTCACCTTTGCCATTTGGTTCCAGTATAGATTTTAAATAATTATGATCTCCTTCTGGTCAATGTTGGCCCTATGTAGAAGTTCC
This sequence comes from Diabrotica balteata, assembly GCA_918026665.1. NCBI lineage: Eukaryota > Metazoa > Arthropoda > Insecta > Coleoptera > Chrysomelidae > Diabrotica > Diabrotica balteata. Next base: position 69,037,330 of record OU898282.1, on the reverse strand, counting down.
ATCATGATATCATGTTTAACATTATCAAATGCCTTCTCGTAGTCGATAAAGGTGAGGTAGACATCTTTTCGTTGATCTAAACGTTTTGTATTAAGGTGTTCAAACATAAAATTGCCTCTCTTGTTCCTAGTCCTCCCTTAAAACCGAATTGTGTTGACCCGCTAAGTTCTTCTAGTATCTTGTACATTCTTGAGTGTCATATCCTAAGAAAGAGTTTCAGCAAGTGACTCATTAAACTGATTAAGCGGTGTTCATTGCATTTTGTGGCATTAGCTGTTTTTGGGATCATCACAAATGACTGCAGCCATTCTCGCGGAATGTAACCCGAATCATAAATTCTATTGAACAGCTTTACCAAGATTTCGATATTCTCCTCGTCTAGTAGTATTATTGCTTCTATATTAATTTCATCTGGACCTGTTACTTTATGCATCTTTGTGGTTCTAACTGCATACTCTATTTTACTTCGCAGTTCGCATTATTGATGGCCCTGAGAAGTTTTCGGAAGGAAGTTTGCGCGTTGGTTGTGTTGGTCTTTCGTCATTAAAAAGTCTTTCTGCGTATACTTTCCACGCCATTGCTATCTCCTCTTCTCACTCTATGTATTCGTTTCTGTCGTTGCGTATTCTGGTTCTGTGGTGGCTTTTGTGTATATTCGATATTTCTTTGATCTTCTTATGTCGTCCAAAACTATCTTCTTTTTCCTGTAATTGTTTTATTTCGTTGCACCTTTCCACTATCCAACGTTCTTTTGCTTTCTTAATTTTCTTGCAAATTTCTTTGTGTATCTGTTTGTATTTGTCTTGATTACGTTGTTGTTTATGTTGCCTTTTTTTTAGCTTTTTTTTAGCCTTTTTGCCGCTTTTCCATTAGATCCATAATTTTGTCCGTCATCCATTCGTAATGCTTTCTCTTTCTGAGCTGTGTTTTAACTTCCCTGTTTACTGCCAGAATCGTCCCTTTAATATCATTGACCATCTCTTCGATATCATCATTTTGTTCTATTACTCGCATTCTTTCATTAATTTGATTCGCATAACTCTTCTTCAGATTTTCGTCTCTCATCAGTTCTCTTGTATTTATAGGCGTGCTGGTGTTTGTATTTGTTCTCTTAATTTTTGCTAGTTTTAACCTCACATCTGCTTTTAGCGGATTATGATCGGATGCAGTATCAGCACCTGGATATGCTGCGATTCTTTTGATAGGGTTACGAAATCTTCTGTTTATTAAAACGTAGTCAATTTGGTTTCTAATTATTCGATTTGGACGGTCTCCTGGTGATCTCCAAGTATATAACTTAAGATGTGGGAGCTGAAACCATGTGTTCATGATGACAAAACCGTTCTCCTGGCAGAATTCACACAGCAGGTCGCCTCTTTCATTTATAATTCCAAGGCCGTTCTCTCCAATTATGTCTTCATATCTTCCTTTACCCACCTTGAAGTTAAAGTCGCCCATTATTATGTTTATGTCCTCTTTCTTTGTTAATCTTATTGCTTTTTTCAGATCTTTATAGAACTTAGTTATTCCTTCTTCTGAATTATCTGCTATTGGTGCATATGCTTTTAGAACAGACAATGGCAATTATATTTACTTCTCTGGCGGTGAGACCCAGAACTATACAGGTGTTGCCATTCTGGTCTCACCAAGATTACAAAAGTCAATTGTCGAATTTAAAGCTGTGAACGATAGGATAGTACTCATTAAACTGGATGGCAAACCACATAAACTTTACGCGCCAACCAGCACATAAGATGACATAAAGATCGAGGAGTTCTACGAAAAACTGGAGACCACAATCGCTAACATACCAAATAAAGAACTTACTATAATATGTGGCGACTTTAATGCAAAAGTTGGCAACAATACACAAAATGACGACTTAAAGAATGTACTGGGAAAGTTTGGCATAGGGCAGAGAAACGAAAGAGGAGACCGTTTAATCGATTTTGCTATCACAAACAACTACTCCATCATGAATACTCGATTTAAACACCATGTACGTCGACTTTATACCTGGAAAAGTCCTGGAGATAGATTTAGAAATCAAATAGATTACGTCCTCACCAATATTCGCTGGAGATCGTCCATTCAAACAGTCAGATCGTATCCAGGGGCGATATGCGGATCCAATCATACTCTCCACGTAGCTAAAGTAATGTTTAAACTTAAAGCACCCAACAAACAAAGAGAGATAAAGAGGATAGAACTAAGAAAGAAAGAAGACCTTCTACAGGAAGTAAAGAAAAGTATGCCCTCTATTCGTAACGGAACATCACAAGAAATATGGGAGACTGTTAAATATTGCGTAACAACACCAGTGGATCGCTCAAAGAAAAATAATCCGGTGAAACGGAAACACTGGATAACAGATAAAACTCTTAAAATAATTGAGAATAGAAGAAATCTTTGTAAAAGTGGTGTACATAGTGAAAGGGAAAAAGCTAGTTTAAGAAACTTCAATAAAGAAATAAAACGAAGATGTAAGGCCGACAAAAAATAGTACTATCAAGGTATATGCAAAGAAATTGAGAGACATGGTCAGAATAATCAGCCGAGAGATCTATTTAGAAAAATACGCTACCTGACAAGAGACTTCAGAGCCAGAACTTGGGCCATTGAAGATAACACTGGAACCCTGAGAACAAACAGAGAAGACATAGCAGAGACATGGAGATCGTATTGCAGGGACCTATATAAAGATGATTAACGCCAAGAGCTTGTTAGCCAAATCTCTGACGAGGTGGAAGAAAAACCTGATATACTCGAAAATGAAGTAAGACAGGCTATCAACAAGCTCAAATATAACAAAGCACCAGGTCCAGATATGATAACAGCAGAAATGCTTAAAGCCACAGAAGAAACCGGCGTAAAGTTACTTCATCTACTCTGTAACCAAATATGGCATTCCAAACAATGGCCTGAAGACTGGACAAAATCTACAATAACGACCATACATAAAAAAGGCAGCTTCCATAAATGCGACAATTATAGAACTATCTCTCTTATATCCCATGCCAGCAAGATAATGCTACATATAATCAATGAGAGACTGAAAACATTCCTTCAAAGAGAAATTCCACAAGAGCAAACTGGATTTACCAAAGGTAGAGGTACTCGAGAACACCTGCTGAATATAAGACAGATAATCGAGAAATCTAGGGAATTCAACATCCCACTATACATCTGTTTTATAGATTACCGTAAAGCGTTCGACAGTACTAAAAGAAGTAGGCGTACCACAACATCTAATTACGCTTATAACCGAACTATATGAACACACTACTGGATCAGTTAAAGTATTTGACACACTTTCGAACGAATTTCATCCAGAACGGGGTGTCAGACAAGGATGTATACTATCTCCACAATTATTCAACATATATGGGGAGTATATTATGCGAAGAGCACTTGAAGGATGGGAAAAGGGCATCTCAATAAATGGTCATAAACTAAACAACCTACGTTTCCCAGATGACACAGCCCTTCTTGCAAATAGTCAAGCAGAGCTGATAGAACTTATACGACTGATCGAAAACGAAAGTCAAATATTTGGTCTGCAATTAAACATATCAAAGACAAAGATCATGACAGTGGATAGACTACACAACAAACATCCACACATAACCACAATTGACCGGTTCGAGGTTGTGAGCTCATACTTATATCTGGTGTCATTAATCACAAACACAGGGTCATTACAAGAAGAGATTAAACGTAGATCTGATCTAGCAAAAGTTGCCACAGCAAAAATGACCAAAATATGGAAGGACTGTCAAATTTTAAGAGCGATAAAGATGAGGTTGATCAACTGCTTAATATTCCCAATACTGACCTACGGATGTGAATCTTGGACTCTGAGACAATCGGAGAGAAGAAAGATAGACGCCACTGAAATGTTCTGTTGGAGACGAATGTTACGAATTCCTTGGACCGACCGCAGAACAAATAATTCAATTTTAAGAGAGCTACAAGTTAGCCAACGACTCTCTAGTAAAGTCCATCTCCAACAATTAAAATATTTTGGGCATGTTATGAGAGCAAACACAGAAAACATTTAAAGACTCATAATACAAGGAAAGGTAGAAGGCCGAAGATCACGAGGAAGATCCCCAACAAGATGTATAGATCAAATTACAGGAATATGCCAAAGACCTATGCATGAATTAAAAGAAATGACCAGAGACAGAGATCTCTGGAGACGGACAATACACGACATCACGTCGACCACTACACTCCCCCTGGGGGGTCAGGAATGAAGAGAGAGAGAGAGAGAGAGAGAGAGAGAAAGAGGTGCATATGCTTGTGTCACATTTATGTTTACTGGTTTGCCTGTTATTTTGATCAACATGACTCATTCGGAAATTGGAACAAAATCTGTCACTGATTTACTGGTTTTCCTATCAAGATTAATAGCCACTCCATGTCGGTGATGTCTATCTGTTGGGCCACTACACGAGTAATACATAGTAATCCTATCTTTAGTTAACTGTCCAGATCCAGTCCATCGGACTTCACTGACTCCCATTATATTTATTTTTAGCCGATTCATTTCCTTTATAAGGTTGTGTAGTTTTCCTGGTTCGTCAAGACTATTAACATTCCATGTTGAAATTCTTTGGGATTGGGCCCCCGGGACTGAGGGCCATTGTTTTGTTTTGTTCTGTCATAATGAGATGAGTTATCCTGGGGAAAAGGTAGTGTTGTAGTATCCCATTACTTTCTACACCGCAGTACCACAGCCATTCAAACTGTCCTAGTCATGCCTTTGGAATTCCAATAACAAGCCGGACCAAGATAATTTCTTTGCACCTTGCGTTGGTACTGGTGATCGCTGCTGCCCTTCACCAGGGTTGAGGACTAGGAGGGATAAATATGGAGGTTGTAGGATAAAGGTTATGGGACATGAGATTCCATGGTGTGGGATGGTGGAATATCATGAGCTAGCGTGGGCAGGGTTGCTAATCTCTGAAGTAGGTCTGTTTCCACCAGGATCGTGAAAAGTACCCACCCGCCATCACCCTTGAGATCAGACTAACTTTTTTAAAAATTAATAATGAGGAATTTTCATACCCCCGACTAACTAATATTAGATTGCTACAGGGGAGTATTTTAAGCCCGATTTTATATAGCCTGTTCAACATAGATCTTGAAGTTAGTATACCCAACTATACAAAAATTCTTCAATATGCTCTTGATGTTATTTTATATACAAAAAGAAAATTATTAAGTACTTGTGAGGATAATTTGAAAGTCACATTAGAAATCGTAAATTAGTAGTATGAAGAAATAGGATTATGAATTTCTGACATAAAAACTAAGGTGTGTTACTTTTCACAAAAACATAATGTTCCACAAGGCAATCTTAATGTGGGAAAATTTAATTTTCTTAAAAAAGCTATATTTTCTTGGTACCTACCTAGACAAGAAATTGTTTTGGAAAGATCACATTCATCAAATTGTTAAAAAATCATAAAACTCAATAAACATTTTAAGAGCTTTCTGTAAAACAAATTAGAGAGCAGACCCAAATATTGCTTTGATGTTTTACCGTAAAATGATCAGGCCGATTTTTGACAATAACTGTCATTTATTTGGATCAGCGGCCAATACACATCTAAATAAACTCAAGTTTAAAAAAATAAATGCCTGAGGTTATGCCTAGGTTATTTAAAATCCACTTCAGTCCAAATAATGGAAAATAAAGCGGTGGAACCTTCATTGCATTTACGCCGCCAATTCGTAAGCGACAAATTTACAGTACGAATTGACGTCAAAGAAACGTATCATGAGAATTTTGTTGCCAGTAAAGTTTATCGTCGTACGTACTTACTGCAATTTAGTAAGTTTAGTAAGAACTAAACGTTGATTGCGAAATGCTTTTAGTTGTAAATTCGTTTAAACACAATCATCAAAAGTAATATAATTTTTTACCGTTAAATATTTAACCCCTTACGTGTTTATGTGATACCTAAATTACTTACAATTCTTTCAATATTTGAATTATCCAAATTATTCTTGTATTTATTACAAAATGCCTTTCGATCCTTATCCGTCCTACTGATCTCGAACGAACACATTTTAGATCAAAGTCCAACAAAATGAGTTATAATGCGACCGTTTGTCTCATCTTTCATCATTCCGAGAATTTTTTTGTTGACTTGAATTCTTACTTGTTGTTGTACTGTTGACTTATGGTATTCCATAAATTTTATTCTCAGAATAATCTGATGTATCGAATTTAGATAAACTTGCTTTAATATCATCTCTGTAAACGTCAACACATTTTATTTCATAGATAAAACTATCAGTGTCCCCATACATCAGATTACAAAAATCTTGGGCTAGCAATCAAATTTTTTGCCCCATATCTTCCATCCCATTTCGATACAAGTTTCACAATACGATGTTTCCTAATGTTTTGGGTGTTTGTAATGGCGTTGTTTGCCAATTTGTACAGGCATTTTTTAAATGCTGTAGTTATTCTTGTTGAACTTAAGCACTTTATGGATTTTTGTTAGTTTGAATTCTGTATTCACGACCATCATTATTCGTTATAATGCGCTGTATCATCTACAGTGCAATTCATCATTCAGATGTATTGCCCGGTGGATGATACAACGCATTATAACAAACTGAGACAAAATAGGTTTCCATCATTTTCTTGAAAACATCCGAAGTATACTGGACACCATTATTACATAGTAACAGATGTGGAACTCCAAATACGAGGAAAACTTCTTCTTCTATTTTCTTAACGACATGCACAGCTTTTGAGGATTGCAACGGAAATACGACATATATAATACGACATATAATAATATCCATATGAGCTGCTAAAGGGCTATCATGACACAACTTAAGCACTTCCAATCGCTGACCCTTAGGAATGACCTCATTATAATTGTCCACTTCTTCGACCAAAAATCCACGACTTGGACGGATGTATTTATACAGTTTGCCACCAGACATTCTCCACTGAGGATACTTCAAGGGATTAGACTCGATTTTTCTACAAAGTTTATCATACCCACTATCATCACTAAGAGGCGGTACAACCTCTTCAACCATATCAAGCACGGGAACTGACCGATATAACAAATCGGCCACAGCATGTTCTTTTCCATTCCGATGCACAATCGTAAAGTCATATTGTTGCAATTGACAGATGTGGGTGTTGGGATACGTAGCATAGCCTTGATCTTATCACCATTAATATGTAGTCAATTCCTATCAATCACATGGCCCAAATATTTTAGTTCCGGTCTACAAAATTGATATTTATCCCAGCTAACGGTTAACTCAGCTTCTCTCAAGCGTCTAAAGGCTTCCTCTAAGATCCTTACATGTTCTTCAAAATACTCTGTCTCGATGACCACGTCATGCAAGTAAGTAAAAACAGAGGGTTCCAACTCCGGACCGCGGACATGATCTATCAACCTCTGCCATGTAGCCGAGGCATTATGTAATTCAGAAGACATTCTGCAAACTGAAAAAGACCTCGACCAGGAACCGAAAAAGCAGTATAAGGCCTGGAAGCCTTAGCAACAGGTACCTGCCAATACGCCGACTTAATGTCTATGGTGAAAAAATAATGCGCGTTTTTCAATTTATTCAAAATATTACAGATGTACGATAGTGGGTAGCCATCCTTCTCTGTTACAGCATCAAGCTTTCGATAGTCTATGCAGAATCTCCATTTTGGTTCTTCATCTTCTGAATCCTTTTTCTTTACTAAGAGAATCGGGGACAACCAAGCACTATTCGATCGTTACACTACTCCTTTCGCCAACATATCTTCTAGCTCTTTATCAATATGGCTTTGTATTACTGGGGATACAGGATAGTAACGTTGTTTTATGTGTTCAGATTTACAAACAATCACATGCTCAGTGACATCAGTACAACCAAGAGAAATGCCCATTAGTTCACGACTTCTATTAATAACTTCATCCAATCGCGACCTCTCTGTATCGGTCAAAATAGTTTGACCTCGGAGATGATCCACTAAACCTACCATTGCTGGATCATCCGAAAAATACCATTCGTTATGCCTAAAATCTGGAACGATATCCATAACTCGCCAAAAATTGGCGAGTAGGATAGGTAAATGTAAAGGTAAAGATAAAGGTAAAGATAAAGGTAAAAGTAAAGGTAAATTAGATAGGTAAAGTAAAAAGTGTATTCTAATTACACTGTAAATTGATCTGCTCCATAAATATGTGTTGTTTTATGGTTTAAACGCCAACAAATTCCAATTTTTTGACAAGTTAAAATTGAAATTGTATATAACTAAATTCCTAGAAAATATTAAGTGTAACTAGCTGTTTGATTGAATAACTTTGATGTTAAATCCTTTCTTTACTACAAAAAGTTGATAAATAAAATATAGTGACAATAAAAACTTAATGTGCTGATAAGGTTAAGTGGTTCCGAGATTGTGATTATAGTCCAGGAAGTTTTCTATTTTTGTTCTATATTTTAATAAATAAAATGAATACATGCGCCGAGTGTAATAACCAATTCGACTTAAATCAAGTTTTTGCCTGTGATGGATGCAGAACTGTGCTTTGTATGGAATGTGATAATCTAACAGCATCTGAAATTAAATGCACGCAGTTGAAAACGAAACGTAAACTAAAGTTTTTCTGTGAACAGTGCGTTGGATTTCACAAGGTACCAGCTCTGTTAAAAGAAGTGAGTGAGCTTAAGGAAAGTATAAATAAAATTTTACATAAGGAAAATGTCGCATCTGTTGCACCAGATATGGAGGATATTATTTCCGAAATGCTGGAGGGGCAAAATAGGGCTTCCAATATAATTATATAATGTTAATGAATCTGTTAAAAATAATCAATCGGATCGTAATGCAGAGGACAAACAAGCGGTACTAAATATTTTGACTGATTTTAATATTAACAAAAATAATGTTAAACTATTTAGATTGGGAAAATTTGCTAACAGAACGAGACCCATTAAAGTAGTATTAAATACAGCTGAAGATGCTAAAACTGTTGTCAAAAATAAAAAATTAATGAAAGTGCCCGATGTCAGAATTTCCCTGGATCAAACAAAAGCCCAGCAAGAGTATTTCAAGAAAATCAAATTACAATTAGATGATATGGTTGAGTGGTGATAATTCTAATACAATCAAATTCATTTATAATAAGCCTACAATTGTGAAAAAAACTAATAACCAGTCAAAACACTGAGAAGTAGCCTACAATGTTACTTTGTACAAATTTAGTAGCAAAGAGTACCTTTTTACTAAGGTACTCTTTGCTACTAAATGATTATGATATTGTTATTTTGATTGAATCGTGGCTATCTGAAAAGCTTTTGGTTAGTGAGACTGATCTATTAAACTGTAATGTTTATAGACAGGACCGCTATCAGCATGGATTGGACATTGTGGGCGGAGGAGTGTATATTGGTATCAGGAAAAACCTACCCTCTAAACTAATATGTAAGTCTAATTTGTTTAACATAAAACAACTTTTTGTGGAAGAAAAACTGAATGATGATCGGCTTATAATAGGAGGAATCTATATACCACCTAGTTTATTAGCTGAGGCATATGAATATCACTGGACCTTTCTTAAGGAACTGATAAGTCAACATCCACAGAGTTCTGTGATCTTGGCTGGCGATTACAACCTGAGAGATGCTCACTGGGCTAATGATCAAAACGGGGTTTATTTATCTACCATACTTCCTGATGGATCTCATGCGAATACAGTATGTGGATCTTTTGCATTTTTAAATCTCCATCAGTGCAATAATATACCAAACAGACATAGAACATTCCTGGATCTCATTTTTTCACATAATCTAAATGTGTGTACGCCTGTCGATCCACTGTTTTGTGAATCATTCAGGCATAAGCCGTATGAATTTTTTATCCCTATTGGTTATTTTAAAGAGTCGGTTTTTTATGAATACTATGTTTATGATTTCAAAAACTGTAATTTTAATTTTGTTAACCTTTATCTATCTTCAGTTAATTGGGATGCATTATACCATTGTAATAATTTAAATGAGGTTTGTCAAATATTTTACAGCTATATGTATCAGTGTTTAGATATTTTTGTTCCTATGAAGGCTGTCTAGTGTTCCTACAAGTTCCCAATTTGGTTCTCAATAAAACTTAAAGATCTTATTATTCAAAAGAAAAAAGCTCATCTGAGGTTTAAATTATCTAAATCAAACGAGAACTACTTATGGTTCTCTAATCTGCGTGATCAATGTAAAGTTGAACATACACTTTGTCAGAAACAACATTTTTCATCTGTTGAAAAAAATTTTAGTAACAACAACAGGGAATTTTGGGGATACATTGGCAGACTTAGTAAATCTTCGAGTAACCCCCAAGAAATGTATTTCGGTAACAGAAGGGCACAGGGCAATATCGAAATTGCTAACCTTTTTGCTGAATTCTATTCTGGTGTATATGAGAAAGATAAAGGTCCTCCCATTCCAGATTTTAAAGACTGTGTCAGACACATTGACCCTGTAAACCTAATTCAAGTTGACATTATATCAGTGTTTGATGCATTAAGAAAACTTCCAAACAAATTCTCCTCAGGGCCTGATAGAATCCCACCGGTATTATTAAAGCACTGTGTATGCTCTCTTACTATTCCCCTAAAATATCTTTATAATTTATCTCTTATGACTGGTGAGTTCCCTCCTTGCTGAAAGAACAGTTATATTGTACCCATTTTTAAGTCAGGTAAAAGAGGGGATATTGAAAAATACCGAGGAATTTATATACTGTCAGCAATCCCAAAACTTCTCGACAAACTAGTGACTTCTCAGTTATCAAAACTAACGGATAATATAATAATACCCCAACAGCATGGCTTTCAAAGGGGGAGGAGCACAGTGTCAAAGTTGTTGGTCTACCAAGATGAAATATTAGGTGCCTTTGAGAGAAAGTACCAGGTGAACAGCATCTATAATGACTTCTCAAAGGCATTCGATAAAGTAAATCATCGTTATTTAATCAGTAAATTAGGAGCCATTGGTATAGCTGGCAAATGGTTTGATTGGTATAATAGTTTTCTTGTGGGTAACACCCAGAGTATTAAGATAAATGGTGTGTTGTCTCAATCTGTTGACTTCCTCTCTGGAGTACCACAGGGGTCACATTGTGGTCCTCTACTTTTTGTCCTCTTTGTTAACGACGTTAAAAAAGTCATTAAGAATTCAAAATTTCTGAACTTTGCTGAAAATAAAAAAATTTATAAAGTACTTGTCATACTGGTCAGTATGATCAAATTCAGTTACAAGAGGATCTCAGCAGATTTAGCGATTGGTGCAAACTAAATGAATTAAAATTGAACATTGATAAGTGTTGTGTTACTTTTCACGGAAAGCCAACAATTTTAAATTACGATTATAGCATTGATAACACTCAGTTGTCAAGACAGGACTGTGTTAAGGATTAAGGTGTTTATTTTAATTGTAAATTGACATTTCGTAATCATCTAGAGGTCACAGTAAACAGTGCATTTAAACAATTAGGGTTTATAACTAGAAACCCTTCTCAATTTTCATGTTTTGTTTTACCAATTCTTTTTAATAGTCTCATTGGCTCCAGACTAGAATATGCAATAGTTGTATGGGGACCTTACTATCAAACCTCTATAGACAAGCTTGATCGTGTTCAGCACAAATTTGGTAAACACTATCATTACCTTAGTGCTTTTCATGACCTTTCTGTTCCATTCAGTTATAGTATGATATACTATAGATACTAACTAGACATACTTCATTATTTCATCTGCCATTTCATTAATTTAATTATGAATACTTCAAGCCTCTTACTCATATGGTGAGACTATATAATAGGTACCAAAGTGATCTGGACTTTTATTCCAGTCCTTAGAACAATTAAAAAATGTGATAAAGAGACTGCTATTTGTGTAATATTAGTTTGTATTCAAGTTAATTATTAGTTTTTGTTAAACTTTACCAATTATTTTTCAATGTTGTGCTTACTTTGTAAAATTTTATATATTATATGTTGTTCCAATGTAAAAATGGTATATCCGTTAATAAATAAATGAATAAAAATTAGATCCTAAAATCAGAATATGCGGTACGTCCAAACTAACTAATACTGGCAAGACACGTAAGCGATCCCTAACCATGAAAGGTACTAAACATTCCACCAACGATTCACACATCTGACCATTCGCCACTCTACAAACGGTATTCTTCGAAGTATCCAACTCTAAACCCAAGTTTTGTAGAAATTTCCAACCAGTTCTTCCTACAATGGTCTTTGAAGCACCAGAATCCAAGAATCTCAAAATTTTCTTTCCTAAGACTCTAACTCTTAAATATATTCGTTCATCTCCTTTAAAATGATGTAAAATAAAGTCTAAAATAGGACCCAAGTTGGTCGAGTCAACGTCGGCAACACCTCTTCGACCAGTTAGGTGCGCTTCCTTTCGTTTTCCCAGTTACACGAAGGACAATTTCTGACTGTAAACCCTTCTTTCTTACACAGAAAGAACAGTGAACAGCCTCCTTCTTCATTAGATACCCTACTGCCTTATGACCTGGCTGATTACAACGATAACAGACTAAAGTCCTAAACTTTCCTCTAGCGGACTCAGATTCAGATGAAGCAACAGGACCCTCACCAACACTACTACAACTTTCAGCATCCACACTGATATACGTTACGTCCTTTTCCAAAGTATTTATTTTCCTACTTTTCGGTTCAATATAGTTCCTAATACAATCACGTCTCTCCCCCATACTACGACATAGAACACGAAGTTCCTCCAAGGTAGCTGGCAAGGGATCACGTAATCTATCTTGATAGAACCAATGGAAATTCCTAATAACTATTGTAATAAAGAAATACTCACGACGGACCTGTAAATACAATGTAAAAATACGTTTTATCACTTTGGCTCTTTTTAAGTACAAAATGTGAAATCATTCTTTGTTGGTGACGAATTTAACGTTTCCGATGGAGAATGAATAATAAGGCAGTCTAAAATAAATCTTTGTTAGAAATAGATCTCGATTTTAATTTAAGTTTATAGTTCAGGTGTGGGTAAATAATTCATGTGCCTTACATATCGCATTGGCCGTTTATGTTATTGTTGTTTCTTGCGGTGCAGTTCGATCATTATAATCTATGCAGATACTTTTTTTGTCTGGGTGACTAATTAATAAGTTTTCCATTAAACAAAAATACTGCAGAGTGTACAGAAATTTAAGTGATAAGAAAGTGTTCTGTGTTTAGTTTAAATATAAGGTTTAAACTATAAAAAATATATATGTTATTTATTTATCTGTTAATTTAAAAATAAGTTTTAAATTAACTAAATTATAGCTTAAATAAAAGGTTTAAGGCTATAACTTTAGAGAGCTATACATTATACACATTGTGCTGTTTAGATAAACGGTCTAGACTTCTTTAGCTGGTGCGTATTTTGGACAATCACGACGCAGTAAGTTTTTTTAAATTTAAATATACGGTTTAACTTAATCAGTTTCTGGTTTCAATACAAGGTTGGACCTGAAAATTTGGACACTATAAGTTATAAGTGTTTTTTTTGCTTTGTTTAAATACAAGGTTTAAGCTTTAACTTTAAACATTAATATACGGTTTAGATAGATATTTATTTATTTGTTAATTTAAAAAGAAGTTTTGAATTAACTAAGTTATAGTTTAAATATAAGGTTTAAGGTTTAAGCTCTAACTTAAGACATTAAGATACGGTTTAGATAGATATTTATTTATTTGTTAATTTAAAAATAAGTTTTGAATTAACTAAGTTATAATTTAAATATAAGGTTTAAGCTTTAACTTTAGACATTATATGGTTTAAATATACGGTTTAAGCTATAACTTATAAGTCATGAGTAGATCCAGAAGTAGGTCTAAAATATCTTATTCACCAAGCATGTCATCTAAGGTTGTGGAGGTGAAAAAGCAACAGTAAGGTAGCACAACAGTACAGCATGGTCGTCAAATACCAGGTGTTTCAATTGCGGTACCAGAGGACATGTTGCAGCGAAATGTTTCTGAGAAAAACTGGAATGCAAGCACTGTCATCTTCTAGGACATGACCAAAGAATTATTCTTTGACATGACATCTCCAATTGTTTTAAATTGTAAATAAGTCAGGTAATCTCTGGATGACTGAAAGTGAGTACAAACCATATTTACCAGTAACTAAAAAAATAACATGAATTCCAATAATAATAAATCAATGTGCATGAATGAAAACAATTCTGCTAAGTATAATGCATGCTACTTTATAGATTGTGGTGTAAATGGCCATATATTTAGGGGTTACGTTGATTCGGGTAGCAGCGCTGTTACTTTATGTTATAGTGAAGCCAAAATGTTGAATTTGGACCTTAAACCTGTAAAAATAATGTTACGTGGTTACGGTGGTGGATGCATTTTTGTTTTTTTGAGATTTATTTTGATTTACGTGTCGATTTAGCGTTAGCTAGTTTTAGGACTTTGGTTGTCCCGGATGAGACCCAACAGATACCTATTATAGTTGGACAGCCATTCATCAATAATGAAAACGTCATTATGACAGTACACGGCGAACAAGTCAGGCTTTTTAACAAACACAAAGCGGATTTAAGGGCTGTTGCAGCCCTACCTTCCCGTAAAGTCACTTTGTGGTCTAAAGAAACTACGGTTATACCTCCCCATCATTTAGGTCATATCACACTACATAGTGATCAAAAGAGTGGCGACATTTTTGTTGACTTGCAGCATAGACCGTGGCCTTCCCAATTTCATGTCATTCCTCGTTGTATCCTGAATCTAGATGAAGACTCTGTTCTACCAAATTTCAATGGTTCAGACAAACCAGTGGAGTATTTGAAAGGTGCCGTGGTGGCCAGAGGTTCTAATTGCCATGAAGTGCAAGATTTACCATATTTAGAGTGCTTAGCTACTTCTACTTCTATTATACGTAAATTGACATTTGAAGACATCAATGTCAATGAAATTCTGAGAGCTGAATACACGGAACAATTACTGGATATTCTTAATCAATATCCCGAATATTTTGCCAACAGCATTGAGCAACTGGGTAAAAGTACCACCACGAAAATGACCATAAAATTAGCCGACGATGTTCCTATAACATACAGACCCTATCGACTCTCCTACTCAGAACGAGGAAAAGTACGTGACGTAGTACAAAAAATTTTAGATAATGACATTATCCGTAAATCTAATTCACCATACGCAAGCCCGATACTACTAGTCAAGAAGAAAAATGGAGAAGTGAGGTTATGTGTTGACTACCGCGCATTAAATCGGAAGACAGTTAAGAACCGATATCCCTTACCTCGAATCGATGATCTTCTAGACCGCCTTAAGGGTTGTCATTGGTTTACTAGTTTGGACCTAGCAGCAGGATACCATCAAATTGCAGTAGAAGAAGACTCTATTGCTAAGACAGCATTTATTACTCCCGACGGTCATTATGAGTATCTACGAATGCCCTTTGGATTAGTCAATGCCCCAGCAGTTTTCCAAAGGACAATGAACGAGATTCTCATTTCGTTTTACTACTGCTCTTGCTTACCTAGATGATATTCTCATACCATCGGCAAATGTCGAAGATGGTCTTAAGAGTTTAGAAACAGTGCTAGAACTGATTAAGAAGTCTGGCATGACACTGAGACTTCAAAAATGTTATTTTCTACAGAATAACATATCATACTTGGGACACGAGATATCCGGAGATGGTATACAGCCTGAAAAGGAAAAAATAATGGCAGTATCAAACTTTCCTACTCCCACCAACGTTCACCAGGTCCGCCAGTTTCTGGGTCTCAGCAGCTATTTTCACAAGTTTATCAGAAATTTCGCAGCTATTGCAAAGCCACTTTCTAATCTGACGAAAAAGAATATCACTTTCAACTGGTCAGCTGATGAAGAACATGCATTCGTTGAGCTCAAAGCAAACTAACGTCAAGACCACTGCTGGCGATATACGATCGCGAGGCAGTTACGGAACTTCACACAGATGCTAGTAAAATAGGAATTGGAGGCATCTTACTACAAGTGCAACTAAATGGAGAATTAAAGCCGATACAATATTTTAGCAGGTCAACTACCAAAGAAGAACAAAACTACCACTCCTATGAGCTAGAAACGCTAGCCGTGGTTAATTCGCTGAAAAAGTTTAGAGTATATTTGTTAGGTATTCAATTTAAGGTTGTCACCGATTGTAATGTGTTGCGTGCTACCGCTACTCCAAGGGCAAACGGCCAAGTAGAGCGGATAAATCGCGGCATTCTTAATGCTCTGACTGCAACAGTGAAATCAAAGAGCGTTGGGATGAAGTGGTTAGCAAGGTTCGGTGGGGAATAAACTCAACAGTTTGTTTTACTACCGGCAAGACGTCTTACGAGGTGTTTCTGGGTTATCAGCCTAGATGCATAAATGACGTATTCCTTAGCGCTGAGGTATGCGAAGACGAACATGAGGACTTAGCTGTAGTTAGAGAGGAGGTTTCTGATAGGAATTCATAGGATTCAGAAACGGGCCTACGACTCCAGATATGTCCGTCCTAATGTATATGAAGTCGGGCAACACGTGCTCGTAAAGAGGGCGAAAAGCGCCAATGATGGTAAAAGTACCAAGCTCGAGCCGCGCTATAAGGGTCCCTTTATAATAACGAAAGTACTCGATAAAGATCGATATGTCGTAGAAGATATGCCAGGAGCGAAACGTACGCACCTGGCATACAAGGGAATATGTCCCTCTGATAAGATAAAGTTGTATAAAACGGGTGTAAGCTCGGAAACGTCCGAGGAAGAAGTCAACTTACACCAAGAAGCTTAAACTTATTATGGTAACTAATTTATGTTTTTGTTTCTGTTACAGGTAAACGTCGCTGAGGCTTCTCGAGGGCGCGAAGGTGTCAGGTTTGGCCGACTGTAATAAAGAAATACTCACGACGGACCTGTAAATACAATGTAAAAATACGTTTTATCACTTTGGCTCTTTTTAAGTACAAAATGTGAAATCATTCTTTGTTGGTGACGAATTTAACATTTCCGATGGAGAATGAATAATAAAGCAGTCTAAAATAAATCTTTGTTAGAAATAGATCTCGATTTTAATTTAAGTTTATACTATTGAAAATTTAACTGCCTCTGGAACATGACAACGCAAGCGATTAAAGTAATTATTTATTATTGCCAAGTAAACTCCAATAGTCTCAGACAAATGCTAAGTTCTCCTCCGAAGCTCTTCAAAAAGCGCTTCACTATAGTCAGCTGACATGTACTCTCTACGGAACTCTTCGACTAATTTAGCCCAACTCCCCAAACGTCGACGGACATCTTTATAAAACTGATAGGCTTTATCCGAAAATAAGTCTAAACCTGATTCCAAAAGTATACTATCTGGTACACAACGAGAGAGACTCAATCCATTCATATCTCAAAAAATGCGGAAATAGACATACCCCAGCAGAACCTGAAAACTTTTCTAATCCCCATTTATGAGGAAGTATCATTCCAGATGAAAAACTAGAGACAGACCATGAAAGAACATTATTACCAGCTTGTGACATCGCTCTAGGAGAAGAAGCATGAGCTTGTCCTACCCATGCCTGAAAAGACTGTGACAACTGCAAAATCTCAGCGAGAAAGTCTGACTTAACAACATGGGCTGCGTCTGCATCATCACCTGTTGACAAAACCATAAGATCGATCCTCCCCAAGACATGGTTAATCTGTGTCCGCATTCTCAAGGACTCAACACAAGTAGGAGTTCCGGAACGAACTTTTCAACAGCAGTAGTCAGCTCCGCAAGTTTAGTCTCGATTGCAGTTTTGTCCTGTGCCTAGGTGAATGGGTACTCAGGATATCAAAGCTTTCATTTGCTGCCTCATAACTAAGTGCATCAGACAGACTAGACCTCATAGACTCAAAAGCGCCTGTAGACACTTCACGAATTTGAGTTCATATTCCAGTTCCTCTTTCCTTAAGTAGTTGGGTACAAGTTTTCGCACCATCTTGCAAAAGTTCAAAATAAAAAAAAATGTATCAACCAAAAGGAGCAAACATTCAAAAAAATCAAGATTTCAATAAAAATAATAACACACAGGTACAGTTTACTTTGTTACTGGGAGCAAAACAAAATAAAAAAAATAGTCGCTTTATTCAATCTATAAAATTTCACAAAGGATTTTTAAAATTTCATTGTTCCAGAACAAATTACAAGTCACAGTAAAATCTCAAAAAAGATTTTATATTCCCTAACACAAGTAAGTTAAACCACAATGTAGAACTTCGAAGTCTAACTTCTCTAAAAAAATAAATTTGAACTCCAACTGAAGTCGAAATATTTCAAAGTCCGAATATATCCAAAATTCTTCGAACTTCTACAATACCACTTAATCAGAAAAAACTATTTTGTTTATGAACTGCAAATCTGCGTTCATTCTGTCCATCATCATTTCACAGAATTCTTGACTTTTATCTGGATCATCTTCATTTAACTTCTGAATCAACTGAACTCTGTAGGGTGGTATTTTTCTTTATGTAAAACTCTCAAAATAGATGATTTACTTACGTCATTGATGGCGTCAAGTTCTCGAGTTGTGTTATGCGGATTTTTCTGAATCTCTAGAAGTACATATAACTTTTTTTTATCAATAAATTTATTATTTCTACCTGGTTTTTTAATATTTTTTACATTTCCAGTATAACGAAAGTTCTTTGCAAGTGTGCTAACTGTAGACTACGAAACTTGTTGACCAGGGTATTCATTATTAACATTTCACAAACCTCCTTTTCAGCTCTTGTTTTATTACCACAATCAATGATAGTCAGTATTATTTTAACCTCTGTGGAGTGTGGACGTTTTAAACATAATTTTCTTTGTCAAGTACTAATTAACATTTATCGAATTCTCATTAAAATCCAATTATCGCTTTAATAATTTTAGGTGATTCGGAACTAAATTTGATGTTTTGATAAAATTATCTAGCTTTATAAACCATAAAATAATTTATTGTGAGTGCAACTGTAAGTGCAATAAATAAATAAATTAGTGTGGTGATAAACTGTAAAAATTAACGATGAACCAATCCTGGACAAGGGTGGAACAGTGGATGATGGAGGAGCAAACGTAGATATGGTTACGTTTAACACCACGATAACCAATAATCGAGATGGTAAAAACACATCTGATAAAGATAAGGACACACCTTTAGATATCCAGAAAAAAAAGTAAGGTTTTCAATCTACAAAAACCAAACCTGTATTCAGATTTTGTCTACGTATTTATTGAAAATACAAATAATGAAAATATAGGTAAATTACATCCTATGGCAGTCGGTGATATTTTACACAAAAAATTAAATATTCAAAATATTGTGAAAATTGATAGAGTAGGCAAAAACAGAATTAGGATTCAATTAAAAACAATTAAAGACGCCAATAAACTAGTGGCTAATGATCAATTAAAAAACGAAAAGTTAATTGCTTATATTCCAAATAATTTATTATCGAGGAAGGGGGTTGTCAAGAATGTTGATACTTCTTTTGACGAGCAATATCTTTTTACAAATTTTCTATCTGCAGTAACTATTACTGAGATTCGGAGAATCAAGCGAAAGATTATTTCTGATGGAGAAACAATATTTGTCCCTCGACAAACAGTCATATTTACATTCGAGGGTAACATGTTACCCTCAAATATTTTCATTAACTCTGTATCTTGTCCAGTTGAACCCTATATTCACAGTGTTACACAATGTTACCGGTGACTCAAATATGGTCACGTAGCGAAGCAGTGTCGTAACACAGTGGCTCTTTGCATAAACTGTGGTAAAACAAACTCATTTATGTCGAGATCCACAGGATAATTGTTGTACTTATTGTAAAACAAATTCACATTAATCTATCTCTAAATCTTGTCCAATATATTTAAAACAAAGTGAAATAAAGAATAAAATGGCTGAGGAGAATTTAACTTTTACGGAAGCAAGACATTTAAATAAAACATCATATGCTTCAACGTTAAAAATTAACAATAAATTTCAAGCTTTATCTCCTTTTTCATCTCACTCAACTAATTCTACTACCGTACAAACAGGACGAAATCACAACGCTTCAACTCAAATCGAGTCAGTTAACAAAAAGCGAAAAGCCACATCTCCCATTCAAATATCAAATCCCCCTCCAATGTTCCCATTTAATTTTGGACCCGCGAAACCTATAAATATGCCACCTAGAGACAATTTTGAATCTGATATGTCAGACGAATTTATTAAAGGATTTTTCACGGTCTTTCAGAAAGTCCTAAGTGAAGTAAAATCTTTTGAAGAACTTTCAACCATTGATGTAAATTTTATTAAAAATATTGCGTTTAATTGTAATGAGAGTATACCTGATGATGACGATACATTCTAATCTTAACCAATTAAAAATTTGTCAGTGGAATGCACGTTCCGCTGTATCCAATAAACATAGCTTAGTTAAAATATTATCAGATTATGATGTTGATATTGCTTTAATATCAGAAACATGGTTTAAACCAAATGTAACTTATACATTTAATGGATATTCTATTGTGCGAAAGGATAGGATAGATGGTATGACGGGTGTCGCTATTCTTATAAAAAATAATACCAGCTTCAATGAAGTATTTCTTAACAATGTAGTAGATGGTATGCAAGTCTGTGCAGCAAAAATTTTTGTTTCTAAAAACTTATCCATCACTTGTGTTTCTGTGTATTAATTGTTCTCCAAATGTTTCAATTACTGTAAACAATTTTTCCAATCTTTTTAATAAAATAAATGTTACCTTAATAATTGGAGGAGATTTTAATGCGCACCATGACCTATGGGGCTCATATAAAGTCAATCAATCTGGGAAAAATATGGTAAATGCATTAAATCAAAATAACCTGGTAATTTTAAATGATGAGTCACTCACAAAAATATCTCGGTCGGGACAAAATTCTTCTGTCGAATTAACACTAGTATCTCCGGATATCGCGGATAAAACTAACTGGACGGTGTTAACAGATACTCTTGGATCGGGTCATTTTCTCATTTTTATGAAACTTAATATATTGAAGGAACAGTTTAGCAACACAATACAGCCAAAAACAAAATGGAAAACTATAAAAGCTAACTGGATGGAATACGAACGAATGTGCATTTTTTATTTTAGTAATAAACCGCAACTACTAAATGTAAATGATAAACATAAATATTTCATGGAAGGCATTGAATATGCCAGTACATTTTCAATTCCAATCAATAAGCCTTTTAAAAGAGCCAAGCTGTCACCCCCTCCTTGGTGGGACGATGAATGTGATAAAGTCGTTCGTTATAGAAAAGAAGCTTTAAATGATTATACCAACAATAGCAATATAAAAAATTATATACACGTTAAAGAAAAAATGGCAACTTCAAATTTTTTTTTTAAAAACAAGGTTAAGAGTTACTGGGTTAACTACTGCGCTAAACTTAATAAAAATACTCCATCTAAGGAAATATGGCAACAGGCAAAAAAATGCAAAGAATTCCCGCACCTAAGCCTAAATGTAGTATCTATGACTGGATTGAAACGTTTTTGCAAAATATCACATCATGTTCAGCAGATCAGGAAGTAAAGAATTTAATAGATAATACAGATGTATAAAATGATATATTTAATTATCCTTTAAAATTTACTGAACTACAATTTGCATTAAAAAGTACCAGTAACACAGCTCCAGGTACAGATCAAGTTACATACGATATGTTATGGAATTTACCAATTGTGGGTAAATTATTTCTGTTAGAAATTTTTAACGATATTTGGTTAAAAAACGTTGTCATTAAGGAGTGGAAAAATGTTTTAGTTGTACCAACCCCAAACCACACAAAAATCCCAACCTTGCAGAATCTTATCGGCCTATTTCATTGTTGTCCTGTGTAATGAAAACTTTTGAAAGGATTATTAAACACCGATTAGAATTTCATTTGACTAGCACTGCCTTTTTTCCGTTGGAACAATTTGGTTTTAAAAAAGGGTTTAGTACTATTGAAGCAGTTTCTTATTTAACAACAGACATTCAGATATATTTTTCAAATAACTATTACCTAAGTTCTGCATTTCTCGATATAAAAGGTGCATTGTGCATAATGTATAAATGGTACCATTTAACATCAATTTTTTTTTTGGTATTTCTTTGAGCAGGTGTTGAATTTGTCCTTTTGTTTGGGTCCTAAAAAACATAAATTCAATTAGAGTTAAGTATAAAATCACTTATCATATAATTTATAATATAATTTTAATTGTGGTTATGTATAAGATTAATTTTGTAAATATTTTTCTAAAGACACATGAAATAGTCAAACTTACCATTTATATTAAAGAAAGTTTTTTTTAAACGAAGACAAGGAGTATGATTTCCTAAATCTTGTCTATTAATAAACAAACATTATAGTATCTATCTTCTTTGTAAACATAAGATCTTTGCCATTTGACATGACAATTTGATAGTTGACATAACAACATAGGCGCAGTATAAGGTAATTTTAGATAGAAAATTAAAATATTTAATTATATTAATTATTAATATATCGCTCCTTAAATACAAAAGTCACACATTCCAAAAAATATCAAAACTGATTTTTTTGCATAAAATGCATCTTAACCGATGAAACTTTAATATTTCGCTCAACCAGCCGTCGTTTTATGATCAAAAGCACCCGTAAACCCACATACGTTAGTTTTGTTTTGTACCGTTTCTGTAACTAAGTTCCGTGCAAAACTACCACATCCTCAGTTGCCATCAGACATTTGGTACGAGTGCACGCATTTTTTATGAAAAACTAACACATTCCAAAAAACTGCTAAAAAACAGGTGAAATTATATATTCAAAAGTGCCACATTCAAAAATACATTCATATTGCAGATCACATACACGTAAGTATCTTATCATTTTTATGTGCAATAGTACAATATTTCAAAATAGGTTAGTTTTTCATTTATAAATTTGATATTCTTTCTTCTTTTTGTATGCAATACTAGCATATTTTGAATTATGTTAGTTTTGCAAAAAATAATTAGAATTATTTTCTTATTTCTTTATTCTAAAGTTACATATTTCGAAATATGGTATCTTTGTATTTGAAATCTAAATAGATTTTATTTTATATATTAAAAAGCAATTTTTAGTTTTACTGTTGTTTTATCTGAAAGTTTTTGTAGTTTTTGGAGTAATCATATAGGTTAAACAAAATAAGTTAGAAATCTTAAAACCAATTAAATTTTACTTACCCATATAGATACATTATAACGCCTATTTACGAGAAAGTAAATTGTTTGATACAGGTAGGTACTTATAATTAATTTTTATTTTCAGAATGGCAAGAAGAGCGCAACGTATTTTGGACATGATACCACCAATAAATGACCCTCGAGATGAACAGCAATCTTCTTCAACAATACGACCTAGTGAACTGGATTCAATTGACATTCAGACTGACAATATTATTTATCATGAATATGATGCTAATGGCATTAGCTCTCTACCGGACAGTCAGTTATCTTTAGATATTCTGAACTCCGTTAAAACTAACGAAGATATTTAAGCAACGCCTCCAAATCACAGGATATTCAATAAACCATCTTTAGTCATTAAAGAAACAGACTCAGACAGTGATTCTTCCTCTGATGAATCTTCTAGCTCTTCGAGCTAAAATTTTATCTGACTCGGAATAATAAAAAAACTCGGGTATGTAAAGTATTCGTCATGAATACCCTTGCAATCTCAGACACTATGATCAGAACCGTTGTCAAAAAACAGTCCGAAACTGGTGTGCACCTTAAAGATAACAGGGGAAAACATAATAACCATAAGACACTAGACTCAGAGCTGACCGATGGTGTCAAAGCACACATCAATTCAATACCCCACATAGAAAGTCATTACTGTAGGTCGCGATCGACTCGGGAGTATATTGAGGGCGGGTTAAGAGTCGCAGCACTACATCGACATTACGTAGACAAATGTGAATCTGAAGGTAGACCACACGTTTTATATTATAAGTAAGTTCCTAATAAAAGGGCACACCCAAAACGAAGGAGACTCTGTTCATTCTGTCATCCACCGTAACATTACGAGAGCATTGAAATCATCTCTAAATTACGTTTCAGACCAGTATATCACTCTGATTAAAACAGCAAAGAAAACTGGAAAGCCTTACACTGTTAAAGAACTGACACATGAGAATTTGTTTGACCTCAAACCTCTGTGTACGGAAAAATACAATATAGATGATGATGGCAATATATTCAAATGGACCGATATAAAGATTCTGAAGGCGGATAAAGTAAGCAATGGCATATTTTTCTTTAAAAGTTCCTACGAAGAGGAAGAGTTCAGGTCGGTATCTACGTTGAGAACACGCCGCACGAAGTCAACGGCAGTGCCTGATAATAATTTTACTCTAAACCAACTTTACACTGAAAACCTTACAGTTCCTGAAGCAAAGAAGCAAGGCATTCTAAAGCTAATCCAAAAAAACGTAGTGCCAAGATTTTATGAATCTTTTTATGATAATCTCTAAATTAGTGCACAAGTTACTGTTGTTAACTGATTTTTAATGTTTTCGTTAAGTTTTTTTTATCCTTTACGAGCATTACGCTCAATGTAGTTTTAAGAAAACGTTTTATAAAAATATTTTTGTAAGAACCAAGTTTATGTACTTCATATGGTTCTGATTAGTGTGGATCATGGAAATGAATATTTTGAAGGTGTCTTTCTCCTTAGTGCCTTATTTTATAAGACTATAACTGCTAATAATACAATTTTAAAATAAAGTTACCTCTGTTTCTCTTAACGGTTTATGCTTAAAAGGTTAAGTTTTGTTTTTAACGTAAATTTATTCCTCTTATCTAGTACTATAGGTAATATTAAAGACCTAATTGATGTTCTCATGATAAAATTAACAATTATTTGTTTTCCCCTAGCAAGTTTAGTATGTAGTAAGTTAGTATGTGCCTTTTTTTTTTAATAAATTGACATTTTGTAAGGTTTGTAGCATTTTCAATTTCATTGATTCTTTTGAGTATATTGAAACCTCCTCGTATAATAAAATATATTAAAAACTCCTTATATATATTTAAAAAATAAAACGAGGAATTCTCCCGTGTTGTTAGTTCGTATCTTTCAAAGTACCCAAAAGTGTTTCGTCGCCGAGTAATAAAACCATTTGAGAGTTGTTTATTTTACTTCGGCAATCGCTTTTCATGTTTATGCGTCGCAAAAGGATATGTACGCCGTTTCGTTAATTTTGCTATGTCAAGTGTTTGTTTGTTTTCAAGTTATGCGATCAATTTTAATAGATAATTTCGTCACTATCGTTGGAGCTGCGGTGAAAAGCGGTCAACGTTATGTCCGAATTTGACTTCAAATTCGAAATGTTCCTCGTTGTTTGTGTTTTTTTATGAAGACGTTTGTTCGTCTTTTTTTATGAAGAAAATGTGTAGCAGTGTGAAGTTAATGGTTCAGTAAATGTTCAGGAATGGAAGAATCGTGGATTCCATCCTCGTTTTGTTTCTCCCTGGTTATCATCCAAGGCTTTTGGCAGTATGGAGATAGATTTGTTCGAGATATGAAGATATGGAGATAGATAGTTGTGTTCATTGCACAGAGAGTAAAGCCCTCAGTTCTAGTTATGGTTTCGGATATTCCAGTGGCGTCTGGTTCCACAAATTCTAGTGCATTTTGTTAGTGAAAATCCAGGTAACTTTTTGATCAAATTTTAAAGTATAGACAGACAATTTGTTTTTAATTAAATAATTGCTTTCGTTGACATTTAAAATTGTAAATTTTAGATTTTGAGTTGAGCTGTCAATTTGTGTGTTTAGTTTTTTTTTTGAAATTTAATGTTAACTTATGACAGCTCGTTTTTTATTATTTTTTTGGTTATTAGTTTGTTTTATTTTTAAACATGGTTAACCTCCATATAAATTTGTAGTTTTATGTAGTATCTCCAACTCCTAGAGTTTGTAAGCGGATGACACGTAAGTTTTGTATTTTGTATTTCTCCATTTTGTAACTGTTTGTGGTGACACATAAATAAAGGTTAAATTTTGTTGTCTTAACATTTTATTTATTTTTTTTTGAGCTAACCCTTTTTGAGTTTATTTGAAAAAGATATGTTTTTTATGTTTTGATTTGTTTTCTAATTATTTCCCTAGTTACAACCAGTGGTTGTAATAGGTATAATTAGGCACCTCAAGTGGCGCCCTCTATTAAATTCCTTGAGGTGTTTCTTGTTTATTTTTATTGTGTTTGTTCCAAGAGATTAATGACCCCTTTATTTCATTTTCTTGTAGTTGCCCCATTCTAACCCCTTTATCTTTTACGTATCCACGACCCCAGCTCTCCTACGAAACCCTGAGTGCCGTTCGCGCAAGTAGCGATTATTTTGCTTGCCCTATCTCCACCTCCTTAGTTTCTTCCCCCAATTTTCTACCCCTTGTGTTAAAGTCCCCTGAGGTAGGCAAAATATTTTCGTTACAGGTTGACAACTGAAAATAAAACTCAAAGTTTCCTGTTGTGTATTTGGTATTTCTTACTTAAATAAGGTAATAATTAATAATACAACGTGGTTTTACATCATTAACCTTTATTGCCTAATAACTAACTAACTTCATTCCCTTGTGTCAGTGAGCGGTGTTGCCTACCTGTGTTGCCAAGTATATAACACCTCCTCTCTTGACCAAAATTCATAAATACAGATTGAAATAAAGATGTACTTACAAGTTCATCCTCTGAACAGGTTTACATACTCTACTTGAACGTCTTAACACTGGTTCAGCTTCAGTGTGAGCCTCAGGTACTGTTGGCTCTATTGTATCATTTAGAAGTTCTTGTACATTTGTAGGTGGTAAAACGGAATTGGGTTCAGGGACAGATACCTCCATTGGAACTATACTATGTGTAACTGTATCAGGAATGAAACAAGTTGGGTTATATTCTATAGGTGTATCCTGCCCAATTACTCTAATTTGGTCAATATGACGTCTCCACGTCCTACCATCATCTAACTCAACTAAATAATGTAATAATCCTAACCTTAGTATAACCTTGCCAAATTGCCATTTGGGATTAAAGTAATCTCGCACTGAGACTCTGGTATCTATAGCAACATTTCTAAGACTCTGGTCTGTGTAAGCATTTTTGTCATGAGTAAAAGGTTTAAGTAAATCTAATCTTGTACACTTGTTTGTATTTACTAAATAATCATTTTAATTTGTTCTGAAATATTTAGACTAAAATTGGTTAGTTATAACAAATGATGTATTTCAATTATTCACATTGTTACCATATAAAAAAAAAAAAAAAAAAAAAAAATTTTGAATTTGAAACTTACTAATTAAAATTGTTAAAGTATGCCAATATTAAAACATCAATTTACTTTTGATTTCAAAATTAAAACAAATTTTGATACATTCATTAATATCAACATAATCCATAATACTGAATAACTAAACTTACAGTATTCAGTAAGAGAAGAAGAACTGTCACACTTCAACCTACATATGTCAAATTTACCTCTTAAATCTAATAGATTAAATATGAAAAAACTCATTTCTTCCAACAAGTGAGATGTAGTGCTAACAGTTTCTTCCATCCCCAAGTTTTAGTTTTAAATTCAATGTTTGTCCCGTCATTTAGTGTTTCTGTTTCCTGTTAATGTGTGTTTAATTTGTCCCTAATCATTCTTAAGTTATAATAATTTTATATACTTTTATATACCTTTTTACATAGTTGACCTTACAATACTTTAATAATTTTGCCAATAGACCTGATAATTGCAAGTCAAAAATTGCACAACCACACAATCGGTACAGCTACTCTTATTCATTGTCATAGAACTGTCTCCTTCATTACATAAATACTCAATAAATAACACACATTCCAAAATATATCTCTGTTATAAGTGTAAATAATTTAATTAATACAATAGTAAAGAACATCACTTTCATCTGACAAACAACAACAATATACCTATCTCTAATTCATTGGATCAAATCTGTTCTCCTCAAGAACTTCCCGTTTATTGTCAAAACAACTGCAATAGCTCATTAAAGTTCTCCAATCAACAATACATGATTTTTGCAACCATGACCTACCATCCTTCAATTAATAGAGTACCGGCATGTAAGTAATGTTTGTTTTGTTTTGTTTTATTTATTTGCTCATTTATTAATTTATTACAACAAAAGATTGCTACTTTATACCAATTGTGGGCCTTACCTTGTCTGTTACTACCTTTTATATATTCAAATTATTCATTTTGAAA
This sequence comes from Diabrotica balteata, assembly GCA_918026665.1. Classification (NCBI taxonomy): domain Eukaryota; kingdom Metazoa; phylum Arthropoda; class Insecta; order Coleoptera; family Chrysomelidae; genus Diabrotica; species Diabrotica balteata. The sequence continues at coordinate 69,008,988 of OU898282.1, read as the reverse complement.
ACCACAGACATGTAATATTGGCATAATTACTATAATTTGTATGAACTAATTTATTTATTTGTTTATTTTATCTTTATGAGACACCACCCTAATTGGGTTTATTTTATTGCAGCATTAGTTTAACTTTGTATCTCGACCTGAAGATGCTTTGCAAATTATAGAAAGCGAAACCGGTCGTCAGATTGTTAAATTAAATTGATTGTGAGTAAGTCTTATTATTATTTCTTTACCTATTTGATATGGACTCACACAAGCAACACATTCATGATTTAAATCTAATCTATTTCTAATCTGCCTTCCTAGCATACGTTCAGACGGGCTTTTGCCAGTTACTGTGTGAGGTGTTCTACGATACTGCATTAGTAACTTGCACAATTCAAGTTCTCTGTCTTTCTCTTCACTGTGCATGGCTCGCAGACAATTTTTTAGTGTTTGGACATATCTCTCCCCCTGGCCATTCGTGGCTGGGTGATAGGGTGCAGTAAATTTATGTGTGATACCATTATTCTTTATAAATTCTCTAAATTCATGAGAATCAAATTGTCTACCATTATCAGTAACAAATACTGTGGGTATTCCGAAAGTAGTGAAGATTTTTCTACAAATTTCGATTGTAGTTTTTGTAGTAGTGTCTTTCGTGAAATGTATTTCAGGCCACTTACTAAAAGAATCGACTAAAATGAAGTAATAGCCTCCGTTAAAAGGTCCAGCATAGTCAGCATGTACTCTTTCAAAGCAAAATTTAGGTGTTTCCCAGATGTGGGAATTGTCCTTAACAGGATTGTTTTTGTGCTTGTTACAATGAAAACAATTTTTACATAAAGATTCAATATCCTTGTCTATGAAAGGCCACCAGCAGTAACTCCGGGCTAAAGACTTCATTCCCACCATACCAAAATGCGCAGTGTGTAATTCATGCAGAATTTTATTTCTTAATTTCATAGATATTAAAACTCGTTGTCCTCTCATTATGACTCCAGACTGTAGTGAAAACTCTGATTGATCTACGTTAAATCTGAATTGTTTTTCAACAACCTCACCAGTTTGTAAACCTAATAGTAACTTTTGTAAAGTAGCATCATTTTTGGTATGAAAAGATAAACTGTTAACATCTGTAGGTAAATTTTCAATCTGATTAAGTTCGAATATGTCTGGTTCGTCATGAGTATAATTTTGTTCATTTTTAAAAGGTAAACGTGAAAGAGCATCTGCATTAAAATGAGAATCTGTATTTTTGTATCGAATATCATACTTTAGACCTTGTAAGAAAATTGCATAATGCTGCATTCTTGTAGCACTTAAAACTGGTGGACTTTTATCTGGTGCAAAAATCTGAACTAAAGGTTTATGATCAGTGTATAAAATAAAATTTCTAGCATATAGGTAATTAAATTAAAATTAAACTTTTTCACACCAAAAATAATGCTGTATGCCTCTTTATCTATTTGAGAGTACTTTTGCTGTGTAAGGGTTAACATTTGAGAAGCAAATTGTATCGGTCTTTCTGTACCGTCTGGAAAAATATGGGACAGTACTGCACCAACACCATAAGGAGATGCATCAGTTGCAAGGACTAATGGCAAATTTGGGTCGTAGTGACACAAAACATTTTTAGAAGAAATAAGCCTTTTGGCTTTATCAAATGCCATTTGACAATCTCGGGACCATTCAAATTCAACATGATTTTTAAGTAGATTTGTTAAAGGTTTTAATATTGTAGAGGTATGTTGTAAAAAACGTCTGTAATAATTAACTAACCCACAAAAACTTCGGACTTGAGTTTTATTTTCTGGTATTGGAGCATTTACAACTGCATCTACTTTATCTGAGCTACTAGTAATACCAAATTTATTTATTTTGTATCCGCAGTATTCAATTTCATCTTTTAAAAATTCACTTTTGTCTAAATTTATATGTAAATTATGTTCAGACAATTTTTGTAAAACTTGTTCAAGTCTTTGTAAATGTATATCAGTATTTGGGGCAGTAATTCTTATATTATCTAGGAACACAGAAATACCATCGATTCCTTGTAACATTTGTTCCATTAAACGTTGCCATTTGGCAGGAGCACTTGCAATACCGAACATTAAACGGTTTGGGCGGTACAGACCTTTGTGAGTATTAAGTGTAAGTAAATGTTTCATTTCACTTTTTATAGGTAAATTCAAATAAGCTTTTGTAATGTCTATTTTTGAATACTTATCGCCCCCTGCTAACTGAGATAGAAGATCATCAGGGGTAGGTAAAGGATATTCGTCTACTTCTATACAGGGATTTAAAGTAATTTTAAAATCCCCACAAATGCGTATATCCCCATTGTGTTTGACAACTGGGACAATTGGGGTTGCCCAATCTGAAAACTCTACTTTTTGTAAAACACCCTGATCAACTAACGACTCTAACTCAGCTTCCACTTTAGGACGTAATGCAAAAGCAACTGGGCGAGCCTTATGAAAGCTTGCTATACTACCAGGTTTTAACTGAATTTCAGCTTCTAAACCTATAATTTCACCAATTGACTTTTCAAACAAATGTTTGTATTTATCTAATAAACTTGAAACTTTATAGTTCTCATGTGATATTGTATTTACCTCATGTAGTTTAATTCCAAGGGCACGTATCCATTCTCTTCCAACTAGTGATTGACCCTCACCATCCACCACGTACAACTTTAACATTTGCCTTATTCCCTGGTGCTCAACGTCCACTGGAGTTAACCCTAAAACATTTAAATGATTTTTACAGTATGTAGTTAATTTTACATCAGATTTCTGTAATTGTAGTGTAGAAAAATATGTGTAAAATACATTTTTGTTTTTAATTATAAACATATTCAATTGAGCCATGTACATAGGCAACCAAATATACACTGTGTTATTTGACATTTTTACATATTTGACCTATTTATTATTTGGGATATTTAATTTAAATATAATTAAGGATGTAAAATAGTAGTATAATAGTGTAAGATATTTAGTTTATATATATATATATATATATATATATATATATATATATATATATATATATATATATATATATAATAGTGAATTCTGATCTCTGGAAAGCCTTAATGTCCATAAGCTTCTCACTAAAATTTTCTGGAAAACGTCAATACACAAGCCAGTTAGCCCTATTTGCATAGTCGATGATTGCAGAACTTTCATCTATGGATGAAATGAAAAGTTTCGAACATGGTTTATTGCTAGCAAAGTCTGGAACCATAAAATAATATAAATACCAGGTCATTTGGAGCAGGGAGTTAAGAAGAATTCAAGAATTAAGAGGCATTAAGTTACAGTCAATTATTAGGTTACAGTCAGGCATGAAGTTACAGTCAATTATTAAGTTACAATCAGGCATGAATTTACAGTCAATTGATTAAGTTACAGTTAAGAAGTCAGTCAGTCAGTTACAATTGATTAAGTTAGAATAATTCATAAAGTGATTAGGTTAAATTAAGTTAGAAGAAGGCATTAAGTTAGATGAAGTCAGTCGGTCAGTTACAATTAAATTAAGATTCATCAAGAAAGTTAGTTCAAGACAGTTATAATTAATATAAATTAGAAGAAAGGATTATCTTAGAAGAATTCATTAAATCAGATACAGTTGGAGAGTATGAGAGTAAATTAATTCAATATAGACAGTTCAATACATGAGTATAGAATATTATATGGAAATTACAAGAATTTTAAATTATAATATCCATATGCAATTTCACAAATACAAGGATAACGAAGGCTGATTAAGAAGATATTTAGTGGTGATTATAACTTTGATTCTGGAAAACTTTAGGCATTCAGTGATAGAAAGGTACCAAATTTTGTTAATATAATTTAATAATTGTAAGAATTTCAAATTTTAGATAGGTTGTTTTAAATTTATATTGTTTATATTAGATATATAAGTATGTCTGTTTTATAATAGTTATAATAAAGATAATTTAAAAAAGTACTTACAAACTAATTCTTTGAGAACCGCGATAAAAACCCTATACTCATATATTTTATTTTAAACACTCATTGCTCGTATACAAACAAAACATCATAACAATATATATATATATATATATATATATATATATATATATATATATATTGTTATGATGTTCCAATTCTTCGATATAATCCTGCCATGTGACCTGTTCACCTTGGCATAGTATCCTTAAATATTTTATAACTTATTTTATATATCTTTCTGCAGGATTTACTTGAGGATGTCTAATACTTGTAAAATGAATGTTGATCCCCTTTTTTTCACAAAATATCTGAAATTTTTTATTGTTAAAATATGTAGCGTTATCTATTATGCAATTTCTAAATGGTCCTATTTCTTCAAAAAACTGATTAATATATGATTTCAATATTTTAACATTTGTTCTTGAGCATGAATATAGTTTAATAAATTTTGTATATAAATCAACTATCACTAATATATGCTTGATTCCTGTTGGAATGGGAACTAAATTTGAGATGAAATCCATGGCAACTGTATTTAGTTTTTCATAAGCAACGTTAGATTTATATGTGTTCTGGTTTTTGAAATTCTTTTCTTTGTTTATTTGACATATTTGGCATTGTGTAGTAATTTCATTGCTATACTTATGTCATTCTTTGTAAAATAATTATCTCTAAATAACATCCATAGTTTTCTTGAACCAATATGCATGTAACTTTTATGTAAATCTTTCAATATCTTTCTTGCCAAAATTCTACCTATTACATACACCTCTAAGCCATTAATTATCTTATAAAACACCCAATTTTTCTTAAGGTCTTTTTGTTTTTCATTCAAATTGATTTGATCTCTTCTGATCTCTTCTTTAGAATATAATCCAGTGTTTTCTACTAACTGATTTAATCCAATTTTTGTTGTTCGCTGCATTTTTGTGATGTATTTTCTAACCTTGACAAAGCATCTGCCACTATGTTGGATTTTCTAGAAATGTATTTGATTTCAAAATTGTATTCACTCAGTATTAGGCTCCAACGATGTACTCGACTGTTTCCATATTTGTTATTTAATATAGATGTTAAAGCTTGGTGATCTGTCTCTATAGTAAATTCATTACCCAACAAATAAAATCTTAATTTTGTGACACAGTGTATGATACTAGCTAGTTCTAGTTCTGACCTTGAATAACCTTTTTCATGTGGCTTTGTAATTCTTGAGATGAATTGTATCGGGTATTCGACCCCATCATGTATTTGTAGTAATACCCCTGATAATTTTTCTATCGAGGCATCTGTTCTTAATATGAATGGCTTTGTATAGTCAGGATGGTATATTTTTAAATTTGACAGGAAAATGTTTTTGATTTCTTGGAATGCTGGTTCTCTTCGCTGGTCCCATTTCCATTTTACATCTTTCCTGAACAGTTCAAGTAATGGAATTTCTTTTATACTTAGATCTGGTATCATCCTTTTATAATAATTAATTATTAAAATAAATCCTTTTAAAGTTCTTTAATTGTGTGGTGTTCTATATTCTTGAATAACCTGTTTCCGTTCTGGATCCATTTCAATTAACTTAGTATTAAGTTTGTACCCTACATATATTACTTCTTTTTGGAAAAATGTACATTTTTCTTGATTTATTTTTAGTCCAACTTTGTCTAATCTGTCGATTATTATTTTTAGGTGTTTCTCATTCTCTTCAGCAGTTTTAGAAAAAATTATTATATCATCAATGTAGTGAATTACAAATTGTTCATATTCATCCAAAATATCATGAAGACATCTACATAGAGCACTGCACGATAATTGAAGTCCAAATGGTACTACTTTGAATTGATATACTACTCCATCTATCTGAAATCTTGTATATTGTCTACTTTTCCTTTCTAGAAGTATTAACCAAAAACTATGCTGTAAATCGATTTAAGTGAAAAATGACATTCCTGTAATTCTTCCTACTATTCCATTTATGCTCATTGGTGCTTCAAATTACTTTTCAGTGATCTTGTTAATATTCCTTGCATCCAAACATATCCTGATTTCACCTGATCTTTTTCGTACTACCACTATAGGGTTAATGAAACGTGTATCTGTCTTCTCAATGATTCCATCTTCTAACATATTATTAATTGTTCTATTTACTTCTTCTCTGTATTTATATGGTATTGGGTACGATTTTGTTTTAAAATCTTTTTCTTCTTTTACTTTTATACTATGAATATAATTGTGTGCAATTCTATTTTCTTTATTAACAAGTCCCTTGTGTTGCTGCAATATGGAAATGACTATTGATTTATATTCTTCAGGGCAACTTGAAACTTTTATCATATCCTCTTTTTTACAAATAAAATTATTTTTCATTATGTAATCATTATTCCTTGCTTCCAGTTTTACGCACTCCGCCTCGTAGGCATCCATCTGCTTTTTTCCATACAAATATTTCCAAAATATATTTCTCCTTCATAAACATCATTACTTTCTTTTAATAATATCCTATCAATTCTTATTTCTTCTTCCTCCTCATCTTTCTGCATAAACTTAATTATTTGCCCTTCCAAAGTTACAACTTTTTCTTCAAAATCTATCTTCGCTTTCTTCTTTTCCAATTCATCATTTTCCATTAATATATCAACACATAAATCCTTGACAATAAATCCTTGCTATTAATTTCTTTATTAAGAATATAAATTTTAAAATTGGCTAGTTTATCAATTTCACTCAACTGCTTATTATTAGCACCAACTATTTTAATTTTTGGAATCTTTATTATATCTGATAGTTTTAATGTATTAAAAATAAAATTTTCCGAAACTAAAGTACTTTCTGAACCAGTATCTATCATAACCTTAATCATTTTATTTTTGGCCATAGCATTTATATAAATTAAATTAATAGATTCAATAATTTTATCTTTATCTAAAGAAATAAATTCAGAAGGTTTCTCATAATGACAATGACCACACTTGTAATTCAGAAAGTTTACTGCATAAAATTTGGATTGTTAGAATTTTTTTCTAATTGTGTCTGACCATTTGGTTCTAATGTCCTGTGTCTTTTACTACTATGACTTCTACTCATATTTTCCTGCCTTGTACTATTTCGTTCTCTATATTCGCAGCTTCTGTTCCTTCGTATATTTTGAGACTTTACTTATTCAAATACAATTAAATATAAAATCTATAATTGTTTTTTTTTATGAAAATTAATTTAATTATATGAGAGCACTTATCTTCCCAAACTAATTCTTTTAAATAGAGAGAGCCCCGCATTGGGCGAGAAAATTGTTATGATGTGTTGTTTTTGTATGAGCTATGAGTAAATTTGAATGATATATGTAAGTATAGGGTTTATATCGCGGTTCTCAAAGAATTAGTTTGTAAGTACTTTTTTAAATTATCTTTATTATAACTATTATGAAACAAACATATCTATCTGATATAAGCAATATCAATTTAAAACAATCTATCTAAAATTTGAAATTCTTACAATTATTGAATTATTAACAAAATTTGGTACCTTTCTATCACTGAACGCCTAAAGTTTTTCCAAAATTAAAGTTATTATCACCACTCGATATTTTCTTACTCAGCCTTGGTTATCCAACAATTTTAATATGTTTCTTCTTAATTATCTTCACTCACCATATAAATAGAGAAATTAAAATCCTTGTAATTTCCATATAATGTACTTTCAAATATACTGGATCTTGTGGTTGTAATATTGAATGCTTACTTCAATGAATTAACTTCATACTGTCACTATATTACTGTAGTAATAATTAATCTCAACTGTATTAGACTTAATAATTCATTTAACTTAATCAATCCCTTCTTCTAGCTAATAATCTCTTCATAACCTCATAAATTCTTGTTATTCTTCTTTGTAATTAATAATCACATGTAACTGACTTAATAATCCTTGAATTGTTATAACTAACTCCTCAATAATAATCTTGTAACTGATTTAATTTCTTCTAACTAACTCACTTAACTCAATTAATAATCTTCTTGTAACTAAATTCTTGAATTATAACTTTACTGACTCACTTTACTAACTGATTATTCAACTGTAACTAATCCTAATCTGTAACTAACTAACTAACTGACTGGTAACTTTTTTTCCGCTCCAAATTACATGGCTTATATATCTTTTTTTGGTTCCAGAATAATCTAGCAATAAATAATGTTCGAATCATTCTATTTTTTCTATCTGAACATTCTGGAATAAATGGAATGGTTTTGATCTATGATGTATTATGCAAATAGTCCTACTGACATTTCTAGAATTTTCTATGTACAATTTACTTGACTTTAGGCTCTCCACATCAGAATTACACTATTATATGTAACTTAAACAATTATATCAAATATATTATTACCATTTCATATCCGCAATTATATTTTAAATTAACATTCCAAAAATAAATAACTTTTTGACTTTGACACTACAGTGTATGTTTGGTTCCATATGCACATGGCTGACTTAAACATATGTAATATTAAATAAAATAAAAAAAAACTTTTTAAACTTAATTCTTATGCTAAATTCTTAAAAATGCCCTCATATAAATATTTCTTAATAATATTATCTAGTATATAACTTATAAATTATGTCTTTAATTACTATTTAAATAAATTTAATAATTAACATTGTATATCTGGTTGTATCTACACATCGCTGAGTTAAATATATTTCTATGTTAATTTATTGCATTTCTGCTCTTACTATAATATATATATATATATATATATATATATATATATATATATATATAAAATATATAGATATATATATATATATATATATAAAAATATATATATATATATATATATATATATATAAAAATATATATATATATATATATATATATATATACGCTTCATCTAATTTATATAACGATGCACGTCATCGGCGTCATAGCCTGTGACGTTACATGATACCAACGCAAAATATTTAGAGTGTAGGTGTGTTCTTTTTTAGAATCACTTTACCGAGTACACTGGCATTACAGAAACTAGACATAAGTAGAGTATGGGCCGCTTGGGGCACCCCCCACCACTCCCACTCTGACGTCACACGGTTGCAAATGCCAAACGGCTTAACGTAGGATGACGTACGAGGGCTCATTGGAAAGAGGATGAAAAATGGGGCTGAATGAAATATGTGCCGTGCGCATCGGAGCATGCCAAAAGGTCGTTACATCATATCTTTGTTTCTATTGGTCCGATTGTAACGTACGAGGGGTCGTTGGAACGGGAAGGAGGTAACGAATACGTTGAGACAAAAAACAAAGATGGCGGCGTTGCCAAAGGGGACGCTAAAACGTATCTTCGTTGCTATTGGTTCGATCGTGACGTACGAGGCCTCGATGGAACGGGGAGAAGGTGGGGAGACAAAAAAAAAACAAAGATGGCGGCGTTGCCAAATGAGCGCTAAAACGTGCCTTCGTTGCTATTGGTCTGATTTTGACGTATGAGGTGTCAAAGCGTTGGTGACACACAGAAGCCATGTACAAGCTCGAACATTCTTCTTCTTGTACATACAGTGCCTAAGAGAACGTCGACACAGAACGTGGTAGAACGTGAAATGTTGCTTGAATAACGTGACATTCGACATGTATTTGCGACACAAAACAAACATGCATTTACTGTTCATCGTAGCAGGAAGAACAGGGTGATAGAGCTCAACGTATAATAATGTGTGACATATTGATGGGAAGGGGATGTGGTAACGATTATGTTAAGATAAAAAGTAAGCGGTAAGACAATGCCAAAACAGACGGTTGTGTGTGAGGTGTTGATGGGGAAGGGGCCGTGGTAACGAATGTGTTAAGGTAAAAAGCAAACGCAAAGACAATACCAAAACGAACGGATCGTGATGTGTGAGGTGTTGATGAAAAGGGAGGTGGTAACAAATATGTTAAGACAAAAAGCAAACGCAAAGCCGTGCCAAACGACGCTATGTCGTATCTCTGTTGTTATTAGTCAGATTACTACGTGTAACGTTAAATGAAAAGAAGAGGTAACGGGGAAATATATTAAGACAAAAGACAATGACCAAAAAACGCCGTTATATCGGATCTTCGTTTAGCATAATAGACATTGAAAGAAAGTGGCGCTAACAGAGAATCATCGCCGAAACGTTTCTATATCAAATATTTGACATAGTTTGAATGGGGTTCCACATACAGTTGATCAACTCGTCACGCCACCTGTCGACTACATCTAGCAGCTGACATCGTAAAAAAAAAAGACACTCCTTCAGTCTATCTCTCGCTCCCGTGAAACAATGCATAAAAGGTGAGGTGTGCAATTATTCGAATCATCTATCATAATTTAGAATGTACATAATAGAAAAAATGTAAAAGACAAAATTAAAAAAAAAAAGGCAAGGTCTATACAGATTACTTTATTGTTTACAGAATAAAAAACCAATAAAATAATTTTTATTATAATTAATGTAAAGTTTAAATGTTTATTCATTATCGTCATCTTCACCATCTTTATGATCTTCATCATAACCAACATCATTATAGTCCTCATTATCGTCATCTTCACCATTAAAATCGTCATCATAATCAGCATCATTATAGTCCTCATTATCGTCATCTGCACCCTCTTCATGATCTTCACCACTAAAATAGTCATCATAATCATCATCAATATAATCATAACCATCATCGCTTCTTATACCTAAAACCCACAACCACTGCACAATATCGTTATGCCAGAGGGGTTTATGGTTGTTATGGTCGACCCCAATGTTATTGATAGAGGTCCTTATACCAGGGTAAGTGATCTGAAACACGATACATAGATAGAGGGTAATAGATGAGGAGAATGATAAATAGAAAAATCAAAAGATGACAGCATAGCATAAGGATCTAAATAGCGTAATTTGAGGATGTATATGGCATATCGTCGTAAAGAGGAGAAAGTGATGTGAATGACGTGACATTAGACGTAGGATGTGACGTTCAACGCAGAACGAGACACATCGATGCAAAGTAAAGAAAATGACGCTAAAAATTTAGAGCAAAGAAAATAATGAGCGTGTTGGTTTCCAAGGCACCCGTGAGCACCTTTGACACTTCCCCCCCCCCCAAGAGGCCTACAACCAATAAGATTCCTCAGAGAAATCAAACATGTAAATTTGATGTTGAATTAAGATATTTTTGATAGCATAGAACAAGCGATTGTTTGTCCCACATTCGAGTGAGTAACGAGCAAAGTTGCAATGATGTTACAAAGTCTGAAATCTTTTAATATATATTTTAAAACATAGGAAATGGTTCAGCAGACATATTTTTATGATCTGAGGGCCATCTTTTGTATGAGTAGGCTACATGAATACTAAATTTTAACTTAATAAGATCGGTCAGTATTTGTCAAGTGGGCTATAGCAGATATCTTTTATTTTTCTTAACTGAACATCTTTTTAAAGTAGATAAAGCTATAGGGTTCAGAAGACATCTTTTTATGATCTGATAGCCATCTTTTGTATGAGAAGACTGCATGAATACTAGATTTTAACTTAATAAGATAGGTTCAGTAATTGTCAAGTGGGCTATATCAGATATCTTTTATTGGTCTTAACTAAACATCCTTTTAAAGTAGATAAAATTATATGGTTCAGAAGACATCTTTTTATGATCTGATAGCCATCTTTTGTATGAGTAGGCTGAATGAATACTAAATGTTAGCTTAATAAGTTTGGGTCAGTAATTGTCAAGTGGGCTATATTAGATATCTTTTATTGGTCTTAACTGACCATCTTTTAATGACAAAGTATCTTATTTAGGTAGATAGGACAAACGGTAACTCACTACAGCTTTTTAGTGACCCTACTTTACAGTGTGACAGATAATCATGTGTATCACAAAGTAGAGGAAAAAATTACGCTGCTGAAAAATAAAAGTAATACATTAATATAAATTTAAAAAAAAATAAAAAAATTGTACAAAAAAATTAATAATTAAAAGGTGTTAGTTTTAAACTTTGAGTTTTTTATAACCGAAAGGTATAGATGTAAAATCATCGAAAAATTTTCTTTTGGTTGAATTTGGTCTATATTGTTTTTCACAGGTTTTCGTAATAACAGAGTGATCTTGTGTTCTTTGAATTTGTTTAGCAACTATGGAAACAGGATCGGTTTTTGTAAGTACCATATCTCTGATTTTTTCAAAATTAATTAATTTAGAAACTTCATAATTTAAACAAATACCTTTAACCTTACAACAAATTTTCTCGTCGCCATTAGGTAAAGTATACTTATATGCATAATTTTTAGGTCCTCCAGAAACGAACTCTGAAATATATCCACCACCGAGTTCATCAGTTAAATCGCCTATACAATCGCCAGTAGGTAGGTCGGGTAACTTAACCTTGGAGACGTAAATAATTGAGTCGGTATCATAGTACAAGGTACGTTCGCCCACTATCTCTAAATATGAATATAATTTAAGACGAGCCAAGGCAGTAACATAAGAAGCCAGAACCACGTTAACTGAGGGTGACATGGAAGCCGCTTCTTCTACATACTCCCATGTGACAATCAAGGTCTCCTCATTTACAGGAACAAGAGTATTTACAAAAATTGAAGGATTTACCATCATAGCAAAGAACGCTCCAGGCTTTTTTACAATAGATGTTTTGGGGAGATTCTCACGCTGCGCAAACTTACCCCAGAAGGAATTCAACATCAACTTAGCCAACGACCTCAGACCTGGATTCTCCGTTATTTCGGAAAACTCCAACCAGACATTCTCCCTTTGGAGAAACTCCTCGATGTATCGGTCTTTTTCCTCATCCAATACACAACCTCGTGGCCACCCTGAAGCTTGTTGCTTAATCTTTATAAATTTGTTCATCATGTCAGAGAACAGACCCTTTTGAGATGTCGATAACTGAATTGTATCATAATTCCATACCTCATACGTTTCCAACAGTTTATAACCTTTAGATAAGGCTTGTACCACCTCTTCTGCAACCCACGTGCCTGTTAGAGCCCTCTCTTTATCGGAATGTTGGCATTCCTTCTGAACAAAGTCCTCACCACATTTACGACAAAGAACAAACATACATTTACTGTTCATCTTAGCAGGAAGAACAGGGTGATAGAGATGGGTAGGAGGCAATATCCTACACCTAATTATACCCGATACCTTAGATAAATCTATATCCTGACACTCCCCACCAACGTACACTTTAGGATGACCTACAGGAAACCTGCCATACTTGCACACCCACGGATACAACGAGCAAACATCAACGTATTTAATTTGCTCGTCCTCTTTACACTTGTAATACTCTACGGTATTACCTGTACGACCACCATACAGAGCATCTCGTGGATTGAGAGGTAGAGTTGTCATTAGGGGGTGACCGTCAGTATATGATGTTATCTCTGATGTCATCATTTTACGGAAGACACATTCCCACATTTCAGCCAATTCATACCCTAGAGAACGTAAATGCTGGTTTTTAGCAAGTGTTTTTTCATAACGATTCTCCATACAATCGGAAGGATCATCATGAAGAGGAGCAGTTCTATTTTCAGGGTAGCAAGTCGGACAACCGTGATAATAACAGCCTTGGAATTCAAAAACTATGTTTTCGTAAAGACCGTCTACCTTACAATTACCAATAAGAGCTTCAGGACCCCTAGCAGCATGTTGGATTGTAATACAGCGCTGTTTTTCTTCCCACAATAACCACTGTAAAGCGATTTTAGATTGATTATCTTTGAGCCGATAACCAATCTTTGGAATAAGACCTATGGTGTCAGGCTGTAAAAAGTTACGCCTAAACACTTTATTGCATGTGGAGGCTACAGTTGTTGCCTCGAGAAAAGGACATACATTTGACGTGTCTAGCAACTGTTGGCGAAAAATGAGACAAGCCTGTGCTAATATTTCAACATCAGATATACAGTACTCTTCAATTTCCTTTTTAAAATCAAAGATATATCCTTCATTCACTCTTTCAGCATGCCACACTTTCAACCTGTCACGTGCATCCTCCTTCAAAGTATCTGGATCGTAACATTTGAGAGGTGGTATAGGCCCAATATAGTTCTGGTTTTCCTCTCTGTTGAAGAGATGTGGAAAATACCCTTTCTTTAACTCCGTCAATCCAAAAGACTTGGGCAGAGCAGACAACGGCATAGGGAAATAATTAAGACTGTCGAGAAATCTTAAATTCCCAACAGTCATGGACATCAGCTTCGTACCACGCATAATGAGATCTGGGGTTAAGTCAGTCTTTGTAAGGATATGATTAAGGATGAACTGATGATCGAAACCACCTCCATTGTGAGCGAGAACAACAACATTTTTAAATAGTTTTCTAATTGATAAAATATGGTGAAGAAAAGGAGGGATGACGTTAGCTGATTTCAGAATTTGTAAACGAACACCACACTTTTTACAAATAGCGGTACTGAAATCTAAACACTCATCACACACTTGTTTAAAAACACAGAGATTCGGTTCTTGAAGAAGCGAACCGTCGGACATTACTGTTTCCTGGCGAGTTTCCAGGTCATAAAATATAAAGAGAAAATCTTTTGATGGAGGAGCACCGGAATCGGGTTGCATATAGCAGAAATGATCGTTGGGGCAATTCTTTTTACAAGTTTTACAAAAGACCTCGCCACAGACATGATTTTTGGTGTAGATCTTGTAACACTCTTTGCACCTCTTAATTTTACCGCATACCGAGCTAATATGAGCATTGAAACAGACATCACCGTAAAAAATTCGACCACATTTCTCACAAGGAACCCTGACAACGTCTTTAGAACAAGAAGGAGTTTGACGACAAGCAAAACACGTGCCGCCACACCTATGTTCGTTTTTATTGTTGTAAGGTTGATAACATGCCACACAGAAATATCTTGAACAAAAGGCACTTGTTAGCGAGAGTACTACGTTGAAATGACCTTCATGGAACAAAAGATTAAGCCTAGACCCTTCACCAACACCTTCGAAAATGACATTACGTCCCTTACTACCGTACTTATACACCACGATCTTATACCCTGTAAGACACAGTTGGAATTGTTGTAATTCTGAAATACTTGCTCCCTCTTCAGGAATAACAACACCCGCATTTTGCATTAATTGCAGTGCTTTCTCACGTTGTATTTTACCAGTGTCCTTACGTATTTTAGTGAATTCCAGATCTTTGTCGACGTAAGCTTTGGCAACAACCAAAGCGCGAGGAAGGCAGAGATTATCGGTGTTTTTGATAACAACGATTCCCCGGCGTTTGGAACACTCCTCGTTAAACGAGTTGTACATATAACCACGACCTTTTCCAACAGGCATCTTTACAGTTGTAATACCGAGACAGAACGTTTCGGTATTGAGGCCGGTGCTATTACTCTGATATATGGAACTTATCTTATTCCATACATCATCGAAAGTCACCTCGGAGGCAGGCTTGAACCTCATCCAACCCTGACCTTGAGCAAAATCATTGGAGCAAAAAGTGAAGCCGACCTGATCATGTGGCAAAATATTTACAGTACCCTTTCGAACAATATCCTCGAGGGCCTTTTTAACCCAACTTACAGGTTCCTCACCTGGCGGTACATCCCTAATTTTAAATTCCAGAGTTCGTCCCTGGACACCAAATTTACGGATTTTCTTGGTCTGATCTTTGACAATTAAAAACCTTTCCATGGTACGTATAACAAACTTAAAATTATTGTAAAATAAAAAAAATCAAAAGAGCAAAGTTGTATGCAAAGCAAAGCAAAAAATGTATTATACTCACCAAAGTACGTTTGAACACTAGAAATAGCTGGAACAGACTGAAGAAAATACTTTGGTTCAGGGTATAAGGTAGATTTCTAGTTGGACGGAAAACTGAACGATATCTCTAAAGGTCCCAAAACGTTAAGATTTGTGTAAAAATGTGTAAAGAATGAATGTAAAAGTGTAGATTTGTTAACATTTACAAAATTTTGGTTACACCTTAAAATTGAGTAGCAGTGATACATAAAACTAAACATATGGAAGTAGTGGGAGAAGTGTTGTATTATTAAAAAAATTATACCTCACTTGATCGTTTATTGTAAGCGACCACAATGCCTAAAACGTGTGATTGAAGAACGCCGTGAGATTGTCAGGATGTACTGCAGAAGTTAAAAAACATGTGTAAAGTATGCAATAGAGTTAAGGTACTTATATGAGGTTAAAAGCACCTTAAAAAGATTGGAAAGATATTAAATACTAAGGGTTCAAAACCTATTGCTATAAATGTCACTAAAAATTATGAGCCGAGAAAAGAGACCATTTATAACATGCCGCTACAAGCTTTGAAAAGGTTCAAAGTAAGCGGTAAACTTTCCTGAATTATGTAATTTTAAATAATTCGTTAACTGTTTATAATAAAAATGCTAAAAAGTAACCTTTTGTAAAATATATGTAGGCATCAACAAATAACCCCGCACTAACAAAATTAAGTCAAAATTAAAGTAAATGGATACCGTTTACCACTTATCCAGGTCTATTATAAAGCATTAAAGAAATAGCAGTATCAGTACGATAGAAATTCGGTCCAGTGTAAAATTTATGGTAACATTACAAAACGGACTTGTATTTATAAACAACTAAAAAAAATTAGGATAACGATCATGTGAGCAGGAAAACAGCTTTCCCAAAAAGTTTATTCATAGTGATTGTCAGAATTAATTCGGAAGTTATATTTTGATATCTTTTCTACTTAGATTTTATTTGTTAGGGACAATTGTTTACACAAGTAACACATATCGAGAGTATCTATAAATAGACAATTTGGATAACCCTTTAAAAAAAATTACTTACACAAGAATTTTCACATTTGTTGTTTTACGGTTAGTAGTGTATATTTCAATAGACAGAAAAGGAACAAAAACTTTTATTAACGTGTATAACAAAGTTGTAAAAGGCACAGTTACGAAGTTGTCAAACTTTCCGAAATAAAAGAAAAATTAATAAAAGTATTGTATTCCTTGAATATATATTGAAAAAGATTCTTAGCTAAAATGTTAAGACTTTGACTAATATTTTTCTTTTTTAAATTTGTTTATCCATATATATCAATAAAAAAAACTGTATATATTTAAAAACTATACCGATTTACCTTAATGGACTCCCTAACAAATGCTAGGTTACCACATATACAATAAATATATTTTTAAAACTTAGAAAACAAGCAAATTTTCGTGTATGATATCATACAGCTACATTAAAATACATTTTACAGATTTTACAAGAAATTAATCAACGGTTTTGAATTTTTTTAAAATTAATACTTATTGTATGTTACCAGCTTTCATCAATTTGACACATTTTGTAAGGAAATCACTATAAAGAAAAGAATAAATGGCCTATTAATCAAATATGTGCACTTTGTAGTACCTGTGGCAAGATTTTCTCATCTGTGAGGTAAAGTAATTAAGTAGCATAAACACCTAATTCAATTAAGAATATTTATATAAATAACGTTTTTCTTTAATACAGTTAAACTAAATTTATTTGACTGTCTCTGAGTAACTTATTATCTTGTGACATGCACGACCCTAAAAACCTTATTATTCGCTTTCGGAGACAACTTGCTGCAGAAAAAAGAAATTCAGACAGTTTTTTTCTTTGATCGTATTTATTGATTTTCTCAATTGAACGGTAACGTAAAAAACTATAAAAATATACCCCTTTCTTTCTAACCATCTGTATATGTACAATTATTTAAAATGTTCTTCAATAATAAAAAAACATCCTACTCAAGAAAATTAAAGCATTATTTATAATTCTGTTTTAAAAAAAGGAAAAATTTTTAATAATAAAAAAGTTTCGTTTATTTTAATTCATTCGGTAGTAACAAATATAGATTACCGAGTAACGAATAAACTATAACATCTAAATATAAAAATTTCAAGACAAATTCCAATTAATTCCTATATAATTTTATAATTTTCATTTCCAAGATCCATTTATAGCGGGGTTAAAACTAATTAAATATG
Source organism: Diabrotica balteata (assembly GCA_918026665.1). Lineage (NCBI taxonomy): Eukaryota > Metazoa > Arthropoda > Insecta > Coleoptera > Chrysomelidae > Diabrotica > Diabrotica balteata. Next base: position 68,991,019 of record OU898282.1, on the reverse strand, counting down.
TACAATTTAATATTATCTTGCATTTAATGGTTAGTTAGGTGTTAAGAATAAGAATACCTATGACTTTTGGGCACCGCACTACGTATGACCGATTTAGAAGTTTGGTTACAAAAGAATTTACACTATGTTTATTGTCATTGGTATATATATATATATATATATATATATATATATATATATATATATATATATATATATATATATATATATATATATATATATGTGTGTGTGTGTGTGTGTGTGTGTGTGTGTGTGTGTGTGTGTGTGTGTGTGTGTGTGTGTGTGTGTGTGTGTGTGTGTGTGTGTGTGTGTCCTAACCTATTTTTTCAAAAAATTGCCGAGTTAAAATTTGGCCAAATTACCGGAATAAAAGAAAAATGTTGAAAGTAGATATATAATTTTATGAAGATATACTGAAAAGATTCAAATCTTACTTAAAAGTGTAAGATGATATTTTTCTTTTGTTTTATAGTTTATTAATATTTATTAACCTTTACATACCAATAAAGCAAACGGCATAATGAAAAAACTATAACAAAGATTTACCTTAACGCACTCACTAACAATTATTACCAAGCAGCACAAATCGAATAAAGATATTTTAGGTAAACAAAAAAAATAAGAACAGTTATCACCGTCAACGCGTTAATTATTTCTTCAAAACCAATTATTATTCGAAATAAAATATAATTTCGCTTACCTTTAATAAAAATCCACTAAATCACTAGTTTACTACTTTATTACCAAACACTAATTAGAACTCATACCTAAATTGTCGACTATTGTTTTATATATAGATTAAGAATACAACTTGTTATGACAAGAAAACTGGGGCGAAGTAGTGTGTATGGGTATGGGCAAAATGAGTGTCTAGACCGGCCTCGGTTCATTGACCTCCTCCTCATTTTGCTCATACTAATACACACTACTTCGCCCCAGTTTTCTTGTCATAACAAGTTGTATTCTTAATCTATATATAAAACAATAGTCGACAATTTAGGTATGAGTTCTAATTAGTGTTTGGTAATAAAGTAGTAAACTAGTGATTTAGTGGATTTTTATTAAAGGTAAGCGAAATTATATTTTATTTCGAATAATAATTGGTTTTGAAGAAATAATTAACGCGTTGACGGTGATAACTGTTCTTATTTTTTTTGTTTACCTAAAATATCTTTATTCGATTTGTGCTGCTTGGTAATAATTGTTAGTGAGTGCGTTAAGGTAAATCTTTGTTATAGTTTTTTCATTATGCCGTTTGCTTTATTGGTATGTAAAGGTTAATAAATATTAATAAACTATAAAACAAAAGAAAAATATCATCTTACACTTTTAAGTAAGATTTGAATCTTTTCAGTATATCTTCATAAAATTATATATCTACTTTCAACATTTTTCTTTTATTCCGGTAATTTGGCCAAATTTTAACTCGGCAATTTTTTGAAAAAATAGGTTAGGATACACACACACACACACACACACACACACACACACACATATATATATATATATATATATATATATATATATATATATATACCAATGACAATAAACATAGTGTAAATTCTTTTGTAACCAAACTTCTAAATCGGTCATACGTAGTGCGGTGCCCAAAAGTCATAGGTATTCTTATTCTTAACACCTAACTAACCATTAAATGCAAGATAATATTAAATTGTACATATTTAATTAGTTTTAACCCCGCTATAAATGGATCTTGGAAATGAAAATTATAAAATTATATAGGAATTAATTGGAATTTGTCTTGAAATTTTTATATTTAGATGTTATAGTTTATTCGTTACTCGGTAATCTATATTTGTTACTACCGAATGAATTAAAATAAACGAAACTTTTTTATTATTAAAAATTTTTCCTTTTTTTAAAACAGAATTATAAATAATGCTTTAATTTTCTTGAGTAGGATGTTTTTTTATTATTGAAGAACATTTTAAATAATTGTACATATACAGATGGTTAGAAAGAAAGGGGTATATTTTTATAGTTTTTTACGTTACCGTTCAATTGAGAAAATCAATAAATACGATCAAAGAAAAAAACTGTCTGAATTTCTTTTTTCTGCAGCAAGTTGTCTCCGAAAGCGAATAATAAGGTTTTTAGGGTCGTGCATGTCACAAGATAATAAGTTACTCAGAGACAGTCAAATAAATTTAGTTTAACTGTATTAAAGAAAAACGTTATTTATATAAATATTCTTAATTGAATTAGGTGTTTATGCTACTTAATTACTTTACCTCACAGATGAGAAAATCTTGCCACAGGTACTACAAAGTGCATATATTTGATTAATAGGCCATTTATTCTTTTCTTTATAGTGATTTCCTTACAAAATGTGTCAAATTGATGAAAGCTGGTAACATACAATAAGTATTAATTTTAAAAAAATTCAAAACCGTTGATTAATTTCTTGTAAAATCTGTAAAATGTATTTTAATGTAGCTGTATGATATCATACACGAAAATTTGCTTGTTTTCTAAGTTTTAAAAATATATTTATTGTATATGTGGTAACCTAGCATTTGTTAGGGAGTCCATTAAGGTAAATCGGTATAGTTTTTAAATATATACAGTTTTTTTTATTGATATATATGGATAAACAAATTTAAAAAAGAAAAATATTAGTCAAAGTCTTAACATTTTAGCTAAGAATCTTTTTCAATATATATTCAAGGAATACAATACTTTTATTAATTTTTCTTTTATTTCGGAAAGTTTGACAACTTCGTAACTGTGCCTTTTACAACTTTGTTATACACGTTAATAAAAGTTTTTGTTCCTTTTCTGTCTATTGAAATATACACTACTAACCGTAAAACAACAAATGTGAAAATTCTTGTGTAAGTAATTTTTTTTAAAGGGTTATCCAAATTGTCTATTTATAGATACTCTCGATATGTGTTACTTGTGTAAACAATTGTCCCTAACAAATAAAATCTAAGTAGAAAAGATATCAAAATATAACTTCCGAATTAATTCTGACAATCACTATGAATAAACTTTTTGGGAAAGCTGTTTTCCTGCTCACATGATCGTTATCCTAATTTTTTTTAGTTGTTTATAAATACAAGTCCGTTTTGTAATGTTACCATAAATTTTACACTGGACCGAATTTCTATCGTACTGATACTGCTATTTCTTTAATGCTTTATAATAGACCTGGATAAGTGGTAAACGGTATCCATTTACTTTAATTTTGACTTAATTTTGTTAGTGCGGGGTTATTTGTTGATGCCTACATATATTTTACAAAAGGTTACTTTTTAGCATTTTTATTATAAACAGTTAACGAATTATTTAAAATTACATAATTCAGGAAAGTTTACCGCTTACTTTGAACCTTTTCAAAGCTTGTAGCGGCATGTTATAAATGGTCTCTTTTCTCGGCTCATAATTTTTAGTGACATTTATAGCAATAGGTTTTGAACCCTTAGTATTTAATATCTTTCCAATCTTTTTAAGGTGCTTTTAACCTCATATAAGTACCTTAACTCTATTGCATACTTTACACATGTTTTTTAACTTCTGCAGTACATCCTGACAATCTCACGGCGTTCTTCAATCACACGTTTTAGGCATTGTGGTCGCTTACAATAAACGATCAAGTGAGGTATAATTTTTTTAATAATACAACACTTCTCCCACTACTTCCATATGTTTAGTTTTATGTATCACTGCTACTCAATTTTAAGGTGTAACCAAAATTTTGTAAATGTTAACAAATCTACACTTTTACATTCATTCTTTACACATTTTTACACAAATCTTAACGTTTTGGGACCTTTAGAGATATCGTTCAGTTTTCCGTCCAACTAGAAATCTACCTTATACCCTGAACCAAAGTATTTTCTTCAGTCTGTTCCAGCTATTTCTAGTGTTCAAACGTACTTTGGTGAGTATAATACATTTTTTGCTTTGCTTTGCATACAACTTTGCTCTTTTGATTTTTTTTATTTTACAATAATTTTAAGTTTGTTATACGTACCATGGAAAGGTTTTTAATTGTCAAAGATCAGACCAAGAAAATCCGTAAATTTGGTGTCCAGGGACGAACTCTGGAATTTAAAATTAGGGATGTACCGCCAGGTGAGGAACCTGTAAGTTGGGTTAAAAAGGCCCTCGAGGATATTGTTCGAAAGGGTACTGTAAATATTTTGCCACATGATCAGGTCGGCTTCACTTTTTGCTCCAATGATTTTGCTCAAGGTCAGGGTTGGATGAGGTTCAAGCCTGCCTCCGAGGTGACTTTCGATGATGTATGGAATAAGATAAGTTCCATATATCAGAGTAATAGCACCGGCCTCAATACCGAAACGTTCTGTCTCGGTATTACAACTGTAAAGATGCCTGTTGGAAAAGGTCGTGGTTATATGTACAACTCGTTTAACGAGGAGTGTTCCAAACGCCGGGGAATCGTTGTTATCAAAAACACCGATAATCTCTGCCTTCCTCGCGCTTTGGTTGTTGCCAAAGCTTACGTCGACAAAGATCTGGAATTCACTAAAATACGTAAGGACACTGGTAAAATACAACGTGAGAAAGCACTGCAATTAATGCAAAATGCGGGTGTTGTTATTCCTGAAGAGGGAGCAAGTATTTCAGAATTACAACAATTCCAACTGTGTCTTACAGGGTATAAGATCGTGGTGTATAAGTACGGTAGTAAGGGACGTAATGTCATTTTCGAAGGTGTTGGTGAAGGGTCTAGGCTTAATCTTTTGTTCCATGAAGGTCATTTCAACGTAGTACTCTCGCTAACAAGTGCCTTTTGTTCAAGATATTTCTGTGTGGCATGTTATCAACCTTACAACAATAAAAACGAACATAGGTGTGGCGGCACGTGTTTTGCTTGTCGTCAAACTCCTTCTTGTTCTAAAGACGTTGTCAGGGTTCCTTGTGAGAAATGTGGTCGAATTTTTTACGGTGATGTCTGTTTCAATGCTCATATTAGCTCGGTATGCGGTAAAATTAAGAGGTGCAAAGAGTGTTACAAGATCTACACCAAAAATCATGTCTGTGGCGAGGTCTTTTGTAAAACTTGTAAAAAGAATTGCCCCAACGATCATTTCTGCTATATGCAACCCGATTCCGGTGCTCCTCCATCAAAAGATTTTCTCTTTATATTTTATGACCTGGAAACTCGCCAGGAAACAGTAATGTCCGACGGTTCGCTTCTTCAAGAACCGAATCTCTGTGTTTTTAAACAAGTGTGTGATGAGTGTTTAGATTTCAGTACCGCTATTTGTAAAAAGTGTGGTGTTCGTTTACAAATTCTGAAATCAGCTAACGTCATCCCTCCTTTTCTTCACCATATTTTATCAATTAGAAAACTATTTAAAAATGTTGTTGTTCTCGCTCACAATGGAGGTGGTTTCGATCATCAGTTCATCCTTAATCATATCCTTACAAAGACTGACTTAACCCCAGATCTCATTATGCGTGGTACGAAGCTGATGTCCATGACTGTTGGGAATTTAAGATTTCTCGACAGTCTTAATTATTTCCCTATGCCGTTGTCTGCTCTGCCCAAGTCTTTTGGATTGACGGAGTTAAAGAAAGGGTATTTTCCACATCTCTTCAACAGAGAGGAAAACCAGAACTATATTGGGCCTATACCACCTCTCAAATGTTACGATCCAGATACTTTGAAGGAGGATGCACGTGACAGGTTGAAAGTGTGGCATGCTGAAAGAGTGAATGAAGGATATATCTTTGATTTTAAAAAGGAAATTGAAGAGTACTGTATATCTGATGTTGAAATATTAGCACAGGCTTGTCTCATTTTTCGCCAACAGTTGCTAGACACGTCAAATGTATGTCCTTTTCTCGAGGCAACAACTGTAGCCTCCACATGCAATAAAGTGTTTAGGCGTAACTTTTTACAGCCTGACACCATAGGTCTTATTCCAAAGATTGGTTATCGGCTCAAAGATAATCAATCTAAAATCGCTTTACAGTGGTTATTGTGGGAAGAAAAACAGCGCTGTATTACAATCCAACATGCTGCTAGGGGTCCTGAAGCTCTTATTGGTAATTGTAAGGTAGACGGTCTTTACGAAAACATAGTTTTTGAATTCCAAGGCTGTTATTATCACGGTTGTCCGACTTGCTACCCTGAAAATAGAACTGCTCCTCTTCATGATGATCCTTCCGATTGTATGGAGAATCGTTATGAAAAAACACTTGCTAAAAACCAGCATTTACGTTCTCTAGGGTATGAATTGGCTGAAATGTGGGAATGTGTCTTCCGTAAAATGATGACATCAGAGATAACATCATATACTGACGGTCACCCCCTAATGACAACTCTACCTCTCAATCCACGAGATGCTCTGTATGGTGGTCGTACAGGTAATACCGTAGAGTATTACAAGTGTAAAGAGGACGAGCAAATTAAATACGTTGATGTTTGCTCGTTGTATCCGTGGGTGTGCAAGTATGGCAGGTTTCCTGTAGGTCATCCTAAAGTGTACGTTGGTGGGGAGTGTCAGGATATAGATTTATCTAAGGTATCGGGTATAATTAGGTGTAGGATATTGCCTCCTACCCATCTCTATCACCCTGTTCTTCCTGCTAAGATGAACAGTAAATGTATGTTTGTTCTTTGTCGTAAATGTGGTGAGGACTTTGTTCAGAAGGAATGCCAACATTCCGATAAAGAGAGGGCTCTAACAGGCACGTGGGTTGCAGAAGAGGTGGTACAAGCCTTATCTAAAGGTTATAAACTGTTGGAAACGTATGAGGTATGGAATTATGATACAATTCAGTTATCGACATCTCAAAAGGGTCTGTTCTCTGACATGATGAACAAATTTATAAAGATTAAGCAACAAGCTTCAGGGTGGCCACGAGGTTGTGTATTGGATGAGGAAAAAGACCGATACATCGAGGAGTTTCTCCAAAGGGAGAATGTCTGGTTGGAGTTTTCCGAAATAACGGAGAATCCAGGTCTGAGGTCGTTGGCTAAGTTGATGTTGAATTCCTTCTGGGGTAAGTTTGCGCAGCGTGAGAATCTCCCCAAAACATCTATTGTAAAAAAGCCTGGAGCGTTCTTTGCTATGATGGTAAATCCTTCAATTTTTGTAAATACTCTTGTTCCTGTAAATGAGGAGACCTTGATTGTCACATGGGAGTATGTAGAAGAAGCGGCTTCCATGTCACCCTCAGTTAACGTGGTTCTGGCTTCTTATGTTACTGCCTTGGCTCGTCTTAAATTATATTCATATTTAGAGATAGTGGGCGAACGTACCTTGTACTATGATACCGACTCAATTATTTACGTCTCCAAGGTTAAGTTACCCGACCTACCTACTGGCGATTGTATAGGCGATTTAACTGATGAACTCGGTGGTAGATATATTTCAGAGTTCGTTTCTGGAGGACCTAAAAATTATGCATATAAGTATACTTTACCTAATGGCGACGAGAAAATTTGTTGTAAGGTTAAAGGTATTTGTTTAAATTATGAAGTTTCTAAATTAATTAATTTTGAAAAAATCAGAGATATGGTACTTACAAAAACCGATCCTGTTTCCATAGTTGCTAAACAAATTCAAAGAACACAAGATCACTCTGTTATTACGAAAACCTGTGAAAAACAATATAGACCAAATTCAACCAAAAGAAAATTTTTCGATGATTTTACATCTATACCTTTCGGTTATAAAAAACTCAAAGTTTAAAACTAACACCTTTTAATTATTAATTTTTTTGTACAATTTTTTTATTTTTTTTTAAATTTATATTAATGTATTACTTTTATTTTTCAGCAGCGTAATTTTTTCCTCTACTTTGTGATACACATGATTATCTGTCACACTGTAAAGTAGGGTCACTAAAAAGCTGTAGTGAGTTACCGTTTGTCCTATCTACCTAAATAAGATACTTTGTCATTAAAAGATGGTCAGTTAAGACCAATAAAAGATATCTAATATAGCCCACTTGACAATTACTGACCCAAACTTATTAAGCTAACATTTAGTATTCATTCAGCCTACTCATACAAAAGATGGCTATCAGATCATAAAAAGATGTCTTCTGAACCATATAATTTTATCTACTTTAAAAGGATGTTTAGTTAAGACCAATAAAAGATATCTGATATAGCCCACTTGACAATTACTGAACCTATCTTATTAAGTTAAAATCTAGTATTCATGCAGTCTTCTCATACAAAAGATGGCTATCAGATCATAAAAAGATGTCTTCTGAACCCTATAGCTTTATCTACTTTAAAAAGATGTTCAGTTAAGAAAAATAAAAGATATCTGCTATAGCCCACTTGACAAATACTGACCGATCTTATTAAGTTAAAATTTAGTATTCATGTAGCCTACTTATACAAAAGATGGCCCTCAGATCATAAAAATATGTCTGCTGAACCATTTCCTATGTTTTAAAATATATATTAAAAGATTTCAGACTTTGTAACATCATTGCAACTTTGCTCGTTACTCACTCGAATGTGGGACAAACAATCGCTTGTTCTATGCTATCAAAAATATCTTAATTCAACATCAAATTTACATGTTTGATTTCTCTGAGGAATCTTATTGGTTGTAGGCCTCTTGGGGGGGGGGAAGTGTCAAAGGTGCTCACGGGTGCCTTGGAAACCAACACGCTCATTATTTTCTTTGCTCTAAATTTTTAGCGTCATTTTCTTTACTTTGCATCGATGTGTCTCGTTCTGCGTTGAACGTCACATCCTACGTCTAATGTCACGTCATTCACATCACTTTCTCCTCTTTACGACGATATGCCATATACATCCTCAAATTACGCTATTTAGATCCTTATGCTATGCTGTCATCTTTTGATTTTTCTATTTATCATTCTCCTCATCTATTACCCTCTATCTATGTATCGTGTTTCAGATCACTTACCCTGGTATAAGGACCTCTATCAATAACATTGGGGTCGACCATAACAACCATAAACCCCTCTGGCATAACGATATTGTGCAGTGGTTGTGGGTTTTAGGTATAAGAAGCGATGATGGTTATGATTATATTGATGATGATTATGATGACTATTTTAGTGGTGAAGATCATGAAGAGGGTGCAGATGACGATAATGAGGACTATAATGATGCTGATTATGATGACGATTTTAATGGTGAAGATGACGATAATGAGGACTATAATGATGTTGGTTATGATGAAGATCATAAAGATGGTGAAGATGACGATAATGAATAAACATTTAAACTTTACATTAATTATAATAAAAATTATTTTATTGGTTTTTTATTCTGTAAACAATAAAGTAATCTGTATAGACCTTGCCTTTTTTTTTTAATTTTGTCTTTTACATTTTTTCTATTATGTACATTCTAAATTATGATAGATGATTCGAATAATTGCACACCTCACCTTTTATGCATTGTTTCACGGGAGCGAGAGATAGACTGAAGGAGTGTCTTTTTTTTTTACGATGTCAGCTGCTAGATGTAGTCGACAGGTGGCGTGACGAGTTGATCAACTGTATGTGGAACCCCATTCAAACTATGTCAAATATTTGATATAGAAACGTTTCGGCGATGATTCTCTGTTAGCGCCACTTTCTTTCAATGTCTATTATGCTAAACGAAGATCCGATATAACGGCGTTTTTTGGTCATTGTCTTTTGTCTTAATATATTTCCCCGTTACCTCTTCTTTTCATTTAACGTTACACGTAGTAATCTGACTAATAACAACAGAGATACGACATAGCGTCGTTTGGCACGGCTTTGCGTTTGCTTTTTGTCTTAACATATTTGTTACCACCTCCCTTTTCATCAACACCTCACACATCACGATCCGTTCGTTTTGGTATTGTCTTTGCGTTTGCTTTTTACCTTAACACATTCGTTACCACGGCCCCTTCCCCATCAACACCTCACACACAACCGTCTGTTTTGGCATTGTCTTACCGCTTACTTTTTATCTTAACATAATCGTTACCACATCCCCTTCCCATCAATATGTCACACATTATTATACGTTGAGCTCTATCACCCTGTTCTTCCTGCTACGATGAACAGTAAATGCATGTTTGTTTTGTGTCGCAAATACATGTCGAATGTCACGTTATTCAAGCAACATTTCACGTTCTACCACGTTCTGTGTCGACGTTCTCTTAGGCACTGTATGTACAAGAAGAAGAATGTTCGAGCTTGTACATGGCTTCTGTGTGTCACCAACGCTTTGACACCTCATACGTCAAAATCAGACCAATAGCAACGAAGGCACGTTTTAGCGCTCATTTGGCAACGCCGCCATCTTTGTTTTTTTTTTGTCTCCCCACCTTCTCCCCGTTCCATCGAGGCCTCGTACGTCACGATCGAACCAATAGCAACGAAGATACGTTTTAGCGTCCCCTTTGGCAACGCCGCCATCTTTGTTTTTTGTCTCAACGTATTCGTTACCTCCTTCCCGTTCCAACGACCCCTCGTACGTTACAATCGGACCAATAGAAACAAAGATATGATGTAACGACCTTTTGGCATGCTCCGATGCGCACGGCACATATTTCATTCAGCCCCATTTTTCATCCTCTTTCCAATGAGCCCTCGTACGTCATCCTACGTTAAGCCGTTTGGCATTTGCAACCGTGTGACGTCAGAGTGGGAGTGGTGGGGGGTGCCCCAAGCGGCCCATACTCTACTGACATATTTTATTATGTACGCGTAGAAATAATATTTAAAAATTTCTATTCATGTTAACTTACAAGAAATACACAATAATATGTTTCATTTAATTTGTATAAATGCGTTATAAAGCGTTTTTATCAAGAACATTTGTTTGGAACACACTGTAACTGTAATCGAACAAAGCTAAAATTTTGGCATAAATTGGTAATACTTATTTGACAGTTGCGGTGTTGACACTTTTTGTACTTCATTATTTTGAATTTTAAAGTGAATATCTCTTGTTTTATATTTTTAACTATTTAATAAAATCTGTTCTTTTTAGAACAAAATTAGTGTGTTTTATTTCAAAGATGTCACGTAAGAATTTAAATAGTCGTTGTAAAGAGATAGTAATACTTTAGCAATAATTATGTAATCTATTTGATTTAAAGTGGAGTCAGGATTTTTTTATACTTTGGCAACTATGCCAACTTCGATCTCTGACGTAGATAATGACGTAAGTCGTTATCTAAATTAGATGAAGTATATATATATATATATATATATATATATATATATATATATATATATATATATATATATATATATATATATATGGGACATTTTATGTAAAGAGTTCTAGTTTTGAATATCGAGTTAGTTTGAGTGCGAAAATATAATTGTATGCGGAAATAAATATACTAAGTGACATAGAAATCCGAACATCCAGTTTAAATGAGTTAATTTCAATAAAATTTGGTGTAATTTATTTATCTTACTAAAAAAAAACAAGTGATAAAGTTTTTAGCCTAATCAGTTGGAGATTCCGGTTTGTATACTTTTTGTGTTTAAATTCACTAAAAATCTAAAAATGAATATTTCAGCTGCAGTGAAGATCCAAATTTGGCGGATTGTGGTTCTTGATATTCTTTACGATTGGTTACGATGCCTAGAGTACGGAGACCTGTACGATTTCGTCGACTTTGAGTCGACGTGAGTTTGATAGGGGCCGTATAATGGGACTACGGGAAGCTGAACTTTCTTTTCGGAAAGTTGCAGTTGGAGTGCAAAGAAGTGTAGACACCGTGGCTAGGTGTTGTCAAATATGACTTCAAGAAGGCCGTACGCAAAGAACAAGGGTCACTGGACGCCACCGTAGAACAATAGACAGTGAAGATCGCCGCCTAGATTATTGACCGTTTCTCCACTACCAGCTCCATTGCAAATGAATGGTTTGCAGAACACGGAAGACCTATTGGCATGCGAAGTGTTTACCGACGAATAAGAAGTTTTTTTCCTGTTTTCATACCGACCACACTGTCCTGGTCCTCTCTTTAACTCCAGAACACCGCCGTAATCGCCTTCAGTGGTGCAGAGAACGGTCACTCTGGAATAAGGAATGGAACAGTATTGTCTTTAGTGACGAGTCTCGATTTTATTTAGGCATGCACGATGGTTGAGCGAGGGTTAGAAGGCGACGTGGTGAAAGGAGGAATCCACAGTTTTTTGTTGAAAGACATGTTCATCACACTGTTGGAGCTATGGTTTGAGGTGATATAACTTATTGTTCCAGGTCACCTTTAATCTTCATCAGAGGTAATATGAACGCGCAGCGTTATATCCAAGAAGTTCTAGAACCCCACCTTTTATCCTATCTTAACACCCTAGCAAATCCAACTTTTCAACAAGATAATGCCCGACCACATGTCGCAAGAGTCACAGTAGACTTCTTTCAACCTAATGATGTCACATTATTAGTATGGCTACCAAGATCTCTCGACTTATCCCCAATTGAGCACGTGTGGGATATGATGGGTAGGAGATTTCTCAATTTGCAAAGTCTTTCTCAGACTCTACAAGCACTTCGAGAGGAGTTGGTGGTTGCCTGGAATGAGATACCACAAGAGGACATTAATCACCTGATCAGAAGCATGCCTAGGAGCGTTGGAGAATGCGTAACACATCTGGGTGCATCCACACATTATTAAAGGTAAAAGTGCTTTAAAGTAATGCAATCATTTTGAAATTTTAATCATTTACTTATTATGCTTTATTAAGTACTTATACAAAATTTTATTAAAATAAAATCATTTAAACTGGGTGTTCAGATTTCTATATCACTTAGTATATAAATAAATATTGTGAAATAAATTAGTAATAAAGACTTTAATAAATTTGTAAGTGTTATAAATAGAACCTTTGATAATTAATAAAGAAAATAAATTAGATTAATAAAAATACTACATTGGTGTCCAGAAGTGAAATATTTGAAATAAATAAATTGTGAAAATGACAAATGAAGACATCTCAAGGACAGAAAATTAGCTTCTACCGGGAAAAAAGCTGATTTAGTCCAACGACTAAACAATGCTTTGAAAGAAGAGGGTTTGGACCCAGAAACTTATATATTTGAAGATAAACATGCTTCTGTTATCTCGTCGATTTCGAAATAAGAAAGCAAAGTTTCTGGCGATATTTCGAAAGTGTCTTAGAAAATAAAGTTTTCGGCGACATTGCCTTTTTGGAAGAAAAAGTTTCTAACTAGATTTCTTCTCTGGAAAGCAAAGTTTCTACTAACATCTCTTTGGAAATCATTAAAGTCACTTCTGACATGTTTGCCCTCGACGATAGAGTGTCTTCGTTAAAAAACCAAGTTGCTGCCGATATGTTGGTCTTCGAAGAAAAGATGAAACAAATGGAAAGAAAGATGGAGAAAACAGGGCTAGCATAGAGAGGAAACAATCCAATTACAGTAGAGACAAAAGAAGACGAGACGAAATGTAAGTTAGAAACATGGCCGAAATTTGAAGGAAGTGAAGGTTCTGTTCATGTCAAAGTCCCAACTTTCGACGGAAAATCGTCATGGAACAACTACATGAAACAGTTCGAATCAGCTGCAAGAGAGAATGGATGGTCTGAAAAAGAAAAGTCTGTAAACCTGACTATCGCTCTTCGAAGAGATGTGCTTCAGACCATAGCCGTAGAGGAGACAGATGATTTCAAACAACTCACAAAGAGAGAAAATATGCGATATGGCCACGAACATATGGAGCATGTAGCTCAGTTGCAGCTAAAAAATCAAAGACAAAAGAAATATGAGGCTCTTTAACAATATGAGGTAGATATTGCCAGATTAGTATGATATGATTCTCCAACAGATCCCGAAGACATGATGGAAAAGTTGGCCGTTCAAACGTTTATTGATGGTTTTTGTGATCATTAAATGGAGAGAACACTACGATTATCTCGTCACAAGACGCTGGTTGATGTGTTATCCGCCGCCCTCGAATACGAGTCAGCTACGCAGGCCTCTGGCGGGTACAGTAAAGTTAGGACTGTAAAAGAGGAAGGAGATGCAGATAAACTTGATCAGCTCGTTAACATGATGAAAAGTATTACATACAAGAAAACGAAGACCATAAGATGCTGGAATTGTATCGAAATAGGACACGTACGAAGCTCATATAAGCACCGTAGGTACGACGCAAATCAAGAAATTTACTATCAGGAAAACTACAACGGGTCGGCCTTAGGTATGCAGCTTCGACCCGCAACTTTTCCAAAGACCCTCTCATACTAATAGCTTCTTTGAAATGTCGTGAAGATACTGTATATGTAGATGGTGAAATAATGGTAAAAAGCATACGTTGTTGGTGGATACCCGAGCGACCAGAACCATTATACGCCCATTATATAAACAGCCGTAAGAAACTGTTACCGAATACAGTGGCGGTTGGGAGTCGGACAACGTCGTAAGACGTTATAAAACCGAATGTATATATAGAAACTGTTACCAACGAGGTTGCGATTTCGGACTGCTACAGGTGAAAATGCCAACATTCATGGAGAAATCCAGGTACAGTTAGGAATTAGAGACTTAGACCGAATTTAGAAAAGTTCATCCACAAGAAATACCTGTGAGACTTATCAATGTCAATGACTATTCAGTGACAATTATAAAAGAAACAAAAGTAGAAACTTGTGTACCTGTGACATCCATAATCCGTCAGACGACAACATCTGATAATTCCAACGAAAAATTCGACCAAATGGTTACAGTTGCTGGACAGTCTCTAAATCAGATTGAGAAAGGGGAATTAAGGAAATTTTTTTGGCAGTATCGTGATATTTTTGTACCGAAAGAAGGAAAGACGGGAAGAACTACCATTGCTAAGCATAAAATTGATACTGATAATGCTAAGCCAATTCGTCAAACAGCTTGATAAAAGACGGGGTGATAGAACCTTTTACGAGCCCATGGGTCTCTCCGGTGGTCCTGGTTAAGAAGAAAGACGGAACGACGAGGTTCTGTGTAGATTACCGTTTGCTAAACAACGTTACCAATAAATATAGTTATCCTCTACCTCGGATCGACGACACATTGGACACATTGGCAGGAAGTAAATTTTTTCTACTTTGGATTTAAAGTCTGGACACTGACAGGTAGAAATGGACACGGTAGAGAAAGAAAAGACAGCCTTTACCACAGGATCTAGATTGTGGTGATTCAACGTTATGCCATTTGGACTCTGTAATGTTCCTGCAACATTTAAGACTCTTATGGAAATGTGTTGTGAGGGTTATCTTGGAAAACATGCCTGGTTTATCTAGATGACATAATTGTAGTGGGGGAGACATTTGAAAACCATCTAAAGAATTTAGAAAACGTTTTTAATCGACTTAAAGCTGCCTAGTTGATGTTAATCAATTTTAGGGTATCCACTGCCAGAAAGAGAGTTCATCTTAGATACAGATGCAAGTAATGTGGGAATTGGAGGAGTGCTGTCTCAGATTCATGGCGGACAGGAACGAGTTCTTGGATATTTTAGTAAAGGTCTTTTAAAACCTGAGCAGAGTAATTGCTTTACGAGAAGAGAATTTCTAGCAGTAGTAAAATCAGTACAGCACTTCTATCAATACCTCTATGGAAGAAAGTTTTTTATCCGAACCGACCATGCCGCCCTTAATCGGCCCAAGCGGCATGCACCCCATCGTATGGAGCACATCCGCGAATGGTTGCATAGTCATTCTATTGAGCCTATCGAAAAACTAACTGTGGACTCAGACGTCCAATGTGATCTTCCGTGTGCCGAAGGCCCTATTGTACCGAGACCCACCATGACGGATTGCGGCACGCAGACCGATACCTGCCACGGACCTCCCGCGAGGACCAAGGTGAGCCTGGAAGGTATCAGCACCTTTGCAGACTTCCAGAGGCACGCTCGCTTTGAGTGGCCTGAGAGGTTATATCAAAAAACGACTATGGAGGTCTCAAACCCGTTGGACTCTAAGTGCCGCGTGAAGGTGGTAGCTCTGGAGCCCAATGACAGAAATATGAACTTTAGTATTCAAAGACTTTATAGAGACCGATATCCCGATCTATCGTCACTTAAAGGGGACTTCGAGGTAATGGAAAATTCAATCACCATCCGGGAAGGTAACGGAAAAAAAAAACAAAATCCCACAAAGGGATTAAGGTCACAGCCGGTACACTGGAAGAGCTCTGGCACGCACTCGAGCGCGTCAGGGAGGAAACGCAAGAAAATGACACTGTGGTCCTGCACCATGTGAGCTACATGCCGGTGGCTGATATGAGGAAGATGGCGGAAGTTATCTTCCGGAAAACTACCCGTGTCTCCGTCTCGATATTCACTACAGCCACCAAACGGGAAAGGCCGACGTATGGATTTATTGTGTCTAAGAAGGACACGACCTACTCCCAGCTGCTGACTGGAGTAGAGGAAGCCGTAGCAAACTGCGAGGCAAAGGAGGCTGTTCTTAGCCTTAGAAGCATCCGTGTTGGTAACCTACTCATTACAATCTACAAGGATCAGGACGCAGCCTCGATGATCAAAAAGGCTATTATCAAGGATAGCGGTGTATCGGCCAAATTGATAGGCCAGGAGAGGCAGGCAGTCATCCACGTTAGAGGGATGACCTCGAACACGAATAAAGAACACCTCAAAGTGGCTCTTACAAGGGAGCTGGGTAAATGGGAACCTAGCTACTCCA
The DNA here is from genome assembly GCA_918026665.1 of Diabrotica balteata. Classification (NCBI taxonomy): domain Eukaryota; kingdom Metazoa; phylum Arthropoda; class Insecta; order Coleoptera; family Chrysomelidae; genus Diabrotica; species Diabrotica balteata. The sequence goes on along the minus strand of OU898282.1, from coordinate 68,974,381 downwards.
TCAAACAGCTGCGTCCCATGCGGAATAACACTTTGGCTGCGACGGTCGTCCTTTCCGCGGAAGCGGCAAGGCGAATCATGGATAGGGGAAACCTGAAGGTCGGCCTGGTGAGATGCGAGGTGGAAAGGAGGTATAGCATCAGGAGGTGCCAGAGATGCTGGTCATATACACATGATGTGAGCAAGTGCAACGGTCCTGACCGTACGGGATCCTGCCCGAAGTGTGGAAAGAAGGGTCACTCCTTCGAATCTTGCAATGAGGCAGATTGGTGCGTAATCTGCGAAGACCCGCACCGTATTGGCAGTGGCAAATGTAAGGAGTTCCGGTCGGCTCTTCAGAGAGCTCGATTGGCGAACCAAACAAAGTCGCTGGAGACTCCCCCTCCCCCACAGGCATACCAGCCACCTACTCCCACAATCGATATCCCTTCCGCTACCCCCACCCCGACTGAAATGGACATGGGCTCAGAGAAAACTGACCAGTTAAAGGTTAAGTTCCCAGGGCCGTCATATAAAGAGGTCGAGAAAGCCGACGACGAGGTCTTTCATGGAGCGATCCACTCCACCCTTATGGACCAGTTTGGCTCCATGTGCGACAGCGTGGCGGCCAAACACTTGCAGCAGGCCGAACGGCTCAGTCGTTCATCTCTCCCTCCCCGAATGAGGAATCTGACGTAACCACTACACCCTCATTCCCGTAGGATGTAGAGAAAAACACCCTAGATAGTAGTCTAGGAAAGCTAAAGTCTCTCACCACCGACTAAGCTAGCTTCGACCGCGACCGGTGCGAAGACTTTCAAAATATTACAAGTTAACATCGGAAGAGCCAAGGTGGGACACGATCTAATTTACGCCAAAGCCCTGGAAATAAAAGCAGATCTCATTATAGTTTCTGAACCTAATAAAAACATTTCTAAAAAGTTTGGTTGGGTCGCCGACAAGAGGGCTGACGTCGCCATCCTCTTGGTGAACAAGAACCTATCCATAAGCAAAATCACCAAGAAAGAAAGCTTCATTAAGATAAAACTCAATGATGTAGCTATTATAGCGTACTATATATCACCAAACATCAACATGACACAATATAAAGATAGGGTCGAAAACATCATAGAGGCGGCACTAACAGAGAAGCATTATATAATTGCTGGCGACATAAACGCCAAATCCATATGGTGGGGGTCCCCAAGAAATGACGTCAAAGGGAATATATGGAACGAATGGATCGCGTCTACTGATATGGTAGTGATGACTAATGGGAAACACACGTTCGAAAGAGGTGAATCGCGGAGCCACATAGATGTTACCCTGGCATAAAAAAATTTTGCCAACAAAATAACAAATTGGGACGTTCTATATGATAACATCTTTACGTTCCATAAGTACATCGTCTTCGAGATTGGCACAAAGGTAACAAAAAGGAATGGCAGAAAGGTACTTGACTTCAAAAAAGCAAGATTTGTGGAGACGATTAGCAATCAACAGGAACAAACTACTGACTTTTCCACCTTCAGGAATTCCATTACAAGGGCATACAAATTAAGCAGCAGGAGCAAAACCTCCTCATACACCGTACCCTACTGGTGGAATGACGAAATTCAGTCAAAACGGACAGAATGCCTTAGATCCAGGCGAATTGCACAGAGAAACAGGACTCAGCAGACGAAAGAAGAATATAAACGCGCCAAGAACGAATTAAACAAACTTATAAAGAGGGCAAAGTGCACATGTTGGCAGGTCTTGTACGAGGCACTGGAAAATGACGTGTGGGGCGAAGCCTATCGAATAGCCACTAAAACGCTGAGGTTCGAGACCCCATACAACCTGTGCGATGATAGAAGAAGAGACATAGCGAACAACCTCTTTCCCAACAAGCCCAGCATTGAACATACGTACAATACACATATCTGTCCGGAGGAGATAAGTAATGCGGAACTCATCAAAGCTGCAGAGTCCATTAAAGTAGGTAAGTCCCCTGGACCCGATCGTGTCCCACCAGCGGCAATAAAACTGATAGTTGAAACGCAACCAGAAGCTATCAGAGCCATGTTGAATCAGCTGCTGACAAGACAAGAGTTTCCTAACCAGCTTAAGCTCGCGAGACTAACTCTAATACTCTAACCCGATAAATACCCGGAAGAAGCCACAGCCTATATACCGATATGCCTCCTCGACTACCTGGGAAAACTATATGAGAATATTGTTAAGAACCGCCTTGAAGAAGAGCTGAAAGAAAATGACATCATCTCAAGCAGACAATACGGGTTCAGGAAAGCAAAATCTGCTATAGATGTGGTCAAGCATATTACAGACACTGTGAAGAACAGCAGAAAAAGATGGGCCACTCTAGTAATATTTGATGTCAAGAACACTTTTAACTCTGCCAACTGGAACCATATTATTACTAAATTAGAAACCGCTGAAGTCTCGGGATATTTGATCAATAATATAAAACGATATTTATGCGAGAGATACGTTTTAGTGGCCAGAAATGTTGAGATGAAACTAACAGCCGGCGTACTGCAAGGTTCCGTACTAGGCCCAACGTTGTGGAATGTCTTGTACAATGGGGTCTTAAACATCGACTATGGGAGAGACACCATGGCAGTAGCCTATGCAGATGACCTTGCCATATTGGTCACTAACGACAGGCACTGGGACCTTGTGGAAATTGTAAACGAATGCTGCGAAAAAGTGAACAGGTGGATGGAAAATAATGATCTTGAACTCGCAGGCCACAAGACAGAAGTGGTCTTAAAGCTCCAAGGAATGGGCCGGACCTGACCTTCCAAATAGGCAATAGCCAATTAGAGCCGACGAACTGCGCGAGGTATTTAGGCATCGACCTGGACAGAGGCCTGAGGTATACGAAACACCTGTTAGGAGTGGTTAAGAAGGCGGATAAACGGACGGCAGCTATCCAAAGAATAATACCCAACATAGGAGGGCCCAGCAGCAACAAGAGAAAATTGTACCTTCAAGTAGTGCAATCGACCCTTCTATATGGAACTCCCGTCTGGATTAACGTACTGAAATACCAGAAGTACAAAGATATTATAACAAGAGCCCAAAGGAAGCCCCTTTTAAAAGTGGTGACCGCGTACCGAACCACTTCTACGCTGGCCTTACAGGTGATTGCGGGAACGCTTCCCATCCACGTGCTTGCCAAAGAAAGACAAATGCTGTATGAAGCCCACGACGGTCAGGTCTACCTCAGGTAAGAAGGACCATACGAGCGAACATGCTTATAGAATGGCAAAGAGAATGGGAGGTACAGACCACGAAGGCTCGTTGGACCAAAACGCGTATCCCAGATGTTGTTGCATGGTACAACTGTAAATTTAAAAGGGTAAATTACTATTTTACTCAATTCCTGACCGGTCATGGATCTTTCAGATCCTACACATATGGCATCAAAAAAACCAACGATGACATATGCACCTCGTGTGACGAGAGGGACGATGCGGAGCATTGCATCTTCCGGTGTAATGTTTTCGCCTACGAACAACAAAGGCTGCAGAATAGATTTGGCGCGATCGCGCCCAACAACATCATGCAGATTGCAATGACCAGCAAAGAGAATTTTAAACATATAATCAACCATATAACAGGTATCATGAAAAGGAAGACTATAATAGAAAGAGCCGAACAAGCTGGGTGAGGGGCCAAATACAAAAATAAATAATAAAAAAAACACAAACCATAAACATTCTTTTTTTTCTTTTTCTTTTCTGTACAAAAATGTACAAAAATGTACCAAATGTTACCCTTTACGGTAACCCTCCTTTTTTAAGATCTCAAGTTTTCTCCGCTTGGAAACTAAGTCTCCTTCCTACACGCTTACTGCTTTTAGGTAAGTGCTGTAACTAAAATAAATAGCCCTAAGGGCACCTTTAACCCAGTCTGCGCGTAGTATGCCCATGTTTCGTTCGCTAATGAACTCGTCCAGGGATACCACGGGTCGAAGAGGGGGTGGTTTTAGTTGGTAGGCGACCTGGCAGGGATGTCCGAAGGGGGCCCTCTGTCACATAGTTTGACATCGTGCCGCCGGCGTATATCTCTGGCCTTTGGTTGAATCCAACAGTACTAGGGACACCTTCCCTAGTCGATTTTACGAATCTTTCCACCTCAGTCCAAAAAAAAGTATATCATAACCGGCTGGCGTCTTTCGAAGGTGACCATGACGTAGATGAAGAAGTGGAAATAAACCAAGTCCAAGATGTGTCTGACCTTACGTTTGAGGAATTCATCGGTGCCTATGGAGGTACCGGTAAAGCAAGACATGGTGTTACCACAGAAGAAAGGCAAGATCTAATAGCGCTTTCCGATGACTACTCACTGGCCCTTACCATCCCGGCCAGTATCAAAGACTCACTAGGGTTGGCATCAACGCAGAATGCAGAACTTCAATACCAAGTGCCAGCTCCCGGGAAAACCTTGAAACTCCAAGATGCATCACATTACCTTTTCTACCTGTTAACAAAAGACACTGCCCGTGACCAACCTCCCTACCGAGATGTATGGAAAGCCTTACTTCAATTGAAAGAGCACGTACTAGAGTCCGACGTGCAAAAGTTAGCCATACCAAAGTTGGACTGCCGCCAATTAGATTGGAGGGTTATCCGAAATATGGTGGAGGAGATCTTTAAAGACACCTAAGTCCAGGTGTTAGTCTGTGGCAATCCGAATAGTTACTGGTGCGGAGAGAAAACCGTCCCTTGTCATTTTTATACAACTGGAAGTTGTAAAAGAGGGTCCAGTTGCTGATACTCAGTATACCGTTCCAGTTCCAGTCCCGACAAGGTTCCCATAGGAACCATCTTTTAAGAGGGGGCAATGGTACGATAAATATTACTGAAAACTGTAAACATATTAATTACTAATATTATTTTTCATTCAAGTATTTTCCCGATCATACTGCCGGCAGAAATTTCTAGAACCATACGTTAAAAAATCTGGTTACATTCGATGGAATTCCGTTCTATCGGTTCCGGTCTTCGATCCTTCTAGATAACGGATATGTAGTATATATATATATATATATATATATATATATATATATATATATATATATATATATATATATATATGTATATATATTTATATTTATATGTAAATCACTAGGTTCTCGGGAAGAACCGCGTTGAGAATTGAATGCTCGACGTTTCGGCTCCCATTTTGGAGCCATTATCAAGAGGGATACGATTCGGTTCGAGTTCGGGGTCTCAATCTGCCTACTCCCCTCACTCGAAACGTACCAGTATCGTGTTCTGTATTATAAATACAAGAACTGTCTCTCGGCACTGAGGTCTTAATCTGCCTACTCCTCAGTGTCGAGTGACTTACCTACTCTGAGGAGTAGGCAGATTGAGACCTCAGTGCCGAGAGATAGTTCTTGTATTTATAATATATATATATATATATATATATATATATATATATATATATATATATATATATATATATATATATATATATATATATATATATATATATATATGTTATATGCATTGTACCAACCGATGTTCCTTATCACGACGATTCCCAGGGTATCAGGTTCCACTTCCAACAACCTGAGCCGATAAGGATCCTTGCAAATGCAGTACCAGCACAGTCAGCGGGACCCAAGCTTTTTACACGTTCCCACTGAGTCAGCATTAAGTAATATTATAAAACCGCTAGTCGCTCTTAATTCAGTATTCAGTATATTTTTGTAGTTCATTCATTATATTTTATATTTCATTAATTTTTAACACGTATCATTGTATTTTGTAATAAATAATTTTTTTTAAAAGTCAAAAAAGTGTTTCGTGATCTAAAAAGTGGCGCAGTCGCAGTAGGATCTGGCAAAACGTTGGCAAAACAAGGAGAACCTAACTGACAACGGTGGATTCCAATCCTTTAATCAGAAAAAGAACCAGAAAACTCCAAAAAGCAGTGCCGTCCTAACTTTGCAGACATCTACGGAAGGAACACCTTGTGAAGCCCCTGGTAGATTAGCTGTCAAGAACAAGACGACTAGATGTTTTTGGAACTAATGTAAGTCTAATAGTAAATCATCTCGTATATAATTTTTGTTTTATACCATTTATTACCATATACTGTTCGATATTCCAATATAAAATATTCATTTAATTAATAATTTTATGCCGAATTTGAATATTTTTTAAAAATTACTTTAAAAATTATAAACTTTTGGCGCTTATTCTGTAAATCGTCAACTTTTTATTTTCATTTTATTAAACGATTACCTTTGTCGATTATTCTGCTAATCAGACACTGTCTTAGAAAAATACTTTTCCTATGTTTTGACTTATTATTTTAATATTTACATTTTTGATTTTTTTATTTTGATATTTACATTTTGTTTTATTATTTGATATTTATATTTGATTAATTATTTAGTTAATTAATCCATTATCTTATATTTTTATTTCTATTTCGTTTATTGATTTATTAACCACCATGAATGATAACGGCAACATTTCTCGTCCAGCTTCTCGTAATGAGAACCAGCCTGAAATAGAACCTTACAAATTATCCGAAATATTTTCTATCGTACCCGAATTTGAAGGCGATCAAATATTTTTACACACATTTTTAAATGCTTGTGATTATGCCTACAATATGTCTACGCGCGATCAAAAACAACTATTAGTAATTCATATTAAAAATAAATTACGCGGAAGAGCAGCGCAACTTATAAGTTCAAGAAATCTATTATCGTATCTAGAAATCAAACAGCTTCTTACTTCTCATTTTGGAGACACTAGAGACTTATCTTCTGTGATACAATATTTACAAAGAGTCAAACGACTTCCAAATGAATCGGCTCTTACATTCATTAATCATGTCCAAGTCCTTAATGCAAAAATGCATGCTAACATACAGAAATCTAGCCTCTCTGCTATAGAAAAACAGGCCCAAATTATATTAATCGAATCAATGGCGCTCAATACATTATTGACCGGCCTCGATCCAAAAATCGCTCATATTATTCATGCTAGTAATCCAAAAGACCTTCTTGAAGCTCAAGTCCGCATCAGACGAGAGTTACAATTATCCTATTTCGAAATACAAAAAATCAATAGACCCAATCCTCCAAAACCGAATAGATGCACATTTTGTGGACGTATAGGCCATTCGTACAACGAATGTCGTTCTAGACAAAATTCCCAAAATAATTCGCAGAATTCCAGCAACTCCCATAATTTTAGCAATTCTCGAAATTTTAATAACCATCAAAACTTCAATAATGCTCAAAACAATGGCTTTCAAAGACCAACTTTCAGTTCAAATAATAATTTTCAAAACAATAGACCCAATGACCAACAAAGACCTCAACTCTCACCGAATCAAAATAATTCACAAGTACGCCCTTCTGTAATACATAAGAATCCTAATTTTTCGAACGATAGGCACAGAGCTCATTTCGTTAACTATGAACCTGAATATGTTGATGACTTTACTCCAGCTCCAAATGAAAGCTACCAATACGAAGATTTCTCTGATAACAATTATTCACCTCCCGATTATTACCATTCATTTGATCAATCAACCGATTAAATTGATAGCCAAGACTATCAGGATTTTCTCACAGTCCCGAATCAGAACCATCCACCAGACAATATCAGTTCAATGAACGAATCTTTGTCTCAAATACAATATTAGATACAAACTCTAAATTTGGACGACATGAACCCATCTCTGAACTTTCCAGAACAGACTTTTCTTTAAACCCTCTTTTTGCTGTAAACTCTAAAAACCTATACTATATAAAAGACGCATCAAATACGTTTAAATTACTTATCGATACTGGTGCTCTATCTTTAAAGAAAATACCGTGAAAATTTTCAAACCACGTTTTCCCGAACAAATTACTATAATTACAGTATTACAGACCAAAAAATTTTTGTCACTGAATCAACTTGAGTCTTACTTATAGTTTCAAGTGGGAAACCCTAATAAAGTTTTCATTTATAATTTAGATATTGATTTCGATGGAATCTTAGGCCTCGATTTCTTAGAACATTACGAGTGTACGATAGACCTCAAAAACAAACAACTAATCACAAACTTTAAAACATTACCTCTCCACAAAGTAGAAACTAATTCGCGTAACAATGAACCCCCTAATCAAATTAAAATAGATCCCAGATCCGAAAAAATATTCAGGGAAAAATGTCATCTGTCGAATACAGATGCAATTTTGCACAGAAAAGAAAAAGAAAAAGTCCATATCCCCAACGTTTTAGTACACGTAAATGAAAAAGGAGAATTCCTGACATCCGTAGTAAACGCAAATGCAATTCCCAAAATTATTGACTTTGCCAATATAGTAATTGAACCCTATTCGAATTACCCTATCCTAAATTTCCAGTCAAACGATAACTTGGAAAATTATTGTAAAATTGACCGTACAAACAAAATCAAATCTCTACTTCGAACAGAACATCTTAACGAGGAAGAACAAGAACTCATAACAAATCTTTGCTTAAATTACGAAGACATATTTTACTTAGAAGGAGACAATCTTACTTTCACCAGTGAGATTAAACATCAAATTGAAACTAATAACGCCAAACGCATTTTTACGAAATCATACAGATATCTTCAGGTCCACAAAGAGGAAGTTAAATCTCAAGTAAATTAGATGATCAACGAAGGTATCATCTGACCCTCTACTTCTGCTTGGTCATCTCCTGTTTGGGTTGTTCCAAAAAAAATGGACTCTTCTGGAGAACAAAAATGGCGAGTAGTAATAGACTACCGCAAGCTCAATGAATGTACCATTGGCGATAAATACCCTCTTCCTAATATCTCCGATCTCGTAGATCAGCTTGGAAAGTGCCAATATTTCACAACTCTCGATCTTGCCTCCGGGTTTCATCAGATCGAAATTGATCCCAAAGATATTCCTAAAACAGCCTTCTCCGTCGAAAACGGACACTATGAATTTACTCGCATGCCTTTTGGACTAAAAATGGACCGTCCACATTCCAGCGTGTCATGGACAATATTCTTTTAGGTATTTTAAACAAACGATGACTTGACTACATGGACGACATTATAGTATACTCTCCTACCATTCACGAGCACATTTTCCATCTTACCGAAGTCTTTAAACGACTTCGAAAGGCTAATCTTAAAATCCAGCCTGATAAATGTAATTTTCTAAGGAAAGATGTAGCGTATCTCGGACACCTTATTACCCAAAATGGCGTCTAGCCTAACCCTTCAAAAGTCGATTGTATCCAACGATTTCCTGAACCGAAAACACCAAAAGAAATAAAATCTTTTCTAGGTGTCGCCGGTTACTCTTGTCGTTTTATTTCCAATTTTGCCAAACTCTCTAAACCTCTCACTAGACTACTCCAAAACGACGTTGCTTTTAATTTTGACCCAGATTGCAAGCAAGCTTTTGAAGATTTGAAAAATGCTTTAATTTCTGACCCAATTCTAACCTATCCAAGTTTTGAGGAACCATTTGTCCTCACAACAGATGCAAGTGCATTCGCCATCGGCGCTATATTATCCCAAGGCCCCATTGGAAAAGATCTTCCTATAGCATACGCTTCACGTACCCTGTGTAATGCTGAAACACGATATTCGACTATTGAGCGAGAGCTCCTTGCCATCGTATGGGCTGTAAAACATTTCCGACCCTATCTGTTCGGAAGAAAATTCACCCTAGTAACTGATCACCGTCCACTCACCTGGTTATTCTCTATAAAAGACCCTGGAAGCAGACTAGCTAGATGGCGTCTCAAGCTTGAGGAAAACAATTATAAAATTATTCATAAACCGGGAAAATCCAACAAAAATGCGGACGCCCTTTCTCGAATTAAAATCAATCATTTTAAAAAATGTTCGAATTTTCATAAGAAAATATCAATATTAGCTACGAATGATACGGATTCTGAAGAAGAGCCAAATGAAATCAATGAAGAAGAAATCACTGAATATTTTAATATATTTGTCGAACTGTATAAATCTAAATCACTCATTGATTATTCTAAAATTGAAATATCTATCTATTTGTAGACAAGTCGCATAAGAACATCATCACCTTTCTTAGATAAAATAAAATGGAAGAAATACATCACAAAATATTAGACGACGTCTTTGATGAAAACAATATAGATTTTAACTTATCAAAGATTAACATATTCGGTAGTAAAACTGTCAAAAATTGGAAATATTTTATCATTCCCCTTCCTTTTGATCCCAAAACAGTAGTACAACACCTATTCTATATCGTTTATGTCGTACAAAATGAATTTGACCTATCGCAAATCCATTACGTCAAAAATGAAGATGAATTCTAGAAATATTTTAATTTATCTTTGCCGATAAAGAAATAAAACTAAGAATCTGTCAAGATGTTATTAAAACTCCGGAACAGGATGAAATACCCCAAATACTAGATCATTATCACCGTGGCAAAAGCAATCTCCATCGGGTATAAATGAAACTATACGAAGAATAAAAGAAAAGTATAATTGGCAAGGCATCACAAAGGATGTAGAAAATTTTATAAAAAATTGCGAAATCTGTCAAAAAGTAAAGATCTGTAGAAAAACTTAAGTAACCCGTTAGTCATCACCGAAACCCCTAAAACCCCGTTCGAAAGAATTAACATAGATCTTTTCGAATACCCTACCAGAAATTACGCATTAACTATCTGAGACGAACTTACTAAATTTACACAGGCGTATCCTCTTGAAGACAAAACAGCTAAATTAGTCGTCAATCATCTTATTATCTTTTTCCAACACTATGGCACACCATTACTCATACACTGTGACTATGGACGTGAATTCGACAATGCGTTGATGAAAGATCTTTGTGAATTTTACGACATAAAACTAACCTTCTCAAGTGTGGGCCATCCACAATCTAACGGTTCTATCGAAAGATTTCACGCAACCCTAAGCGAAATGATAAGAGCTAGTCAAGCTGAAAATCCCAGTGAACATCCGTTTAATGTTCTGCCTTATGCAGTTATTTGCTACAATAACACAAAAAACAAAACCCACGGATTTACACCATACGAACTCATTTTCGGACATACTTCTTTTAGACCACCCGAAATATTTTACAATGAAAAAATCCTTATATTAAAATACGTTAGAGACTTAAGTAATCGTATGCAATATTTCTATAAAGTGGCACGAGCCAAGACGAAAAGACAAAAAGAAAAGGCTAAAGAAAGATTCGATCAACACGTGTCATCAAACCCTCCAGAATATAAAATAGGCGATAAGGTTTACATCAAAGAATTGCAAATTAAAGATAAATCCCAAAATAAATTTAATGGCTTTTTTGAAATCCAAGAAATTCACGTAAATTCTGCTACTTTATTAAATACCCAAACCAATAGAACAATGAAAGTAAATTTTGATAGATTAAAACCCTATCATGAGTAATTTTCTTTCAGATTCCTCGGACTGATCCCAGTCATCCTCTCCCAGTATACGTTAACTCCAATCAACAACACTGTTGGAATCTTTTTTCATGAAGAAACCAATCTCAAAACTTCGAACGACAAATGGACCCTCCTTCTATATAAAGACGGAACCCAATCAGAGACGTTATCGACAAAAATGACAAAATCTTGGAAAATTTATTGGATACCATTGAAGAAGATGTACCTCGAATGCTGGCATTTAAATTCGAAGTCCAAACTCACATAAGTCTTCTCAAACAAATCTCTAGTTCTGTTAATCTCAAATATACAGAAATAATGACTGATACGAAACAATACACATTCCGAGAGAAACGCGGACTTTTATTAAAAACTTTAACGCCACAATCCAGAAATTACAAATAGACGAGGAAACATTCAACAATAATATTAAAAAAATTCGAGAGTCAATAATGGATATCTCTGACCAATTAAAATTCTATCAATCACAAATCGATATGCTAAACTTTTGTGAATTACTAATGGAAAGCTATTCATTTATCGAATACTCTTTAAATGAAATAGTAAATGACATAACCTTTGCTCGATTAAAAATATTACATAGCTCAATCATAACCCCGTTTGATTTAATTGAATCGCCAAGGCATATATTACAATCATTACAAAAAAATAATCTTCCATTATCAATCTATACTTCAAATCTAGCTCAATATCTCGATATTATCGAATTGCAAGCCTATCAATTAGACACAAGAATTGTGTTTGTCTTAAATATTCCTTTAACTGATACAGAGCAATATACTTTATATCGTATCTATCCAATACCAATACTGGATAATCGAACAGGTCTTCATTCAATATGAACAACAGCAAATAAATACATTGCGCGAAATGATGACTCATTGTTATACCTTACAATAAATAGCCTTCAGTCATGCAAAACTTTGCGAGCTCGAACCAAGCTCTGTTACAACACACTTCCATACCCAATCGACAGCGATGCCATATACGAAGCCCAACTTCTGAAACGACAAGAACGCCTTCCCAGAACATGCCAGACTTTCGTAGTATTTGCCAAAGATTACAAGGTACAGAAGATCGACATAAACCTGTGGCTCATTACAGTTTCTGACCCACTGCCTATTACCATCAAATGCGAATTCAGAGACGTCAAATCAGAGATTATTTACACAAACCATGTACTCAAACTACAACCCACGTGCGATGCCTTTATTGGTAGTACAAGAGTACACTCTCAGAAATTAATCGACGTTCATGACAGTGTTATTTATAGAAGTCACCCAGTCCAAATACCATTCAATTGCTGCAAACACTTCCCAGATAAAATCCATCGTCCCGACTTAAAACCACTGAAGCTTAGCAAGATCAATACTGAAGACCTCGAGACAGCCCATCACAAACTCAATCAGTATTCTGAAGATCCCGATAAACTAATCAATGAACCGTTTGTCAACAAACATCTGAGCTGGTTCACCATTTTTACCATAGTTGTCATTGTAACTCTTGTTGTTCTTTATGTTATATGTAAATGCAGATCCAAGAGAAGATACAGGATAGGAATTGGCAATACCGATGACAATGACCATCCGCCCTCTCCACCAAGACACTCAGAGACAGCCTTCAGCCGAAATTGAAGGAAAATCCTTCCAAGACGAAGACCCAGTATCCACCTAAGCGACTCCATAGACGAAGAAGAGCAGATCCAATCCAATCCATGCCACGCATCAACTTTCATCTAAAAGGGGGAGCTGTTATATGCATTGTACCAACCGATGTTCCTTATCACGATGATTCCCAGGGTATCAAGTTCCACTTACAACAACCTCAGCCGATAAGGATCCTTGCAAATGCAGTACCAGCAGAGTCAGCGGGACCCAAGCTTTTTACACGTTCCCACTGAGTCAGCATTTAGTAATATTATAAAACCGCTTGTCGCTCTTAATTCAGTATTCAGTATATTTTTGTAGTTCATTCATTATATTTTATATTTCATTCATTTTTAACACGTAACTTTGATAATTGTAATTTGTAATAAATAAATTTTTTAAAAACTCAAAAAAGTGTTTCGTGATATAAAATATATATATATATATATATATATATATATATATATATATATATATATATATATATATATATATAAAGGAAGAATGATCACAGCTGTCCAATTATTAATTAGTATAATGGTAAGGTTAATTGGGTTAGCAGCTGAACCTAACCCAATTAACCTTACCATTATACTAATATATATATATATATATATATATATATATATATATATATATATATATATATATATATATATATATATATATATATATTTATATGGGACATTTTATGTAAAGAGTTCTAGTTTTTAATAATCGAGTTAGTTTGAGTCCGAAAATATAATTGTACGCGGAAATAAATATTGTGATATAAAGTAGTAATAAAGACTTTAATAAACTTGTAAGTGTTATAAATAGAACCTTTGATAAATAATAAAGACAATACATTAGATTAATAAAAATACTACAATATTCATTAATGTTCTTATAGAAAGTATCATTGTTTCTGTTATACTATTAAATAAATATGTGTACGCACTTTTGATTATTTTATTACTTCTGTGTAGTTAATTTTATCTTATTTTTATTTTTCATTGGTTGTTATAAATCATCTCCTTAATACTAAATGAATATGGTACATATATATTTAAAATATCCATCCCTTAACTTTTATAATAAAATATTCGATTTTAAATTGCAATTTTAGACGCATGTTTTTTGTAATGTAGTATCTGAATACCTATAATAAAAAAACGAAAGAATCTAGTACACCTTGTAAAAACTTCTAAAGAGGTGTTGATAAGTTCAATTTAGACATACCACCGGTCGCTGCAAAGTCCGTGCCGTCGACCCGAAGTGGAATGGTGGGGTGTCGTAGGTCGTAGATGTTTAGGGGATGAGATACACGAGGCAATATGCGGATGTGCACCGGCCAGCAGCTGCCAGATAAGGGTGCAGTTAAGGATTCTGTCGAAGGGCGGAACTTTATGAAATTCGTAGGGTGGTGGTTATCAAGTGATATCTTAAGCTGTGAAAAGATCTACAGTGTTTTTCATGAGGTTTCATACGGTAAATCGTAGCAGGTAATAATAAGAAATGTTTAGTAAAATCCTTCTTTGGTTGGAAAGATTTATTTTTTTTTCAACAACAAATTCTAGAAATAACTTTTAATTATGTATTTCATATACATAGTTTTTATTTATCCTTATTTCACTACATGAAATATAATAAGATATTGTATAAAAAGAGGAACTAAAGGCTATAAGAACTTTAAAAAATGACGACTCCATAATCATCCTACCAGCAGACAAGGGGAATGCAACTGTAATAATGGATAAAATTCAATACGAAAATAAAATTAAAGATCTATTAATAAACGGACCTTATACAAAATTAACAAAAGATCCAACAAAGCCTTTGGAAAACAAAATATATAGAACTTTATTCAAGTTTAAAGATGTTTTAACAAGTTATCAGAGAGGATTAATTACACCTCATTACAGTAAGACTCCTCATTTTTATGGAGTACCGAAAATTCATAAAACGAATATACCACTTAGACCCATTTGTAGTACCATAAATTCTCCTTGTAGTGAACTATCAAAATTTTTATTAAATATTTTAAAACCTTATACAAATAAAAATGACACATTCATAAAAAATACACAACATTTTTTAAATAAATTATCAAATATTGAATTTAATTCAAATAATACTTTGGTAAGTTTTGACATAAATAGTTTATTTACGAATGTGCCATTAAATAAGACTTTAAGTATAGTCAAGACAAAATTAGAGAGTGATGATTCATTGGCAACTAGAACAAGACTAAACATATCGGCTATAATGGAGTTATTAACATTATGTACTGATAATACATATTTTCAACTAAATAATGAATTCTATAAACAAAATTTTGGTCTAGCAATGGGCTCTAGTTTATCTCCATTCTTAGCCGATATATTTATGGAAGATTTTGAAACAAATATCATTTCTAAACAAAATTTCAAACCCACAGTATGGTGGAGGTATGTAGATGATGTATTCTCAATATGGCCTCATGGATCAGAGTTGTTGGACACATTCCTAAACAATATAAACGATAAAGAAGAGACAATAACATTTACCATGGAAAAGGAATATAATAACACGCTACCTTTCCTGGATGTTTTGATCTCTAAGAACGATACTGGATATGAGACTCAGGTGTATAGAAAAGCAACACACACCAATAGATATTTAAATTTCAAATCAAATCACAATATTAATGTAAAAAAGGGAATAATTAAATCCTTATACGATAGAGCCAAAATTACTTGTTCTAACGAAAATTCGTTCTTGGAGGAGAAACATTTGTTAACATCTGTTTTATTAAAAAATGATTATCCTTTATCGTTTATAAATAAGGAATTTTCAACAATCGATCGAATAGAACAGAACAACTTAGAACGAGATCCTACAGCATACACAAGGAATAATATGAGGAAAATAACAATACCGTACATAAAAGGATTATCAGAAAAACTTAAAAGGATAGGAAATAAATTCAACATTTCAACAACATTCAAAACAACAAACACGTTGAGATCTATTTTGTCCAAAACCAAACCTAACAATGAACAAGAAAGGACAAAGAATTGCATTTATAAAATACCTTGTGAATGCGATCAGTTTTATTTAGGTGAATCATCAAGGCCATTAAATGTTAGAATAAGTGAACATCAATCTTATATTAAAAATAGAGAATTTGATAGATCTCAAATATGTAAACACGCATGGGATAATGAACATAGAGTTCAATGGAATAATTCAAATATAGTCCTAAAAGAAACGGATGGTAAAAAAAGAAAAATCAAAGAAGCGGCTCTAATTATGCTAAATGAGGCCAATTGTGTAGCAAATTCCTCGGCAGAATGTAGTAGGATCTGGTTACCAATATTGAAAGAGGAAGTTATTAATAAGAAAATACCAGTATTAGTAAGTCAGTAACATATAGAGGATACATCATTTATGTTTTTTAAATAACGTAACATAAAATCAGAATTTTGATGTTTGTTGAAGGTAAACTAAATTCACGAACAAATACTTACAATGTCGGGATAGTATTATGAGGTTTTTTTCCTGGTTTTTCCCTCATAATTTACTATGGAATCACTAACAGGAGAATTTTACTGTCATCATGTCATGTGTTTGTCTTTTTAAAGACGAATTACATGCTATGATTTTTTCTGACGGATATTCTCAAGTTAAAGTTGATTTCATGTAATCGAATGAACTATCTTATAAGTAAAGTCGTCCCAGGAGCGCAACTCAACAATATTGGCAATATCATTTTAAAGTCGTCTACTTTAAAATGCATAATGTATGTCTGAATTGTCAATATAAATGAGTCAGATAAAATTAAATTATCAGAAGAATTTTTTCACTATGTAACAAAAAACAAAATTTGTTTAATTTATTATTTGTATTTTGAGAACGATTTCCGAATTGGAAATTGAAACGTCAATAAATGTATTTTTATCTTTAATGTGGCTTATTCCCAGTTATAAATAGTAAATAATAAGATATATTTGAGAAAATATGGGTTATCAAAAATTGTGGCCAACAACATGTCTCTGGCCCCTGTGAATAAGCACATAAGTCACAAAATTATCACAATTTTACTTAACGTTAAAATGTAATTCACCAGCCTGTGAATAAACAAATAAGTTCAATATTTTTAAATTTAGAGAATTATGAGCATGTGAATATTCAAACATCTCGAAAATTACAAAACGTAACAGAATAACTAGTGTTATATGGTTGTTGCGTTCTGCACATACGATGACCTCAATATAGCAATTAAGGTCATCCTGAAGGGGGAGAGATATTCTGTTCAATCCAGAACTCGCTGGTTTCCCCCTTTCGAAATGGGTATGTATATTAAACTAAAGAAAAGAAATCAAAGCCAGTGGACTGTATAAAACTCTATATTAAAAAAGGTGTAAAATTAAACATGAATATACATACCAAATACTTATACCATTATAATTAAAGTAGAATATATTACTTAAAAGAAGAAGAATATATTACACACCTAACTATTACCTACTATCAAACACTCCAACAGACACACCAAAAGACAACCATAAACCAAAACAGAAAGATGTCGATTCTATTAAAAACCACCGACAAAACAAGACAAAACCTACCAATTAGCAGCAAACATACTATACATAAAAAGATGAAAAACAAATTAATAATATTACAACAAAAACATAAAAATATGGATATATATATACATACATATATATATGTCAATGGTATAAAAACATAAAAACAATACAATTATTAATACAAACCACGCATAAAATAAATCGGTGTTTACAAAACAAAATACAAAAATAAGAACATAGTAAATAACCCGGAACAAACGCAAAATGTCCAATTGACAATGTTCAGTTGCGATCGCGGCACAAATGCGATGAGGTTCCAACAAATATCAAATAAATATATCAAGTGCACGTACTTGATATATGCAGCAAATCGTATATAAATGGTGTATTGTTCCTTACCCCATGAAAAAGATAGCCCCAACGCTATCGCAAATTACGCCTTCAGCGGCCGACTTCCACTACACAAGTTTTTGTTTGATGCACATTTTCGTCTTTTTTGGTCAAAAGACCGAGAAGGAGTCAGGTACTCTTCGTCTTCACATACATCTTCATCGTTTGAGAGATACTTCTCGACTCTTGTTTTCTAACAAACGCAAACCCTTATTTTAACTTTAAAAACACATGTGGCATGTGGAAATCGTCCTTTATTGTCTCGCAGATGGCCGCCTTGGAATGTTTAGCTCTTATATCTTTTTGGCCCTTAAACACTGCTGTGCAATTGTATATGCAAAATCTCAGTGTAAATATACGGGGAGAATCGAAATTATCAAAAAGTCTATTAATATATTTACAAATGTTTATATATAGTTGCGAAACTGCAACATTCTCCCCGCGTTGGCATACGTGCCAATAAAACATAACTGCAGTTTGTACTCGCGACGCACTGTACAAAGTCCGAAACCGTAAACACTTCGATTGCGAAACAAACGCCACACTTACAAGACTACAAAAAGCTCTACAATTACAAAAGAGCACAAAGAACGATAAACTTACAAACAATAATAGATACAAATACATAACTATATACTAAATATACATTACTAAAATTATACAACTAGCAGTACTATACATAAAACATATTTCCCCTCTAATAGGAAGTGCATTCCTCTATTATCCTAGGATACAATACATGAACTTGACGCCATCGAGACGTGGCTATACAAGCAAATCCTCAGGATATCATAGACGAACCAGTTAACCAACGGGTCCATATGAAGAAGAACGAGGAAAGAAAGAAAAGTGATGTATATAATTAGAAAGCAACAATCAAACTCTCGGACATATGATGAGAGACGGCACTCAATATAAATGCTACAAATAACCTTCTAATAGTTTTCGAAAAGCGAAGAATTGGGAGAAGACGAATATCCTGGTTAACAAACCTAAGAAAATGGTTCTCCGCAACAACATCCAAGTTAAGGATAAATAAATAGAATAATTGTAGCCCAAATGGCCACTACAATATTCAAAACAAATAAGCAGCAAAGGCAAAAGAAAATAAGTATGCATTATAACACTGTCCCTAGATATTAGAAATCTACCTGGACAGACATAATCATGACAAAAAAGCGAAAATGCAAAATGAAGAAACTATATTCTTCCATAAGCTGTATCCATATAAGATAACTATTATAATTTGAACAGCAGTAAACAAATTATGTCTCACGTTGAGACTCAGCTCCCTTTTGTAAAAAGGCGGCGACTAATTCTAAGCTAGGAGTAGACTTAGAAAATGAGAATAAATGAAATTACAACAAATAAAGAACTAAAAAACTATAAAATACGAACATTATACTATTCAATAAAAGGGACTTTTATACAGAAGAAGGCAATTTTGAAACGAACAAAAAACAAACATGGTGTGACTTCTACGAATTCTTTGTACTTTAAAGAACTCGTACAATATTGAAAGAAAATGTCTTAACTATTCAAACGGTAAAACCGTTATTTTAGAATAAGGTGGCGCAAATATATAAACAAATAAAGCTACGTAAGCTTTAAGCAAAAAGTATATCCCATAATCTATAGCAATAAACAAAAATCTCGAGTTGGTAACACAATGATATAAGGGACTCTCAACATTATAAAATGTGCAACAACTAAGTCCGAAATGATATCTAAAATTGGACGAACCTTGGGGCCTTACATGTCCCAACCATACGTGTGTTTCGTACATCTTTAAAACAACTAGATTGTTCGAAGAAAGAACAAAGGGATGCTTTGGAGCATTAGGAATAGTAGCATTCCTCAACACACCGCCAACTTTCGCACGGTGAATAATTTTCTCTGAAAACAAATTCGGAATATCCAACTGATTATCCGGATTGGCAATACCGGATGGCAATGATTCCAACATACTAGGAAACGAGAGACTTTTTAAGTCTAGAACAAGAAACAATTCAGCTTGCTTTTTTTGAACGTTTCTGATGAAACAAAACACAAATGCCTTTACTCGGCGTAAACGAGAAAGATATGAGTACATTTTAAACATATGTACCCCGAATGCTAAATCTAGAGATGGGTGTAATGCCACTCTAGGAACTTTTGACCCAATCATGGTCGCAAAATCTAAGTTATTAGATTGTTTAAAATTGTCTCTGAACTGAGACGACAAGAATCTTGGCTCACAATGCCAAGATGTCGATCGAGCTAGTGTATCGGGGTTAGCTCCCCGTGAAGCTGTATCGGCAGCATCATCGTCAGACAACCCATCATGGAAATTATTCCTCGAAAAATCCTTGGGCAAGGATTGAATATTAGAATGGACCTGAGGTCCAGAGAGATGTACATCATTAAAAGATAGCTCCGTAGAAGAACTCGCGCTTGTATGAGCATCACAAGCCTTGTAGGACTTACTATCCTTTACCATCGTAACAAGTGGAAGCGAATATGCAGTACTGCTAAGGCCATTAGGTAACTCCTTAGGGACAGTATCTACATGAGCTAAAGTCGAGGATAGCTGACCTGACGAACTAGGCGTTATCACACGAGGTTTTTGAGACGTGGATGTCTCGAAAGAAGGTTGAGGTTTCGAAACAGATGAGTCTTTTGACATATGATTTTGAGAATTCACTACATTAAGTAGATGGCATAAATTTGAAATAAGTGTGGGAGGTCTTTCCCCCACATGTAACCTAGAAGAACAATGGGATGCACTACCTACTTTATAATACGTATCGGATGAGACGACGGGCTCCCATATTATAAGTCCCATTGCCTTACAAAACAAATCATCTATAATGTTTCGATCCTCGCTATCTAAAGCGGAATCTATCAATATGTTTTCGATTGCATCCTGTGCGCAATTATATTTATCATACATAACCTGTAAATACTCACGACGAACTTTCAAAAGATCATCAATATCGACCAATGAAACATTTTTTGCAACCCAATTACAATGACGAATAATTGCATTCTTTGCAGACTTTCTCTTGAATTTGAGGGTGTCCATTGTTTCGACAAAAATAGAGCAGCTAATATTTCAAAATGACAAGACAAAGAAGAAAAAGATTGTGAACGAGTAAAAGTAATTGTAAATCCTTGGATTTTTCACATAAACAAACCAAAGAGAAACTTGTAATAGTCGAAAGCAGGTCTCTACAATAAGACCACCACAAAGAAAATAAAAAAGAACTGTCTTCACAGACCGGGTATCTTATCACGGAAATGAAATATCCCAGCATAAAACGATTACAATCTGCTACTAATATCTCTACAATTAGTAACAAATAAACACAAAAAATGATTGTAATAACCGAAATAAATTTTCCACCCTCACAAACACTAACGAACACAAAAGAAGAAATGTTTCTACAGACTGGGTATCGTTTTTTACAAAATAAATATCCCAATGTAAATGGCAATATGGTTATACTAACCGCAAAAAGGTCTCTAGCACAAGAAAACCCTAAACAAGTAAAAGTAATAATGTCTTTCAAAAAACTAAGACAACAGAAATACTCCACTACAAGCACTATGAAAAAATTAGCAAGAAATGGTTATAAAAACCTGAAAAAGATCTCTGTCATAAGAGCAAGATCTTGAATAATGTACGTAAAAAAAAAGAAGTAGTCTTTCTACAGACTAGTTATCTTTCAGTATAAAAGAAGTCTCAATATAAAATGGTTATAAACCGTAAAAAGGTCTCTGTAAAAAAAAACCTTAAAAGTTAATGCAAAGAAGAAAATCGTCTTTCTGCAGACGACTGGATATCTTTTCGTATAAAAGATATACCGTAATGTAAAATGGGTATAACAACCGCAAAAAAGGCCTCTGTCAGAAGACAACCTCGAGAAAGCAATGTAAAAAAAAGAAACAGTCTTTCAGCAGACTAGATATCTTTTAGTAGAAAAGAAATATAAAATAAATGGTTATAACACCCGCAAAAGGAAGGTCTCTGTCAGAAGAGCACCTTGAACAAAGTATATAAAAAAAGAAATAGTCTTTCGGCAGACTAGTTATCTTTCAGAATAAGAGAAGTTTCAATACAAAATGTTTATAAAAACCGTAAAAAGGTCTCTGTAAAAAGAGCACCTTGAAAATTAATGTAAGGAACAATTTTGTATTTCTGTAGACAACTGGATATCTTTTAGTATAAAAGATATACCGTAATGTAAAATTGGTATAGCAACCGCAAAAAAGGCCTCTGTCAGAAGAAAACCTCGACAAAGCAATGTAAAAAAGAAATAGTCTTTCAGCAGACTAGGTATCTTTTAATTAAAAGAAATATACAATAAATGGTTATAAAAACCGCAAAAAGAAGGTCTCTGTCAGAAGAGCACCTTGAACAAAGAATGTAAAGCAGAAATAGTCTTTCGGCAGACGATTAGGTATCTTTTTACGTAAAAGAAATACCCGACTATATAATTATGATAACCGCAAAAAGGTATACAATACATAAACCTTGAACAACGTAAAAAGTAAAATGTCTTTCGGCAGACTGGGTAACTTTTCAGATAAAAGAAATACCCGACTATACTATGGTTGTGATAACTGCAATAAGATCTCTAGCATAAGAGAACCTCGACAAAGAAATAGTCTTTCAGCAGACTAGGTATCGTCTTTCGGCAGACGACTGGGTATCTTTTCACATAAAAGAAATACCCCAACAAATAGTAATCACAACCAACTAGGCTCCTACCATAAGGAACCCGTAAGCAAGACAAATAAAATGATTATCATAATTGATAAGGTCCCTACTATAAGGAAACCGTAAACAACGACATATTAACTGGTTATCATAACCGACAAGGCTCCTACCACAAGGAAACCGCAACTGGACATCAAAGAGAACATAGAAAAAAGGTATCTACAATCAGAGAACCCTAAACGCACAAAAAAAAACAGAAAAAGAAGAAGAAGATCCGGCTCGAAGGACCATTATGTTGCGTTCTGCACATACGATGACCTCAATATAGCAATTAAGGTCATCCTGAAGGGGGAGAGATATTCTGTTCAATCCAGAACTCGCTGGTTTCCCCCTTTCGAAATGGGTATGTATATTAAACTAAAGAAAAGAAATCAAAGCCAGTGGACTGTATAAAACTCTATATTAAAAAAGGTGTAAAATTAAACATGAATATACATACCAAATACTTATACCATTACAATTAAAGTAGAATATATTACTTAAAAGAAGAAGAATATATTACACACCTAACTATTACCTACTATCAAACACTCCAACAGACACACCAAAAGACAACCATAAACCAAAACAGAAAGATGTCGATTCTATTAAAAACCACCGACAAAACAAGACAAAACCTACCAATTAGCAGCAAACATACTATACATAAAAAGATGAAAAACAAATTAATAATATTACAACAAAAACATAAAAATATGGATATATATATACATACATATATATATGTCAATGGTATAAAAACATAAAAACAATACAATTATTAATACAAACCACGCATAAAATAAATCGGTGTTTACAAAACAAAATACAAAAATAAGAACATAGTAAATAACCCGGAACAAACGCAAAATGTCCAATTGACAATGTTCAATTGCGATCGCGGCACAAATGCGATGAGGTTCCAACCAATATCAAATAAATATATCAAGTGCACGTACTTGATATATGCAGCAAATCGTATATAAATGGTGTATTGTTCCTTACCCCATGAAAAAGATAGCCCCAACGCTATCGCAAATTACGCCTTCAGCGGCCGACTTCCACTACACAAGTTTTTGTTTGATGCACATTTTCGTCTTTTTTGGTCAAAAGACCGATAAGGAGTCAGGTACTCTTCGTCTTCACATACATCTTCATCGTTTGAGAGATACTTTTCGACTCTTGTTTTCTAACAAACGCAAACCCTTATTTTAACTTTAAAAACACATGTGGCATGTGGAAATCGTCCTTTATTGTCTCGCAGATGGCCGCCTTGGAATGTTTAGCTCTTATATCTTTTTGGCCCTTAAACACTGCTGTGCAATTGTATATGCAAAATCTCAGTGTAAATATACGGGGAGAATCGAAATTATCAAAAAGTCTATTAATATATTTACAAATGTTTATATATAGTTGCGAAACTGCAACATTGGTTTCAATAAATTTTTGCGAATTGGAAACAAGCCGATAAGTACAGTTATTTGCTTATTCACCACGCGATTTATCGGACTCGGTTCATTTGAAACTTCTATTGTAGGCATTTTATCCATGTTGTAAAATGTAAATGTTATTCTTTGTCATTCTTTTCTCACGCCAGGCATCGTCCCTACCTCTTAGATGTTTATGACGCCGTAAGCCATAAAAATATGGAACTTAGTATCTTTGAAATTTAAACGGTTTAGTTTATTATATCTATAACAGTTGGAATAATTATATTAAGTTACTTCGTAAATACCTAAATCAGTTTGTTTTTATAATTATTGGAATAATGAACAATAAAACAGCATTTATTTTGAGCCTGTGTAATAATCAAAACAATCAATTTGGTAAGTAACACTGATACTATAAATATTTTTGTTTATTTGCAATTAGAACATTTCAGAAAATGCTAAAATATTATTCTTCATCTTGGTTAGTTTTTTAAGCCGAAATTTTTTATTTTGTCATTTGAAATCTTCGTCATGTTGTGTAAAATTTTTTTAAAAAGTTTATTTAAAAATTCTTATAACGTTTCTTTTTAGGAAATATTGATAATGATGAAAACCAATGTATACCTTTACCGAGTTCTTCAGATATAGAGGAAACACCTTTGTCCAGAACCTATTCATGGATTGAAAAGCATAGCCTAGTCCAGATTGGATGTAGCCAGAAAGAGAATGTTCCGTGTCAAAAGGATCTACAAAATATTCAGATAGTGCATGATTTAGAGCATAATTTAAATGTAGATTTCCAGTTTAATCAGAATGAATTAAGTAGAGAAATTTTGCCAGAAAATACTCAATTCCACGTAATGGAAAATTGGTCGGACGTACAGAATAATGGCAATATAACTCATTATTCTGCTGCACAACCAATACAAAATAATGATATTTCGTATCAATCACGGAGCATGCTAGAAGATTATTTTTTAGAAAATACTAAAGAGTTGACAAACACCGTAACAGATACTGGCGAAAAATCACAAACGACAGTTAATAACAGTTTTGAAAATAGAGTCGAAAATGAAACCGAATTAAATCTTAGTGATAACAGTATAGATGATCCGAACTTTAACTGTCATTCAGATTTAAATAGCAGCGTAGAAAGCGATGACGAAACAACAACAGTTCGAAGGAAAAAGAATATAGACGTTGATGGATTCGACCGGTACTTGATGGAAATTCATTTTGTGTAACAATAAAACACTAAAAACTTTGTTTTCAAACTTCCATAAAATTTATTTTAAATATTATCACTACAGCTGTTTCGGCTGATTGCCTTTCTCAAGTGATCTATTTTGGCTTGGGTTTACAAATTTATAGTCTCTAATGAAATAGGTTGAGGAGGAGAGAACTGTTTGTCTCAAGTTGGTCATTCAGAATTATATCTGTGTTTTTTAATTTGTTGATTTCCATAGATTCTAACAAAAATAGCTTAAGGCCTTTATTTTGAATGTGAAGAATTTTAAATTTGTCATTAAAAGAATGATTATGATCTAGAAGGTGAAGTGCGTATGTCGAATCTGTTTTTCTATTCTTGAAAGCCCTTTTTTCTTCTGCTATTCTTTTATCAAAGTTTCTACCAGTTTGACCGATGTAAGTATTTGGACAGTCGCCACATTGAAGTTTGTACACACCACTATTTACGTGTTTTTTATTTTGGCTCTTGTTATTTTTAATATATTTGCCTAGGTTGTTATTTGTTCGGAAAGCTGGTGTTATTCCTTTCTTTTTTATGTGCTTGGCAATTTTTGTTGTTATTTTGCCTGTATATGTAATCGAGCAGAAGGTACTGGGCTTCTTCTCTGGTGGTGGAAATACTAATTTTAGGGCTTTCTTGTGTAGTTTTTGATTTAACATTTTATTAATTGTTTGTTCGTTGTATCCGTTGTTTACTGCTATCTGCTTAATTATATTTAATTCTGTCTCAAAGTTGTATTTTGACATCGGAATTTCTATTAATCTATGTAACATACTATGATAAGCTGCCAGTTTATGTTGTGTTGGATGGGATGACGAATTGTGTATCGTCGTGTCAGTATGGGTACGTTTATGAAATATGGAGAAGTCATGTTTGTTTTGAAGTCTGCTAATTTTTAAATCTAAACAATTTAGTGATTAATTTTGTTCTGTTTCTATTGTAAATTCAATATGACTATGAAGTGAATTAATATATGATAAAAATTGGTCGAGTTGCCTGTTAGTTCCTGTGAAACATACCAATACGTCGTCTACGTATCTCCACCAATATAAAAACTGTTTGAATACGGGATGTTTTGAAATATTTGTCTCTAGATGACCCATAAAAATATCTGACAGCAATGGGCTTAGAGGATTACCCATTATAAATGTTAAATCAAAAACTACACAAGAAAGCCCTGAAATTAGTATTTCCACCACCAGAGAAAAAACCCAGTACCTTCTGCTCGATTACATATACAGGCAAAATAACAACAAAAATTGCCAAGCACATAAAAAAGAAAGGAATAACACCAGCTTTCCGAACAAATAACAACCTAGGCAAATATATTAAAAATAACAAGAGCCAAAATAAAAAACACTTAAATAGTGGTGTGTACAAACTTCAATGTGGCGACTGTCCAAAAACTTACATCGGTCAAACTGGTAGAAACTTTGATAAACGAATAGCAGAACATAAAAGGGCTTTCAAGAATAGAAAAACAGATTCGACATACGCACTTCACCTTCTAGACCATAATCATTCTTTTAATGACAAATTTAAAATTCTTCACATTCAAAATAAAGGCCTTAAGCTATCTTTGTTGAAATCTATGGAAATCAACAAATTAAAAAACATAGATATAATTCCGAATGACCAACTTGAGACACACAGTTCTCCCCTCCTCAACCTATTTCATTAGAGACTATAAATTTGTAAACCCAAGCCAAAATAGATCACTTGAGAAAGGCAATCAGCCGAAACAGCTGTAGTGATAATATTTAAAATAAATTTTGTGGAAGTTTGAAAACAAAGTTTTCAGTGTTTTATTGTTACACAATATAGACGTTCCTACTCCTTTAGCTAAATGTAGAGGCAATGAAAAAACAAGTCGATCCAGAAAACAGAGAAAACTAGCTAAAGTATTACGAAATACAGGCAAGTCATATATAACAGAAAAGGGAAAAATAATAGCAGCAAGAACAATGAACCCGTTAAAAAGTGTAAAATAAGGTTTTCTGATGACACAAGACGTTCGCTTTTTAATGAATACTGGCAACTTGGAGACCGTAATAGAAGAGCAAATTTGATATCCTCTTTAATTTGCATAGTCGATAAAAAACTGTTCGAGTACGAAATAATTCTGACAGAGTACGAAAATTTTCATGTAAATATGAAGTTTCTGTTAATGGGAAGCGAGAAAAAATATGCAAGAAATGTTTAATTGCTACGTTTGGTGAAACAAATGCCTTCATAAACCAAATTATAGTAAACAGACACTTGTCGGTGTCTGCGATAATTATAGACGATCAAAGAGGTCTGAATTCACCGAAAAATAAATGGTCAGAACAAGTTTTAAATGAAGTTGTTGCACATATTCGAAGCTTTCCTGCATACGAGAGTCATTATTATAGACAAACAACATCTAAATTATACTTACAATTTGATTTGACTATCGCCAAAATGTATCGACTTTATAAAGAAAACACTGAAATAAAAAATTATGTTTCAATGACAATCTACTCTGCAAAATTCCATGAACTAGGGCTCAAATTTAAAAAGCCCCAAAAAGATACGTGTTCTAAATGCGATAGTTTAGCAATTATATTATCATATGCAGAAGAAACTGAAAAGGAAAACTTAATCTTAGAGCAGAAAAAGCATCACGTAGCAGCTCAAGAAGCGTATAACGCAAAGTCAAGTGATAAAACTTTAGCAATAAATGATCCAACAACCGCAGTATTTGCTTTTGATTTGCAACAATGTTTGCCAACTCCGTATTTAAAAACATCCATTTCATTTTACAAACGGCAACTCTGGACCTACAATATAACTGTCCACAATTTAGTTACTGGTATAGCTACTTGCTATACTTGGAATGAGTCTGTTTCAGCCAGAGGAGGAAATCAAATTGCCTCATGTTTGTACCGACATCTTATGGATCTTCCATCAACCATAAAAAGAGTATGTTTATATTCGGATACATACCAGGGCCAGAATAAAAACAGTCACGTTTCAGCAATGTTAATAAGCGTTTTAAAAAACAAAAGTACAATAGAGTATATTGATCACAAGTTTCTTGTAAGTGGTCATACACATATGAAATGTGATGCAGATCATTCTGTTATTGAAAAGGAAAAGAAGAAAACTACAATGAAAATTAACCATCCGTATGATTGGGTACAACTTATAAGAATCTGTAAACAAAAGAATTCTTTTATAGTAAAAGTAATGGATTCCAACGATTTTTATAATTTTACAGCATTATTTAAAACTGATTTGATACAAAAAAAGTAACTGAGAGTGGCGAAAAGTTTCTTTGGAAAGATCTGCAGTGGGCACGTTATTCTACAGATAATTTTACAACTCTGTATTTCAAGTCGTCACTTAATAACGAAGAAGAATTTAAGTCTGTCAACTACAGAAGAAGAGGAAAACAATCAACTCAGTTTCAACTACTAGAGTTGCATGATGGGCCAGTTCCGATAAGCAAAGAGAAGAAGAAAAACCTTATGGAACTTTTGCCCTTCATAGATAAACAATTTTGGCCATTTTATCCAGAGTTGTTGGTAGCTGATGTTCCTGACATCGACCCCGATTTAGCGGAAGTCGATCCTGATGATATTTAGATATTTTTTGTGCTACTTTGGTTTATAATAAAATATTTTGATTAAAATTTTGTGTAATTATTTTAGATGTTAGCAAATAAATCACACCTATTTGTGCCTAACACATATAACTATTTAAAATATCTTGAGATACCTCAAATTCACACCTATAGTACAACCGTGAATATACGGATAAGTCATTCAATCTCTTCTAAAACTTAATTTAATATAACTCGATATATTTGTATCCAATAATAGTCTCTTGTTCCCGTCAAAAAAGTGCTTTTAAATGTTTAAACGTTATTCTGCGATTTTCCACGATCCCGTAAACATTGTTTCGACTCTCCTGAAAATTTTACTAAAATTGACTTATGTGCTTATTCACAGGAGCCAGAGATGTATAAACCATTTCTTACAGAAAAATATTTATTAAATTAAATTATTCCTATGAAAATTTCGAGAACAAAAAGAAATAACACTCTTTGAGTGTTATTTCTTCTCGAGAAAATTTAAAAATTTAAAAAACGCAAGAAGAAAATGAAGAATTAACTGAGATAGAGATAAAGCAAATATAAGAAGAAATAAATGCAAATAAAACAACGGAAGCTGATGAGGGTCCTCATAGCTTCGGCGTTATGTAAATGTGTAGAGAAAGCTATGAAAATGATTAGGTAAAGAAGCCGGGATATAAAAACACGCAAAGGTAACGGACAAAGAATAAAACAAAAGAGTATAAGCCCTACGCTTTGGGCGTCATAAATATATGTGTAACCTAGGAAACCTTTTTTGGATGGTGCTAGAAAGATCACCAATGGAGACACTGCGGACGGCAGCCAGATGGTTGGTGGAGAGCGAGTTGTGGGTTCGAAACTAGCTTTTGGAACCGGGAATGGGTCCAACGTATGAAATAAGTAAAGATAAGACAAGATAAGATATATTAGAAAAGATACAGAAATAAACAAAAAGATTATTAGATTTAGCCATACGGCTCACACTACCTCTAAGGGGAAAATTCACTCATCCCAGATACCTACGGTACCAAAAGGATTGAGCTCTGGTGGGACTCTTTCCGTGTTATCGAGCCCTAGGTAACTTGGTATGTTGGAGTATCTCCCAGAAATTTTCGTACACATCTGGACGTCGCGAGGAGTACAGCTTTCTGCATGGCCTTATAAAGATGTTCATTTAGACCCAGGTGTTTTATGTTCGCTAGGAGGTTTTTGGGAATAACACCAGTAGTAGATAGAACAATAGGTACTGTCTGGGTACTTTCCATTCTCCATTGTATCTTAATTTGTATTTCCAGATCTCTATACTTGGCGATCTTTTCGTTGTATTTAACACGCAAATTGTTAGTGTTAGGTATCGCCACATCAATAAGTGTTGTTTGCCTGGTAATTTTATTCACTAGTATGAGATCCGGTCTATTATGGGTCTATTATTATGTCTCAGCCTGTACCTGAAAATAAGTTCTTAAATTAACAATTTGTTTATCTAATTGCTCACCTATATCCATAAGTCCTCTTTCTCCTTGATACCGCGGCAATGTTGTTCTCTCTACTGCGCTGCGTGGATGACGTTTTTGCGCCTTTGTGAGAAGTGTTCTTACTTTCCGCTGAAGACCCTCTATATCCGTTTTTGACCACTTTACCAGGCGTACGTATTTAATGCCTTAAACAAATTTTTACTATTACGATATGATCGATTTAGTTGTCTTACTCTTCGCACGAACTCCGAAGTTAGTTCAGTTTTCATCTGTTTATGTTCAATTTTCCGCGCCTGTTTTACTCCGAGATATTTGTAAATATCATTTTCACCCATTGCCTCGATGTTTTGGCTATCTTGCATATCGAAACCTCCGGGCTGAACCTTTCCTCTGACTATATTTAGTATACGGCACTTGTCTAGTCCAAAATGCATACCCAATATGATATCATTTGAGAAAGTTTCTACAGTTTTTAGCATCTGATCTAGGTGGTTTTAAGTGGAAGCCATTAACCTCAAATCATCCATATACAGATGATTAAGCTATTATTATTATATTATTATAATATTATTATATTATTATACTATTAGTATATAATCTAATATAGTATAAGATCAAAAAGACTCAAATAAACAAGTGTATACATACTTATAAAACAATTCACAGACGGTAAGATAACATATATACAGTAAGATCTAGTAGTAGTAAGTAATTCAAGGTCTTACGCAAAGACTGTCCCACCACAAGTCTCAGCAGATATCAGCCTTTACTCGACAACGGCCCACCGAGAAGTAAGTCTTTCTTTGCCGAAATTTACCCAACTACCAAAAAAAGGAAGGAGGGATATCTCCCACTCAAAATTGATCGGACAGTTGTATCTATTTCTAAAAAGGTAAGATACTAACGACATCGGAAAGTTTAGGGAAAATAACGGTACCAACAATTGGACATGAGAAAATTAAAATCCTTTGGACTAGGTTATTATAGAAAGATTTCTATACGTGCCTTCGGAATATTTAGAAATCTATCATAAAGGAACCCGCTTTCACCGAAAAGCATTAGTTCTTTTCATACTCGGGATTAAGAAGGAAAGGATTGACAACCTTTCGTACTCTCGTACTAACGGGAATTTCCGTGATAGTTTGGTAGGTAGATTCTTCAGTCATCTTCGGTAGTTAACCAATAAAAATTTCTGATCGTAAACGCGACCATCAGCGTATCATCACGGGGTTAGAAGGAATTAAAAATAATTTAATATATTAATTATAAAAAAATGTTACAAGAGTATGTTGCAAAATCACTTTCAACAATTTGTTTTAAACAAAAAATTTCGGTCCGGACAATTTCTTTTTAAATTTTTTGGACTATTCTCAGCAAAATAGGTCTTTTATAATTTTTTTGTACATTTAATCGTTTTCGAGTTATAAACAATTTATAACTGAGACAAAAACACGCAAAATAGGATTTTCAAGAATCAAAAACAAAACTACAATATATTATATTTCAATTTACCAAACACCTAAATTCAAGGTCTAACCTTTCCTGATAAGTATTTATTAATTTAATAATAAGTATTTATTAAAGTAAAAGTAAATATTTATTAATTTTGATAGTAATGTGATATGTGTGTCGTGTTCTCTTTATTTTTCATTATAATCTTATTTCTACTTCTCTTCACCGACGTAAACTTGCGAAGAGCTCTTCAACACGCTCAGTGAGATGCCGGTTTAAGCCGGGATCTGAAAGAACGTTGCTCCATCGGCAAAGAGAAATAAGTGATACATAGTAAATAAAGGCAAAGCATAACGACATGAACAAAGACAACATGGAATACTGTTCCATGTACAACATAGCTCTAGTTTATATATATATATATATATATATATATATATATATATATATATATATATATATATATATATATATAAACTAGAGCTAAGATTAATATTATTACTAAAATTAATATCAAACTCACCAGTCTTCCGGGTTGAACCGCGTCGATGTCCATTTTGCCAAGCTTTCGGCATCCTCTCTGATGGCTTTCTCAGGGATTCCGAGGTCTCAGTCTCCCGAGCCCCCAGACACTACTACACTGTTCACTATTCACGGCACTGTCACTACTGACAGTAGTAGTACTGATAGTACTGATAATAGATTAACGGATTGATTACGGCTGTCGCCGCTTCTCCGCCCCCAATTTCCATCTTTTTCTGTCATACTCAGTTGCCTCTTCTAAATCTCTTGCCGCCATTGCTTTATCAATATCGTTGCGCCAACTTCTCCGTGGTCGTCCTCTCTTTCTTCTTTTAGGAGGGATCCATTCCAGTACCCTTTTAGGCCATCTGTACTCTGGCATTCTTTTAACATGTCCGAACCAGATTAATTAATTTCTTTCTATTTCATCATTGATATTTCGCTCCATTTTCATTTCGTTTCTTATTTGTTCGTTCCTAACTCTTTCTAGTTTCGATCTACCGCAGCTTCGTCTCAGATAATCCATTTCTGTCGTCATAAGTTTGTTTTTATTAGCTTTGATGACGTCCCATACTTCCGAACCGTAAAGTGTAATACTTTGGACTATACTACCGTAAATGTGTTTTTTGGTTTCTCGTTGAATTATTTTTTGCCCGAGAAGAGAGTTTAAGGCACGGCTCGCTGCTCTTAAATAAGGTGGGTGACAGACAGCAGCCATTTTAATTCTTGCAAAGTTTTGTTCGTAGTATTTTTGAGTGGCCGTTAATAAGAATTGGGTTTATTTTCAAGATATCCATTTCTATCCATAGTTGGGAGATCGGTATACTATTATATGCTTTTTCCAGGTCTATTAAAGCTATATGGGTTTCTTTATTTCTCTGCACTCGTTTTTCCATTGCAATTTTTAATGTGAAAATATTATCCATAGTGGAGCGTCCGGCCCTAAATCCCGCTTGTTCTTCGGGTTGTTTATTTTTAATATCATTTTCTATCAGGTTTCTCAGTACTTTTGAATATAATCGGCCTATAGTAGAAATCACTACGATCCCTCTATAGTTTTTAGAATCCGTTTTCGGAATACTGTTTTTACCATCAATATTTGTTTTACGATCCCTGGGATAGGGCAAAACTGTCTATTTACGGTAGACACGTGCTATCCCGTTGTCGTTATTTACGTTGTTTGTCGGTAAATCTACACGACTTAAAGGCAGATAAGAAGTTGATGCGTAGCACATATTTACCCATTATTACCCAGTATTACTATGAAGTAATCTAACAGAGTTGTGTTGGAATTTTTATCGTTGTATGAATTCCCCAAGTTAACTGTAAAATGTAACTGTTATAACGGTAAAAAGGTTAATGCGAGTGAATAACAAAAGTAGCTGTATCTGTAGCCTTCTTGCCCTGGAAACCATAAGGGTCTTCTAACTCTAATGCCACAAATTGGTCGCATTGCTCCTGTAGTGACCTTTTTCATAGTTAATATGCTCTTTCTCTAACTTAGCTACACCATACTGAAGATGACCAATAGTCCGAAATACGTACATACTCTTGCCTTCGAACGATATGTCTATTTTATTTTTCGTTTTTATGTTTTGCGAGACATGCTATTACATTTCACTTTTATTATTCACTCGCATTAACTTTATCTATTTGTCTTAAACATTTTAATGTTTGACATTTTTTTTCTCAGGTAGCTGTAGCTTCCTGCGTGGTAATTGTTAGTTGTTGTACTGAAAATCATCAGGGTTTCTAACCCTAATGCCACAAATTTTTCGCATTGCTCCTGCATTGATCCTTATCTAAGTTAACATGCTCCTTCTCTAACTTGGCTGCACCGTACTAAAGACGACCCATAGTCAGAAATACGTATATCTGGTTGCTTTCCATGGATATACCCATTTTGTTTTGTGGTTTCCTGTTTTGCGAACCATGCCATAACATTTTACCTTTACTATTCACTTGAACTAACCTTTTCTATTGTTTAAAACGTTTTAACGTTTTGCATTCCTTTCCTTAGGTAGTTAAAGCCGTAGCTTTCTCCGTGGTTATTGTTAGTTGTTGCCCTGGAAACCACCAGGGTCTTCTAACTCCAATGACAATAATTGGTCACATTGCTCCTGTAGTAATGCTTTCCCAAGTTAACACGCTCCTTCTTTAACTTAGCTGCACCGTACTGAAGACAACCAATAGTCAGAAATAAATAAGTATATATGGTTGCCTTACATTAATATAACTATTTTGTTTTTTTTTTTTTGTTTTCCTTTTTGTTAGACATGACATTACATTTTACTTTTATTATTCACTCGTATTAACTTTTTCTATTTGTTTTAAACGTTTTAACGTTTGGCATTAAATTTTTCAGGTAGCTGTAGATAGCTTCCTCCGTTGTTATTGTTAGTTGTTGCCTTGGAAACCATAAAAGTTTTCCAACTCTAATGCCACAAATTGATCCCATTGCTCCTGTAGTGATCCTTTCCCAAGTTAACATGCTCCTTTACTAACTTTGCTACACTGTACAAAGACAGCCAATAGTCAGAAATGCGTATATACGGTTTTAAATCGATATAAACTCGGTTTCATCGTTCTTGGCGTGTGCCTGAAATAAGCTACTACGGAATTTTTAATATTCGTCTCTCTCTGATACACAGATGCGTAATTCAATTGTGCGAGTCACGTTCGTCATGGTAAAGTGCCATGAGAAGGGAATGAAGAGACCACTCACGTCTCCCAGTATTGTAGCAATAACATCGATGCGTTTGACCGATACAGTGTCGGTGATAAGTTCGGCCTCTTTACGAATACAGATAGTTGCCACTGTAGGAGGTAAACGAATCGAGCTTAGACAAGGAAAGACAGATGAAACAACTTATTGCAAGTGTTTTTACACGCACACGCCAAGAATGATGAAAACGTCTTTAACTATTTTGTTTTTTGTTTTCCATGCCATTACATTTTATTTTTATTATTTACTCGTATTACCCTTTTCTATTTGTTTTAAACGTTACGCATTACTTTCCTTAGGTAGTTGTAGCTATTTGTGTGGTTATTGTTAGTTGTCGTCCTGGAAACCGTTAGGGTCTTCTCCCTCTAATGCCACAAATTGATGGCACTGCTCCTGTACTGTTCCTTTTTTAAGTTAACATGCTCTTTTCTTACTTGGCTGCACCATACTAAAGTAATTACTATTTAAATGGGAATAAGCCAGAAAAAAAGGATAAAGTAAGTTTATTGACGTTTTAATTTCCACTTCGGAAATCATTCTCAAAATACAAAAATTAGTTCGCGAATCATGGAGAAATGGCTCTATGTAGAATGTTTTCCAACCTTCTGCTTGAATATGCTGGACTATATACAGATTGAACCAAATTAAAACGGAACATACAATTTAATACATGTGTGTTTGAACTGCATTTGAAATAGTGGACCAATATAAAACTCGGACAAAAATAAATCCATACCTAGGTATAGACATTGTATAAAATATCGTTCAACTATCTGTCTCACAACAATGTTGTTTGCATAAGACGGGTTTGTCTAAGGAAACGATTATAGTTCAGGAAATAAAGCTCGAAAATAGTTAAAACCTCGCAATTTTTTCGTCCTGCATGTATCCATTTGAAATTTTAATAAAAGGTAGGTGATAGCCCAAGGATCAAAATCTATATCGAACCGAAGTGCGCTGAAGGGTTTTAGGGGTGAAAACTACCCCTAATTGTCAAAAATTATAAAATAACATATTAAACCTGAATATGGGTAAGATTTGGTTTGAATTAGTTAAATAATGATTATTTTATACTTTTGAATAGAGTTCCATCATATTTCAACCCTTAAAAAGCAACCCTTGTTAGAGATTAATGTAAAAAAATTACTAATTCTAAAAAAATGATTTCGCCTTGGATCGATTTGGATAAAAATTTGGATTTAAGCTCAATTCACCCGCTGCTTTATAGTTTATGTCATGTCGACGAACCCTGATTGTTCTAAGGGGTGAAAACTACCCGTAATTATCAAAAATTATAAAATAACATATTAAACCTGAATATGGGTAAAATTTGGTTTGAATTAATTAAATAATGATAGTTTCGTGCTTTTGAATAAAGTTCCATCATATTTCAACCCTTAAAAAGCGACCCTTATTAGAGATTAATATAAAAAAATTAGTAATGCGAGAAAATGATTTCACCTTGGAACGATTTGCATAAAAATTTGGAATTAAGCTCAACTCTCCCTCTGCTTTATAGTTTATGTCATGCCGATGAACCCTGATTGTTCTTAGGGGTGAAAACTACTTCTAATTTTCAAAAATTGTAAAATAACATTATAAATCTTAAGATGAGTGAAATTTGGTTTGGATTAGTTAAATAGTGATTTTTTTATACTTTAAAATACAAATTCATACATTTCCAACCCTTAAAAATCAATTGTTATGAGTGCTATAGGTGAAAACAATTTTTTGCCAAAATTTTGCAACTTTTCAACTTTTGAAAATCACCCTTTACAACATTGCAGTTTTTATAAACTAATTTATAAGATATAAATTGAAAAAAGTAGAATTAAATACAAAAAAATTTATCAACATAAAAAGGCACTATATATTCTTATACATTTACATAAATAGTTGAAAATATTTACATTTATAGGTAAAACAATTGTAATATTAATTTTATTCGTCATCAATTACATCTTCATCGTGATCTATGTCATCCTCATCTTCAATTATTGGTGGACTATTATTGCACCCTTCACCTGAGCACCCAGAACAAGTAGAGTTACAGTATAAACCAACTTTTCTGCACCCACATGAAACACCGCATCCTTTTTTGCATTGCCAAAAAATAATTTTCAAAAGTTCATCGAGTGCAGGTTGTTTGTTCATGCGTACGGGTAATAACAAACCATCTTTGGAATACCATCCCCAATCTGTTGCTCTAATATTTTCATTGCCAAGCCATAGACATATGAGCAGATGTTTTATTCTGTTGTATGGGATTTCAAAATAAGAACGCTTAGAATTTCGAATGTATAACGCCCCACTAGCTAATATACCGGTGTTGTAGATTACTATGCTCCGAAATATACTGTACTATACTAATAAAATTTTGCGGAAAAAAATTCACTGGTTTTTTTAACGTATTTCCTTTAATTTTTAACGATATAATGTTTCTTCAAAAACGATTTGTAGAGGTTTTTAAGAGCTACAAGAATCTGTGAATTAAATCTTTTTGGAACCCTTTGTTTTTAAATGGGGTGAGTTTAAAGGGATCGAAAAAGATGGTGCTTGATCGTAAATCGATGCTTTAAACGGCTATATCTTGCCAAATATTCATTGTACAACAAATCTAAATGAAGGATAATTTTAGTCATTAAAAAAGCTACAATTTGGTAATTTGTATTTTTTTTATATATTCAGTATTTTCGGGCATATTTAAAAAAAGAAGGGTAAAAAATATAAAATTGTAAATCGTTTCTCGCTTTAAGCTGTACTTTTTATAACACAAAGCATTTTAAATGGGTCAAACTTCTTGGACATATTAACAATACATGTACAAAGGGAATTTCAGAAGGGTGAAGATCGATTTTAATTATGGGGGTGGTTAGGGGGTTGTTTTCATCGATTTTTTCGTAAAAAATGAGGTATTGACCTTATTTTCATCATAACTCACTCAATTTTTCAGCTAGAGTCTTTTTTATGATAGGTCTATTTATGCTCTTTAAAAAAGGTTTTGTGAGTTTTCTTCCAAAAATGCATCATTTTCCCGATATTTGATTTTGAATCTTTCAAATTTGGCATTTGAAGAAAACCGCTGAACATTAATAGGCCGTATTTCGGTTCCTGTTATATCCCAAAAACATTTTAAAAAATGAATTGTATTTGTCTTTTTAAAAGCTACAAATTTGTTCTCTACAATTTTTTTGATAAAATGCACCATTTTCGAATTATTCGCGAAAAATCGATTAAAAACGTGGATTTTTTCGTCCAAAAATTATTACTTTCAATCGCGAATAACTTGAAAAATATCATTTTATAAAAAAAATGTATAGCACATTTTTTGTTTAGAATCACTTTTTTAATCGAAACCTGTAGTTAAAACGTAAAAAAAAATTTCACCCCGGAGATGGGGTGGCAACCACCCCCTAGGCTTTGACGCACTTTGGTTCGATATAGATTTTGATCCTTAGGCTATTACCTACCCTCTGTTAAATTTCAAGTCAATCCAGGGAGCACGAAATAATTGTGAGGTGAAATGCTTCATTTCCTGGACTATAACTGGTTTGACAGCATAAATCGTAGATTTATGTGTAGCTTTCAATTTTTATGAGTTCAGAATCCAGCAGCCCACTGAAGTATTGGATTTTTATAATATAAATATTTGACAATATTTTGTTGGCCAACCACCTACAGCAGAATTGAGCCGAAATACATTATATTCCTATGTTCCGAATTTATTTCGTTCAATCTGTATACGTTCTCAAAATACGCTAATGTCTGTGTTTTAAAAACGATTTCCGAAGTAAAAATTAAACCGTCAATAAACTTACTTTAACCTTGAATTGTGGCTTATTCCCGTTTAAATAGTAATTATATATGTTAAAGTCGATGTGATAAGTCCGGTCTGTATTAAGAATTACTGGTAAATATTAATAGTAATTGTAGCAGTTGGTTAATATAATTAATAATGCCTTTATAATTAAATTTACCGGCTAATTATAATACTTTCCTAACAATCCTGTTTAATCTGATAAAAACGCATTTTTTATTTTGCTATTAATTATTTATGAAATTTGTTAATACAATTAAATACTTAAACGGAACTTATGAATCAAAAAACCTAATCAGATATGTAATAAGTAAAAACTGACTTAAACAGTTAAACAGTTAAACAGAACTTATTAAACAAAAATCATAACTAGACATTTAATAAGTAAAAACAGACATATATTTGGTTATCAAAGTTTTTTTTGTAATATGGCTTTGGCAGAGCCAATTAGCCAGACTTGTTTGTTTTTATTGTTAAAATCGATTTAATTTTAATTATTAGTGATTGCAGATTCATAGTCAAAATATTCTTGTTACCAATGTTAGTACTACATATACCTAATATTTATACATAAATTATATTTTGATATACTTTTTTTTTGTTTCTTTTTTTTATTCTTTTTATCTTCTTTTTTTTGTTTTGTTTTCTTTTTTTGTTTTGTTGTTTTTTTTTTGTTTTTTTTTGTTTTTTTTGTATTTATTTTTTTTTGTTTTTTGTTCTATATCTATTTTCTTATTTCTTTTGTTTTTTTTCTCAATTTGTGTATTTTTTTTTTAAACCATATTAACAGATTATGCCTATATACTATTTACATATTGTATTTACACATTTTAATATGTTTGTAAATGCAATGAAGAATTTCCATATTATTTGAAAATATTAAAAGGTTAAGGTTTATTGGAAAACAACACTTAGAATTTATTAATTCCTTATAAAGTTCGTTTATATTATTAATTTGTAAATCACATTCTAATGTAATATATGTTAGATCGCCTATTTTGCCACAAGTACAATTGGGAGTATTTGATAAGCCGATTCCATGCATGTAAGATGGCGTAAGAGCATGATTTGCTCGCAGCCGATTAATGGTCTTTATAAAATGTCGATTAGATTCTGTGTAGAACCATCTTCTTGAGGGTATCCTAGTGTTACAATGATAAAAATTTAAGCCAATCTTACATTCTGTGTAATGTAAATGCCAATTATTTTTAAGTTTTTGTCTACTAACGGTGTCAATATCTGTCGCTGGAATTAAATTTTTGTTTACTTTTACTCCAAGAATATATGCCGATTTAGCCAAATTGTCAACGATCTCATTGCCTTTTATTCCCGAATGGCCCTTGATCCATGTAATTATTACATTTAATCCTAATTGTATAGTTTCATAAAGAATTTTAAGAATTTTCAGTTCAATGTGGTTTATGTGTTTGACTGTTTGTATGTTGTTAAATCTGTCTACCACGCTTTTACTGTCAGTAAATATAACATAGTTATTAGTAGGATTTTGTACTACATACTGAAGAGCAAACAATATTGCCATCATTTCTGCTGTATTGACACGCTCAATACTCCGGGAGTATTGGATTTTAGGAAGTGTAAGACTTCCAAATTCCAGAAGAACTGGAAGAGAGGTGATGAAAATACTAAAAATAGGGCTAAGCTCAGAGGAACAAAGTTAAATGGCCAAAGAGACACTTAATCTCAAGTGAGTGTTCGGGCTAGCTTCAATGCACTGGATTGTGGCTTTAAAGATATAAACAACAATAACAAGAGATAATGAGCTAATGAGACAAGAAAGAAATGAGACCTGGTAATATTAAACGTGATACAACTGAAGAAAGTCACTGGGAATAAATTTATAGAAAGAGAACAATAAGAAGAGAAAAGAAGGGCGCCAACTCAACGATAGTTGAGATTTTGAAGTAACAAATGAATCTGGAGATAATACTCTGAAATACAAAAATACTAAATAATAATCTTGTTTTGCTATGTTATATACTGGTTAGTAGAACTGAAATAAAACTCAAAATAGTAACAATAAATATATTTATAAAAAAGGTATATATGTATATGTGTATAAACAATTTACATATAATGCAAAGCCAAATAACAGTGGTAGTGGATGGTGTACACATACAGTGGGACCTAATAGCCCCTCAACAAACGAATAATCACTACCACTGGCCAAATAAAGTATAAAATGTCAGTAAACAACAAGAATAGTCCGTATTGCAGCCAAAGTCTTAAAACAAAAAGGTAGTAATTTAACTTAAATAGTTCTACTAATATGAGATACTAATGACAATATTGTAAAGATATCAAACTTGATAAGTCTATTACAATTATTATATTACATCCAAAAAATGAGTCTTCAATACTCTTTATATAATGTTTAAAAAAAACCACATGAAATTTATTTCCCTTCCCAAAATCAAAATTGTATTATATCAAAAATGTATTCTATTAAAAAAAATATATATATATATTAAATCAACAAGTGAGTTCGGTCAGACTCTTGAAATCCTAACTAAAACCTAATAACACATGAAGTGTCCTTTTCCCTCCCCAAATATTTTATAATTAAATTATCAAAAAAAAATGTTCACCTTGTCATATGCATATGAAGAGGGTATTCTACTAAATAGGAAGTAACAAAAGTTAAACAATTAAATAGATAGTAACAAAAAAAAATTACACAGTCAAACAACTTATCTTTACAGCCCCATAAGTCCATAGGAAAATTCCTCTTGGCACGGTTACATCAGTTTGTGGCTGTAAGGACAAATCCTGGGCACAAAGCCACAATCAGTCACTGGTCTCTGGGTGACAGCAAAATCCACGGGTTACATACACAAGTTGCTAACTATGTATCTAAGGATTCTGTTACTAGTATCCTTGAGGGAATATTCTCAAGAAAATACTCTCAAGTGAAGTGACGGAATCTAAAATGATTATTTAATTTAATAAATATGTAATTTAATAGGTGTAGCAGCATGGATTGACTGCACCAAAACAAAACATCAAAACATTAGGTATTAGGTTAAGTCAACATCATGTCAAATTTATGAAGTTACTTTCGTAGGCATGGCAAGCTTGCGCCATGAAAAGAACATGCGCAGAATATAGAAGGCTGTCCACATTTGTAGAACCTTTTATATTCCACCAAAAAAGTTAGGTAAAAAAAAAACCGAAAAAAACTTAATGGTAACGACATGGAATAAAACAGAATTTAAGTTTAACTATATAAAAAAAAATGACCTTCTGTTCTTTGCAAGTAAATCAAGGAAATTTTATATTTAAATTATTTCGGAACTCAAAAATAAATCTCTAAAGAAATACTAAATACAATGATAAATTTGATTATAAGATAAGGAGATAATACGTATGAAATGATTTACTTACATGGAGCTGCAGCACGCCAAAAAAATCTTCCTTTTATGTGGAACTCTTATAAATGAATATTGATTTTATTATACAAATTACTTATTTATATTATTATTAATGAATTATATTCTTCCCCAAATTATCTTCCTTGCTCCAATTCCGTCACTTTGAAGGTGAACAATTTCACCGGTTGACGTGGCTGCGTATGAGTTCTGACCAAAACTGATCGTTCGGCTTCCGCATAAAATCGATCTTCCTTTCAAAGCGATAACAGCGCGTGGGTGAAGGAATGTCGATTTAAAAATCGATCACAGGCGGGTTATAAGAAAATTTCTAAAGGGGTTAATCAGTAGCGTAAACGCTACATTCTCCCTCATCTCCAGCAAAAAAAAAAGGAACTTTAGGAACTTTTTTTTTGTGGCAGAACGATCTAACACTGACAATGAACGTTGATACGTTAAAATTGAACATTTTCGTCACCAGTCAACCATTTGCTCAGGAATTGGAACAAAATCAAGGACGAAATAAAAATATGGAACGAAGAATATGAGACGAAGTCATACATTTTTTTGTTAATGAGATAATGTATGTTAATTTAGTATAAACCAAAGATAAAAAAAAATATATACATTTTAAGTTTAATTCTATAACCTTACAAATCAAGTTAACTTTTAACACTACTTATCTACATTCTCAAGTATTTGTAAAAACACCCATTCGTTAAAACTACATTATAGATGTGTATTAACAACCCCTAACACAATATCTCCAAGAACCATTCATAACAACGAAATTCAAACAAAGTCCTATGAACTTTTACCCAACGTTGATACTAGAGCGACCAGATTCTATTCGTCACCATAGAGTTCAATGAGGGCCTAATTATTCAGGACTAGTTGCAACTACAAACCTAAACATATATGTATGATTCGGGATATCAACAACATATTGAAAATCCAAGGTAAAAGCTAATTCAATACACCTACTTGCTTTTGCAGCGGTAGGGAAACACACAATCGGTAAAAGCACAAGTAAGCCTAGATACTAGCAAGCCCACTATACTCATGGTATAGGGTATGCTAAAAAAAAAGGTAAGTAAGGTAACTGCAATCCCAACTCATAGTAAAGGATATGCACAAAAGGTAAAAGATAATTGCACGTCCAGATCTACTCATGGTAGAGGATATGCACAAAACTCACTTCTACCAGCTATACACTTGATAGAAGGAAAGATAAAAGAGATCCTAACTGTAATACCTAAACTGTACTATTGACGTGTTCCAATTCTTTACTCACGACAAGAACAGTAAAGGACAGATTTTTAGGACTCTATAATCAAGATAAAGATAAGATATATATTCATAAGATATAGATAAGAAATAAACTTATCCAGGTAAAGGTAAAGATAACTAACTTAAGGTAAAGGTATGAGATAAACCAATTAAGGTAAAGGTACGAGATAAACTCAATCAAGGTAAAGATAAAGATACACTCAAGGTAAAGGTACGAGATAAACTCAGTCAAGGTACGAGATAAACTCACGGTAAAGGTACGAGATAAACTCAAGGTAAAGATGCGAAATAAACTCCATTACAGGTATGAGATAAATTCCATCAAGGTAAAGATAACCTCACTTTAGGTACAGATAAAGATAACTCCCATCTACCAATCCATATCACTAGTAGAGAGACAGGTAAACAAACTGTATACAATAAGATATGTTAAAACTTAAATACTTTGAGAGATAATAGCATAGGAGATGACCTCTAAGTTAAACAGACTTACTTACTGCTGAATATCAGAACGATAAAATTCTAAATGACACATTCTAATTTCAACCTAAGAGACACTCAAGGAACAACTAATATGTATTGATATATTTCTGAGCCAAGTGAGGGCACACATCCAGGGTGATCAATCCTGAACCCACGCTAAAACACCGACACAGTAAGTGAATATGAATGCATAAGCTTTATGGTCCGGAACCACAAAACCATACAACACTATTAAAGAAAATCTTTGGACTGTTTTCCGAATTATCCCTGTAAATATCTATTCAACTCAGAAATCAAGATGGGGAAATTCCCATATATCCATCCTGTACTCCTACGATATGCAGTTGGACTTTTGAGAGAAAACAAACAACAAAATTAACAAGTGCATAAACCAAGATAATAACCAACATTAAGATAAGATAAAAAAAAATAGAAGGCAAAATAGCACATCTTATGGTTTTTGCCAGGTAAACAA
The DNA here is from genome assembly GCA_918026665.1 of Diabrotica balteata. NCBI lineage: Eukaryota > Metazoa > Arthropoda > Insecta > Coleoptera > Chrysomelidae > Diabrotica > Diabrotica balteata. The sequence continues at coordinate 68,929,701 of OU898282.1, read as the reverse complement.
AATAGATAATCAGATCTTAAACAACCAAACTGGAACAGAAGTGATAAGGGACCAGTTAATCTTCATCTGAAGATGAAGAATCCGAATTATCTGACAAGTTATGTGGACCTACTGTCGTATCCTCCAGTAAGTCTTTGACATGAAACCTTCCTAGTTTCCTACCAGTAGAAGTTTCTTTCAGCTCGTATATTAAAGGAGAAATAACTTTAATAACCGTACAAGGTATGTACTTCTGACATAACTTAGCAGATTGGAAGTTCAATTTATCAGACTTGACAAAGTTCCTCTTTAAAACAGAATCTCCAACTCTGAAAGATAAGGCTCGCTTTCTCAGGTCATACTGGCATTTATTTCTAGCATAAGATGCTTTCAACCGTTTGCGAACATCCACATAAATATCAGGAAGATGCTGAATATCTTCTAAACGGTGTAATTTATCTGATATAGTGGGAAAGTTGTTGGCATTCTCTGAAATCTTACCAAAATAATCACCAGAAAGAGGGACATGACGACCAAACATTAAATAAGAGGGAGGACATTTGGTTATTTCGTGAGAAGAAGTCCGGATCGCTTGTACTATAGAGTGGATATGAGTATTTCAAGCTCTCTGATCAGGAAAAGAATAAGATCGTAAAGCGGTCACGATTGATTTGTTCACTCTTTCTGTATGGTTGACTTGTGGATGATAGTTCGCATTGTACCAGATCTTTTGGACATTGTATTTAGCCATGAGATCGCGGAAAGCCTTAGTTGTGAACTGGGGTCCATTATCGCATGAAACAATTTGTGGAACACCATAAATTAAGAAAACTTCATTCTCGAGGTATTTAATAATAGAAGAAGTAGTTGCCTTCGACATGGTATGAACCAAAGGAAATTTAGTAAAATAATCAACAACTACTAAAGCATATTGGGAACCTTTATAGGACCTAGGGTACGGACCAATGAGATCTAAAGATATCAGTTGAAATGGAAAATCAATCCGTCGATAACTACCCATTAAACCTGGTTGGGGAAGATTTGTCGGTTTGCATGTAGCACAGATTTTGCATTTAGCGATATAGCTACGTACAGTTTGACGCATCTTCGGCCAGTAATAGAGTTCCGATATACGACGGAAAGTTTTGTAAAAACCAAAATGAGCTGCAGTAGGATGGTCATGAAAAGTGGCCAAAACCTCTGCTCTATTAGGAGTTGGAACGACTATCTTCCAATCCGACATTCCAGTAAGGGCATCCATGGAACTTAAGACATGTTTATACAAAACACCATGTTCAACTTTAAAATCAGGAAATTTACCTGATACATTCTGTACATCATACAACATTTTTCGACACCAGTCATCTGGTTGTAAGGCAGATAAGTCTAACAAATTAATATCGAAAGTTCTAGAGAGTGCATCAGCGACTACTACACCTGAAGCTTTACGATGAACAATTTTATAATCGTATTGTGCCAATTTTAAAATCCACCTAGCCAAACGAGGAGATGGGTTCTTCATACTTTGTAACCACACCAAACTACTATGGTCAGTTATGACCGTAAACGAACGACCTTCAAGAAAATATCTAAAATGTTCAATACCCGTAATTATAGCTAACAACTCTTTTTCAGTTGTAGTATAATTTTTCTGGGCTTTATTTAATTTCTTGCTGGTGTAGGCTATAGGGTGTTCTTCTCCATCAACAATTTGATAGAGTACCCCACCAGATGCTGTGTTTGAGCAATCTGTCATCAGATAAAAAGGCTTAGTAAAATCTGGGGCTACCATAACAGGAGAATTTGTGAGAGCCTCCTTGATTTTAATGAAAGCTTCATTAGCCTCAGGAGTCCACACAATATTTTGTCCCTTTTTCCGATTTTGAAGTAAATCTGTGATAGGAGACAACAAGGTAGAATAAGACTTGACAAATTTTTTATAATAACCCACCATTCCTAACAATCGACGAACCTGAGTGGTATTTTTAGGCACAGGAAAATCACGAATAGCTGATACCTTATCGGGATCAGTACGAAGACCCTGAGAATCTACAACATATCCTAAAAACTTAATAGACTCACGACAAAAGCTACTTTTATCTAAGTTAATAGTCAAATTTGCGTCTTTTAAACGCTGAAACAACTGCTGCAATACAGAGATATGAGTTTCGAAATCGGGAGTAATGACCAGAATGTCATCAAGATAGTATTGGCAAAATGGATCTAAAGCAGGACCAATTACCAAATCCATTAACCGACACATAGTCTGTGGAGCAGACACAAGACCAAAAGGCATTGTAGTGAATTGGTACAATCCTTTTCCATTGACCGCAAAGGCAGTGAGCTTTTTACTCTCTTCGCTGAGAGGAATCTGTAAAAACGCCTTCTTCAAGTCAATAGATGATATGTAGCATTCTGTAACTTACTCAGGATGATATCTATACGAGGTATAGGATACGCATCTCTGTTCATAGTTATACTGTTAAGTTTACGTCCGTCAAAACAGACACGAAAAGTCCCATCTTTCTTTTTTGTCAGCCACAAAGGACTACAAAAAGAAGAAGTACTGGGCTCAATAATACCTAACTTAAGCATTTCATCTACCTCCTTAACTAGGCTTTCATGCCAGGCTTGAGGCAAGGGATATTGATATTGCCTGAAGGGCTTGGACGAACCCACATCAATGTGATGTTCGATGAGATGAGTTCTACCCAACTTATTTTTCGAAGATATAGAAGAGAATGATTTGATGACATTATTTAACTTTTCTAATTCATGAGCATTAAGTCGACTCATATCTTTAACCGCATTGACACAAGAGATATTAAATGAAGAAACAGATAAGGAAAATTCAGGAAAATTTAACTCACTATTAAAAGTTTTCAGAAAATCCATACCTAGAATGACTGAATTCTTAACTGACGGAATAACAAAGAATGTAATCATTCTTTTACAAAAACTAACACAAATCTCAGTAGTGAATTGACCTAAAATTGGTTGAACTTGACCATCAGCTGTAGTCACTTGCAAACTTTGATCTATTCCTATTTTTACATTGGAATTCTGGAGAAATTCCATACCGAGAGAACCTAAAATAGAGATATTGGACCCTGTGTCCAGTAAAGCTAAACAAGAATGTCCTAAGATAGAGATTTCAAGATATGGACGATTATCCTTGTTTTTTCGAACCAACAATGAGTTTATATCTAAGTCAACAAACGAAGACAAGGGATTACACGAAGAAACTACAGAAGAATTACGGTGCTGGTGCTCAACTAACGTTGTCCTCTCTTCGGTTGGTATTTGCCGTTCTGTGGTCTTTTGTCTTTCGGTGGAGGGTGAGATGTTTGGCTTGTGGAAGCTTGGGCATCCAGACTCGAGAAACTGGTTCCTTGGTTTTGAGGAGTTTGGACAGTGTTTGTATTCCCTGTATTTTGACGAGGAGTAGGAGCCAGGGCCAACCCACCCCTTCTGTCGTTTCCCGAACAGAATTGGCATTCAAATTTGCGTACACCTTGACGTCCACATCCATAACAAAACCGAATTCTAGGTTCAGAACATTCGTAGTAACCATGTCCTGATTGACGATAATTCCAACAGGTAAGCTTCGAATTGAAAGAAGCGACATTATCAGACCGAGAATAATTTGGTCTACCCGAATAGGACGAATCAGGATTTCTAAAATTCTGCCGAATAGGAGCTCTAGACACGCTGTCAGAAGACCATGACAAAACTTCCTCCAGCTTCTTACATTTTTCAGTAAGATCAGCAATCGAGGGAATATCTGTAAGTGCCAGACTAGAATGGTACGATGGCAACAAGTTTTTCTTAATAATCCTGACAATATGAGGTTCAGAAAGAGGAGTCTCCAGACGTTTACACAGACTAACAATCTCGTTAATAAATATAGTTACCTTCTCCTGCGGAGCTTGTTTTCGAGACTTAATTTCATCAAGAAGATTGTCCTCATAGTTATAAGGAAGAAAATCTGATCTGAGTTTGGCAACTAACTCTTGCCAAGAGGCAAAACTACCTCGGTTATTGAGGTACCAAGTAAAAGCTGGGTCTTTAAATAAATCGGCAGCAGAAGAGTAACACTCTTCCTCACTGTTACCACGTGCTATACGCAGACATTCTACCTTCTCTAAGAAACTAACAACGTTCTCATTATCTTGACCTGAAAAATGCACACCCCATTTATGAATAGGAGCAGACTTAACAAAAGGAAACGAGTTGACTGGAACACTAGCATCATGAGGAGTTGACTGTGCCTGTGGAATCACTTTACCATCAAGTTCACCTTCCAGAATCAAAACCCTGAAATTAAGAGACCTCTTCACTTCGTCCTCTTCCTCTGTTGTAGCTTCTAACAGATGGATTCTAGCTGCAACATGACCTAACCGAGAAGTATAACGAGCATAGGCAGTATCACTAGAAGAACCAACAAAAGAATTAATTTTGACCACCAGATCTGCAAGAGTAACCTCTATTTCGGCAATCTCATCCTTAAAATTAAGATGGGAAGCTGACAAAACAGCGAAACTCCGATTGGATGAAGTTTGCTTCAATGTACCACGCAACACTACCCTTTTCCTTTCCACCGTTGTCAAAGATGGATCGTTTAAGTGACGGACTCTCAACTCATACTCTAATTCAGGAGCTAACAGATGCTCTACCTTGAACGCAGACATATTACACAACAGAAATATATGAGAGAATGAGTAAAAGTAGGTAAAGTTTAACTTACTCTCTGTCCTCAAATTAATATTCTGAAGGGATACCTATACCAGTAATGTTTAATTGTTTTGGTCCAGTTATGAAATCCAATGAAATATACTGCTACAACACCCTAAGGAACCTAAAATTTCAAAACTGTTATTTCGAGGCAGTGACTCAACTTATTGACTACTCCGGACTTGTAAAATATGTGAAATAGTTAACTTTAGTTATTTAAATTTTTAATTAATTTATTATTAATCTAAAATTGTTATTTAATCGATCAAAAACAAAGCAATTTATTCAGTCTACACAGTATATAGCAAAACAAGTCAATTTAAGATATAGATATAAGGTAATGTCCAAAAAAAAATTGAAAAACAAAACTAAACGTTAAAATGAAAATCTAAAAGCACAACCAGTGAAAACCACAACAACCCAAGATCAAAATCAAAGTTAAAGGAGATATATATATATATATATATATATATATATATATATATATATATATATATATATATATATATATATATATATATATATATTTAAGGCAGAAGTGGAAAAGAAGCCACACGTTGGGTCTAGCCAATTGACACGCTCAATCCTCCGGGAGTATTGGATTTTAGGAAGTGTAAGACTTCCAAATTCCAGAAGAACTGGAAGAGAGGTGATGAAAATACTAAAAATAGGGCTAAGCTCAGAGGAACAAAGTTAAATGGCCAAAGAGACACTTAATCTCAAGTGAGTGTTCGGGCTAGCTTCAATGCACTGGATTGTGGCTTTAAAGATATAAACAACAATAACAAGAGATAATGAGCTAATGAGACAAGAAAGAAATGAGACCTGGTAATATCAAACGTGATACAACTGAAGAAAGTCACTGGGAATAAATTTATAGAAAGAGAACAATAAGAAGAGAAAAGAAGGGCGCCAACTCAACGATAGTTGAGATTTTGAAGTAACAAATGAATCTGGAGATAATACTCTGAAATACAAAAATACTAAATAATAATCTTGTTTTGCTATGTTATATACTGGTTAGTAGAACTGAAATAAAACTCAAAATAGTAACAATAAATATATTTATAAAAAAGGTATATAGGTATATGTGTATAAACAATTTACATATAATGCAAAGCCAAATAACAGTGGTAGTGGATGGTGTACACATACAGTGGGACCTAATAGTCCTCAACAAACGAATAATCACTACCACTGGCCAAATAAAGTATAAAATGTCAGTAAACAACAAGAATAGTCCGTATTGTAGCCAAAGTCTTAACACAAAAAGGTAGTAATTTAACTTAAATAGTTCTACTAATATGAGATACTAATGACAATATTGTAAAGATATCAAACTTGATAAGTCTATACAATTATTATATTACATCCAAAAAAAGAGTCTTCAATACTCTTTATATAATGTTTAAAAAAAACCACATGAAATTTATTTCCCTTCCCAAAATCAAAATTGTATTATATCAAAAATGTATTCTATTAAAAAAAATATATATATATATATATTAAATCAACAAGTGAGTTCGGTCAGACTCTTGAAATCCTAACTAAAACCTAATAACACATGAAGTGTCCTTTTCCCTCCCCAAATATTTTATAATTAAATTATCAAAAAAAAATGTTCACCTTGTCATATGCATATGAAGAGGGTATACTACTAAATAGGAAGTAACAAAAGTTAAACAATTAAATAGATAGTAACAAAAAAAAATTACACAGTCAAACAACTTATCTTTACAGCCCCATAAGTCCATAGGAAAATTCCTCTTGGCACGGTTACATCAGTTTGTGGCTGTAAGGACAAATCCTGGGCACAAAGCCACAACCAGTCACTGGTCTCTGGGTGACAGCAAAATCCACGGGTTACATACACAAGTTGCTAACTATGTATCTAAGGATTCTGTTACTAGTATCCTTGAGGGAATATTCTCAAGAGAATACTCTCAAGTGAAGTGACGGAATCTAAAATGATTATTTAATTTAATAAATATGTAATTTAATAGGTGTAGCAGCATGGATTGACTGCACCAAAACAAAACATCAAAACATTAGGTATTAGGTTAAGTCAACATCATGTCAAATTTATGAAGTTACTTTCGTAGGCATGGCAAGCTTGCGCCATGAAAAGAACATGCGCAGAATATAGAAGGCTGTCCACATTTGTAGAACCTTTTATATTCCACCAAAAAAGTTAGGTAAAACAAAAAACCAAAAAAAACTTAATGGTAACGACATGGAATAAAACAGAATTTAAGTTTAACTATATAAAAAAAAAATGACCTTCTGTTCTTTGCAAGTAAATCAAGGAAATTTTATATTTAAATTATTTCGGAACTCAAAAATAAATCTCTAAAGAAATACTAAATACAATGATAAATTTGATTATATGATAAGGAGATAATACGTATGAAATGATTTACTTACATGGAGCTGCAGCACGCCAAAAAAATCTTCCTTTTATGTGGAACTCTTATAAATGAATATTGATTTTATTATACAAATTACTTATTTATATTATTATTAATGAATTATGTTCTTCCCCAAATTATCTTCCTTGCTCTAATTCCGTCACTTTGAAGGTGAACAATTTCACCGGTTGACGTGGCTGCGTATGAGTTCTGACCAAAACTGATCGTTCGGCTTCCGCATAAAATCGATCTTCCTTTCAAAGCGATAACAGCGCGGGGGTGAAGGAATGTCGATTTAAAAATCGATCACAGGCGGGTTATAAGAAAATTTCTAAAGGGGTTAATCAGTAGCGTAAACGCTACAGTATATATTGAGCATTCACTGGGTAAGCTATAATGATGATGGTAATTTTTATTTTCGTGGAACATTGCATAGTCTTTTGCACTTTTGCATCTTTTGACCCATCAGTAAAAATGTACTAATAATTTGTCCATTTTTCTTTAATAATTATATCAAACCTATTTGGGAGTAAATGTGAATTTAAGTAACATATCCTAACTTTTCTAGAAAATAGTGTTTTGGCCATTTCACCATAGTAGGGCGGAATTTGACTTTTATAGAGAATATCGTTGTATTTTACAGTACTTACATAGCTTTCTACCAAAGGTATAGATTTTTTAGTTCTCCAGTACCTATGGGTAAGGTCTAAAACTGATAGCTCATTAAGATCTTGAAGGTATTTACAATTTTTGGACATAATTCGGACTGTAAATTTGTCGCTGAGGAATTGGCGGCGTAAATGCAATGGAGGTTCCACCGCTTCATTTTCCATTATTTGGACTGGAGTGGATTTTAAATAACCTAGGCATAATCTCAGGCATTTATTTTTTTGAACTTCAAGTTTGTTTAGATGTGTATTGGCCGCTGATCCAAATAAATGACAGTTATAGTCGAAAATCGGCCTAATCATGTTACGGTAAAACATCAAAGCAATATTTGGGTCTGCTCCCCAATTTGTTTTACAGAAAGCTCTTAAAATGTTTATTGAGTTTTCCGATTTTTTAACAATTTGATGAATGTGATCTTTCCATAACAATTTCCTGTCTAGATACATACCAAGATACTTAATACAGTTTTTTATAGGGAAATTAAATTTTCCCACATTAAGATTGCCTTGTGGAAATCTATGTTTTTGTGAAAAATAGCACACTTCAGTTTTTGTGTCAGAAATTGATAATCCTATTTCTTCATAGTACTGACTTACGATTTCTAATGTGAGTTTTAAATTTTCCTCACAGGTACTTAACAATTTTCCTGCTGTATATAAAACAACATCATCAGCATATTGAAGAATATTTGTATGGTTGGGTATACTAACTTCAAGATCTATGTTATACAGGATATATAAAATCGGGCTTAAAATACTCCCCTGTGGCAATCCAATGTTAGTTAGTCGGGGGTATGAAAATTCCTCATTATTAATTTTTAAAAAAGTTAGTCTGTTAGAATATAAAGATTTTAAAAAGAGAGCAAATGATCTAGGGATTCCGATATACAACATTTTTTGGTAAAGAATGTCTAAATTGACATTATCAAAAGCAGCAGAAATGTCAAGGAACGCAGCTGCTGTAGACTTATTTGATGTAAAATGAAGCTGAATTGAAGTAACTAGAGCTGTAGTTGCATCTTGAGTGGACCTAGACTTGCGAAAACCATATTGGGAACTTGGAAGTATACCATCGTGTTCTAGCCAATGTTCAAATCTATTTTTAATTATTCTTTCAAACGTTTTTAAAAGACATGGAGATAAGGATATAGGTCGGTAAGAACTTGGATCACGTTCTGGTCTGCCAGGTTTTTTAATGGGAATTACCAGATACTCTTTCCAACTATTTGGTACTGGTGTCTTATTTGTCCAAATATTGTTGAAAATGTTTACTAGTGAAATTTTATATTCTATAGGTAAGTTGTATAATAGCGAATATGACACATTGTCAATACCTGGAGAAGTATTATTTCTTTGTTCAAGGGCACGATGCAATTCCCATAAATGAAAATTCTCGTCAAAATTGTGGTTTTGTCTGGGTACTGTTTGGATATGTTTTTGTACAGTGTCGTCATTTGGAACCCATGCCGGGGCAATTTTTCAATGGAATTCCTGCAACTATGTATCTTCTGGATCAATAGCGTGTGTTGGCTTGTTTGCGGTTTTTAAAACAATTAACTTTTCGCCAGACATCTTTTATTGGTGTTCTTGAGCTTAGACTTTCGCAAAAATCAACCCAATTCTTCTTTTTCTTCTGTTTGAAGATTTTTTTTGCAATAGCATCTAGTCGTTTAAACTCCATTAGGTTTTGGAGCGTTGGATTCTGTTTATAATTTATAAACGCATGTTTTCTATTTTCAGCTGCTAATTGACAATGATTATTCCACCATGGTTTCGGAATATGACCTTTGTTTTTTTCTTTAATGGAAGAATGTTTTGGGATAGCGACGTTGGCTGCCTGGTTTATATTTGTTACCAATTCTTTGTAGATTAATGGTATTTTCATTGCTTTCAAAGTGCTGGTATACATCATCCAATTGGCTCTGTTAAAGTTCCATATTCTATGTTTTCTACTGGATCTGTCTTCTGCTACTGAGAAACTTTGCTGCTGGATCTGTGATGAAAAAATAATTGGCAAATGATTGGATCCATAAGGTTCTTGTAAAGTACTCCAAAGAAAATAAGAGGCAATATCTCGGGAACAAATAGTTAAGTCTACAGCAGAAGGTTTATTGGAAATAGCAAGAGTGGGTGACCCGTCGTTTAAATATTCTAAATTACAGTATTCGATAGCATCTAGAAGATCTTTACCTAATCTATCATCAATTTCGCAGCCCCATGCCAAATTGTGTGCGTTAAAATCGCCTCCAATTATAAATGGTTTTGGTATATTTTCTAAAAAAGTGATCCATTGTTGCATTAAAACTTTGTTCCTGGGTTCATTATATAGAAATATTATATGTAAAGGTTTCTTGAAATGTGAAATTTTTATTGAAATACACTTATATGTAAACGAATACGTATTTTGAAAATTTATTTCTTCATATATTATATTGGATTTCAAGAGGATGGCACAACCGCCATATCCATCAGGGCGGTCAGCTCGAACACAATTAAATTCTTTAAAATTATAATATTTTCCCGGTTTGAACCAGGTTTCAGATAATAGAGCTATAGTGATGTCGTTTTAATGAAGTAAATATTCTAAATTCTCTTTATTAGCAACTGCTGAACGACAGTTTCACTGTAATACGTTTATTTTAGTTAAGTCTGCGAATTTGATGCTAGATTTTGGTTAAAATGGTTACTAATTATCTGAATTACATAAGCTTTTGAAATATTAAAATTATTATTTTGTTTAATTGAATTAACAATTGTAAGAACCGAATCTAAAATGACATTTATTATAGAAGAATTTAACTCTTCTGACTGTGAATCTGCAACGTTTAAGTTTTTTTTGGTAGAATTGACTTTTAACTATTCCCTCAGGATGTTTTGGAGGGGAAACTGTAGATACTATTTCTTTTCTAGCTATATCAGTTGGGTCTGAATTATTTGGTTTCTGCCTTTTATTTGGCCTACTGGTGTTTGTGTGAGGATTAAATATAAATTTAGCAAAATTATTTCCCTGGTAGGAAGTAGAAGGTTGTAGATTTTGTGGAGAATTTGTAACATTGTTGGCTGTATTATTCCTAAGAATACTAGCATATGAATTCTTAGGCACTTGTTTATTTGCATCGTAAAAATTAATGTTTGTTAAACCCATAGTCTCTTTTATTAACTTTTGTCGTGTGAATTCTGGGCAATCGCCTAAATTTGTAGTCAAATGATTCCCCTTACAACTGAAACATACTTTTGTGAACTCAACTTTTGTACAATCCTTTGAATTATGAGTTTCTTGGCATCTGTTACATCTTGGCTGACTTCTACATTGATTTCCCAAGTGGCCGTATCTAAGACAGTTAAAGCATAACAAAACTTTCTGTTTATATATTTCAACTTCTTTAATAACCTTATTGATGACTATATATTTAGGTAAAGTTTGCGATTTAAAGGTCACAATACAAGACTTAGTAGGGACATATTCGACAATTTTTTCCTCATTAACAAATTTTTCTACTTTTCGTGTAATTCTTTTAACGTTTGCAATTTCAAATATGCAATGACTATCATATTGTTTAATTCTATTTTTAATATACTCTTCCGACAAATCTGTGTCTATATCACTAATAACTCATTGTCTGTGTAAAATAAATTTTGGAATATACAGATCTAAATTATTTGAACGAAATATTTCTAGAGTTTTATTTTTGATGAGGTTGTTAGCAGTTTTATAATCTTTACATTTGACTCTAATTCTATTTCGGCCAATGCCGTCTATACTTGAAATCATATTGTCTGCTTCAGGAAAGTTAGATAAAATAATTTCACCAATCTTTAAAGTATTAAGTTTACCTCTAAATTCAGTAGAGCTGTTCTCGATATATACATGATATGGGCCTAGATCATTACTATTGAATAAAAATGCTTGACTTACCTGTTTTGTTACTTTTTGTTGTGTGTCATTCAGAAGGGTTGTATTTGCATTATTCATCAAATTTATTGGTGTTGGAGTACTTACAGAAAAATCCATTTCGGCATCACTTTGATTATCGAATATATTTTCAGACCTACCTGGTCTTGAGGGTTTTTTGGGGTCAGGGGGTCTCCCCCCGCTATTGACACTCATACGGTAGGTATTTCAATAAACGATATTGTTGTTAGCCAACGCCCCAAATTTCACAATTTAAAGCACAATATTAATTGTAAATTATTGCACGTCTAATTTCTATGTATACTACTACGGAACTGTATTTAATACTGTTTAAATCTCTAAAAATTTGTAAGGAACTTCAAAAAGCGTCTTTTAAGTTTTGAAGTATGATTAGTTAAAATTACAGTTATTTTTTATTTTTTTATTTGTTGTTATTTTTTTTTTATTTTCTGTTGGTTATTTTTTATAAATTTTATTTGAAACAAATTGTTTTCTTTTGTGGGTCGTTATCTCGTTACGTTATCGTTATCAAAGTTAAAATTCTTAAAAAAATTTACTCAATCAGAAAACCTAACTAGACATGTAATAAGTAAAAACAGACACATAGGTAGGTAATAAAGTTAAACCTGTAAACCTAATTTATCCATTATAAATCCCAACTAGATATGTAATTAGTAAAAACAAACTAGTACACACGCATAAGTTACTACCAAGACACTAACTACTTGTTTTTGCCAGAAAGGCTCTTGTGGCACTTAGAATTACAAAAACCGCTTGATTTTTTACATTTGCAGCGTTGTGAATTGCATTGGCCACTACAATTATTGCAGTGATGGAATCCTTGACCTCCTTATTTCGAATTTTACGGGCGCATTCTCTAAGACTTATCTCAGTATCAGGTACTTCATTGACTGAAATAAGTGTTTCCTTGGAGGTGGTAAAATGGTTTCTTGTATAAAATTGGTTTAAGATACCATGCTTGGTGCCTAGCTTATATAGTCTTTTATGTTAAACAGAAATAATAATGGCAATATTATTTCGGCCAATCTGCCTTAGGTTTCTCAACTTCTATAATTCGCACTCTAATATTTGACCTACTTTTGCAAAAGCAAATCTATCATTAGAATGTTTAAGCATTCTGTCAGCTTGTTTTACAAGTGACTGTTGTGCAATATCTTAAATCTCTTGAATTTATCAATTGCATTACCATCTTCTTTGTCTCCCTCATTTTCTTCAACTCCAATACTGTTGAAGTTGTTACAAATATGTTCAATTTCGCTGTTAGTGTTACTCATATCTTCAATGTTCGCTAACTATTGATATCCACATTAACCGGGTGCTTTGCTTCATCATCAGCGTCATCAGACTGACCTGCTAATGTTGCTTCTAAATATTCTTTGCATCTGATTTCGGAAAAAGTACTAGCAGCTAAGGATGTTGTAACATTTTTTTATAATTAAAATATGAAATTATTTTTAATCCCTTTACCCCGGTTGCAGATACGCCCACTGTCGTAGTCGCAAGTGCGTTGTTAAATTTTATTGGAAACTACCGAAAGATTACGGAAGAATCTATCTACTTATTTAAAGACGCCGGTTTGTTTAATACTTAGTTAATCCTTTTATTGCTAAAAAACTGAAAAATAATTGGGGTTTGCCTAGTAAAAAATTTTTGTAACGGCATCCGTTTTCAAGATACAGGTCGTTGAAGAAAAAAAAATTACTCATTTTTTACGATTTTGCCAAAACTACTGGCAACATTGTAATGAAATTTTATACGAATATGTTTTGGAAGCTGATACATCCCATGAATTTGTTTTTATATCTGATTCTCATAGACGGCGCTAGTTACACGGATCGTACTAAGTATTAGTCAATATAACTTTTTTAAGAGTATAATTATTAATCAAAATTTCAAGTAAACTTAATCACTCAATTTTACACGAAAAAGGTACTCTTAGTAAAAGTCGATACTGTATACCGTTTTCGGAATATTTTGATTTGAAAATTATGAAGTAATAATTGATGCTGTTATAAAATAGTTAGTAATTAAACAAAACTTACAAGTAGAAAATGAAATTAATGACTAAGAACATAAAATAAAATTCAATTATAGTAAGTGTCCAAAATGCCCTCCCTTTTCGCGAATACACAAGTCTATTATTTTTTCTAAAGATTCCATTAACCTTCTAAACGGTAGGGGATTAGCTATGATGTCATTAAATTGACGTTGAATTCTTTCTTTCAATTCTTGGCGTGAATTTACCTCTGTAGCATAGACTTCTTCCTTAATATACGACCAGCTTCGTAGTCCAAAGGGTTAAAATCGCATGAATGAGGAGGCCAATGAATCGGAGCTTCTGCACCTCTACAAATCCATCGATTCGGAAAATGATTACACAACCAATTACGACACCTTCTATCAAAGTGTGGTGGAGCTCCATCGTGCATAAAAAATAAAGATCTTCGCTCCTTTAGCGTTAAATCTTCTAAAATCTCGAATAAGGAATTGTTTAAAAAATCAAGATACATATCACCATTTAAATTTCCAGGTAGAATGTGATAACTTATTAATTTGTTACCTAAAGTTGCTACCCAAACATTAACTTTAAATGAGTGTTGGTAATGTGACCCTTTTGACTCGTTGATTCTCATCACACCAGTAGTGTGCATTATGGGAGTTAAACATACCTTGTCGAGTAAAGGTGGCCTCGTCCGTAAAAAGAATGCGTTTTAAAAAATTTGGATCGTGGGCTGTCCTTTGTTACAATGTTTCACAAAAACCACTCTAATCAGTAGATCATCTGGTTGGACTTGTCTGTAATGATAAGGATGTAATTGCTGTTCTTTCAGTAACCGCCAAGTACTTGAAGAAGAAGTATTTGTTTGTCTTGCTATATTCCTTACGCTAACTGTTGGATCTTGATCAAGTAAATTTAAAATATTATTTTCTATATTAATTGTTCTTGTTGTTCTTGGTCTACCAGAATTTATTTTATTTGGTCTCCTATTTCCAGTTTCTCGACAACGTCGTTCAACGGCTCTAAATGTTTTTTTACTTGGTAAGGTCCTCATAGAAATCTTTTCTGCATAACGTATCACAGCCACACTAGAACATCCTAAACATTCGCCTAAGGTTAATAACATGTCAGTGTATTCAACATTTGAGTAAATTTTGATTTGATTTTACAAATAACAAGATTTCAAAACTCTAATTATTGTTGATTTATTGTCATAACAATCAATAAATATCAGATTTCCATGGCAAACTTGGAGAAAATAGAGGTATACCTATTATAACTTTATCATTTCTACCAACATCAATTATAACTTCACAATTTTCAAATCAAAATATTCCAAAAACGGTACACAGTATCGAGTTTTACCAAGAGTACCTTTTTCGTGTAAAATTGAATGATGTTTAAGTTTACTTAAAATTTTGATTAATAATTATACTATTAAAACAGTTATATTGACTAGTACTTAGTACAATCCGTGTAACTAGCGTCCTCTATGAGAATCAGATATAAAAACAAATTCATGGGATGTATCAGCTTCCAAAACATATTCGTATAAAATTTCATTGCAATGTTGCCAGTAGTTTCGGCAAAATCGTAAAAAATGCGTAAAATTTTTTTTTTCGTCAACGCCCTGTATCTTGAAAACGGATGGCGTTACAAACATTTTTTACCAAGCAAACCTCAATTAGTTTTTACCTACCCTAGAGAGGGGGTTGCCTTTTTTAGATACACCCTGTACATTTGAGTTTTTTTAATCTAATACCATATTAGATTAAATATTGGTAACTACTTTTAATTTAAATAACTTCAGTGCTTAATATAAGTAAAGTATATTAGCTCTACTGTAGTGTAGCAGTAATCGAGAATTACTGTACGTTATCATAACCATAGTATCTTCAATTATCTAGGCGAATCTATGTCGACCATCTCATCACCTGTAGTTAGGGTTAACTACCAATGTAACAATTGACCTAAAATAACATTTAATATTTTCTTACGAACTTTTAATCAACTTTAAGAACTTCTAATAAAACATAATTACGAACCTTTAATTCTCCGTTAATCATTAAACAACAGTGCGAATAGATAATTAACTAAACCCAAGTGCGGGTGGTATAATTTTTATAATCCAGTATTCTTGAAACCCTTTTGTATTCTTGTGAATTTAAATTCAATCAATTTTGTTATTTGCTGTAATTGTTATTTTTTTTTATTTACTGTACCCGTTATCTCGAGATAGGCCCATAACCAGCAAAGAGAGACTTTCTTTAATCCACTTTAGTGAATATTTTTAAATAGCATTAGATTCTCTTCGCTGATAATATAATTTGTGTATGATTTCACTATATTCCATTTGTAAAGATATTTCCTTATTATAATACTGTTCATTTCTATATGTATACAACCATTGATCAATTAATGGTGCATTTTTTATGACTTGTGTGTACATTCAGCTGCCTATATCATTGTGGTGTTGAATATATTGCTTATGTTTTATGTATGAATTTTATTTGTCGACTCCTAATAAGTTTCCTGATATAACAGTAACTCTGAATATTTGCTAATTATATTTAATTATTATTATACCTTCGACCAGAATACACCTAAAATATTATATAACACCTAATATATTTATTATTTGTTTATGTAGAGTGTTGACCAAATTTATTTAATTATTAACTGTTGATATATTTCCTTGAATTTGGTCTCAGAACCTAAATATATTATCCTCCTTATCTCTTTTCTTTTCTAAGGTTTCTTAATTTTTTCCTTAAACCCCAAAAAGTTGTTACTCTCTGTTTCTTATCTTTGGTAATTTTTCCCATCTATGTTTTTGTTTACTTCTGTATCGTTTCCCATATATCTTATCTTGTCCTATTTCGTCCGTTGGACCAATTCCCGGTTCCAAAAGCTAGTTTCGAACCCACGACTCGCACTCCACCAACCATCTGGCTGCCGTCCGCAGTGTCTCCATTGGTGATTTTTCTAGCACCAACCAAAAAAGGTTTCCGAGTTTACACATATATTTATGCCGCCCAAAGCGTGGGCCTTATATCCTTTTGTTTTTTTGTCCGTTGCCTTTGCGTGTCTTTAACATTTTTATATTATGGCTTCTTTACCTAATAATTTTCTTAGCTTTCTCTATACGTTTATATAACGCCAAGCTACGAGAACTCTGATCATCTTCCCGGTGTTTTATTTCTATTTATTTCTTCTTCTAATTTCTTTATCACTATCTCAGTTAATTCTTCATTTTCTTTTTGCGTTCCGTCTGGTAAACACACTACAAAAGTTTCTTCAGATTTATATATAAATTTTATAATTAAACCAGCTTTGTCTTTGGTGTATTTGCACTATTTTTATATTTTTTTATTATTATTATCGGTAGACTCAAAATAAATATGGATAATAATGAAGTCAATTTTCTTCCTTCAGGGAAAATTAGTTATGAGTTAAAAATCAGGGAAACTGTTACAAGTAGAGAAATAAAAGAAAAGAGGTAAATACTCAAGAGATTGTTAGTAAGGGATAACAAAAATCAATTATCTTTAGATACCTTGGATTTTGATAATGAAAAGACTGCTATTCAATGTACTTCGTTTTGTTAGGTCTTGTAAAATCCGTGGAGCTCAAAAGATATCGACTTTGGCTCCCATGGGTTTAATGGGACGAGAAAAATCCGCTAGGTTCCCTTAGCAAATAATTGCAGTGGATCTTATTGGTCCACTTTCTCGCTCAAAAAGAGGATACACTTTTCTTCTTGTTGTTACTGACTGGTTTTCTAAATTTACGTTGATTCATCCTTTGCGGAAAGCTACAATGCAAAATATCATTAATTATCTCCAGAATGACGTTCTTATGTTCGGACTCCCTCAATTTCTTATATGTGATAACGCCCGAAAGATTAATAATTCTTCGTTAAAGAATTTATGTAATAAGTATAAAGTCCAAAAAATATGGTTTAATGCTGTCTATTTGCCTCAGTGCAAATTTGTTGAACGTAGCAATAAAACCATTGGAACTGCTATAAGGTGTTACATTAAAGATTATTCCGATTGGGATAAAGAAATTCCAAAAATCCGTTAAGCAATAAATACCGCTGGACATGAAGTCACTAAATATACCCCATCTTTCCTTAATTTTGGCAGGTATGTCCCTATTGCCGGTAGCTATTATTCTCAACTCCCGATAATTTGCTATCTACCGTTACTTCAGAGCAATATGCTCTGACGCGATATACAATTTCACGTCGGTGATACAGTTTGGCGACGAAATAAGGTGCTATCAAAAGCCGTCGAGAAGTTTATGGCTAAATTAGCACCCAAATATATATTATGTACGATATTCAAAAAGCTATTTTCCCTCGTATATACATTGAGAAATCCCGATGGTTCAAATGTTGGAAACTGGCATTTTAAAGATTTGAAACCATATCTCGATGATCCTGATAATTCTTTCAAGTGATGATAAATCCGATCAGGATTAGATTGTTCTGTTTACCGTATAATATTATCTACAGTCCTATCTATATATTTATATATGAATGTTAATCTCTTCTATATTCTCTCGTCTACCTCTTTGATTGCCCACCAGAAGTCACATATCTTTGAGTACGGTTACGTGAAAAACCAGCTTACCGATAAGTGTAGCACCTTACCGATAAGTGAAAAATCACTTAAATTATCTTTGAGGAAAACTCATTACATTATGGATAAGTGAAAAATCACTTAAATTACCTTTGAGTAAAGTTTAATTATTTATCTTTGCTCTCTATCTTATCTTATCTTCATATCTATATTATTTAGGTGTGCCACTTAAAATTATCTGTGCGAAAGCTCATTACCTGGTTAGTAAGTAAAAAATCATTTGCTTACTGCACCGTTAAAGTTGTAATAACTTTAATTATGTTATTATACTCTTATTATCTATACAGTGTTTAAAAGCCAAATGGAATAAATTCATTATTTAGGTTACTGTAATCCCGAAAAAAATCCCGAAACACGTCAAATTTAAATTATAACTTGACATTCTTTAATGTAAAAATGCAACCCCTACCTTCAACCCCCTAAGAATGACAGGTACAACCCCCAATTTTTAAAATAGGAAGTATAGGCTTGTGATATATCGTTTGAAAGGTCTTTTCAGTCTCCATTCAAAAATGTTGTCGCTTTCAAGTTTATTAAGATTAATTAACATAAAATAAATTAAAATCATGTGGTTACCGAAATTCGCTAAAATATACTCAAAACTTATTTCCCGTTTAGGTATTGATCATGAAAAAGTGAACAAACACCATAGCAATGTGGTTTTCAGATGGTAACCATTAAAAAGCTTTAAAGAATTTCCGTGGCAACGTTATTTTATTACGCATTAGTAAATTATTTTATTTAAGTTGTCAGTATTTTAATTTAAGTAAAAAGTTTGTTCAATTCAATTCTGAAAAATGGTTAGACTAACGGAAATGCATAAAATAACAGTTTTACAAACGATTGGTTACGGAGATAACACTCGAACACAACATGTAGTAACTCGTCTATTTCATGAGAAATTTCCTAATTTACCGCCTATATTCCAAGTTCCCAAGGAACAATAAGTAAAATAAAGAAGCAGTTTCGCGAGTTTGGTCATGTAAGGCAGATAAAAAAAGCAGCTGCCAATGCACTGAGTAATGAACTCAAATTAGATGTGTTGCTTGAGTTTCAGGAAAATCCACATACATCGAGTAGACAGGCATCCACTACATTCAATGCTAGCCATACATCAATAGTAAACATATTAAAAGAAAATAAATTGCATCCCTATAACATGATACCTACTCAGCTCATGGAAGACGATTTTGATAGGAGAACTTTTTTTGTAAGCAAATGATGGACATGTTGGGTAACAATATTATCCAATTAGAAGACGTTATGTTTTCTGATGAGTGTACTTTTTCACTTAACGTTCATGCTAATCGGCAAAATTGCCACTACTGGGCCACGGAAAATCCTCACTGGATAAGAGAAGAACACACTCAATACCCTCAAAAGGTTAATGTTTGGGCAGGGATTGTAGGAAACAATATCATTGGTTCCTTTTTTATTGAGGGCAACTTGAATGACAACAATTATTTGGCACTACTTTAAAATGATTCATTTCAAACGTTGAAACAGTCATTCCAACGTTGGCAAATTTATATCCTGATCCAGGAAACCCTCAAGTTCCAGCGAATACGATATGGTTTCAGCAGGATGAAGCACCACCACATCACCTGATCTTACATTATTAGATTTCTTTTATGTGGATATGTAAAGAGCCATGTGTACAAAACTAAACCTTCTGATTTAAATGACTTTAAAAAACGAATAACGCTTGCATTTAGGTCATTTCAGATTATGATGTTGCCAAGACGTTCGCGTAAACATTTTGAACATCTACTTCATTAACATTCATAGTTCTTTTTCGTGTTCTACATTTTATTACGTTTCGCATTACAATTTAGTTTTTGATTGTATTGTAGTGAATTTCGGTAACATGATTTTAATTTATATTATCTTAATTAATCATTTAACATTAAACATTTTTGAATGGATAATGAAAAGAACTTTCAAACGATATATCACAAGTCTATACTTCCTATTTTAAAAATTGGGGGTTGTACTTGTCATTCTAAGGGGGTTGAAGGTAGGGGTTGCATTTTTACGTTAAAGAATGTCAGGTTATAATTTAAATTTGACGTATTTCGGGATTTTTTATAAATATGTACAGTAACCTAAATAATGAATTTATTCCATTTCGCTTTTACACAATGTATAGTAGTTATAGTAACTCCTATATTATCTAGTATAAGTTTTTTTGATGTGTATAAAAAAAACTGACACTGTCAATTTGTATTCTGTAAAACTGTAATTTTTCCCATATATCTTTTTGTTTATTTCTGTATCTTTTCTCATATATCTTATCTTATCCTATCTTTACTTATTTCGTCGGTTTGACCCATTCCCGGTTCCAAAAGCTAGTTTCAAACCCACGACTCGCTCTCCACCAACTATCTGGCTGCAGGTCCGCAGTACCCCCATTGGTGACCTTTGTAGCACCATCCAAAAAAGGTTTCCGAGGTTACAATGTTTTTAATCCTACTTTAGTCTTACACCCAAATAGTGCTTCGTATGGACTAACAATAATGTCGGAATTGAATTCAAAGTTGTTTCAGTTTTCAGTCTAAATGTTTGTTTTTGTAGAGCGGAACTTTGTAATAACAGTGGAAACAGTTTTGATGATTGTGCAAAGGCTGGTGCGTCTTCTCGGTGTCCCCCGAATGCTTTTTGGAAGAATTACCTACTCGTCGAAGTATAGATCACATGCCATAAGTCAGTTAAAAAAATATCCGTAAGGAACGCTTACGTCGAGGTTTGGTATTAGGTTATTAAATCATAACCTTATATTATTCCTCAGATTCACTCAATACATTTTTGCGGATTTTTAGTCATAGTTTTTTATTTTCTGTCTCATAGTTAACCAATGAAATAACGCACATTAAATCTTGCGTTCCTTATAAAATAAATAAATAAAAGAAAATAAAAAGTCTTATATTTTTCAAGTTTAAAACAAATTAGAGTTGATAAATAGTAACAAGTCACAAATATTATAATATGTAAAATTAATAAAAAATAAATGCTGTCCCACCAGGAATTTAATTGATCAATATAGGTAGATCTATAGATAGGAAACTAATTTATACGTAATTTATACAAATACGTGTTTTACTTATTCTATTTTTAAAATTACGAATCCAAAAACAGTTATAAATTACTTCATTTTTATGGGAATAATTTTGAAGAAACTCTATCTTTCAGTATTGTATGTATATATAGAAAAAGAACTAACCGACCCTATTGAAGCTGGCAATGGGACAAGACAGGGAGATTCCCTGAGTTCTCTATTATTCAACCTGATTATGAATGAAATAATAAAAAAAGTAAGAACAAAAAAAGATACCAAATGGGAGAAAAACAACTTAAAATATTCTGCTACGCAGACGACGCAATACTACTCTCTCAAAGGGAAGATGATTTACAACGTATGCTGTACCAATTTAATATAACCGCCAGAAAATTTAGCATGTAAATTTCCCCAACAAAGACAAAATGCATGGTTACAATAGCAAATTTACCAAGATGTAAATTGGAGCTAAAAGGTCAGATAATAGAACAAGTGATGGAGTTATATCTAGGCATCATATTATCTAGTAACGGAAAGGTCGAAACCGAAGTTTAGGATTAAGTGAATAGAGCAAAAAGGGCCGCAAGCTGCCTAAATGAAACAATATCATCATTATCCAGCCCCTTGTGTCCACTGCTGGACATAGACCTCCATCATTTCATCTCTGATTCGGGCGACGTGTCCGGCCCAGTTCCATTTCAGTGTGGCAATTCGGGAAATTACATCGGTAACTCCTGTTCTTCGTCTTAAGTCTTCAGTTCTGACTCGGTCACGAAGCGATATACTCAGCATTGATTTTACATTTTACTCTGAGCTACTTGCTGCATCCTAGAACTTGTAGCTGTCAATCTCAAAGTTTCGGCACCATAGGTCATCACAGGCAACACACATGAAAATGATACAATATGGAGAAATAAAAATATCGGGAAAGAAACAAAGGCAGAATTTACAAAACAGTCATCAGACCAATAATGACATACGCGGCAGAAACAAGACCTGATGAACAAGACAAGACAACGAGGGCAAAAAGGATGTTAGAAACAGCAGAGATGAAAACACATAGAAAAATTAATGGTAAGACACTATGGAACAGAGCTAGAAATACAGATATACGACATAGATGCAAGGTGGAGAACATCAAAAACTGGGAAAGAAATAGAAGAGTAGAATGGAACGATCATATAAGCCGAATTACAACCAATAGAGTAGTAAAGACGACAAGAGACGGTTCCCCAATAGGAAGACGATCAGTAGGAAGACCACGAAAACGATGGAATGACAACTTACTGGAGGCATATTGAAAAACAGAGTCATGTCTATATAAGAAGAAGAAGAAGAAGTATTTTATGTTTTTTGAGAATCTTATAATATTTTCAACAATGATTCTACGATTGGCAATCGCCTTTGTTTTTATCCTCCTTCTTACATAAGTCATAAAATTCCGCATTCTCTGTAATATTTCTATCTGAAATACTGTACAATGTTACATTTTTTAGAGCATGCTATTAGTGTTTTAAAAATATTGGTTCCATAATATGTAGAATATGTTGCTTGTTGTATAATAGGGGTATTGCTTCGGTCTATTGGAATTTCGGTACAGTCCAGAATAATTATTTTGTACTGGTGTTCTGAAGTTGTTGCAACATTCAAAAAGTTAATTTTCTTTAAGCAAGTGTAAAGATGTTTAGTCCACTTAACAAATATTGTTCGAACTGTTCGAATGTCTACTGCAAAAAATGCTTTAATCTAGACTAAAACAAATTAAGTCTATACTGAACTAAAATACCACTGAACCTCTAAAAATCATACGAACAAGCTGAATTTTACAGAAAATATCAATTTTAGGACACTAAAAAGATGCAAAAAAGTCTACCAGTTTTATCCCAGGTCTTTCCTCTAAAACTCCCACGTAGAGGGGATAAACGGAAAAAAATCTATTTACCAAGAATCTGTACGCCATAGAAAAAATATTTAAACAAAAATGTAGCTAAGATAATTTTGAACAAAAACGTTTATTAACATTTTTTGTGTTGAATGAACCGTTCTCTCAGAAACAACGATTGAAGTGATCGGCGGTTTTTACTGTCAGTTAAGCGCGCGAAATCAATGCTCAATAAAATTTGTATCAGTTCAACGGTAAGAATTAAATATCTTGTGATCCAAGTATCCTATCGACAAAAATCAAGATGCGTTTTAAATGCAGAGTGCAGATTTCGTATGCAACTTTTGTATTTTATAGCAAATGAACTCAGTTTTTATAAGGGTGTTAAATTAATCAATGTTGCGCGATTTTTGCCATTTTTTTTATGATTCTCATGAGATCAATACGATGTATTCCTTTCATTGATCGACCACTATGCAGTTTCTATAACTAGAACCTAATCTTTAAAACCTATAGCATCACATTTTAGTTATGAGGCTTGGCAACAAATATGAGGCATTTGAAATATAATACAATATGTTTTACTGTTAAAGTTAAATTGTAGCGCTCGCATATTGGACCGTTAAATTTTGAAAAAAGATAAGACTGTGTGAGTCTAGTATGGTCTAATCGTAATCGGTTAACTACATTCTGTTCATAGCAATTCTTGTAAAAAGGTTTAGTTCCTTTAACTGTGGCTTTAATTTGTCGTAGTTTAGACGTTGATATTTGCCATTCGTTATGCCAGACCTCTAAGGTTTTTGCCTTAATAGAAACCTTTAAGTCTTTTTGACCGCACTTTAATATTATTTCTGAGTCTGCACTAGACACTGCACTACGCGCACTTAAGTCTGCTTCTTCATTTCCGGGAATACCCGCATGAGAAGGGATCCACACGAAGTTAACCGTTCTTCCTTTTTCTTGACATGTGTGAAGTTCTGATTTGATCATTTTTTCAATTGGGTATTTAGGATACACTCGTTAAATTGAAGTAATCGAACTCAGAGAATCAGAAAGAATCACCGCGTTGACGATATTGGTATCATTAATAAACTTAATTGCTCGATAAAGATCGAATAAATCGGATGTGTATATGCTACAAGTAAGGAGATAGCTGAAATAGATATTTACTTAAATTTATCACAAAAGCGGCACGAACTCCATTGCTAGATTATGAAACATCTATAAATATTTTC
The DNA here is from genome assembly GCA_918026665.1 of Diabrotica balteata. NCBI lineage: Eukaryota > Metazoa > Arthropoda > Insecta > Coleoptera > Chrysomelidae > Diabrotica > Diabrotica balteata. The sequence continues at coordinate 68,905,161 of OU898282.1, read as the reverse complement.
GAGAAATTTTCATAAGTTTGTAGTATATTTGACAAAATAGTTTTTATTTCTGAAGGACGTATTTCCGACTTATTATATTTGCTCAAATATACATTACACTATGGAATATTGATTGACCAAGGGATATGAGGATCGGTGATGTTTAGATCGAATATGTCAGGAAAAAAAGTTTAATTTCTTGCAATATGTTCTAATTCTTTGATAGTATGGTTTTTTTTTTAGTTTATCATTACAATTAAAAAGTTCGTTATATTTATATGTGAAGGTGTTACTGTAAATAAGTTTTTCTGGATAACAGTATACCGAGGATGAATGTGTTAATGTCAGTTGCATTCGCCTGTGGTAAAGGGATGTCTTACCAAGTTCAGCGTATATTATTAGACCATTATTAGGAATTGTATCTACAGATTGTAAAATAAATTTTCTGGCAGAACAATAAGCGATGCATCCATAATCGAGTGGACTAAACTGAATTAGACTGAATTAGACCTGATTAACGATTTTTATACTGATAATATTGTATTTTGGTCGGAACCTCATTTCCTGTTTGATAATGTTTGTAAAATATTTATTCTCTTATGGCAAGTTAATTGTAATTGCTGTATATGTCCATGTCTGTTTGTTGTCTAAATGCATTCCTAAAAATTTAATATGAGGATCTACTGTTATTGGTTTTTCGTATAACGTAAGATTTGAGGCAGTACTAACATTTGCTGTTTTTGCAAAAACCATGACTCTTGTTTTTGTAGTAAAAAATTTAAAGCCAGTATTCAAAAATCATGTTTCTAGTTTATTGATAAAGCTTTGTAAACATTTTGTCATAATATCTATATTTTTTCCTTTTGTAAATACCACTAAATCATCAGCATAAATCCGTGCTTTGAAAGGTTTTTCTATGTTTTTCAAAACATCGCTATTAGAAAGAGTGTCGGGATAAGAACAGACCCTTGTGGTACTCCATTTGTTAAGCAGTGCGTTTTTGAGCACGAATTGGAAACTCTTACCCGAAAAGTCCAATTGGTTAAAAAATTAAGCAGACGATAAGCAGTTTCCCCGGATATTCCACTTATACATCGTTTTTGGAATTCTGTGTTTTCTGGCAGTATTAAAGGCATTTTTTAAGTCAAAAAATATCGCAGTACATTTTCTATTAGTTGTAAACGATTCCATAATATCGCTTTCGAGTTCTAGAATGTTATCAGCCGTTGATCGATTCTGCCTAAATCCATTTTGTTAAGTAATCAGTAATCGATTTTGTTCCAATGTCCACATTAATCTACTGTTAACGATTTTTTCTAAAAATTTGCACATGGAACAAGTAACTGAGATTGGACTGTATGATTCCACACTATATCGTGATTTTTTTGTCTTTTAAAAGAGGTAGGACGTAGGAATTTGCCCATATTGAAGGAAAATGCTGTTGCGTACATATGAAATTAAATATGTCAAGTAAATGATATTTGGCTGAGTCCAGAAGATGTTTTAGAAATATGGTTGGGATATCATCGGGTCCAGGACAAGAATCTTTAGGGCTTGAAAGTGCTGAATTAAATTCTTGAAATGTAATGCGACTATTTACTGCTACGTTAGGATTTTCATTATTAGGACGAATGTAGGTATCAGATGATGAATTTGAAGAATCTGCACGTGGATTTTTGTCGTTTGAGAGGCTTTCGTAAAAATCCGCTAGAACAATTGCAATATCTTCATCTTTGGATACTATTTTATTTTGTACTTTCAAGTGTTTAACGAAAGTCCTCTGTGGAGTACCTGGTGTTATTTATTTCCGATAGAAACTTGAATTTCTGCTATGAATTTCTTTTAGCTTGCGTTATAGTAAGCTTCGATTTTGCCTTTAATTTTTTAAAACTAATTTTGTTTTGCAGTGTCTTGTGCTTCTTATTATTATTAAAAGCAGATTTACTATTTTGTATGATATCTTCGCATTCTTTAGACCACCACGGTACTGGTTTACGTCCCTGTATTTGTTTTGATTTACCAGTATGCAATATAGCACCTTCTAAAATTATGTCATTGAATGATTTAATGGTCTCGTCAATATCATTGGTTATTTGGGCCCTAGATATGTGACTATCAATATATTGAGAAAATTAATCCCAATCTGCTTTGTTAGTTTTCCACTTTGGACTAAATTCTTGATGTTGCTGCACATAGTTGAGGTTCGTAATAACTATGCGAAAGTGATCACTTCCATATGTAAAGGTCAATACTTCCCAGTCTAAATCTAAGGTTAAGTTAGGATCACATAAAGAAAGATCTAGAACTGATGATTTACCTGTCAATATATTAAATCTAGTAGGGTTGCCATTATTTAAAAAGTTTAGATGAAAATCTTTAATAATGTTCTCTAATATTTGGCCCCTTAAATTTGTATTTTGTGAGCCCCAAATTGTATTATGGCTATTCAGGTCACCTAAAATTATGCGTGGTGTGGGTATTTGCTCAAGAAGTTTGCGAATATCTTCGTAACTAACTTGTATGTTAAGAGGCAAGTAAATATTACAGATGTAGAATGTTCTATGCGGTTCTGAAATCTTTACCGCAATGGCTCCGAGATCTGTTATGAGTGGAAATGATTCATGGTCTATTGAATTTTTTACCAATATTGCCACTACTCCGCTAGCGCGATTGGTGTTCGTTCTACCGTTTCGAAAACAGTTGAATTGTTTTGGTTTAAGAACAAAATTTTGGAATACATTTAATTTGTAGAATACTTTTAAAATTTGTTTTTGATACATATTTCATTCCTCTACAAATAGTTTCTTATGACTTTTGATGTAAAATAATTAGGGAAGTAGGAATTCAACCATTTAGAATTTCCCGTTGACTTTTCTATTGCCCGATAGACGATCCACGGAATCGTGGATTCCGTGGATCGTCTACCATAGCATAGGGAATATGCCACAATTTAACTTTACAATAAGTGTAATTTAACATTTTGATCTCCACTTCGGAAATCGTTTTATATAAATAACATTTTATAATTTCTTATTTTAAGTACGATTTTTGAATTAAAAATCTAAACATCAAACTTAGCTTATCTTAAAGTCACATTGTACCTTATTCCCATTAAAAATAATAAACTGCATTATGACGCCACAATAAAAAAGTTCAAACAAAATTATTTGGCAACGTCGCGTCTTGGGCGTTGAGATTTCCAAGTACAAATATGACATCTTCTTTGGGTATTTTTTCTATCTTCTCTTCGACCTTATCATAAAAGATTTCTTTTTCGTCTGCATTGCTTGTTTCTGTGGGGGCGTATAAATTCAAGACTGATATATTAAATGGTTTGCTGTTGACTCTAACATAGGCCATCCTTTCGCATATTGGCTTGAAATTTTTAATTTTCTCTCTTAGGTGACTAAGTATCATGAATCCCACGCCTTTTTGCCCTTGCTTCTTTCCTCCTGAATATAACATTGTAAAGTCTTGTTTGTCAATCTGTCCCTGTCCCTCCCAGCGTAATTCTTGCAGTGCTGCAATATCTATTTTACACTTTTTGAGTTCCTTTCCTATTTCTAGCATTTTTCCTGGGGCTAGCATAGTTCTTATGTTCCATGTGCTTATTTTCACCTCTTTATTTTTTTTGTTCTGTTGTCTTCGTCCTTTATTTTGTTTTCTTGTCCATTTTTCTTTATTTCACTTTTGTTGTGCCCGGGTTTATCTGCAGTTATTTCCTGTTTCTTTGCCTCGTCCGTCAACGAATAATGTATCCTCTCATCCCTTGCTAGTTTTTTGAACCAGCTCCATGATGGTCCTCCAGCTGGTTGGTGTTTCTATTCCATCTCCTTTCTAGACCATGTATTATAAGTTTGTTGGCTTTAATTTGGACACGTTTACCTTTCTTTATTTCATCTTTTGCTATTCTTCGTATTTCCCTCTGTATTTGTACTTCCTCTGTCGTTAGATCATTGTTTATATATATTTTTTCTTTTTTCACTTCTTTAAGTTTACTTTGGTTTTCCATAATTTTTGTTTTTTCTTCTTTGTTTGGCAATCTGACTAAACATGTTTTATCTCCTAGTTTCACTGCTTCATCTATATTTACAGTAATATTTAGCTCTTTTGTCATAAAATTTTCTATCACTTGTTTTAGTATTCTTCTATCTCCAGTTTCTATTGTCATTCCCTGTATTATCACATTATTTTCTTTTCTTATTCTATCCAGCCTTTCAAGGCGTCCTTTTGTCTCATTCAGATCCTTTTTGATTTGTTCATTTTCTTTCCAGATTTTACTATTCTCTTGTTTTAGTTCTGCTAGTTCAGTTTTGAGTTCCCTCATTTCTTCTCTGTATTGTTTTTGTTCCGTTTTTACTTCTTTTATATAAGTTTTTAATTCTTGTAACTCTATTGTTAAATTTATCATATTTAGTATTTGATCTATTTTGTTTTCATCTTTGTGACTTTTAATTGAACTTCTTTGTACTTTTTTACTTTGACCAAATAATAGTTCCTCTTCTTCTCTATGTCTTTTCCGATTGTCATCGGATGTATTATCATCTGAATCCATATTTCTGCTGCTACTACTCGCGATAGAGCTAACCTCCCCACTCAACGCGTCGAAGGAAGATAGTTCTCTCAAGTAGTAGCTTGTAGTAATTTATTTTCTCGTTTTCTTCCTGGATAAATTAATTTTTAATTAAAATAATTGTCAGATACTTTGAAACGGTTTGATGTGGCAACGCCCACCTCTAGCTTTTAAAACTGATATATAGTGTTAATTGCCTGGGCCGGTTTTGTTTTTAGTTTTTTGTGTTGAGAGTAAATAAAATTTCCTTCGCCTTCCTAAATTTATCGAGGTTATGCACTTACCTCTCTTCCAATGTCTTTGCTATAATTACCCTTAACACTTTTATTCTTGTATTACACACTGCACGCAAAATCAGCAAAATTATCGACTCACAATAACCAAAAATTGAAATTATTATGGAGCAGAATTTACACACATCTATTCCTTACACTAGAGATGGAAGAACCATAACTTTATAATTTTATAATTTCTTATTTTAAGTACGATTTTGGAACTAAAAATCTAAACATCAAAATTAGCTTATTTTAAAGTCACATTGTACCTTATTCCCATTAAAAATAATAAACTGCATTATGACGCCACAATAAAAAAGCTTCAAACAAAATTATTTGGCAACGTCGCGTCTTGCGTCGTCAAAGTACGGACCGTGGTAACAAGTAGAGGTGGGTCGTTGACGTTTTTATAGTTAACGCAACTGAACCGATTTTCGAAAACAAGTATCTAGTCGATTTTTTAACAGTAGTTTCAAGTAAGAGAGTACCTGTATAAACAAACATAATGGCTATTATCGTTTATGTGTATATTTATTGAAGTGAAAGAAACTAATGAAGGATATATTTATTATAACTTGCAAAATAAACTAAACAATACAAATAGTAAATCGTACTTACATTAAACCAGATTTTGAACATGTGTTCACATTTACAATATTTTATCAATATAGTGGTAAAGTTAGGATATACATGGCGATGGTTTTTCCACCACTGTGATGGACTCTCGATACAGGTGTACGTTTAGAAGAGTCATGTCCAATTAATTGATCAACAATACACCTTGACTTAAGTTATCTTTATCGGTTTCTTTTTTTGTACCGGTTGATTTTCAATGGTACAATCTTCTTTTTCTTTAATTATATAAGTAACCAGCTTCTTAATTCTTTCTTTTGTTTTTTTAGCTTCATTTGTATCAGAAAATGCCTGAGTAGATGTATATTGTAGATGTATAATTATTCTCATTCTCAGACACGGAAATGCAAAAACTATCCATTCGTTCCCAGCAACTACATATGTGGCTTAAAAAGTTTGTTTTTAGACAAACATTGCAGCAAATGAAATGCAATATCTAGTAACATGTTGAGTGGCATTTAACACTGCTTGCTATTATTATGGAACATAAAAAAGTCATGGTCAATGTCTCCAGTTATAGCAAGCACAGAGCATGGGCGTACTAAGATATATTTTCATTTAATAAACCTTTTAACCAATCAATTTATGTATTCATATTTTTTAAGACAACATTTTTTAAAATAGCCATATATAATAAGGTTCGTATACGTTGTTTCTGTCTAATCAAACTTATTGAAAATTTATTTAATAGAATTTGTTAGCTATACTTTTATTATAATCGCTTGCATGCATTTTTTCAATTATTTGGGTATGCTTCAAAAATAATCTTTATGACTCAGATATTTATAAAGTGTCCATATTTTTAAATAATTGTCAGAAATACTAAAACTAGGCAAAACTGTTTTTCCTTAATAACAAATGTGATAAAACAAGAAAGAGTAACACATGATATTGAATAGTGTGGGAATTCATTTCTTGGATGCAAATTGGTAGAAAAAAGTTGTCGTAAAACATAATTAAAAACTTTAACTGAACCCCCAGACATACTGTGAGAAGATAACAAACACAGTTGGTGGTATTTTTTGTAAAAAATTAAGAGACTATGCAGAAACATAAAATGTACAGACTGTGAGAGTAAAAGTCATATGGATGGTATTTTTTGGAAAAAAACCTCGTCTTTACAGCCTTATATACTTATCGAACCCACAGCGATATCGACCCATTGATTTGGAAGAGTCTTTATCAATGACTATAAATCCATATCTGTCTTTCCAGCAGAATGAGCATAAATCTTTAAACTGTGGGAAAGTCATATCAATGTTTACGTGATCATCAAAGATATGTTTTAAATTTGTAAAGTCCTGTTGAAAAACTACGAGTAAATTAGAATTATCTCTAATTAATTGTTTTGAAATTGCACTATATGTTTGACATAAATAAAAGCAATCCAAGTGTTTATGTCTTCCGTAACAATAATAATTCTGTATAATTTTTTGATTACGGGATGGAATATCATCAAAAATAACTACTGAATTCTGTTTGTTTAATATCATCTGGAGGTGGTACATTGAATGAGTCATTATATTCTTGATAACCAATTTCCTTTATAGGCTCAATTAATCTTCGTAAGTACGTATACTTTGGTTGATACAACGATTTGGAATATAAATAAATATTTTCAAATCTAAGACCATTTGGATGTTCAATTAAAGACAATAGTACGTTAGTCTTGCCGCACCCTTTTGGTCCAACAATTAAAAAGATTGACTCCATTAAAAAGATAACCATGTTTCACCTGAAGTTCTTTGGTAATATCATCGTGGTTTGTAATGGGAAGAGAGAGTTTTTGTGGTTCAATTTTCATTGTAAAAAATGAGTTAAAAACTTTCGGGTATATATAGCCCCAACACCTATATATATATATATATATATATATATATATATATATATATATATATATATATATATATATATATATATATATATATATATATATATATATATATATATATATATACAGGGTGGTGAATCGGCAAACGGGCCATAGGAAACTCAATGGTAAATTCTAAATTGTTGAATTCCTGCTTCCCTAATTATTTTACACCAAAAGTCATGGGAAACTATTTGTAGAGGACTCAAATATGTATCGAAAACAACTGTTAAAATTATTCTACGACTTAAACGTATTCCAAAATTTTGCTAAAATATAATACATTTTTCTGTGAAAAAAATGTGTATTACGTGTTGCGTTTTGTCGTATTATTGTTTCTGATATTTGACAATATTTAAATCAATTATATTATATTTATCTATGATTTAAATGACCAAAATTTCGTGATTTATTGTTTAACAAAAATTAAGTTGATTAAAAAATGTACTCAGTTGAGGAGAAAAAAGCAATAATAAAAATGTTTTATTCATGTTTTATTATAACATTTGTTATAGTTTTATGTTTAGAAATAATCATATATTATTATTAGGAATAAAGATCACAGTAACAGTATATTGGAATTAATTGAATTGTTGTATAACTTAACATGGAATTAAATTTTAGTGAATTAGAATATCTTACGGTAAATAAAGATCCGGTAGTGGCAGGAAAACGTTCGTGCTATTGCCTGAATACAACATTATGCGATTTTTCGTCAACTGAGTACATTTCATTATATTGATCGATTTGTAAACAATATAATTTATTGTTCACAAAGTAATAATGTTCAGTAGTAGTAGTATTTAGTAAAATTCATTGTTTATAAAATAATTATAAAATAAAAAAATTGACAATTCAAATTGTCAAACATCTGACATTAATATGATAAAACACAAACGTCCTAATATATATTCTTGCATTACGTGTGGCCTAACTTTTAGGGGTGGTCTGAAAAATGTATCACATTTTTTCAAAATTTTGAAGTACATTTGATTCGTAGAACGGTTTTAACATTTGTTTTTAATTCAGAATTTAGTCCTCTACAAATAGTTTTTTATGACTTTTGATCTAAAATAATTAGGGAAGCAGCAATTTAACAATTTAAAATTTCCCATTGAGTTTCCTATGGTCCGTTTGACGATTCACCACCCGGTATATATATATATATATATATATATATATATATATATATATATATATATATATATATATATATATATATATATAAGAGGCAGACTATGAAAATAAAACAAACTACAAAAAGAAAAGGCTGTGGGTTATTAAACTCACTCATTAACAAACTTCCTCTAGAGCTACATCTTCCAGGATATTCATATTGCGGACCAGGAACTCGTTTACAAGAAAGATTGAAGCAAGGGGATAAGGGAATCAATAAATTAGACGAAGCTTGTAAACAGCACGATATTAAATACTCTAAAAATACTGATTTATCAACCAGACACGAAGCGGATAAGATTTTAGAAAACAAAGCTTGGGATATTGTAAAATCAAAAAATACCCCATTTGGAGAAAAAGCAGCCGCTTGGTTTGTTACAACAGCTATGAAAGGAAAACGTAAATTGGGAATGGGCCTTAAACGCAAAAAAGGCGGTTCCATTCGTAAAAAGACAAATAAAAAAAACGAGTAATTAAAACACCTAAAAAAAGAGGATTTTTACCACTACTTTTACCCTTATTAAGCGCGCTTGGAACTGTTGGGGGGATGGGTGCGGGAATTTACAAGGCTATTGGAGATGCAAAAGCTAATCGAATGAGTCTTGAAGAACAAAAACGTCATCATCTTGCCATGGAACAGAAAGGCAAAGGATTGTATTTAAGACCGTATAAAGGGTATGGATTATATTTAAAACCTTACTCAAAAAACTAAACCTTCCTCATCACGCTTTAACAAATACAGATATAATAAAGTATGGCAAAACATTACCATATTTTAGAGGTGTATTCATGAGACATACGTTACCTAAAAATATTCATAAAAACGAATGTGGTGTTATAAATTTAGATTCAAGGAGTGGTGATGGAACACACTGGGTAGCTTATGTAAAATCTAAATCTCAAGTAATTTACTTTGATTCATATGGAGATTTACCAGCACCACAAAATGTAATAAAATATTTTTTAAGTAAAGGTGAAGTACAGATATATTACAACTACGACAAAATCCAAAACGATTCATACAAGTGCGGTCATTACTCACTAGATTTTCTAATCAACTACTATAAATAGCTACCAATGTTATATGTTTACGTAAAATGTCTTTAAACTTTACGCTTACTGGAAGCTCTTCAAATCTGAGCTATAATTTTAATCCTCCGATTTATCTTGAAGATGAATTTGACTATGAAATTGGTCTAACCAGTTTCTATAGTTTTAATACTATTCCAAATGCTGATGAAAGCAATAACGTTTTTCTCTGGAATTTCAAAAATTTTACCCATACCTACAAGCTACCCAAGGGGTCTTATGAATTGGATGATATTACAAAGCTTATGCAAAAAAACATGAAAAAGATTGATAATGATGCGACTTTAGAAATTACTCCACAGGTATCAACTTCCAAAGTTGTTATTAAGAGTAATAGAGAAATTTCATTCCTACCCAAAAATTCCATTGGGAAATTGTTTGGTTTTAAATCTCGACAACTAGTTCCAAACCGAACACATATTTCAGATAAACCGGTGGAAATATGGGGAGCAAACACCCTGTGTGTTGATTATAACATCGCTTCAGGATGCTATTTAAATGGAAACCCTGTCCACTTGATTCACCAATTTTTTCCAATCGTTCCGATTGGGTATAAAATAGTGGATGCTCCTCAAAATATTTTGTATTATCCAGTTGGTGTCAAGACAATCACCAACCTTACAGTAAAAATTATTAACCAAGCAGGTAAACTAATTGACTTTGTAGGAGAAGAAGTTACGGTAAATCTACATCTTAGAAAACGTATATAATGGTTCTAGTTTTTTCTCACATACCAAAAACATATATAAGGAGATTACCTTCTAAAATAATAACATCATCTAATCGTCGTTTCTTACAATCGTTAGGATTTAAAGTCCTGGTATAATGGAAATTCTTCATGTTACTGGTCAACCTTTTAATGACAACACTATTGAAGAATATCAGTTTCATACAATATCAACCATACATTCCTGGAAAGTTGGGATATAACGACGTATTCCTATTCAAGATCTAGATGCATTTACATACCCCGCAAATAGTTATCTTTATATCGAAAGACGTTTACTCACACATGATAATAACACACCAACAAAATTAAAATTTATTAATAATAGTATAGCTTTCATGTTTCGTGAACTACGTTACGAACTAAATGGGGTGGTAGTTGACTCAGTCCGTGATGTAGGATTAGTATCCAGTATTAAAAACTATCTTAGTCTCAACGAAAACCAAAGCTTGCAATTGGAAAACGCTGGTTGGTTTCCAAAAATAGTAGAATGGAAACCAATAATGAAGTCCCTAAAAATAGTGTGTTAGTGGATTCAAATGGAAATTTTAACGTGTGCATACCTTTAAGACTCCTATCAGGATTCTTTGAAGATTTCAGGAAAATTATTATGAACATGAAACAAGAATTAATACTTATTAGATCAAATGATGATATTGATGCTGTAGTCAGCATAGATGAAAGCGAACGACCAAAAATTGATATAAGTAAATTATATTGGGAGGTTCCACATATAACACCGAGTATACGAGAACAGATACGACTTAACAAGATTTCACATACAAATCAAGAACTACCTATCAAATTTCGCTCTTGGCAAATTATTGAATATCCTGCTCTAAACAACTCTACCCGCCATACGTGGTCTGTGCGCACTAGTACAAAAATAGAAACACCTCGTCACATCATTGTTGCTTTCCAAAATAACAGAAAATCGAAATTAACAAAAGATATGAGTAAATTTGATCATTGCTCTTTAAAAAATATTAAAGTATTTTTAAATTCTGAAAGATATCCCTATAATGATTAACAATTAGATTTTAAAACAAATAGATTTGCGAAACTTTATGAAATGTTTGGCAATTTCCAAGAAAGTTATTATCATATGGTGCTGAATCAACCAATATTTAATCCTTATGATTTTAAAATGATTGCACCACTGATACATATTGACTGCTCTCGACAAAAAGAAGTAATTCAATCAGGATCTGTGGTGTTACGTATAGAATTTGAGACAGATGAGCCAACGACCTCTGATATGTCCGCTTATTGTCTGATATTACATGAAAAAGAATTTACATATAATCCCTTAACTAAAATAGTAAAACAATTATAAAAAAATATGATTATTATTAGATGGACAGGTTGGCTTTTTAACATATTTTTATAATAAGATAGGTATTAAAATTTAATTACATCTAATCAGAGACATTTTCGTATGAGGATAGACGTACATTATGTATGAAGATGTATAGGTAGCTATAGCATTATATGTGAACCTCTCTCATGCGGATGACTAAAAATTGTTTTATATATGCAAGTTAGATACCATACAAAGACAGACTTTAACATGTGCCTAATAATAGACGTACAAGGTTTTAACATCGAGAAAAATAAATTTATCGTGAAAGAGTTGGCGACTTATGATGGCAAAAAAATTAGTCATTATTTTTTTAAACCTCCATATCCATTAAGGTTGCTGAATCCAGAGTTCCATAAACAACAAACATAAGTTCATGATATTATTCGATACTTGACAAGTAATGTCGATATCGTTTATGTCAAAGGAAGAGAAAAGGCTCAATATATAAGAAAGTATAGTTTAGTACCAGTTTTAGAGTTTGATGAACAACCAGCCTTGGAGATAATTGAGCCGAAATGTCCATACCATTTAAATAATAATAGTGTATGTGCCTTATCTAATGTATTTTACTTATACAATAATTTTATTATGCAATAAAGATTTTTTTCTTACTGTAATAATCAGAGGCGACTCCGCTGTCACCAATGTAAATGAATAAAGAATGGGAGCGTTATGTGAAGTTATGGAAAACGCTGTCACCAAATGAAATACACAATAGATCCTCATGGGATGCTACCCTGCGAGCGGCTGCAAGGAATACTGGTCACACTGGTCTGGAGGGCTGGCTCGTCTTCGTGGATTTACGAGAAGATAAGGGATTTCGGGATAGGGGTAAGGACTCCTAGGTCTCAGGTCCTGTAAAGAGTAGAGGTTATGGGCTTACTTTTGAAGCCGGAGATATGCATACGCCGAATCTCGTGTTCTCCTAGTCTCTAGTGAGTCGGACGAAAGGAACATTAAAAAAAACCAAATTAGAGTCAACAATATATTGAATCTACCCTGAAGTTACTAATACAATCGTTAACACGTTATTCTGCGCGTCGGGAGACGATGTAGCAAGATAGTGAAGAGTTGACAGTGGTACTAATATAATTACACAGGTTAGTATAAGAAATCTGTTACCTTATGTGTATATTAGGGCTTCAACCACGACACGTTCAGTCTTCTGGAACTCGGTCAGTTGAGGGTTGCGAACTTTCGAGCTGCCACAATAACCGGACTACACGCGAACTCTGCCAGATGATACCCGGCCTCCGGAGAATCACCGATTGTCTCGCGTACTGTTCGCGTACTGGACGCTATCGCGTCCGAGCCACGGTGGCCCGCTATTACTGACTGCCCATTACTAGCTACTCGTACCCGACGCTATCGCGCCGAGAGTACCCGGGGCGGCAATTGATGCCTGGACGCCCGCCGTCTCACTACTGACTGACTGACTACTGACTACTGACTTGGCTGTCCCCGTTTTCTAGTTTTTATCGAATGGTGTCCTCATTGACCGGTTATAGTCCAAGGTTGTGTTTTCGTTGAATTGTGGGTCCTATATTGCATTACAATAACAGTTTTTTGTTTGACGTGCTTTTCTATGTTTAAACAATTAACAAACAATGCAATAACTAGGTCAATTTATTTGTGGGATTTAAAAATGAAAATTTTACTGTAATAATTATCCCTTATTTGATTTGGAATATATAATAATTATCTCGAATAATTATTATCTTTTCTATGCTACTTAACCATTTAATTCAACTTCTCACTCACTTGCTACGCTTACATTACATTACATGTTTTATTTAAGCAATAAAAATACCTTATTAAAAAATAATACTTTAATAAATGATTATTACATTCAAACAATATAATTGTTATTTAAATTTTCCAATGCAAACCTACATAAATGACAACTGGATTGAGCAGGCGCGAATCCTTCTAGCTCTGTTCTCCATTCGGGGCGATTGAAGTGCATAAAACACGGAATTCTAGTCTGTACTTCAAAATCCTGAACCACTTCGATGGGTAATTTATCCCAGGACCGAAGTATTTCATGTGGTGTCACATATTTTCTAATGTACGGTATGGTAAAGTTTTCCAATTCTGTTTTTGTAAACATGTACAACGGTTTTTGTGGGTGTTGATTCATTACAATTCTTTTCTGACAACATTCCATTATTGTTAAAACGGTTAATGTTTTTAAACACCAAGTCTATCCACTTTTGCTTCTCGACTTTAGAAACAAAAAATAGTCTATTTTCTTCTTCCGGTGAATAAACTCTTCCACTACGCAAGCGCATCACTTATACTAAGTCGTGAAAAGTTTTTAAACATACAAAGTTTATTTTGATATTCACTTTTTAATTGGTTAATACGTCTCTGTAACTCTTTAACATTCCTTGTTTTTTCGTAAAATAAAATATCGCGTTTTATTCTTTTTATATCTGTACAAAACTGCTCAACTCGTTCACGAAACCTTCTTGAGCGCATACTGTTTACAGTAATCAGCTTTCAGTACTCTTATATCCTCTCTACTCTCATTGACACCGGATGGTGATGTGTTGAGATGCACTCCCCCCACTCCTAATGATATAGTAACACTAGACTGTTCCGCGTCAGGTCTACTAAACTTTATTAGCTGAAAGTCCTCCACTCAAACTAATTCACATACTGATAGTGTAGTTTTCTGTTCAAATACAAGATACGAGAGGAACATGTCGTATAAATATTGTGATAATCTGAATGATCAATTTAGTGGTGACGAGTGGGAAACATTTTTAAGACCTCCTTTTTATATTGTACGACAAAAAAATTTATCTTATTTGTCGTAAAATGTCTGGAACTAGACTTATTCCAATAAACCTAATATTTAAGGGGTGGAAATTGGTGTTTGAATTTTGTAAATTTTGTAGTGAGACTAGACCTATGGGATTATCTTATCGAAGAGTTGGTTATCGTGATGGGTTAATGGAATCTCCACCACATAAATGGGACCCCCCACTCCCTTTATTAGATTTACTATAAATAGGTGCTCAAAATCTGTATAGAGATTATTAAGATGATACCATTAGACTTTATTGTTTTACAAGCAATTCTAAGTAATCTGCTTTTAATCCAACAACCCATCAATATTAGGGAAGTTTTTGTGTGCTTTGACAGTAATGGAACACTAAATGAAACATGGCCTGAGACGTGGTCAAGAATGAAATCATATCCAGGAAACAATTTTTTACCAACTTTACAAGCTGAAATACCACTAAACAGCACTAAATATAAATTGCGTTTTAGATATATGAGTGGTAGAAGCAGTGACTCCAAATGGTTGGAACTTTATAACGAAAGACCTAAGAAGGATACAGTTATATCTACAATATTTTATTATATAGTTTTATGTTCGACTTTTTCAATAATTACGGTATTAATAGAATTGTTTAAGGTTTTAAATAAAAAAATTTGTTTATATATATGCGTTTTATTAATACAAATAAATTTACAATTATTTTACACAATTTACACGTATGAATCATATTGAAAAGAATCAACCTGAAAAAATTCTTCAAGAGGGATCTTTTCTAAATCGGCCAAGTCCGGGGTATGTAGCAGCTCATTTCCAAACATAATAAGATCATCTATAGTACCATTATGTGAACCAATTAAAAAATGCCCCCACGCAAGAGTTTTACGTCACCGTTTATTACATAGCGTTTGTCATCCTTAGAAGATAGTGCCACTTTATTTCTAAGTTCCGTATATATGGTATGTAAATTAGACACAAATACATACATTTTTCTAAAGATTACACCACCTTTTTTTACTAATAGTACATAATCACTCATTTGCAACTGTGTTTTGGTTACGTGTTTTGAAATGCCTTTTGCTTTTTGTATTATTTTATTTGCTTTTATGCAATAAGCTTTAGCACCTGTACCATAAAAACGTTTAATGGGTGTAAATGAAAATTCATCTTTCATTTTTTCTAGTATTGAAGGTGTTTTGGGTATCCCGTGAATATTATCAGTTGGATAGTTGGAGGTGTCGAAATGTTCTATATTTCTTTTCATGTCCTCATAGAAATTAGAGGTATATATTTCCATAATCAGGGAGTCTGTGTCTGTGTATAACAAGTTTGCAGCTTCTCCATACTTCTTTTTGATATATCCATAATAAAAATCATATATCACTGTTTTTGATAAATCTAAAATTGTAAATCCAACATAGAGAGGTTTATCCTAAACTATTTTGGTTTTACCTAAATGAACCGCAACCAAATTTTCATTAAACACAGAACAAGACTTGAATTTTGGTTTCGAGATAAGTGCCCTGGCTCCCAACGAATTTGTTTTGGTTTCCCAGCGAGTACAAAGGCGGATATCCTTTCTTTTTTCAACATTCTCCAAAGTTTTTCCGAATATCGCATTATTCAGCAATTTAAAGAGATCCCGCTCAAACTCGTTTTTGGCTTTGTTTCTAAGTGATGTGTTTAGGTCAATATATTTTTTTAGCCATGGTGATTGCGAAAACTCTAGTATACGATGAATCCTTTTTAGTACCAGACCATACTTACGACACTGTTTAAGAGTGCGATAATGGATAATGTATTTAGTTTTATTGTTGAGATTTGGTATAAGTTTAGGATATTTGCTTCCTGGTGGTACCATGCTTTCGGGGCAGAATGGCATGTCATTATGTGCAGAATGTAAATGAGCTGGATATTCCAAATCCACTTCCAACACATACCCTTTATCCGCATCATCCTCCACCGAAAAACAGTTAAAATTTTCAGCATTGGTTACCCATTTAAAATTTCCATATGGAAGATATTGACACATGGCCGCACCATATAAATTTGTAGCATCTAGATACATGATGTAAGACTCGGGTTGTTGTGGATCATAGTTGGTAGATATCGATTATTTGCCACGGCTTCTCTTTTGCTACATTGTGCCACTCCTCCTTTTACTCCTTTTTTTAAAAAGTGTACCATGTCGACATCGGTAAGAAGCTCTAGTTCAATTTTGGTGTATCTTAACATAGCATCCCAACTTAATGCAGGAGCAGTTATGTAGTGACAAGGATCCAAATTGTATTCTTTGTGACATACTTATCTAAAATTTTCAAACACGTCAGCCAATAATAAGACATCTGATATTAGATACAACATAGCATAATCACTCATATATTTACAATCAAATGTATTCCACACATCAATTGCTCTTGCATAATCTTCATCAGAAATGTGTTTGTTAGTTAGAATATTGTAGAAATTTTCTTTAGGTGGTAGTGTTTTTTCTTTAAGTGTGTCAAATCCATCCATATATGAATAAGGAAACACACCCTTGTGTCTCACAAGTTCAAAGAGTTTAGTATCTGGGAAATACTTTCTAATTTCTCTACACTGCTCCGAGTCTAAAGTTGTGCTCAGAATATCCCGAGATTTTGCCAAAAATCTAAATGAATCAACAAATCTCAGAGTTATGTATTTATGTGGACCCTTTTTCGACTCTTCTACGAGTATTTTTTTAGAAATTGTAATATATTTTTCTTTGGTCTGTGCAATTACTAGCACTTGTTCACCAGTTGTTGAAAGCTCTTTAACAAAAAGATGACAATCATAATTACTCATATTGTGAAAAAACACAGGTATTGTATTTGAGAGTTTGTAATTTATATTACATGAATTATGAGCGGGTCCAAGATATTTTGAAGTTAAATGATGATGATCTCTTACCTTATGATTAAAATTACACAAATAACATTCGTTAGCGCTTTCATGTTTTTCAATTTCTTCTTTTGTTAACGGTGACATTGGTTTAATATGTTTAAGGTGATTGTTGTATAGTTCATGTACCAAATCATCCAATTTCTGGATAAACACTTTGGGGGCATCCTTTCCTTCATATTTTATTAGTTTTGAGAGTGAATCGTCATAGCTGCATTTAAGATAAAATGCAAATGAATATGCTTGGTGTTCAGCTGTTTTAACGAAATATGAATTTCCACTTAAAGGTTCGGTACAGTCTATGGGCTTTAGCAAACTTTCAAAGTCCGCATAGATCACAAATGACACTGGTAACATTTTTTGAAGGTTGATAAATTTCAGTATATTTTCTGGTCCTATTTCACCAAGTTTATTAATTTTAGGTTGTGTTGTGGGAAGTTTTGTGTAAATGTATAAACAGTCGCTCTTTTGGTGATTATTTAGCTTTTCTTCGCTAACAAAGAATTGTAGACATTCATCACGTAAGTATCCTTTTCGATGGTTTTTTGTTTTTTGACTTTTTACAAGTCTCGACATGTCTAAAATCAGACAATAATGACTTTGTGTATCATTTGTGATAAGCAAAAGGTTTACATGAGTGGCATGGCGATTACTTGTAAAATATAGTGGCCCAACTATTTCATATTGCCGTTTATTAGTTACGAAATTAGATTCTAGCCCATAAACATTTACTGAAATATTATTAAGAGTTTCAAACTTTTTAATGTCTTTTAGTTTCATCGGAAAGTCAATACCTTCAAAATTCAATAAAGTATCGTATGGTGGATACGATTCTGGTTTGGTTGGGTTACCAGCGGCAGGAAAAACAGCTGCCATAACACTCCACGCAAAACACTTATTATCTTTGTTTTCTATATTTAAAATAGCGTGTTTTCTTGCTAAAGGTGTTGGGAGACGAATATACGTTGATGCAGAAATACTACTAAATTTGTTGATGTTAACATCTAAAAACATTATTTCCTGTAATACCCAATTTGAATCTTTTTCTTGAAATTCTGAGGCGTGTGTCATCAATGCATCCTTAAAATCATCAAAGGCTTCATCCAGTTCAGTGCTAATAGATATAATTTTATTGCATGTGTTCATGGACTTGATATCTGATAGATTGATGTCAGGTTTTAAATAAATAGCAAATATTTCAAAATTTACTTTAATCGTATTGTGCTGATGTAGATATTCACTCAAGATTCTTAAAACTTTGGGTTTAACATCTTTTAAAAATCCATAATAATCCAGCTTTTTATCACTATTAAAACGATAAGATGCAATTCTGTTTTTAAACGCATGTGTCAATTTTGAAATAGTGCTATCTATCACTTCCAATCCCCATTATGGTCATTATGACTATTCACATTTCTGTATTTACATGTTTTCATATGTCGCGATAAGTTATCCGAGCGCGAAAACGATTTATTGCACATACTACACGTATTCATGATTCCCGATAAACTACTGAGGAGCCCCCACGAATTTGCCTTAAATATGTTATGTGAATATTCACCCCTCCATGTTATATTTAGACGATGTTAATCGAATGGTATTTTTAGACCGGATATTGTCTAGTCACACGAGATGCTCAGGTCGATGACCTTCAGCTATTTTTAGATATAGGTCATTAACCTTAAGTTATTTTTAGACCGGATATTGTCTAGACTCACGAGATGGCCAGGTCGCTGACCTTCAGCTATTTTTAGATATAGGTCATTAAGATTAAGTTATTTTTAGACCGGATATTGTCTAGACATATAAGATAACCAGGTCACTGACCTTTAGCTATTTTTAGATATATGTCATTAACCTTAAGTTATTTTTAGACCGGATATTGTCTAGACACAAGATGGCCAGGTCAGTGACTTTTAGATATTTTTAAATATAGGTCATTAACCTTAAGTTATTTTTAGACCGGATATTGTCTAGACTAACGGATATCCAGTTAATTGACCCTTGAGCTATTTTTATATATAGGTCATTAACCTTAAGTTATTTTTAGACCGGATATTGTCAAGACTGCCAGCTGTCTCTCCTCCTCATTTTGGGGGTACAATATACATCTACTTACCTGCACTTTAAATCGTGAATCCATAAATGTACATAATGACAATGTGCCACTCTGTTTTATCCCTCTAAATCTTTCTGCTAAACCAAATATTAGTAATTGTACTACTTCGGATACTATGGATGTAAGGTTACCGTTTCCTAAAATTTTATTGCAAGATTCTTGCAGGCAGCGTACCATAACAATCACTGAACTGTCCTTCAAGTATTTTTGGCCACTCATTGTACTTGTTATGTCTTAAAAAGTCCGTAATATTTGGAAAAAAAACTACCTTTCTCAATGTAATGTATAATCTCCTAAGAAAAATTTTAACCATAAATTGACGACAAAATTCGACGGATACCAGTCGAAAAACAAGCTGGTTTAAGAAAGGGATTCAGCACAAGTTACCATTTACCAAGTATGAAAATACTTATAGAACGAACAAATGAATACCACATTTCTCTATATATGGCGTTCATAGATTTCGAAAAGGCTTCCGACAGTGTCGAACATTGGGCAGTGAAAAATTCTTTGATAAACAGCCGAATTGACCACAGAATACGGAACTAATAGCCAATAGATATAAAGAAGCCAAAACAACAATTAAAGTATATGAAGGAACAAAATCAATACAAATAAATAGAGGCGTGAGACAGGGTGACACAATATTACCGAAACTTTTCAATCAGGCTGTGGACAATCGCGACGTCCAGATGTGTAAGAAAATTCTTGGGAGATACTCCAACATACCAAGTCACCTAGGGCTCGATAACACGCAAATAGTCCCACCAGAGCTCAATCCTTTTGATACCGTAGGTATCTGGGATGAGTGAATTTTCCCCTTAGAGGGAGTGTGAACCGTACGGCTAAATCTGGGATAATAATAATAATAATAATATTAATATCTCGGAGTAAAACAGGCGCGGAAAATTGACCATAAACAGATGAAAACTGAACTAACTTCGGAGTTCGTGCGAAGAATAAGACAACTAAATCGGTCATATCTTAATAGTAGAAATTTGTTTAAGGCATTAAATACGTACGCATATTCCGCGCTGAGCTACTCATTTGGTATTATAAAGTGGTCAAAAACGGATATAGAGGATCTTCAGCGGAAAGTAAGAACATTTCTCACAAAGGCGCAAAAACATCATCCACGCAGTGCAGTAGAGAGAACAACATTACCGCGGTATCAAGGAGGAAGAGTACTTATGGATATAGGTGAGCAATTAGATAAACAAATTGCTAATTTAAGATCTTATTTTCAGGTACAGGATGAGACATCTACTTTACATCGAGCAATTTGCGCAGTAGATGACACAACGCCGCTTAAACTGAGGAAACAAGAAATGCGCACAAACCATCTGACTAAGCAAGAAAAAATGCGCACCTGGATGAGCAAACCTCTGCATGGGCGACATCTCAATGAGATCAACCAAGAATATGTCGACAATACAGCGTCGAACTATTGGTTGACATCAGGAAAGATGTTTCCCGAGACTGAACGTTTCCTACTTGCCATTCAGGGTCAGGTTATTTCAACTAAAAATTACCTGAAATATATTGTTTAAGATCCTCAAGTCCAAAATGACAAATGCCGATATGGATGCCAAGCCCAAGAAACCATCCAACATCTTACCGGTGGCTGCCAGGCATTTGTCGGTACTGATTATAAAGAACGCCATGACTCAGTAGGAAAGATTATCCACCAAGAACTAGCTGACAAACTGGGACTTCTCCAAACCGACCATCTTCCTTATTATCAATATGTCCCTGACAGAATGCTTGAAAATGACAACTACAAGCTATACTGGGACCGCACTGTGCTCACAGACCAACCAGTGGCCCATAATAGACCGGATCTCATACTAGTGAATAAAATTACCAGGCAAACAACACTTATTGATGTGGCGATACCTAACACTAACAATTTGCTTGTTAAATACAACGAAAAGATCGCCAAGTATAGAGATCTGGAAATACAAATTAAGATACAATGGAGAATGGAAAGTACCCAGACACTACCTATTGTTCTATCTACTCCTGGTGTTATTTCCAAAAACCTCCTAGCGAACATAAAACAGCTGGGTCTAAATGAACATCTTTATAAGGCCATGCAGAAAGCTGTACTCCTCGCGACCTCCAGATGTGTACGAAAATTTCTGGGAGATACTCCGACATACCAAGTCACCTAGGGCTCGATAACACGGAAAGAGTCCCACCAGAGCTCAATCATTTTGATACCGTAGGTATCTGGGATTAGTGAATTTTCCCCTTAGAGGGAGTGTGAGCCGTATGGCTAAATCTGGGATAATAATAATAATTAATTTTTAAAATCAAGATTCATTTATTACATAGAAATTAAATCTGATAATTCTTTTAAATTCCGCCACTTGAGAGTATTCACTTAAGAATATTCCCTCAAGGATATTAGTAACAGAATTTCTTAAATAGTTAGCAACTCTCGTGGATTTTGCCGTCACTCCGAGCAGATAGACCAGTGACTGGTTTTGTGCCCAGACTCCCCTGGGATTTGTCCTTTACAGCAACAAACTGATTTAGCCGTGCCAAGAGGAGTTTTCCTATAGACTTATAGTGCTGTAAAGATAAGTTGTTTGACTGTCTAACCTTTTTGTTACTTTCTATTTAGTAGTGTACACTTTTCATATGCATATGATCAGGTGAATACATTTTTGATATAATATAATTCTAAAATATCGGGGAGGGAAAATACATTTCATGTTTTTATTAGGTTATTAAATATGACATAAAGAGTCTCACCAGACTCACTTTTTGATATAATACTTTTTTTTAATACAATACATTTTGATATTGGGGAGGAAAATAAATTTCATGTGGTTTTTAAAACATTATATAAGGAATATGTAACAACTCATTTTTTTATCTATGATATAAATGGTACTAGATTTATCAATTTTGATATCCTTACCATACTGTCATTTGTATCTCATTCTAGTAGAACTAAGTTAAATTAAATTACTAACTTTTAGTGTTAAGACTTTGGCTAACATACGGACTATTCTAGGTTTTTACTAATATTTCACACTTTATTTGGCCAGTGGTAGTGACTTTTCGCTTGTTGAGGGGCTATTAGGTCCTATTGTATCCTTACACCACCCACTACCACTGTTATTTAGTTTTGCATTATATGTAAATTGTTAATATATATATATATATACATATATATATATATATATATATATATATATATATATATATATATATATATATATATATATATATATATATGCTGATGTTATATGCATTGTACCAACCGATGTTCCTTATCACGACGATTCCCAGGGTATCAGGTTCCACTTCCAACAACCTGAGCCGATAAGGATCCTTGCAATTGCAGTACCAGCAGAGTCAGCGGGACCCAAGCCTTTTACACGTTCCCACTGAGTCAGCATTTAGTAATATTATAAAACCGCTTGTCGCTCTTAATTCAGTATTCAGTATATTTTTGTAGTTCATTCATTATATTTTATATTTCATTCATTTTACCACGTAACTTGTATTTTGTAATTAATAAATTTTTTAAAAAGTCAAAAAAGTGTTTCGTGATATAAAAAGTGGCGCAGTCGCAGTAGGATCTGGAAACGTTGGCAGAACAAGGAGAACCTAACTGACAACGGTGGATTTCAATCCTTTAATCAGAAAAAGAACCAGAAAACTCCAAAAAGCAGTGCCGCCCTAACTTTGCAGACATCTACGGAAGGAACACCAAGTGAAGCCCCTGGTAGATTAGCTGTCGAGAACAAGACGACTAGATGTTTTTGGAACTAATGTAAGTCTAATACTGAATCATCTCGTATATAATTTTTGTTTGATACTATTTATTACCATATACTGTTCGATATTCCAATATAAAATATTCATTTAATTAATAATTTTATGCCAAATTTGAATATTTTTTGATAATTACTTTAATAATTATAAACTTTTGGCGATTATTCTGTAAATCGTCAACTTTTCTATTTTCATTTTATTAAACGATTACCTGTGTCGATTATTCTGCTAATCACACACTGTCTTAGAAAAATACTTTTCCTATATTTTGACTTATTAGTTTAATATTTACATTTTCGATTTATTATTTTGATATTTACATTTTGTTTTATTATTTGATATTTACATTTTGTTTTATTATTTGATATTTATATTTGATTAATTCTTTTTAATTAATCCATTATCTTATATTTTTATTTCTATTTCGTTTATTGATTTATTAACCACCATGAATGATAACGGCAACGTTTCTCGTCCCGCTTCTCGTAATGAGAACCAGCCTGAAATAGAACCTTACAAATTATCCGAAATATTTTCTATCGTACCCGAATTTGAAGGCGATCAGATATTTCTACACACATTTTTAAATGCTTGTGATTATGCCTGCAATATGTCTACGCGCGATCACAAACAACTATTAGTAATTCACATTAAAAATAAATTACGCGGAAGAGCAGCGCAACTTATAAGTTCAAGAAATCCATTATCGTATCTAGAAATTAAACAGCTTCTTACCTCTCATTTTGGAGACACTAGAGACTTATCTTCTTTGATACAAGATTTACAAAGAGTCAAACAACTGCCAAATGAATCGGCTCTTACATTCCTTAATCGTGTCCAAGTCCTTAATGCAAAAATGCACGCTAATATACAGAAATCTAGCCTCTCTGCTGTAGAAAAACAGGCCCAAATTGTATTAATTGAATCAATGGCGCTAAATACCTTATTAACCGGCCTCGATCCAAAAATCGCTCATATTATTCGTGCTAGTAATCCAAAAGACCTTCTTGAAGCTCAAGTCCGCATCAGACGAGAGTTACAATTATCCTATTTCGAAATACAAAAAATCAATAGATCCAATCCTCCGAAACCCAATCAAAATAATCAACCCATTAGAAGACCAAACCTTCAACCACATAGATGCACATTTTGTGGACGTATGGGCCACTCGTACAATGAATGTCGTTCTCGACAAAATTCCCAAAATAATTCGCATAATTCCAGCAACTCCCATAATTTTAGCAATTCTCGAAATTTTAATAACCATCAAAACTTCAATTATGCTCAAAACAATGGCTTTCAAAGACCAACTTTCAGTTCAAATAATAATTTCCAAAACAATAGACCCAATGACCAACAAAGACCTCAATTCTCACCAAATTAAAATAATTCACAAGTACGCCCTTCTGTAATACATAAGAATCCTAATTTTTCGAACGATAGACACAGAGCTCATTTCGTTAACTGTGAACCTGACTATATTAATGACTATACTTCAGCTTTAAATGAAAGCTACCAATACGAAGATTTCTCTGATAATAATTATTCACCTCCCGATTATTACCAGTCATTTGATCAATCAACCGATTTAATTGATAGCCAAGACTATCAGGATTTTCTCACAGTCCCGAATCAGAACCACCCACCAGACAATATCAGTTCAATGAACGAATCTTTGTCTCAAATACAAAATCAGATACAAACTCTGAATTTGGACGACACGAACCCATCTCTGAACTTTCCAGAACAGACTTTTCTTTAAGCCCTCTTCTTGCTGTAAACTCTAAAAACCTGTACTATATAAAAGACGCATCAAATACGTTTAAATTACTTATCGATACCGGTGCTGGTATCTCTATCTTTAAAGAAAATACCGTGAAAAATTTCAAACCACGTTTTCCCGAACAAATTACTATACAAGGTATTACAGACCAAAAAATTCTTGTCACTGAATCAACTTTAGTCCCGTTTCAAGTGGGAAACCCCCATAAGGTCTTCATTTATAATTTAGATATTGATTTCGATGGAATCTTAGGCCTCGATTTCTTAGAACATTACGAGTGTACGATAGACCTCAAAAACAAACAACTAATTACAAACTTTAAAACATTACCTCTCCACAAAGTAGAAACTAATTCGCGTAACAATGAACCCCCTAATCAAATTAAAATAGATCCCAGATCCGAACAAATATTCAAGTTAAAATGTCATCTGTCGAATACAGATGCAATTTTGCACAGAAAAGAAAAAGAAAAAGTCCATATCCCCAACGCGTTAGTACACGTAAATGAAAAAGGAGAATTTCTGACATCCGTAGTAAACGCAAATGCAATTCCTAAAATTATCGACTTTTCCGATATAGTAATTGAACCCTATCTAAACTACCCTATCCTAAATTTCCAGTTGAACGATAACTTGGAAAATTATTGCTCTGATAAAATTGACCGTACCAACAAAATAAAATCTCGACTTCGAACAGAACATCTTAACGAGGAAGAACAAGAAATAATAACAAATCTTTGCTTAAATTACGAAGACATATTTTACTTAGAAGGAGACAATCTTACTTTCACCAGTGAGATTAAACATCAAATTGAAACTAATAACGCCAAACCCATTTTTACGAAATCATACAGATATCCTCAGGTCCACAAAGAGGAAGTTAAATCTCAAGTAAATAAGATGATCAACGAAGGTATCATCCGGCCTTCTACTTCTCCTTGGTCATCTCCTGTTTGGGTTGTTCCCAAAAAAATGGACTCTTCTGGAGAACAAAAATGGCGAGTAGTAATAGACTACCGCAAGCTCAATGAATGTACCATTGACGATAAATACCCTCTCCCTAATATCTCCGATCTCTTAGACCAGCTTGGAAAATGCCAATATTTCACAACTCTCGATCTTGCCTCCGGATTTCATCAGATTGAAATCGATCCCAAAGATATTCCTAAAACAGCCTTCTCTGTCGAAAACGGACATTATGAATTTACTCGTATGCCTTTTGGACTTAAAAACGCACCGTCCACATTCCAGCGTGTCATGGACAATATTCTTTTAGGTATTTTAAACGAACGATGTCTTGTCTACATGGACGACATTATAGTATACTCTCCTACCATTCACGAGCACATTTCCCGTCTTACCGAAGTCTTTAAACGTCTTCGAAAGGCTAATCTTAAAATCCAGCCTGATAAATGTGAATTTCTCAGAAAAGAGGTGGCGTATCTCGGACACCTCATTACCCAAGATGGCGTCAAGCCTAACCCTTCTAAAGTCGATTGTATTCAACGATTTCCTGAACCGAAAACACCAAAAGAAATAAAATCTTTCCTAGGTCTAGCCGGTTACTATCGTCGTTTTATTCCCAATTTTGCTAAACTCTCTAAACCTCTCACTAGACTACTACAAAAAGACGTTGCTTTTAATTTTGACCCAGATTGCAAGCAAGCTTTTGAAGATTTAAAAAACGCTTTAATTTCTGACCCAATTCTGACCTATCCAAACTTTGAGGAACCATTCGTCCTCACAACAGATGCAAGTGCATTCGCCATCGGCGCTATATTATCCCAAGGCCCCATTGGAAAAGATCTTCCTATAGCATATGCTTCACGTACCCTGTGTAATGCTGAAACACGATATTCGACCATTGAGCGAGAGCTCCTTGCCATCGTATGGGCTGTCAAACATTTCCGACCCTATCTGTTCGGTAGAAAATTCACCCTAGTAACTGATCACCGTCCACTCACCTGGTTATTTTCTATAAAAGACCCTGGAAGCAGACTAGCTAGATGGCGTCTCAAGCTTGAGGAATACAATTATAAAATTATTCATAAACCGGGTAAAACCAACAAAAACGCGGACGCCCTTTCTCGAATTAAAATCAATCATTTTAAAGAATGTGCGAATTTTCATAAGAAAATATCAATATTTGCTTCGAATGATACGGAATCTGACGAAGAGTCAAATGAAATCAATGAAGAAGAAATCAATGAACATTTTAATAGATTTGTCGAACTGTATAAAACTAAATCACTCATTGATTATTCTAAAATTGAAATATCTAATGATCAATTATTAGACAAATCGCATAAGAACATCATCACCTTTCTTAGACAAAATAAAATGGAAGAAATACATCACAAAATATTAGACGACGTCTTTGATGAAACCAATATAGATTTTAACTTATCAAAGATTAACATATTCGGTAGTAAAACCGTCAAAAATCGGAAATATTTTATCATTCCCCTTCCTTTTGATCCCGAAACAGTAGTACAACACCTATTCTATATCGTTTATGTCGCACAAAATGAATTTGACCTATCGCAAATCCATTACGTCGAAAATCAACTCGAATTACCAATTCTAGAAATATTTTCATTTATCTTTGCCGATAAAGAAATAAAACTGAGAATCTGTCAAGATGTTATTAAAACTCCGGAACAGGATGAAATACCCCAAATACTAGATCACTATCACTGTGGCAAAAACAATCTCCATCGGGGTATAAATGAAACTATACGAAGAATAAAAGAAAAGTATAATTGGCAAGGCATCACAAAGGATGTAGAAAATTTTATAAAAAATTGCGAAATCTGTCAAAAAGTAAAGATATGTAGAAAAAACTTAAGTAACCCGTTAGTCATCACCGAAACCCTAAAACACCGTTCGAAAGAATTAACATAGATCTTTTCGAATACCCTACCAGAAATTACGCATTAACTATCCGAGACGAACTCACTAAATTCACACAGGCGTATCCTCTTGAAGACAAAACAGCTAAATCAGTCGTCAATCATCTTATTATCTTTTTCCAACACTATGGCACACCATTACGCATACACTGTGACTATGGACGTGAATTCGACAATGCTTTGATGAAAGATCTTTGTGAATTGTACGACATAAAACTAACCTTCTCAAGTGTGGGCCATCCACAATCTAACGGTTCTATCGAAAGATTTCACGCAACCCTAAGCGAAATGATAAGAGCTAATCAAGCTGAAAATCCCGATGAACATCCGTTCAATGTTCTGCCTTATGCAGTTATTTGCTACAATAACACAAAAAACAAAACCCACGGATTTACACCATACGAACTCATTTTCGGACATACTTCTTTTAGACCACCCGAAATACTTTACAATGAAAAAATCCTTATATCAAAATACGTTAGAGACTTAAGTAATCGTATGCAATATTTCTATAAAGTGGCACGAGCCAAGACGGAAAGACAAAAAGAAAAGGCTAAAGAAAGATTCGATCAACACGTGTCATCAAACCCTCCAGAATATAAAATAGGCGATAAGGTTTACGTCAAGGAATCGCAAATTAAAGATAAATCCCAAAATAAATTTAATGGCCCTTTTGAAATCCAAGAAATTCACGTAAATTCTGCTACTTTATTAAATACCCAAACCAATAGAACAATGAAAGTAAATTTTGATAGATTAAAACCCTATCATGAGTAATTTTCTTTCAGATTCCTTGGACTGATCCCAGTCATCCTCTCCCAGTATGCGTTAACTCCAATCAACAACACTGTTGGAATCTTTTTTCATGAAGAAACCAATCTCAAAATTTCGAACGACAAATGGACCCTCCTTGTATATAAAGACATGCAACCAATCAGAGACGTTATTGACAAAAATGACAAAATCTTAGAAAATTTATTGGATACCATTGAAGAAGATGTACCTCGAATGCTGGCATTTAAATCCGAAGTCCAAACTCACATAAGTCTTCTCAAACAAATCTATAGTTCTGTTAATCTCAAATATACAGAAATAATGGCTGATACGAAACAATATACATTCCGAGAGAAACGTGGACTTATTAACGGAATAGGTTCGATATGGAAATCGATTACCGGCAACTTAGATTCGTCAGATGGCGAATATTTTAATGATTGTATAAATAAAATAACCCGCGATGAATATCAAATCGAAAACTTATTGAAAAATCAAATATCGGTTACAACTTCTGTTATTAAAAACTTTAACGCCACAATCCAGAAATTACAAATAGACGAGGAAACATTCAACAATAATATTAAAGAAATTCGAGAGTCAATAATGGATATCTCTGACCAATTAAAATTCTACCAATCTCAAATCGATATGCTAAACTTTTGTGAATTACTAATGGAAAGCTATTCATTTATCGAAGACTCTTTAAATGAAATAGTAAATGCCATAACCTTTGCTCGATTAAAAATATTGCATAGCTCAATCATAACCCCGTTTGATTTAATTGAATCGCTAAGGCATATATCACAATTATTACAAAAAAATAATCTTCCATTATCAATCTATACTTCAAATCTAGCTCAATATCTCGATATTATCGAATTGCAAGCCTATCAATTAGACACAAGAATTGTATTTGTCTTAAATATTCCTTTAACTGATGCAGAGCAATATACTTTATATCGTATCTATCCAATACCAATACTGGATAATCGAACAGGTCTTCATTCAATATTAACAACAACAAATAAATACATTGCGCGAAATGATGATTCATTGTTATACCTTACAATAAATAGCCTCGAGTCATGCAAAACTTTGCAAGCTCGAACCAAGATCTGTTACAACACACTTCCATACCCAATCGACAGCGATGCCATATGCGAAGCCCAACTTCTGAAACGACAAGAACGCCTTCCCAGAACATGCCAGACTTCCGTAGTATTTGCCTAAGATTACAACGTCCAGAAGATCAACATAAACCTGTGGCTCATAACAGTTTCTGACCCACTGCCTATTACCATCAAATGCGAATCCAGAGACGTCAAATCAGAGATTATTTACACAAACCATGTACTCAAACTACAACCCACGTGCGATGCCTTTATTGGAAGTACAAGAGTACACTCTCAGAAATTAATCGACGTTCATGACAATGTTACATACAGAAGTCGCCCAGTCCAAATTCCATTCAATTGCTGCAAACACTTCCCAGATAAAATCCATCTTCCTGACTTAAAACCACTGAAGCTTAGCAGAATCAATACTGAAGACCTAGAGATAGCCCATCACAAACTCAATCAGTATTCTGAAGAACTCGATAAACTAATCAATGAACCGTTTGTCAACAAACATCTGAGCTGGTTCACCATTTTTACCATAGTTGTCATTGTAACTCTTGTTGTTCTTTATGTTATATGTAAATGCAGATCCAAGAGAAGATACAGGATAGGAATTGGCAATACCAATGACAATGACCATCCGCCCTCTCCACCAAGACACCCAGAGACAGCTTTTACCCGGAATTGGAGGAAAATCCTTCCAAGACGAAGACCCAGTATCCACCTAAGCGACGCCATAGACGAAGAAGAGCAGATCCAACTGAATACCAATAAACAGACAGTCTAAAAGTTGCTGCCACGCATCAACTTTCATCTAAAAGGGGGAGCTGTTATATGCATTGTACCAACCGATGTTCCTTATCACGACGATTCCCAGGGTATCAGGTTCCACTTCCAACAACCTGAGCCGATAAGGATCCTTGCAATTGCAGTACCAGCAGAGTCAGCGGGACCCAAGCCTTTTACACGTTCCCACTGAGTCAGCATTTAGTAATATTATAAAACCGCTTGTCGCTCTTAATTCAGTATTCAGTATATTTTTGTAGTTCATTCATTATATTTTATATTTCATTCATTTTACCACGTAACTTGTATTTTGTAATTAATAAATTTTTTAAAAAGTCAAAAAAGTGTTTCGTGATATAAAATATATATATATATATATATATATATATATATATATATATATATATATATATATATATATATTATATATATATATATATATATATATATAGATATATATATATATATATATATATATATATCTATATATATATATATATATATATATATATACATATATATATATATATATATATATATATATATATATATATATATATATATACACATATATATATGTATATATATATGTATATATATATATATATATATATATATATATATATATATATATATACACGTTTTTATAAATACATTGATTGTTACTATTTTGAGTTTTATTTCAGTTTCTACTAACCAGTATATAATATAGCAAGACAAGATTAGTATTTAGTATTTTGTATTTCAGGTTATTATCTCCAGTATCATTTGTTTCCAGTCATTTGTTACTTCAAAATCTCAACTATCGTTGAGTTGGCACCCTTCTTTCTCTCTTTTTATCATCCTTTTCTATAAATTTATTCCCAGTGACCTTCTTTAGTTGTATCACGTTTGATATTAATAGGTCTCATTTCATTTCTTGTCCCATTAGCTCATTATCCTTGCTATCTGCTTTGTATCTTTAAAGCCACAATTCAGTGCATTAAAGCTAGCCCGAACACTCACTTGAGATTTATTGTCTCTTTGGCCATTTAACTTTGTTCCTCTGAGCTTAGCCATATTTTTAGTATTTTCATCCAATCTCTTTCAGTTCTTCTGAAATTTGAAAGTTCTACACTTCCTAAAATCCAATACTCACAGTGTATTGAGGTTTCAGCCTATGTCCAAAGATGGACTGAAGAAGGCTAATGCGATAGAAGATTTGGGAAAGTTGAGAACAAATAATCCAGTCTTCATTATTTAAATTTGATCTAAGTCTAAGTCTGTATTAACTAATATCAATGTGGAACAGAATGACTCTTCTAACTTGGTCATTCTTTTTAACATGTAACAGGTGAAGTTCTACCTAGTTTCCACGTCTTGGATTGACCGTTTGGGAACTTTTTTATTTGGAACTATGTTTTTATTTTATCTATTTGTAAACGACAGCATTTAAGTGCATCCTCCACCAATATATTTAAAACATCTAAACCCGACTGATTCATAATTTAACTAATTTCAAAAGCGATGTTTTCTGAATTATGGTTTCCAAAAAAATGGCACCAGCCTAATAAAACCGTTTTAAATTCTAAATTTTCGGTTAAATAATGTCCTGTTAATGTGATGTAACTCTCAGTTACTCCAGATGTCCAGAAGTCAGTAGTAATACAGATATTTTCTACTTCTTTAACAACTTGTGATCTACTAGTTTGCTCAGTGTTGATATAAAATTCCTGAAGTAATGAACTTGACAAAGTTTTTCTTTTTGGCGGTTTATATCCAGCCTTTGTATATCCAGAGTCTTTGCATAGGTTTAGTAAATCCATATCTATTTTTTTCTTCTAAACAAATGTTTGTTCTAAACTAATATTTTTATTAATGGAAGTATCCATCACCTTTTGACGCTTGGATGGCGGTGGCAGTATGTTAGTACTTGTAGTAGAAGTAGTCGAAATGGACAGAAATGCTTCTGAAGAAGTTTCAATCATTGCAATATTCAGAAAGTGGACCATAAAAACTGCATCTCCTACAAATGTACAGAATACCTAGTTATTTTATTTTCAACGTCAACCAATTGCCCGACTGCCACTGTCCCGAAAGAGTCGCATGTTATTTTTAGTATTGTAGTAGTCTCTCGGATCAACTAATCGTCCTCCTCAACGTAAAGTGTTCGTTGCTCCTCTGTTTACGTCTACACAAAACGCAGCTTTTTTTAATCGACCATCAACTAATTGGCTTACCAGTGAGAAACCGTAGATTCATAAATGACAAATAATGATTTAAAAGCAGGGATTTTTTGATAAAAATTAATGTAAAATATCAAAAGAAAGAGTTAAGTAGCTGGTTACTTCTATAATTAAAGAAAAAGTTTAATAATCAGGTATAGTCAAAAAATAAGGTATAGTTTCATAGTACTTCCATATACCTATGTACAGAGTGTTCTGAGTTATTTCGAATTTTCTCAAAATATAAAACTTTAAACGAGGACTCATTCTTAATTTATTTAAGCAATTCTAATAAAATTACTCATACATCTAAATAGCTGGATATTGATCGAATGTATTTCATGATTAATTATTAAATATTTATTTACAGGGTGTTCAAAATTTGTAGTTTTATTATTGGATTATTCAATGAGTAATATTCAACGGAAATCGGTTTCAAATATTTATAATTGTTACTTTTGATTTTAAAATCATCATATTGGCATATTGTTATAAACGAAACCAGTTTAGTTGTAAATACATTTTTTGTAAATAAATTAAAATGTTTATGTCTTTGTATTTGTATTCGTTGGGAATAGGATAATTAGTATTAAAATACGATGACAAGAAAATAAAAAAAAATTGTTGAAAATCTGATGTTTTTTAGATTTTCTACGATTCATCAAGTGAAAGGCAACTGCGCAGAGGGTACAGTTTTCAAAAATGACGTAGATATTAACGTTTTGTTTAATTGTTTGTATTATTTTAACTATTAAAATAAGTTTAATATTTAAATAAGATAAAAAGCAAAACATATTTATTTCTTTAAAGTTACAATAAAAAATGCTCCTATAACTTCTTACGTGCTTACGAGCACACACTATTTTTTCGAAAACAATTATACTTCATCTAATTTATTTACCGTTTCACGGCATCCGCGTCATAGGTCGTGAGGTCACATAATATCAACACGAAATATTTAGGCGGTAGGTGTGTTCTTTTTTAGAATCACTTTGCTGAGTACACTGGCATTACAGCCACTAGACAAATTAAATAGAAATAATATTTAAAGATTTCTATTAATGTTTTAATGTTAACTTAAAGAAATACACATTAACATGTTTCATTTAATTTGTATAAATGCATTATAAAGCGTTTTTATGAAGAACATTTGTTCGGAACCGACTGTAACTGTAATCGAACGAAGGTGATATTTTGGCATAAATTGATAACACTTATTTGACAGTTGCGATGTTGACACTTTTTGTACTTTATTATTTTGAATTTTAAAGTGAATACCTCTTGTTTTATATTTTTACCTATTTAATAAAATATGTTCCTTTTAGAACAAAATTAGTGTGTTTTATTGTAAAAATGTCACGTAAGAATTTAAATAGTCGTTGTAAAGAGATGATAATACTTTTACAATAATTATGTGACCTATTTGATTTAAAATGGATTCAGGATTTTTTATACTTTTGGAACTATGTCAACTTCGATCTCTGTCAATGATAATGACGTGCAACCCTAAGTAAATTAGATGGAGTATAAATACATAACAAAACAGAAAAAAATTTAATTAAAAAAATGATAAAAAATGAATATTGAACATAAATAATACAAAATAATCCAAAACTTACTATGAGCAAAAAATGTTCAGGTATGTAACAGATGTGCAAATTACTTCCATTTTGTGGAATACAAGAAGGGATTCTATTTTCAAATGATTTATTCACATTATTTAACATAGCAGGGGTTATTGAAGCAAATGCGTTTGTAATTCTTAATTTCATGTCATCTCTAGTAATAGGAGGTGTAGTATATACAATATTTTTAATATAACCCCATTTTAAAAAATTCATATTGGTTAGTCCTGGTCACCTAGGTGGCCAATTATATGAACCACCTCTACCTATCCATCTGTTTGTAAATTTTCTGTTAAGGTAGTTCCTAACATCACGTGAGAAATGATCAGGAGCTCCGTCCGCTGGAGCCACATTTTTGTTCGTAGGCTAAGTCGAAGGATCTCAAGCAGTGTCCAAAAATCTCGTTTAAAAAAATTTAAGAAATTTGTCCCATTGAGATGTCCGTCAAAAAAATATGGGCCGGTAACGTACCTACTCGCCCATAATGCCGCCCCAAACATTAACACTCCATCGGTGTTGGCGATCAACAGTACGAAATAAATGTTTATTTTCTGTGTCATAATAATGAAAATTATGTCTATTCACTAGACCATTATTATGAAAATTCGATTCGTCTGTAAATAATACATTAAAAAAAACAGGATCTTCTCCAACTCTATCTAAAGTCCATAAACAAAAATTTAAACGGTTACCATAATCTTGTTGTGTCAAATGCTGTCAAAAGTTGAATGTGATATGGATAAAAGTAGTTGGCCTTTAGTATTCTACATACACTAGTTTGACTAATTTCTAATTCACCCAAAATTTTTCTTGTACTAATATTTGGGTTTTCCGTAACAAAAAGCAGGACATTAACCCTTAATTTGGATTTGTATCTTATAGACGTCATTTTCAAATATTTAAATTGTCTATCTCTTAAATAATTTACTCATTATTGTCTGTTAAATGTATTACGTATACGTCTAATAAACTCAGAAAGCTAATAGTACTGCCATTTATAGTGATCATTCAAAGTTATTCACAATTGGTTATAAGATGGTTGCCTAGTGAACGCCGATTAGAAAAAGGCTGGTAAGTTTTTTTCAATATTACTTTAAAAAATAGTATTTTGTTTTAATACAGGAGGTGAAATTGTAGTATGATGATGTGTTGTAATCATACATATATGAATATTTATATATAATTATTCAAAAGTGACGATACCCAACCTTTTTTTAAGCTGTATCCTATAATCTACTTTGCCAAAGATACAGCATAAAAGAGCATTTTTGTTTTGTATCCTATAATCTACTTTGCCAAAGATAAAGCTTAATGGAACTTTCTTGTTATGTATCTTATATTTTGCTTTTCCATATATTCAGTAATGTGAAATATTTTTGTTTTGTACGTATCCCACACTTCATTTCCAATTTCGTTATTAAAATTTGTTTAATGAAACGTTGCAAAATTAATTCATTTAGTTATATAGGTAAGTATAGCGTTTTCTTGGTTTCAGATAAATACCAATATGACATCATCAACGTCCGAAAAAATTTTAGCATTACTTCCACCACCCTACATCTGATATGGATGATTCGAGAGATGAAGAAAATGAAAGTTATACTAAACCATCTCGAACTCAAAGTTCTGATATGGATGATTCGAGCGATGAAGAAAATGGAAGTTATGCTAAACCATCTAGGACTCAAAGTTCTGATATGGATCCATCTAGAAGTCAAAGTTCTAAAAGCGATGAAAGTTCTGAGGTCGAAAGTTTACCTCCTGAAGTTCAAGAAATTTTTGATACATTATCAGATACAGTTTCAGCATCCGAAACTGAACATTTAAAACCAGAGCTATCAACACATTAATCTGCTTATAGTACGCTTAAATCTATTTGCAGTATAAATAAATCTGCTTTGAGTCCTCTAAAAACACGATCACAACATCAGATACCTGGACCATCTAAAGATAATAACGACAATACTAACCAACCTAAAGGCAAACTACAAAGTAAACGCACGAAACGACAGAATTTGCTTGAATACAACTGGACGAAAGAAGAATTTCAATATCCTGTGAACATTCCCGAAAATAACTTTTCTGATGTGGATGAATTAAAGTCACCATTAGAATATTTCAAAATGTTTTTTTTCAGACGATCTATTCGAGTTGATTGTCAACAATACAAACCTTTATTCCATTCAGCAAACAGGCAAGTCGATAAGCATTACCAAAGATGAGATAAGTGACTTCATAGCGATACAGATTTTGATGGGTATAGTAGCTATGCCATCATACTTGGACTACTGGAGTGCAAACTTCAGATACAATCAAATATCAGAAATAATGCCTCCCAAACAATATCAGAAAATTCGCTGGTATATTCACTTCGCAAATAACGATCATATAAACAACGATCAGTACTACCGAATTCGCCCAGTTTTGGATATAGTGAGAAGAAATTGTTCTATTATAGAAGAAGAAAGACACCAGAGTATCGACGAGATGATGGTCCCTTATAAAGGGAAAAAGGCTGGTTCACGACGACAGTATATAAAATCAAAACCAAAAAAATGGGGCTTTAAAATATATGTTAGAGCCGGCATTTCAGGATTTGTGTACGATTTCATAGTTTATGGGGGGATGATACTTTTAGGCAGCATACTTTTTTACAAAAAGAAGAATCTTTAGGATTGGTAGATGCTAAAGTTGTTCTTGCTCTAACACAATCAATGAAATCACCGGTCTATCTACGTCGATAATTTCTTTTCAAGTTTTGATTTGTTTTACATTCTTCGCCATAATTATGGAATTTTAGTCCTGAGAACAATGAGAGATGATCAATTAAAAAATTGTGTTTTAGAAGATGATAGGTCTCTGAAGAAAAAAGGAAGAGGGTCGGTTTGTTCAAAAACTGACAACATTAATAAAATAAATGTTGTGAAATGGTTTGACAACACACCTGTTTTACTTGACAGTACATATATATCTTCTACACCTGTCCAAACAATTAAAAGGTATGATAAAAGGCAGCGAGCAAAAATTGAAGTCCCTTGTCCCTCTCTCATAAAACACTACAATGCTCACATGGGTGGAGTAGATCTGATGGACATGTAGGTAAGACTTTATAGAATTCCCCTAAAAACTCGTCGCTGGTACCTCTCCATATTTGCACAAATGCTAGATATTTGTATAAACAACGCATGGATTCTGTATAGAAGGGATAAAAATATTTTACAACACACGTTCAAAGGTTATACTCTCAAATATTTTAGAAAGTGCATAGCAGAGACTGTAACAACAAAGGGCAGAAAAAATAAGAGAGTGTTTGCCGAGCGAACCAAAGAAATTTAAAAAAAATGAAAAAGTGCGTTCTGCCGAGACCATCAAAGGAAATACGATTTGATAAAGTTGATCATTTTCCTATTTATGATACCAAAGGCAGGTGTAGGTATTGTAAATCAGGAGAGACACACTGGTCATGTTCAAAATGTTCTCTTAGATTGTGTTTAGTAAAGGATAGAAATTGTTTTTATTGTTTTCATAATAGCACATAAGTAAGTTTTACAACAGTTTTGGTTGTTTTTTACTACAATGAAAAATTATGTTACTTTATTATATATTACTTTATTACTTTTTGCTTGCTTTTTTTACATTAGAAAACTAGTTTAGTACTTTAAGTTTCTGCTTTTATTGTGAGGTTTTACCTACAATCTTCGACTTTGTTTCTTATGAGATACATAATAAACTTTTACAATAAATTTGGATATTTGACTATGTATCTTGTGGGATACACTCCATATCTCCCTTGTTTATAAAAAAAAATAATATAAAAATGGTCAAAATGCCTTGTGATATACCATATTACATTACCTAAACAACAATTTCACAAAAATTACTGTTATATTAAGGCTTGCCAAATTAAGGGTTAAGTTCGTTAATGTTGTCACCAATAACTGGTTTATTTTTATTCACCTTTTCGTATGCAACATTACCAGTAGCACGGAATCTATTAAGCAATCTCTCAAAAACTTCCTTTTGTGGGTGTCTTCTATCAGGATACTTTTGAGCATAAACTTTAGAAGCTAAGAGACAATTTTCCAAACATTCTCCAATGCAAAGTACCATGTCGACACTTTCATGGATAGCGTAATTCTTCATTTTTAGAGACAATGAAAGTTAAATATTACACACGAATGTTTATATTTTGACAATTACCAGACCGTAATGTCATAAAATGACAATTTCATACAATGACATTAACTAACGATATCTTTTGTTTTCAAATCAATATACTGATGAAAAGTTTAAATAATTCTAAATTACGCAAAAACTATGAGACTTAAATATAGGACATTTTTATACCATTCAAAAGAGGAAACTTTTTTTAGTATTACGATGGTCTTCCATTTAAAATAAGCCTCATATTAGATATTGAATAATCCAAAATTGAAACTAAGTTTTTTAACACCCTGTAAATAAATGTTTAATAATCAATAATTAAATAAATTTAACCATTACCCAACTATTTCGCTGTAAGAGAAAATTTGTTATAATTGCTTAAATAAGTCGAGACTGCGTCTTCCTTAAAAAATTTTTTTTGATTATAATGTAGTAAGTTGTGGTTTATTTTGTATTATTTATGTTCGTTTTGTATTATTTGTTTTATTAAAATTCTTCTTCGTTGTGTATCAGCAAGTACAAGTATATAGTATAGACATTTGTTTACAACTACATTGGTTTCATTTGTAACAAATATGTTAAAAGGATGGGTTTAAAAATCGAGGTAACAACTATAAATATTTTGAAATCGAAAAGAAAATTTTAATTACGCAAAATATATCACTCCTCGTTATAGGACATCCATATGCCATTCGAAAGTGGCATTTTTTTTTTAATATAATAATTCAATAATATAGAGGATTTTCCATTTAAAATAAGCCTTATATTACACATTGAATAATCCAATAATAAAACTGCAAATTTTAAACACACTGTAAATAAATATTTATTAATTAATCATGAAATACTTTTAACCAATATCCAACTATTTAGAGGTATAACCAATTTTATTAGAATTTCCTAAATAAGTTAGGAATGAGTCTTCGTTTAAATCTTTACATTTTAAGAATATTTCACATAACACAGAAAACTCTGTACATAGGTATAGGGAAGTCTTATGGAACTATACCTTATTTTTTGCCGATAATTAGAAAATGCAATAAAATATAGGGTGTCCCATTAGAAATATATAACTTTCATACGCCGGACTTTACTGAGACGCCCTGTGTATTGCAAAATAATTTTAAAATGTAGCCCTTATCAACCTTCAAACTATAAATGTAAATTTTTTTTAAATCTTTTACCGTTTCGCTGTAATCTTCCATCTCGTTAGTGGTGACTCACCCTGTATATATACACTGTGCTCCAAAATTAACGCATAATTTTAAAATTCTTATTTTGAATTGTAATGAAAACATTTTTGTTCCTCATTTCTGTTTTATGGTTGTTTTAGAACATTTTAAACAAAAAACTTTTCTTATTTTACAAAAAATGTATTGAAAATAACAATATAACATCATAAATCTAAACATCTAAACAAACAACTGATCTAAACAAACTAACATTATAAATTAATGACGAAATTGAAATTTTTAAAGTTAAAGAAAATACTAGTACCGTGTACTAGTATCGAGTATTGCCTCCTCTGGAATTTATTACTGCTTGACAACGATTCTCATACTAGGAATAATGGTTCTGGGCCCTGATTCTAATTGAGATTTCGACTGAAAACATGTTGAAATCAATATGGCGACGTCGAAATGCGACTTTGCGAGCCTAGTGGATTTCAGCTGAACTAACCAAAGGACGTCACTAAATTTCGATTTATCGAAATTAATTTCAACTTCAAGAAAGTGGTTGAAATTTAATTTCGAGTCGAAATTAATCTGACATGACTAGCGGGACTGGGAGAAGCGAGGTTAGGTTCAGTTTAGGCGGTGTTGTTTTGTTTGATTGTTGCAACGAAAACTGAGGCAAAAAGTATTAATATGGCTGCGTTTTATCAGAAATTGTATGTGATTCGGCACATAATTGGTCGAAATTTTAACACCTATAAAAATAGAACTGCGGTACCTGGGGGCCCCAAGCCAGATGCTACTGATTATTTTTTTAAATATACTGTGGTGTAAAAATTAAAGAAATAAAATGTCCCAATATTAAAACTAAATTGGAAACCACAATTTTTGAATATATTCAACAGGCGGTAATGGAAGATAGAAATAATAAATAATTTTGTTGTAATAATTTATTTTAATTCTACACTCTTATTTAGAGATATACAATAATCTTTAAACTCATCAAGAATTTTTAGAGCGGTAATGTATTGTTTTTAGTAATACCAATACTAAGCTGCAGTAAATTTAAAAATATAATATAACCACTAAGTCAAAAGCAATCATAATTTCTTTTTGGTCCACAGACAATTTAGTGCCACCATCACCAACAGCCTCCATCCATTTTCTTTCAATTCAAAATATAATCATTGAGAATGGCCACTAAAAATTTAACAACTCAAACAAGAAACAAAAATCGTAAAATGTAAACAAAACAAACATTTAACAAGCGTGCAGCGTGCAGCCAATAAACAAGACGGCCAACCCAAATTCTAAGCAGTGTCAAAATAATAAAGTAAATGTCCCCACCTTGAACTAAAATCGAAATGAATGAGAATCGCTAGCGATTGCGACTGTCATGGCGTAGTCGCTTTTAAATTTCGACATCGAAATGAAATAGAATCAGGGCCCAGATTTCTGCTTGATCAATTTGATCCCAAATTTCTACCATCCGCAAAAACAGTTCATCTAATGTTTTTGGTGCATTAGGTAGTTATCGTAGTCATACGTCTATGATGTCCCAAACATGTTCTATTGGGTTGAGGTTAGGACTTCTTGCAGGCCAATCCATGGCAGAAATTCCAACCTCTTGACGATACTGTTGCATTCTCTACTGTTCAATTCTTGCTGTATGTGGCCTCGCATTATCTTGCATAAGCATGAAATTATCTTCAATAAATGGTACAAATGGCACGACATGCTCTTCTAAAATGTCTGTTATA
This sequence comes from Diabrotica balteata, assembly GCA_918026665.1. Lineage (NCBI taxonomy): Eukaryota > Metazoa > Arthropoda > Insecta > Coleoptera > Chrysomelidae > Diabrotica > Diabrotica balteata. The sequence goes on along the minus strand of OU898282.1, from coordinate 68,863,552 downwards.
TAACACGCCATTACCGAGCCGCCGTCATACTGTACAGTCTCTACGGTGCTAGATTGTGCTTAGCGTTCCCCAGGCCTTCTATACACTCGGTTTATTCTGTCATCAGAAAAAAGACAGTACCTGGATTCATCAGCGAACAATATTCTTCCCCATTTGCCCTTATTCCAATCAACAGGTTTTAGAGCAAAATGCAATCTTTGGATTCTATGGTCTCTGGTTAATAATGGGCCAATTGGCACCCTTCCAGAGTGTAGGTCGTTTTTGGCAAGTCTTCTTCTAATCGTATTTTGGCTGATTCCAAAGTTATAACGATCCAAAAATTCATTTTGTAGAGAAGTACTGGTAACAAATATTTGTCTCGGTGTACGAATTGTTAAAAACCGGTCTTGATTAGGAGTTGTAACCCTTCTCAGGCCTTGCCGAGTCTTCTCGAGAAGTTTTTCAGTAACATAAAAAACGTGTTAACACTCGAAATGGTTGACTGGGTGATGTTAAAACGTTCAGCGAGTTTTACTTGAGTGTATCCTTCTTCGAAAAAGAGTAACGATTCTAAAACAGTTACTTTGTGACAAATTTCGATTTTCTTGCTGCTGGTGGAACATTTCAAAGAAAAAACACTTAATAAATTTGAAAAACCCTTTTAAATGCATAACGTAATTTAACCCAACTAAATTCGAAATAGAATAAGGCACAATTAGCATGTTTTTAATTTTTTTGCAAAAAATGGTAAAAACATCAGCGTTTTTTTACCGTTCTTTCGATAAAATTTACAAAATACCGGGGATAACAATAATATATTAGCACAAAAATCGAAACATTAAAATGAATTGATTTACCATGGTTTTTAAAATTATGCATTAATTTTGGGGTGCAGTATATATATATATATATATATATATATATATATATATATATATATATATATATATATATTTATATATATATATATATATATATATATATATATATATATATATATATATATATATATATATATATATATATATATATATATATATATATATATATATATATATATATATATATATATATATATAAAATAAAGTTTTATTTTGAGGATGCAGTCATTTAAGTACTCATTTAAATAAAACTTTATTTTACATAACGTGTCAGTCAATAATACCTAACTACTTTATATATATATACTGTACTAAAATATGTACTTATTTAGTATATATGAAATATTAAATAATATTCAATATTATACATGATTGTTATGCAAAAGCTTGATTTGAAATTAAGATATTGTAAATTTCGGTTATCTATGACTAGACTATTTGTTTGTATTAGTTACATCTTAAAAATTAACGACACTACTCAAATACAAATGACTTTGTAATAAGCTTAAGATAAGGATTTCTGCAATAATCTAACTATTCATCAGGTGTCGCTATTAATTACTAAATGGATTTTTTTTTTAAATTTATGTTTAGACCTCAACTTTGTTATCCGTAAAGATTAAAGTAAATAGTGGATATGTTTCTAATAAAAATAGTACTACTCATATCCTAAATAACGACTTTATTTTTATGACAGCCGTAACATATAATAATTGAAAGTGCTGTGAAAGGCTATAACCTTTGCCGTAAGCGTAGCTATTAATAGGTTTTGATAGCTCTCTATCCACCTAAGAAGATGTTTTTTTGGCACAATACGCCCCATAGTTCATTATGGTACCTATTTTTTTAAATTTATTAATACTATTAAAATATTGTTTTTTATGAGAGACTCGAAATGACTATAAACCAACATTTTTAATTTAAAAAATTCTAAGCCGTCCACGTTATAGAATATATTTTTACTAAGATTAATTTTACTGAACTTAGTGTGTCATTCAAAATGATTAATTAATTTCTAGTTTCATAGAAATTTGTCAAATCACATGGTTTTGCTGTGCGGGAGCGGCAGTTGTTACTGTGGGTTGATTTATTACCCGAAAGAATTCATCCAAATGCGGATTTGAAAGCTTCCTGTTTCAATAAAAGGGAAAATGCTATAAATATACTAAAAGATTTTATTAGAAATCTAAATCGCAGAACAAAATTTATACGAAAGTCAGTTAATTTGCAAAATATTTTGGTCGGTAAACTCGTGTCAGTAGAAATAGAACCTGTCAATATTAATTTTATAAATAATAGAGAGGAGCAATAGCATTAAATGAAAATAAGTTTTTTATAAATAAGCAAATAGGAGAATTTTTTATTATATAACAGTTTTAATGATTTCTATATTTGTAATAAATGATACAAAGCTATAGGTGATAAATAAGCATAGATTTATCTATGGATAAATTCTACATATGCCAAACTTTACGTTATGGAAAATCATGAAGTTAACTATAATTTTAAAATATTAGAAAAATAACAAGAAAGCTTTAAATTTAATTTATTTGAAACTTTAAAAATTAATAGTTAAACAATTAAGCAGTTCCTGAAATGACATCAATATTACTTTATGTCTATATCATTTCTATATTAAATAAATTTATTAGTATTACCTTACTTCAATCCACTCATTCTGAGAAGCTGGTATCTACCGAAGGGTTCACGTGAAATCATCAGCAATTACTATAATACCGTCATACATAGTTGTTGGATTATCTTATGGTAGATAAATGTTATTAATCTGGTGTGGACTGTAAATTATTTTTGTGCAAATAAATAGAATTATATTTAGTAACTTTATACAATACAAACTACTTAATACATGTGAATTTGTAACTAATGAGAACGTGACGTCTTCTTGGAAATTATTTGAATAATGTCTAAGTTATGTCACTTGCCGACTTGATCCTGTCAGATTGTTTTTTTTTTGGAACACAAAACACACCGACATGTGACAGGCTTTATGTTGCCGCACTAAACTAATTTTCTAATTAAAGGTTATTTGGTATAAAAATGTCCTAACAATAGTACAAACTCATCACCACCATAAAAATAGGGATTTTGATATAGACCCCAAGAGATTGGTAAATTCATCACTGATCTATCTGTACCCCGTGGCATGTATATACCATAAACCCATTGCAAACTGCTAAGTTTTGGTAACTGACAAAATAATCTCACATAGAATGTATTAAAATTCTACAAAATTCTATTGATAGCTACCTAAGACTGTGCGAAAAGAAAAAATGTCTCTTCATTTGCCCTTGTTTCTTTAAAATGTATAGACAAATGTTCAGTAATTACGTTTTGAGCCAAAGCGGATGAAAAATGATGGTTATCAATAATTTCAAATTTCAATTGCGAAAGACTTTAAAATCTAATTGCCTTTTATTGACTCGTGCGACGAAAAAGTGTAAAGGATAAATGTCATACAACTGTTGATTAGATTCTATACCGTTTTTTTTTTGTAGTTGTGTGGCACTGGTGGCGGATCATTCTAATCAAATAGAAAAAAATTCTCTTACTTAAGTAGGTACTTTAAATCAACTGTACTTTGTTGTTGTAAGTAGATTAACCTTTCCGATATTACATTTGTAGATTTCTGATTTAATTGTTAAAGCCACAAAATTACAAAAATTAATATTAAACTCACCAGTCTTCCGAGTTGAACCGCGTCAATATCCATTTTGACGAGCTTTCGACATCCTCTCTGATGTCTTCCTCAGGGCTTCTGAGGTCTCAGTCTCCCGAGCCCCCAGACACTACAACACTGTTCACTATTCACGGCACGATCACTACTACAGTGATCGTACAGAGTAGTAGTGATCGTGCCGTGAATAGTAAACAGTGTAGTAGTGTCTGGGGGCTCGGGAGACTGAGACCTCGGAAGCCCTGAGGAAGGCATCAGAGAGGACTGGGAACAGGAGACAGTTCATTTATACCGTCGATGATGGCGTGGCCTAGGTGGGGGTTGGCGCGAAAGTTGGCGCTGTGGTTGGAGCGAGAGTTGGCGCGAAAATTTTCAACTGTGGGATTTTGTTTCGAGGATGCAGGGGGCGATATTTTCTTTATGAGAGGTCTCCATGTAGAAGGTAACCGGTAACCGTTTATTAAGACAATTTGGCCTTTTTTCTATTTCTATGGCTTCTCGGATAATTCTTGGTTTATAGAAGCGGATGGGGGCTATGGTTCTGGAGTTTTCAAAATCAATTTCGTGACATGTATGAAGATGGTGTTGATCGAGAGCTGAAATTGAATCAGAATTGCAAACAGAAATGGAATGTTCATAAATCCTATTTTGGATTCTACGATTTGTTTGGCCTATATAGGATCGGGACAGTCTTCACAAGGTATTTCATAAACTCCGTGCTGTTCATTTGGAATATTGTCTTTGATTGATCGTACAAGAGATGAAAGTTTTTGTTGGGGAGTAAATATTGTTTTTATTCCTCTTGGTTTCAGAATTCTGTCGATTTTGTCAGTGACACCTTTGATACACAGTTTGATATAAAGACACTTTTCTTTCTTATATCAAAGGTGTCACTGACAAAATCGACAGAATTCTGAAACCAAGAGGAATAAAAACAATATTTACTCCCCAACAAAAACTTTCATCTCTTGTCCGACCAATCAAAGACAATATTCTAAATGAACAGCACGGAGTTTATGAAATACCTTGTGCAGAATGTCCCCTATCCTTTATAGGCCGAACAAATCGTAGAATCCAAAATAGGATTTATGAACATTCCATTTCTGTTCGCAAGTCTAATTCAATTTCAGCTCTTGGTCAACACCATCTTCATACAGGTCACAAAATTGATTTTGAAAATCAATATAGATTTCACTTAAGCTCCCCACGTCACTCAAATATATTTTAACAAAGAAAATAATTTATGCATATCTCACGTTTTGTTCAATATAGGTAATCCAAAGATAAAGGACTTTCATTCTTAGAAATGTTTGTAGTTTATTATTCGACTTATCTGAAATATTTTAATTTTTTGAACTTTGAAATATTTTAAGCAAACCAATATTTTTCTCGATTTTACATATCATAACAATATATATATATATATATATATATATATATATATATATATATATATATATATATATATATATATATATATATAATATGATGAGAGAGATGATGATAATGGATATAGAAGAGATTGGCATGACAATATTATGGCTTTTAATTAATAATCTTAAATAGTGATTAAAGAAATAATTTATAAGTTATATACTAGCGAATATTCTGGGTGGCAACACGGTAACCAAAACGTAAACAAATATTTTATTTGTCGTCTACAATAAACTCAATTTCTCAGAGTTGTAACGGAAAATAAATTATTGAAAATATCCAGTGAATAATATAAGATATTAAGTGAAGGAGAGTGCTAAGAAAAAACTTTAAAATCGGTGAAATAGCATCCGAAAACACCAAGGCCCTATAAAAAGTAAGATCGCTGTAACTGATAAGCCTAATTAACATCAAAGTATAGAAAGAAAACTCTGACCTTTGAAATTGCGACGTGCCGTTGTACGTAGACTTATTCGGGGTAGACACAGAAAAATAACAACGATTAATCGAAAATACACCCAGATATGATAGAAAAATTATTCTAGTCGACGCAAATGCCAAAATGGGGAAGGAAGAAGTATTTAGACCGACAATAGAAAAATATAGTAAACACAATGAACCTAATGTGAACGGAAAATTCCTGATAGATGTCGCAAGAGAAAAAGTCTGCATCGAACAAATTTATAGTAAACGAAGGATTAAGGCAGGGCGATCCTTTGTCATCATTACTCTTCAATTTATGCCTAGAAAAAATAATGCCAGAAGCGAGAATTAATAGAGAAGGACGTCACAAAGAATATAGACGTCTATATTCTTTGGACGTCATATCCCAGCGAGAAGTCACTAACTAACATTTTGATGTTATGGAGATATTTGAAGTTAAAGATAAAATCTTCACTATAAATCAGGTTTTTAAAATTTTCTATAACAAACTTTTTTAAGGTGTATTTATTGCTCTTACATTAATTAGTCTGAAGTTACTAATACTTTGAAGATACTTTACTATGTATTTTGTGCAATAGTATCAGTAATTTTTTGCATAAACAACAATAATAAGTTCCAGTAATAATTATTTATTACGTATAATATAATTATTACATATTATTATATTTATTACATAATACATCGTAATAAGTTTTAATAAAAAAGAATATTAAAAAAGTTCCTCTTCTTCGTCATCCTCAACGGTTGGCTCGGTTATTGTAACTGGTATATTATTGGCTGTTGGTAGAGATGCATACCATCTTTTTTACATAACTTCATTAAATCCACCTTTTTTTTATTACTAATAGGCAGGAGTTGAGTATAAGCTCTTTTTATTTCATTCGCACAATTTTTCCGACCTCTTCCGCGTACGTTCAGTTCAATATAGGGCTTTGTGCAACTGTACCGAAATTTTATTATATCTGGATTTGATTTTTCATATCGTAAAGATTTGATTTCAAGCCATCTGACTGTTTTGAGAGATCTTTAAGATCTATCATATCGGAAAATTGCAGCAGTTTGACATGGTAGGGATTAGTGGGGCTTCTGTTTCTGTTTGATCTGGCTCTTTTCATTATGTTCATTCACTCCATAACAGGATTAACAGCCTTTTTTCCCTTTCAATGGCACTATGCATGCTGTCAACTTCCGTGAAAGAATGTACGGATTCTAGGTATTTCTGCTCTATGATTTCAATAGGATTAGTTTGGGTCTAATAGAGCAGAAGCGCATAGATGTGCTGATTGTGATTTTGACCCCCAAGTGTCTAAAAACAATGAAATCTCTTTAATATTCTTTGGAAGTCCATTAATCTATTGCATTAAATCTGTACCAATTTCATTGCTGCCTCTTCTACCATTCCCCTCAGACCACAGCATGCAATATACTTCATTTGGACACCGTGACTCTTAAACAGTAAAATTATAAAGGCAAAGTTTACGACAGTAATATAACAGAGACTTTTCACCAGACGGTATTTGAGGAACACTCTGTAAGTCAAGCGTTGCAGACATAACTGTGGAGTCATTTTCAGATCTGATCGTATCTTCTTTTTTAGCAATTGTGGCCTGCCTTTTTCTTTCTAAGTGAGCGTTGTATGTTTGTTCTAATTCAGGTGTTACAAAATCGATTCGTTTTGCATCCCTAGTCGCCATGAATTTGGTTTTATTTTGATTTATATATAATCCCATTCGTTCTGCTGCTGCTACTAGCTCGGTTAGGATTTCCGCACTTCTCGCCCTGGTTCTTGTTATAATGTCCACGTCGTCTGCATACGCTAGAATTTGGACTGATCTATTATCTATCTAAATTAGCGTCTTGTACAACTTTTTCTAAGGCGACATTAAAAAGCTGACACGCCAGCGCATCTCCCTGCCTTAACCCCCTATTTATTTCAAATGGGGTTGACGAGTCGTTTTGAATTTTTATTACTGATAGCATCTTCGCCATTGTCAATTTTATCAAACATATGATTTTTTTGGAGTTTCTAACTCATTCATAGCGTTGTCAAGACTTGGTCTTAAGGCTGTTTTATCGGTGCACCAAAACCTAGGAACTGTTATTTATCGACAAAATGTCTCGAAATTTGGACACAATATTCGGGACTATGTTGCTTTTAAAATGATGGATTTACTTTTTTTATTTTTTTGAAACTTCTGTTGAAAAGTTGGATTATACTGTTTAACGTTCCATTATAACCAAGCTTTTTGCGCCCATCACTTGAAAGAGTCTTTTTTCTGTAATCGTTGATTTTTTTTCACCTTTCTGTGTCCAGTAATAATCGAGAAAAGCGTGTTCAAACTTTGAAGAAAATTGCTAAAAAATACTAAAATCTAATAGTGAAACGTGTTACTTATCATTGTCGCTAAGGTTCCCCGTTATCGTCTTCGTGACGTCAAATCTCATGAGCGTACGGTCAGTTAGTTCGTGTTAAAACTAATTTGAATGGAGAGTAATGCATTTGTTGCCCTTTTGCCGATGCCACTGAGTAAAGATAGTCTCGCGTAAGCAGTGTAGAAATGTAAGCGATACGCCCATTTCAAATCGCAGTGAGCTTGAACTGCTAAAACCGCCTTAAGATAGTGTTATATGCCGCTTTAACATCGACAAAAATATGATACATATATATGTTGAACTCTTGCGCTTTTTCGAGGATCTGTGGTAGTGTAAAGATCTGGTTAATGGTTGAACGTCCACGCCTGAATCCTGCCTGATATTCTCCTAGAAAAATTTTGGTATAAGGCTTTAATCTCTCGTGCAAAATGTTGTCAACAATATTGTTATAGCAATAATAGTTGCTATAACAATATCTAACACAAAACGTCACCAAGGAATATTTTTTTTAGCGAAATAAGACGTGTTCACTCACTAACTGCATATCAATAACTGAGAAATAGAAGTGTAAAATCAAACACAGCAGTGATTTATTATTTTGGAAAAAGTCACTAAGTGCCATTAATGAGTTTAAATGCATATCCTTACAATTTGTTCGTATGTAAAAAGCTATTAAGTCACTTAGGTATTTTTGGCTGCTTAATATTTTCTATATTAACGGGTTAGTGATTTTTTAATATACAAAAATAGCCATTCAGAACCACATTTAGCAAGTAGTGACTTTAATAATAGAAATACATGATGAATTTCATATGATCGGCGAAGTTAATGAGTTTTTTCACAAAATGTCAGTTAGTGGCTTTTCGCCGGGATATGACGAGGACTCCTGTATCATAAAAGACACTAAGTTTTGACATTTGCGGATGATATAGTGTTGCTGGCAAGAGAAAAAAAAACTACAGGAGATAGTACAGAGAATAGTAAACGCAGCAAAGAAAATGGGACTTTACATAAATGAAACTAAAACAAAATGTATGCAGTGGACAGACGATCAGTTTATTGATGGACAAAAGTTTAAAGTAGAAGTAGAAGAAAGATCATCATGCGAATTCAAAATGGTAGAAAGATTTACATACCTAGGTACAATAATATCACGTAAACCTAACATCAAAGAAGAAATACAAGCTAGAATAATGGCAGGCAATAGAAGTGTACATGCTCTTACTGGAATGTTGAGAAGCAAGTTTTTATCAAGAAAGGCAAAAATACAGTTATACAAAACAACTATACAATCAATAGCAACATACTGCAGTGAGACGTGGACAATGACAAAAAATTAACAAAATTTACTGGAGATATGGGAAAGCAAAATCTTAAGGAAAATATATGGAGGAATAATAAGGGACGGTTTATGCATAAAAAGATCAAATGATGAGTTAAAGAAATTATATAATCAACCTAACATAATAGGAGTCATAAAGGCTAAGATGGCGAGGTCACCTAGAAAGGATGCCGAACACGATGACTCCAAAAAGGGTACTAAACTAAAGAATTAAATCTTTTAGCGAAAGCCGCTATCGCTTTATATATTAAATGGCCAACTATATGGCCTAGGAGACAAATTCGTTAAACTTCCCGTGCTCGAATTGGTATCACTAAAGTGTTATGATCATTTCGGCCTATCTCAGCCATCGTCAGACACTTGGGCTGATACAAATTCAAACTCGGAAAGTAAAACGAATGTCTCCTAAATCTTTACTACCGTGTAGTTAGCTTATAAAGGCGCCACCTACTTTGGAGGCCGTGAACGAAACGATCTGAATAATCGTTTTCTGTATCCTTTATGCTATGCGAAATATGTAAAGAATTAAATCTTTTAGCGGAAGCCGCTATCGCTTTATATATTAAATGGCCAACTATACGGCCTAGGAGACAAATTCGTTAAACTTCCCGTGCTCGAATTGGTATCACTAAAGTGTTATGATCATTTCAGCCTATCCCAGCCATCGTCAGACACTTGGGCTGATACAAATTCAAACTCGGAAAGTAAAACGAATGTCTCCCAAATCTTTACTACCGTGAAGTTAGCTTATAAACGCGCCACCTACTTTAGAGGCCGTGAACGAAACGATATGAATAATCGTTTTCTGTATCCTTTATGCTATGCGAAATGTGTAAAGAATTAAATCTTTTAGCTAAAGCCGCTATCGCTTTATATATTAAATGGCCAACTATATGGCCTAGGAGACAAATTCGTTAAACTTCCCGAGCTCGAATTGGTATCACTAAAGTGTTATGATCATTTCGGCCTATCCCAGCCATCGTCAGACATTTGGGCTGATACAAATTCAAACTCGGAAAGTAAACCGAATGTCTCCCAAATCTTTACTACCGTGTAGTTAGCTTATAAAGGCGCCACCTACTTTGGAGGCCGTGAACGAAACGATATGAATAATCTTTTTTGTGTATCCTTTATGCTATGCGAAATGTGTAAAGAATTAAATCTTTTAGCGAAACCCGCTATCGCTTTATATATTAAATGATCAACTATATAGCCTAGGAGCCAAATTCGTTAAACTTCCCGTGCTCGAATTAGTATCACCAAAGTGTTATGATCATTTCGGCCTATCCCAGCCATCGTCAGACACTTGGGCTGATACAAATTCAAACTCGGAAAGTAAAACGAATGTCTCCCAAATCTTTACTACCGTGTAGTAAGCTTATAAAGGTGCCACCTACTTTGGAGGCCGTGATCGAAACGATATGAACAATCATAACACTTTAGTGATACCAATTCGAGCACGGAAAGTTTAACGAATTTGTCTCCTAGGCCATATAGTTGGCCATTTAATATATAAAGCGATAGCGGCTTTCGCTAAAACATTTAATTCTTTACACATTTCGCATAGCATAAAGGATACAAAAAACGATTATTCATATCGTTTCGTTCACGGCCTCCAAAGTAGGTGCCGCCTTTATAAGCTAACTACACGGTAGTAAAGATTTGGGAGACATTCGTTTTACTTTCCGAGTTTGAATTTGTATCAGCCCAAGTGTCTGACGATGGCTGGGATAGGCCGAAATGATCATAACACTTTAGTGATACCAATTCGAGCACGGGAAGTTTAACAAATTTGTCTCCTAGGCCATATAGTTGGCCATTTAATATATAAAGCGATAGCGGCTTTCGCTAAAAGATTTAATTCTTTACACATTTCGCATAGCATGAAGGATACAGAAAACAATTATTCATATCGTTTCGTTCACGGCTCAAAAGTAGGTGGCGCCTTTATAAGCTAACTACACGGTAGTAAAGATTTGGGAGACATTCGTTTACTTTCCGAGTTTGAATTTGTATCAGCCCAAGTGTCTGACGATGGCTGGGATAGGCCGAAATGATCATAACACTTTAGTGATACCAATTCGTGCACGGGAAGTTTAACGAATTTGTATATAATTGTCCATTTAATGGTACTAAACTACACTATAACTTCAAAAAAGAGAAAAGAAAGGCCAAAAAATAGATGGAATCAGGAGGTAGAAAAAGGTATGGAAGAAATTGGAAGAATTTAGCATAAGAATAAGTGTAAAAAGTTTTTTTTTTAATAATTATAGATAATATGAGAAAAGGCAGCAAATATTTGATTTCACGCAAACAAATCCTATGTATCTCTTGATACGTATTTCGACCTAATAGGTCTCGTCAGAAGAGCTATTCATAGGGGTTCTCAACGTGAAAAATCAATATTTTCTGCCTTTTAAGAAGGAACAATAACATGGCTTCAATACGGACGCAATAGCGACATCTAATTACAAAAATCGTAAAATAGTTTCGAAACAAAATTCAGATTTTTGCATTATAATCTGAGCCTTCTAAAAATTGCAAGTCAAAAAGACGTTGATAAAAGATGTTAAAAGAGACATGGGGAATCTAAAATTTGCATTCCACGACATGTCTTTTACAACTAAGCAGAAATCCTTAGCGAATTGTGCTTCTAGTACTCACACAGAGTAAATCCGAATAAAATGAGAAAAGGCAGCAAATATTTGATTTCACGCAAACAAATCCTATGTATCTCTTGATACGTATTTCGACCTAATAGGTCTCGTCAGAAGAGCTATTTATAGGGGTTCTCAACGTGAAAAATCAATATTTTCTGCCTTTTAAGAAGCAACAATAACATGGCTTCAATACGGACGCAATAGCGACATCTAATTACAAAAATCGTAAAATAGTTTCGAAACACAATTCAGATTTCTGCTTTATAATCTGAGCTTTCTAAAAATAGCTATTCTGACGAGACCTATTAGGTCGAAATACGTATCAAGAGATACATAGGATTTGTTTGCGTGAAATCAAATATTTGCTGCCTTTTCTCATTTTATTTGGATTTACTCTGTGTGAGTACTAGAAGCACAATTCGCTAAGGATTTCTGCTTAGTTGTAAAAGACATGTAGTGGAATGCAAATTTTAGATTCCCCATGTCTCTTTTAACATCTTTTATCGACGTCTGTTTGCCTTGCAATTTTTAGAAGGCTCAGATTATAAAGCAGAAATCTGAATTTTGTTTCGAAACTATTTTACGATTTTTGTAATTAGATGTCGCTATTGCGTCCGTATTGAAGCCATGTTATTGTTGCTTCTTAAAAGGCAGAAAATATTGATTTTTCACGTTGAGAACCCCTATGAATAGCTCTTTTGACGAGACCTGTTAGGTCGAAACACGTATCAAGAGATATATAGGATTTGTTTGCGTGAAATCAAATATTTGCTGCCTTTTCTCATTTTATTTGGATTTACTCTGTGTGAGTACTAGAAGCACAATTCGCTAAGGATTTCTGCTTAGTTGTAAAAGACATGTCGTGGAATGCAAATTTTAGATTCCCCATGTCTCTTTTAACATCTTTTATCAACGTCTGCTTGCCTTGCAATTTTTAGAAGGCTCAGATTATAAAGCAGAAATCTGAATTGTGTTTCGAAACTATTTTACGATAATTATAGATATTTTTAAGTGAGCCATGTGCATAGGCAACCAAATATACACTGCATTGACAGATGTTGAAATGGGGTTATTTATTAGTTTGGGATGTTTAACTTAAATATAATTACGGATGTGAAATAGTGGTAATATATTAGTTTAAGATGTTTAGTTTATATATAAGAGTGTATGTATTTTGATCTGCCTATATATATATATATATATATATATATATATATATATATATATATATATATATATATATAGATACATATATATATATATATATATATATATATATATATATATATATATAGATACATATATATATATATATATATATTATATATATATATATATATAGATATACATATATATACATATATATATAGATATATATAGATACATATATATATATATATATATATATATATATATATATATATATATAATATATATACATATATATATATATACATATATATATGTATATATATTATATATATATATATATATATATATATATATATATATATATATATATGAAAGTTAAAGATTGCATTTCATTTCAATCGGAACTCAACCATTGCCCGACATGTGTTTCGGGTTATTCAACCCATCGTCAGGAGCACTTGTGGAAGTACAACTGAAATGAAATGCAGTCTAGTATTTGGTCATTATAACCAAAATAACAGCCAGGGTACGCTAGCAGAGAGATCTATACGAAATAACAAGAAGTCGAGAGACCTGTCTGACAGCAAATTAGGTGAACCGCAAATTCAAAGCCTCAATACACCAATTATTGAACATATACCGCACATATGGGTATCGGACATATCATATGGATATCAATGATCTTTTGTGAAGAAATTAAAAAAATGTAAATATTTTCTAATTTCTAGAGATTGTCTAATCACTATTAAATACACAAGAATAATTAAACCAATCATTTTATTTTTTCGCTCTTAATTGTAGTAATATAAAAGAAAAATACATTAAAATATTTAAAAATAGTTAACAAACATTTTCTAAAAATCCACAAGGAATCTACGTTCTTGTAGTTGGCTGTATACCATATATTAAAAAAATTTATTAAACATCCTTTGTAAAAGGTATATATTTATATCTAATATATATGTATACCTAAAATATATCCTTTTTACAAAGGATTTTTTTTAATGAATTTATTTTCTAAAAAGCCAGAAACATAATTCAAAATATTTTACCTTAATTTAATAACAAAATGGTTTTTCTAACTAAAATCTAACAACGTTTGATTATAGGACCTATATTCCATTTAGAAAGCCTAAATGTCCATTAAATTATCCATAGAAAAATTAAGAATTTTCTAGTACATGTCCGTTTAAGAAAGTTGGCCTATTTACGTGGGGGACTATTCCAGAACATTCATATGTCTAGGAATTGAACAAATTAGAACACGATTTATTTCCCGAATATTCTGGAACGATAAAAGGATATAAATACGATGTAATTTAGAGCAGGAGGCATTAAGGCATTAAGTCAATAAGTCAGTTACAATTCATGAATTAAGTTAGTGACAGTATAAGAGTAAATTAGATTCATTAAGACAGTTAGTTCAAGACGGTTGTAATTCATTAAGTCAGATACAGTTGGAGAGCCTGAGAGTAAAGTATAACAGTTAGTTCAATACAGTGATAGTTAATTATTAGTACAGTTACAATGACAGTATGGAGTTAATTCATTAAAAAGGTAAAAAGGAAATAGTTTGACAGTTAGTAGTGAATTTATTAAGAGGTTAAGCAGTCAATAGTACAAGCAGATAGTATACAGTGTATTTGAAAGTGTATTATAGGGAGATTAGAAGAATTTAAAATTACAATATCTATATGGTCATTGGAGACTATTAAGAAGAAAAATATTTAAAATTGTTGGGAGCTGATAATTAAAACATTTTGGTATATTTGGAGAAAGCAATTTCACAAATACAAGGATAACCGAGGCTGATTAAGAAGATATTGAGTGATGATTATAACTTTTATTTGGGAAAACATTTCCGTTTAGGCATTCAGTGATAGAAAGGTACCAACTTTTGTTAATATAATTTAATAATTGTAAGAATTTCAAATTTTAGATAGGTTGTTTTAAATTTATATTGTTTATATTAGATATATATGTGTGTTTCATAATATTTATAATAAAGATAATTTAAAATTACAAACTAATTCTTTGAGAACCGCGATAAAAACCTATATTAGAAAATTATAGCTTTTATTTTTAATTATATTTTAACAAGTAGAGTCTCAAAATATCTCAAGGAAAGAAAGGTACAAGAAACAAAAATAAATGAAGATGTGGAAATAGAAACACAAACTGTACAAGAAGAGAGTTTAGTTCAAGTTCAACAACATACTGTAGAAATGAATCAAGAAAGAGAGGAAAATGTCCATATGGCAGCTTTGATGTCATTAATGATGCAGATAAACAAGACAATGAAAGAAGATACGAAAAAATGGAATAGAAGTTGGAAGAGAATTCAAAATAAGTCAAAGAAGACATGAAAAAAATGGAACAGAAATTAGAAGAGAATTCGACAAACATCGAAGATAATTAAAAAAAAGAAGAGAATTATAAAAAATTAGAAAAGAAAATAGAAGATAATAATAAAATTGTAAAACAAATAGAAAACAAATAGATAAAAAACTTGAAGCTGCAGAGAAAAAAGTAGCAAATTAAATAAAAAATATACAGCATGACTACAAGAAACGGTTAGAAAATGAGAGAACAGAAGTAAATATGATTATTCAAGATAATATGATAGATATATAACAGAAAATAAAGTTGCAGAAATGTAACTTAGGAATTAAAATTAACGAAGACAGGAGATAGACAGAAGAAAAATTAGACGATATGCAACAAAATATCCAAATAAATAGTAATCAAATAAGAAATGTGGAACAGAGAATAGATGATATTTCACAAAAGAGAGACATAGGGAGACCTTACTTAAATTTAACAAATGACACTGGGATTAAATTCTCTGGTAATATAAAAATTTTTTATCCTAGAGTATACATAAATAGGTTAAAACATAAATTAAGATTAGTGAATAATATTAATAATATTAAAGATCATAGTAGAATGACATTAAGTGACAATGCGGCAACTTGGTTTGCCAGTGTTGAGAATGATTTGGATAATTTTCAAACATTTGAAAATCAATTTTTAAATTATTATTGGGGTGAATTAGAGCAAGCTAGATTTACGGAAGTTCTATATTTTGGAAAGTATAATCACAATTTAAGATCAAATATGGTAGATTATGCATTAAAGCTGATAACGTTTGCAAAGTATTTAGAACCACCACTTAGAGAGGATGAAACAGTCTTAAATGTATCTAGACATTTTGATGCCGATGTTGTGCAAACAGTAACTATACAAAATATTCAAACAATATATAGTTTTATCAATTTTATTCAAAGAATACAAAGAGGTAATATGACACGTAAAAATGATAACAATGATATTAGGATGAATAATAATAATAATAGAAAAAACAATAATACCTTTCAATATAATAAGAATAAAAATCAATAATATAGACAATCACATAATAATAATAGATATGGTAATAATATGCAAAATTTTAATAACAATAATAATAATCAAAATAGACAAAAATTTAATAACAATACTAGTTACAATAGACAAAATGTTAATAACAATACTAATTATATTAGACAAGATTTTAACAGTAGGAGAAATACAGAAGAAGAAGTAAAGAAGAAACAATAAATAAAGAAAAATATTTTTGCCCATTTCTAAATGCTATTAAGCAGAAAAATATTTAAAATTGTTGGAAGCTGATAATTAAAACATTGTGGTATATTTGGAAAAAGCAATTTCACAAAAATAAGGATAACCGAGGATGATTAAGAAGATATTGAGTGGTTATTTAATCTTTTATTTTGGAAACAGTTTCATTTAGGCATTCAGTGATAGAAAGGTACCAAATTTTGTTAATATAATTTAAATATTGTAAGAATTTCAAATTTAAGATAAGTTGTTCTAAATTTATATTGTCTATATTAGATATATATGTGTGTTTCATAATAGTTATAATAAAGATAATTTTAAAAAGTACTTACAAACTAATTCTTTGAGAACCGCGATAAAAACCTTATATTATGTTATTTTAAATTATTCATTGCTCATATACAAACAAAACATCATAGCAATTTTGGCGGCCACCGCGGGGCTCTCTATTTAAAAGAATTAGTTTGGGAGGATAAGAGCTCTCATATAATTAAATTAATTTTCATTAAAAAAAATTACTGATTTTATTTTTAATTATATTTGAACAAGTAAAGTCTCAAAATGTCTCAAGGAAAGAAAGATACAAGAAACAAAAAGAATGAAGAAGATGTGGAAATAAAAACACAAGCTATACAAGAGGAGGGTTTAGTCCAAGTTCCACAGGATACTGTAGAAATGAATCAAGAAAGAGAGGAAAATGTCAATATGGCAGCTTTGATGTCATAATGATGCAGATGAACAAGACAATGGAAGAGAAGACGAAAAAAATGGAAGAGAATTCAAAAGAAGTCAAAGAAGACATATATATATATATATATATATATATATATATATATATATATATATATATATATATATATATATATATATATATATATATATATATATATATATAATCAATAACCCTTCTACCCTAAGGTGTTGGGTGTAAAGTCTCTTTTAGTTTTCATGTACAAACTTCCTACAATTCTTCTTGTTGCTTGCCATCTTCTTCGCTCGCTCCTTGGTGACTCCTCTCCTGTCTAGGATGGCGGCAATTTCATCGTCCCAGGTCTTCATGGGTCTGCCCCTCGGTCTTTTTAAGGTTCTTCTCGCTTCCCACACTTGTTTCACTTGGCTTTTTTTATCCATCCCTACCATGTGGCCGTACCATCTCAGTGGGGCTTCTGCGATTTTCTTCTCTATTGACTTTACTTTAACGCGTTCTCTTATTTCATTGTTCCGTATCCTGTCCATTCTGGTCTTCCCTAGTACTCTTCTTAGATACCTTATTGATATACTTTGCAGTTTACTTTTTAGTATCCAAATGTTAAGATAGGTACAAAAACTGTGTTGTAGATAGCTATCTTTGCTTTTTGGGATACTTCTTTTTTCGATAGGAATGTGCTCTTAATTGCGTGGTATATCCGGGAAGCGTTTGCTATTTGATTATTTATCTCTACTTCTTGTGTACCTCTACTCTCTAGTTGCACTCCCAGGTATTTGAAGGTTTCTACTTGTTCTAAAGTATAGTTATTGATTTTAATGTTTGTATGTTGGTCTGTTTTCCCACATACCATCACTTTGGTTTTGCTTTCATTAATTCTTAGATTACGTTTCTTAAGTTTATCTCTCCATATTTGGAGGTTTCTCTTAAGTGCGTCCTCGTTTCTTCCAAATACGACGAGGTCATCTGCAAATGCGCACACCGCAATCTGTATCATTTCCAGGTATCTATGTCCAACAAATAATCTCGATGTTTCTTCTCTAGTTTCCTTCATTACATCATCTAGTACAATATTGAACAGGATGGGGCCTAGTACACCTCCTTGTCGTAAGCCATCATTGAATCTAAACTCTTCTGATTCCATATTATCTGTTCTTACCCTGTTTCTTGTGTTCTTGTATAGGCTCATAATAGCTTTTCTGAGTTTGCCGTCTACTTCTCTGTTTCTTAGGCTTTTGTCTATTTTAGTTCGCGGGGTTCTATCAAATGCTTTTTCGGGGTCTATGAAGGCTTGGTATAGTTCCGTGCTTGTATTTCGTGTATTTGTATTTGTATTAGATGCTTGAGTGTAAAAATATGGTCATGGATGCTTCTTCCCTTCCTGAAACCGCTCTGTGACTGCTCCAGCTCATGGTCTACTTCTTATAGTAGTCTTTTCTCCAGTACTCGTTCGTAAACTTTGGAAGGGATACTCAGGAGAGTTATACCTCTGTAGTTGCTGCATTCTCGTCTGTCACCTTTTTTGAAAATGGGTAGAATAACGCCCACTTCCCAGTCTTTTGGGATCTTGTTCTCATTCCATGCTTTATTGCAAACTTTTCTAAGCATTTCGTTTCCATTTTCTCCCATATTTTTTAGCATTTCCGCAGTTATCTTATCATAGCCAGCTGCCTTTCCTCTTTTGAGCCTGAGTATTATTTCTCTTATTTCTTCTATTGTTATTTCGTTTTGGTTTGGGTTCTCAGATGTGTTTTCTTCAGTGTTGTCTATTTCATTATAGTCTTTTTGAGTCAGAAGGTGTTCGAAATATTCTCTTCACCTGTTCATAATACTTTCGTTTTTGCAGAGGATGTGGCCATGTTTGTTTTTAATTTTTTTTGGTGTTTGTTGTCTGTTCTAAGGCTTCTCAGATTTTTGTAAAATTATAATTAATTAATTATATATTTATATAATATATGATATACACGATATTAAATGAGGTTACAACATAGACAATCAACAAAATCTACATCGTCAACTACACAGTGAAGACTCAACAATAATAGAAGTGTCAAGTGCCGTCCTAAAACTCAAAGACAATAAAGCCACAGGAATCGAATAAATCTGTTGGGAAATATAAAAAAAAGGTGGTGATCAACTTTTTGCAGCCACCCATAAACTAATAGTACTTATATGGCAGAATTAATTGGTATCAGAAGAGTGGCTAAATGAAATAATATACGTTGCATAAAAATGGCGATTAACTGGATTGTAAGAACTATAGAGGCATTACTCTGTTAGCATCTGCGTTTAAAATCTTCGGCAATATATTGTTTGAAAGACTTAAATATTTTATAAAGGATATTGTTGGTCAATATTAATGCAGATTTACTGCTGCAAAATCAACTATCCTCAAATTCAAGCACATCAGTAGATTCTAGAAAAGTCACTAGAATATAACATAGATACACATTATCTCTTTGTCGAGTTCAAAGCAGCCTATGAGAGTGTTAAAAGAACTAGTATTAAAAATACAAATCCCATTCTTTAAAATGGCGTTAATGAGGATTCTTAATTATTATAATCAAATTAGCTGTGAATTAACAAAAAAACATGGCTAACTTTGGCCCAAATTTACCTAGGCCAAATTTTTTTATTTGTAAATTCGGGTGAAAATACTAGCTTTTCGAACGTAAAAAAAGATTTTTTTTAAGGACAATGTTTTTAAAGTTATTCTAAATGTTTATAAACTACATAATTTCAAAAATTTGGCATCAGGATTTTTGACTATATTAAATCATTTTTTTATCTTTTTTTAATACATATTGATAGTATAAGTTTATTGCTTTCATTTGTTACCCACAGCATAACCCTATCTTTATTATTTTCTGTCTTATGTTGTTGTAAAAAAAGTCTCTGGGATAAACAAATACAATAACTTTTAAACTCATTAAAATATTGGTCCCAAATTTTAAGGGTTTGTTAAGACCTCAATACCCAACCTTGGGTGGAAATCCAAAGTTTAAATTTTAAGTTTACGAAAAGTTTTTAACAAATATCAATTGTCACTTATTTTGCAGTTTGCAAAGCAATAAATTGATTTTTCAACTTACAAATATCGGTATTTTGTAGCTTTGTCGATATTCTAAAGTAAAATTTTGTAATTTTATGTCCTTATGTTTGTATTAGAAAGCTAAAAGTATTTAGCTTTCTAATGGAGTGCAAAAACGAAAGAATAGGTTTGCTTCTTATAGGTCTAAAATAACTAAAAAATTTGTCAGCTACCTGGATTATTGAGTGTCACGAGAAAATCCTTATTACCCTGGACTAATATGACTGGACAAGCAAGTGAAGAAACAAACTTCATATATTATGTAAACTTTACTAACAAAAACGTTCAAAATAAATATTCCAATAAATCTAAAAAATCAAATAAATATAAATAATTAAATTCCATATTCAAATACTGCAAAATATTTGGGTATTGTCCAATAAATATAAATAATTAAATTCCATATTCAAATACTGCAAAATATGAAATACAAAAAAATGTAAAATTCTACGTTGTTTCTACAAAATAAATTATTATTATATAAGCAAATACTGAAACAATAGTATTATTATAACAACAGTATAAACATTTAGAAGGAAAATGTCACAAATCAACAGAAAATATTTCTATTCATATAAAATTTTAATCAAATTATAGGTATTTACTGCTTATTTATATAAAATTTCCTCAATCGGAACATAAACGTCTTCGTGAACTACCCATTTTAAAAACAATTAACACACTGGTTTTTCAAAAGTCGGAATAAACCCTAATAATGTTATTCAACATTATTTATGACCCATCCTCGAGAGGGTATTATACTTCTTACCTAACCAACCTAACCGTCGTCGGCGAGAATCCAGAAACTATCGACAAGGACAGCCTGTACTGACCGAGAGAGAGATTTTTAAAAAAGTTTATACCAAATAGCTGCTTTGTGTTACACTTTATGTTAAAAATAAAAACAGATTCGGAAAGTGGGTCAAATTCTGTAGTGCCCTAAATATTGTTTAAACAATATATTAATTTACAACCAAAACACTAGAACTTTTTAAAACCTTCCATATAAAAAAAGAATCATCCCAATATCTGCCATAGTTTTTGCGTTATTTGATATAAACTTTTACATTGGAATTTAGCTATGCC
The DNA here is from genome assembly GCA_918026665.1 of Diabrotica balteata. Taxonomy (NCBI): domain Eukaryota; kingdom Metazoa; phylum Arthropoda; class Insecta; order Coleoptera; family Chrysomelidae; genus Diabrotica; species Diabrotica balteata. Next base: position 68,842,088 of record OU898282.1, on the reverse strand, counting down.
CAGAATCGCGAGGAACGGCCTTAATCATTCATCCTTTGCATTAACTTGTCTCAGCTATTATTAGTTGGCTACACTGTACTGATGACGACCAATGAGTCAGAAATACGTATTTACAAAATATTTCTATTATTGTCCATCTTTCTATTGCCTATCTTTCTTTTTACGGATTATTTCCTGTTAATATATTCCCTATACTAAGGTTTAACTCATCTTCCTTTGCCAAATTAAAATATAGATGTCCCCCTAAATACATATTCGAGTACGGCTATGGTAAATAGTACTTATTCTGGAATAAAAATCAGTCAGCAGTGCTCGGTCCACAGCTACATTCAACTCATAACAAAAACGATAAAGAAGTCATTTTAAATATATCGAATGTAACGCTTGTAATATTATAATGTCTTTCCTTGTTAGTTATTTCTCAGATCTACTTTTACCTTATATCTTTGATATATATTTTCTAGTGTCATTCGTTGTGTTTGAATTACTTTGTCATGTTGAATATGATAATATAGGGAGGAGCTTTAAAGGTTTTGTATTCTATTATGTTTGATTATTGGAAATTATTATGTTAAAGTACTTGTTGGTTTTGATGACGTGGTTTAAGCGTTATTGCATATCGTTTTCGTAGCATATTACTAGTACACACTTACCTTATTTTAGGCATTATAAAACAAGTTTTAATTTGTCTTTCTTCCTAAATTTAAACTCTGCCCCGATAGATACAGACAGCTGGTAAATGGTATTCTACCAAAAAGTTTCAGTGATAAGATCAAGAAATTTTGAGTAAATTATTTCCTCTATATAACTGAGTTTTCTATATAACTGAATTTCTTTTCTGGTTTGTTAATTTTTCAGCTCTACTTTTACCTTAAATCTTTTATGACTATCTTTGGTATTATTTGTTGCATCATCACGGTGTCACGTTGGGCATAATACATGGAAAAGTTTGGTGTTTTATTATGTTTGATAATTGGAAATTTATACGTTATTTAAGGCACTTTATTTTTATTACGTCATTAATAATATTAAATAAAACAAGTTTTAATTTGTCCTTTTTCCTAGATTAAAAATCTGACCCTATAGATAGTCACAAAGAGTGGTAAATGGTATTATAGAAAAAACCTTCAGTAGTTAGCTAGTCGCTGGCGCTCGGTCCACAGCGACATTCGACGCCTAAATGTTTCAGTAGAAACCTAAGACTAGTACACTGAATCTTTCTTTTGGAATATCAGTTATCTCGGCTCTTTGTGTATTGTCTTTTTCATTTCCGAGAAAAATAAAATCTTCATCTCAAGATAAAGTTAAAAATAATGCATTGAAATTCTTGAGGAATTCTGTTTTGTTCTATTATTTTTTGGATTAGTTTTAAATAGTTGTTTGGTCAGATCTGGTCCTCCGTATTTTAGGAGTTCGTTCGGTATTCTGTCCTACCTGGTGATATTCTATTTTTGTGTTTTGTAATGTTTAAATATTAGAAATTATTATGATAAAATATTTGGTGGTTCAATTGGAGTGGTGTTAGAACTAGTGCATAACAATATTGTTGCTTGTTTCTGAAACATACTTCTCTGATTTTGTATAACCTTATTTTAGGCAATTTCTTATAATTTCGTCATTAATAATATTAAATAAAGAAGTTTCAATTTGTCCTTCTTCCTAGATTGAAAATCTGACCTGATAGATGCTCACAGACAGCTTTTAAATGATATTCTAGCAAAAACCTTCAGTAGTTAGCCAGTCACCGGCGCTCGGTCCACAGCGACATTCGACGCCTAAATGTTTCAGTAGAAACCTAAGACTGGTAAACACTGAATATTTCTTTTGGGATATCAGTTATCTCGGCTCTTTGTGTAGTGCCTTTTTCATTTTCGAGAAAAATAAAATCTCCTATCTAAAGATAAAGTTGGAAACAATACATGGAAATGCTTGAGGAATATCAGTTATCTCGGCTCTTTGTGTAGTTTACCATGTATTATGTCCAACGTGACAACGTATAAATACAATAAATCACAGAGTATTACAGCCAACTAAAAATTTTCTTAGACATCTTAAACTCTGGCAGCTCTTAAAAATATGATATCAAACAAATGACACAATACACAAACACTTTTACGTCACAAAACCCTCAAAAAATCTCAACTTAGAACTCATACAAATACAGTAGTCAAGTTATTAATAGTCGAGTATTAATCTTCTGCTAGAGGAGATTAATAACCAGTCGGTATGCTTACACTCAACCCGGTTGTTTCGAGTGTACTTACACGATACAAAATACACGATAAACCACATTTCTAACCAAATTCTGTAGTCAAACCCTACTAATCTTAATCGTACGGATATGTTTGAAGACAAAAACAATTTCTTTGCAGTCTACGTGAATAAGTTGAACAAGATAGCTTACCTTTCCACAACGAATCCCATTAATGCCAAACCTCTGCAGAAAAAACTGAAAGTTTTACTCGGAACCAAATATCTAAACATCACAAACAGATCCAGCCATATTTCGGCTAGATGAAGTTTTTTATTAGATGGCTGTTTTTAAGTAAAAACTTCTTTAGCGATGTTGAACACTTTTTTGATGGGAAACAAATCATTACACACGCGACAGATTTTTACGACCGTCATCAATACGTAAATTGTTCGCAAAGTGGCACAGCTCGAGAACTATTCTACGGATCGTGACATATAAAGTCTTGTCGGGAAGAGAAGAAGGCAGCTAGTACAACTGACAAAAAAAAACAAACGTATCGGCATTGCCAAAGGGGCATTACATTACATCTCCGTTATTATTGGTGGTATTGCAGCGTGTGATACATCAAATGAAAAGGGAGAGGATAACGATTATATTAAGATAAAAACAAACAAGACCACTACCAAAAAGGCACTGCACTATGGATGAAAATAATCAAAGAAATCAAAGTCAAAAGAAATCAAGTCAAAAAAATTTGATGTATTGACTTGAAGAAGGCCTCAGACTGATAATAAAATAATACAACTGATGAAATTCTAAAATGTGATATACAAATAAAAGGGGAGGGGATAACTATTATATAAAGATAGAACAACAAACAAGGCGACTACAAAAAGAGCACTAGCCAGCATCTTCGATCTTAATGAGTGTAGAGTTACATAACAGACAAATTTTGATTTATTGACTTAAAGAAGTGGCCTCTGGCTGAGTACAAAATAAACAACTGATCGAATCTTAATTTGCGACATAGGATATAACAAATTAAGCAAAAATAAACTAGGCGACTACCAAAATTGCACTACACAGCATCTTCGTTATGATTGAACGTATGGTTATGGTTATGGTAGATCGGAGCAGGGCCCAATACTAAGCCCTTCAGACACTTAGACCTGACTAGTACTAAAGAGCCCTCCAATCACAGGTTTAAGTCCCACAGGCAGAGTAGATGAGCCCTGCATTGTCAGGGCGTCTTCTTTCGCGCCGTTCGTTCTTCTCCATGCCTGTGTGTCTCGGTACACATACCAAGTTAACCCAATTGGTCAGCGCTTTAAAACTCAAAAACCAGCTTAGAGTATCCTAAACGATGCTAGAATGCATCTAATACATTTCTTCATGTTTTTCAAGAATTTAATATGGATTCTTCGTTAATTCTTTGCCTTAGCTTTGCCACACTTGCGGGTTTAGTTTTATAAATTTTAAATAATCTTTAAGATAAAAACGAGTGAACGAGAAAACATTTGGAAAATGCCTGATATAAAGAACGCCAAACAGTTACACCAAAATAAGCTTCGTTTTTTTCAAACCGCATCTCATTCAAATTAGCTTTAAACGTATTTTTCAGGGCAGATACAATTTCATTACTAAATCTTCTTCTTCTGGTACGGATATTGGCTACTAGCATAGCAACTCTAACTTCATTGAGCGCAGCTCGAAATAGTCCTGAAGTGGTCAAGGAAAACCATTTTCGTAAGTTCTGGAGCTAAGATATTCTTCTTCTTCCTGGTCCTCTCTTTCCGGAGACCTTCCCCTGTAATATAAGTTGCAGCAGGTTATATCTATGATTGTTTCGCATTATATGTCGCAAGATATTCTTGCTTGCGCTGTTTCACTGTGGATACACTTTCACATGTTTTATCCATCCGACGTAGATCCTCAATGTTTGTTATTCGGTCCACCCAGGAGATCCTCAGTATCAGTCTATAACAACACATAGCACATGCCTCGAGTTTTCCCATGGTTGCCTCGGTTAGTGTCGATGATTCAACCCCATAGAGCAGCACTGTAAACACGTAGCATCTCAATAAACGGATTTTCGTTTTTAAGGGTAGGTCGTGGCTCTCATTACCTACTAAATAGCAGTTCATAATTATTTAAATTTGCTTTTATAAAAAATGACCCAATTAACTGAGTACCTACTATTTCCGATCATACATTTCGTTCTGGTGGTCTTTGAGTATTGTTTTCACGTATCCACTATGGAGTTACCTCACTCCAATACTTTAAATTTCCCCGATTTACATTCCCACGGAGTGTAAATATTGCTTCGTCGGAAAAACATTTTTACCCAAGTTCTCGTCATTATTATTACACCACTAAAATGTAGTCTTCAGTCGTAGTAAACTTCATTTAATTCTTGCAACAACTAGATTTTGTAGTGTTTAAATTAATTCTTATGTAAAACACCTAAGTCTGAAGAATGACCTAAACCATGTATTTGTGCAGTTTTGCGTAAGGATGTATGTGGATTTTTGTCGAAACTCTTCATTAAATCCAAAGTTTTTATTATTTAAATGGGAATAAGCCAAAATTAAAGGTTAAAGTAAATTTATTGACGTTTCAATTAACACTTCGAAAATAGTTCTCAAAATACCAACATTTCTCAAAACTAATGTTTGTATCTTGAGAACGATTTCCGAAAAGAGAATTGAAACGTCAATTAATTTACTTTAACCTTTGATTGTTGCTTATTACCATTTAAATAATAATTTAAATAAGAAAAGAGATAAGAAATAATAAGAACAGATACAGAAATAAACAAAAAGATAATATAAGAACAAAACAATAAGATAAGGTAGAAACAGGGCGAAACTCAATTTTTTGAGGCAAAGGAGAAAATTAAGAAACCTTAGAAAAGAAAAGAGATAAGAAAAGATATTTAGTTTCAGAGATCAAACCCAAGGAAAGATACCAACAGTTAATTATCAAATAAATTTGGTCAACACATTATTTAAAAAAAATAATAAATATATTAGCCGAAACTTAATCAGCCTGATCTTTCTACTGGTCAAAGGTATAGTAATATTTAAAGGTAAAAAGCTAATATTCAGAGTTACTATTTTATCAGGGAACCTATTAGGAGCCGACAAATAAAATACATACATCAGTGATTCTCAACCTGTGGGGCGCGCCCCCCTAGGGGGGCGCGGTATTATTAATGGGGGGGCGTGAGCCTATTCGAAAAAAACATCAGCAACATTGACTAATTTACTAAAATCAAAGCAAAACAACTTACAAAATAAAAAATAAAAAACACATGAGCACTGATATAAAAGGTATATTTATAAAGAGCACTGAACACTAAATTATGAAAAAGTTTAATAATAAATCAGTGACTTCCTTGAGATTGTTTTGTAGAGCAATGTTTATCGAAACGAGGTGTAATATTATAAATAGACGCTCTCAGTTCTTTTTCTACATTTAGCTGCGATCTATATTTGGTCTTCAAAGCAGCCACCGCAGAAAATCCTGTTTCGCATAGGTAGGATGTTGAAAATGGCGATAGTACACGGAACGCTCTGGTTTTCAGTGCAGAAAACTCATCATTTACTCCTGCCCAAAATTCAAAGAAAGATTTATTATTAAACTGTTTCTTAATTTCATCATTTGCCGTGAAGTCAATGAAGGTTTCTTCTTCGGCAGTAGAGAGCCCTTCCGGAGTAATTTGGAATGGATTCCTAATCCACTCGTAACTACGTATTAATATGGGGTCGGCAAAAAAAATCTTTTAAAATTTTTAGTCAGCATCGCTAAATGATTTTCAATGGTTACAAAAACAACTTTCACATGTTGTTCTTCAACCTTGTAAGTTTTAATACTTTGATCCACATTGGCAAACATTTCTAGGTTTTTTTACTTTAAATTTCTGTTCCACAATTCCAATTTTTTACAAAAACCAATAACTTTATCACTCGTATTTAATATATGTGTATTGGCTCCTTGAAGCTGAATGTTCAAAATATTGAGTTTCTCGAATATGTCAACCAAGTAGCTCAATTCCATCAAAAATAAACTATCTCGAAACATCTCGGCTTTCGGTCTATTTTCTTCTTCTAGAAAAATAGCGATTTTATGTCTTACTTTAAAAACACGTTGTAAAAATTTCCCACGTGATAGCCATCTTGCCTCATAATAAAATAATAATGCTGAATGTAATGCACCCATGTCTTTACAAAGTGCAGAAAAGATTCTGGTTTTCAAAGGTCTCATTTTTATGTAATTAACTACTGTTACAACCGTTGTTAGCACAATATTCAGACCAGGAGACATTTCTTTGGAAGCCAGAGGTTCTCTGTGGATCATACAGTGTGTCCATATACACATTGGAGACTTTTGTTTCACAAGCGCTTGTAGACTATGAAATTTTCCGGACATTGCACGAGCACCATCCGTGCATATTCCAACGCAATTCTTCCACTCTATTTTTGCTTCATTTATATAATTGTTTAAGATAGCAAATAATACTAGCGACGTTGCTTTCAGTTCTATTGGTTTCCAAAAAAGTAGTTCTTCTACTAATGATATGCCATCACAAAATTGAACGTAGGAAATAAAATGAGCATCTTTATTGCTATCTGTTTCCTCATCAATCTGAATCAAAAACAGCTTGTCACGCAACTTCCCGAGTAGCTGATCCTGTACATCTTCAGCTATATCACAAATTAGACGGGTAACAGTATCATTTAATAGAGGTATAAACTCCAATTTTTTGGCAAAATTATCTCCAAACATAGTTTCGACAATTTGAATTGCAGCTGCCAAAATAAGCTCTTGACCAATAGTGTGAGGCTTTTTACATCTAGCTATTTGATAGGAGGTTTTATAAAAGGCAAGTAAAGCTTTTTCATTCACAGTCAAAGTTTTTTTATAAATGATTTTTGTTTTTCATGTGATTTTAATTTTAACTCGAAGAATTCTCGGGGTTGATTAATGCACTTACTATGAAGAGTTTTCAAATGTCCTTTAAGTTTATTTGGTTTCATACTGTCGGCTGCTAAAATTTTTGAGCAAATAATACATAAGGCCGTTCTTTTTCATTTACTTCAGTAAACGTAAACCCAGAATTTAAGTAATCTTGAGAATATTTTCTTGGTTTTATTTTTGGAATTACTCTCGCCTGTACACTTGTTGATGCTTCATTAGTATCGAGTGCTCGCTTACGCCCAGTTAAAAATTTATCCATGATTTTGTATAAATTTAAGTATATCTACCTACTGTTTGGAATATTTTAACACCGCGAACTGCAGTTACTACACGCAACCTACAACATAAACATACATAAACATTCACAATAAATTTCACATACTTAACATACATAACAGACACCAGTCTTTGCAGACTATCTTCATCTTGGGCTATTAATATTGCGTCGTCTGCGTAACAGAGTATTTTGATTTCTTTGTTTGCCATTATGTATCCTCTTCGTTTGTTAACGCTTTTGATGATTTCATCCATGATCAAATTGAAGAGCATGGGGCTCAATCTCAATGAATTTCCTTGACTTATTCCGTTGCCTATTTCTATAGGTTCTGTAAGTTGCCCATCTATTCTGACTTAAATTTTGTTGTTTTGGTTGATGTTTTCGATAGTGTTTATAATATTTAGGAGAGCTATTATGCAGAAGATGGATTACTTTTTTGAGTCTTACTCTGTCAAATGCATTTGTTAGGTCAATCAATATACTCTAGCGATTTCTCAGTAATTTGCTTTGCACTAAAAAAACTTATCCTCTGATTTATTAGCACTTGTAAAATTTTAGTTGTAAGTTTTAGTGTAGTATTTAACAAGTTTATACCTCAGTAGTTTTCTGTTTTTTATCTTCTTTTGTGAATAGTAGAATTAGTTCGATAATTCTTTTGGTATTTTAATGTGTTTTATAATTTTATTAATTAATGTTAATTGTTCTGTCATTGCTGCTTCACAATATTTCAGTAACTCGTTTAGTATCCCGTCTTTACTCGCTGCTTTTCTGTTATTCACGTTTTAAGTATTTTCTGAACTTCCTGTACATTTATATTAAGTTCTTTATTTTTATGGTAATTTCTAGTGTTTTCGATTTAAGCTGCAGTTTCTGTGGTTAATTGTAACTTCTTCTTCTTAAGGTATCTTCTCCATTAGTGGAGGTTGGCTATAACTACAGCAAATTGCTCTCTATCTTGAGCTGTTCTTAGTATCGAATGTGTGTCCATACCTGTCCAGTCTCTTACATTTTTCAACCAGAAGCATTTTCTTTTTCCTGGATCTCTTCTTCCTTCCAATTTTTCTTCCATTATAGTCATAGAAAGTTGTATTTTTCTCCTCTGTAAATATGTCCTAGATAACTCGTTTTTCTGTTTTTTACAATATTTAGGAGTTCTCTCTCAGTACCCATTCTTCTTAACACCTCGTTGTTGGTCACGTACTCTGTCCAAGAGATCTTCAGCATCCTTCGAAAAATTCACATCTCAAAGGCTCCTATACGCCTCATACTTTTAATTCCGAGAGTCCATGTTTCCACTCCGTATAGCAATATGGAATAAATAAACGTTTTTACAAATTGGTATCGGATATCCAACGATAACGTAAAGTTTATTAGGAATTTTTTCATTCGTTGAAATGCAGACCTAGCATATTCTATACGAGCACGTATTTCGACCTCGTGGTCAAGATCATTTGTTATCCAGCAACCAAGATACTGGAATCTTTGTAATGGTTCTATATGTTTGTTATAGATACGAATATTAATGTCGATATTTGGTGCATATATAACAACCATTACTTTTGTTTTATTTGTGTTTATATTTAGTCCCAAGCTATCTCCCTCTCTGGTTTTGACATTCAAAAGTAGGTTTTAACCCTCAGGACGGTCCGCAATAATGACCGTGTCATCTGCGTATCTTAAGTTGTTTAGGTATTCTCTGTTGATTTTTATTTCCTCTTCAATATTTTCGAGGATATTTTGAAAGATCTTTTCGGAATATATATTAAATAACAGTGGAGAAAGTACACAGCCCTAACGAACTCCTCTTTTTATTGGCAATTCTGCTATCAGACGATTGTCTATTTTGATAGACGCTATTTGATCCCAATATAGTTTTTAGTAAGTGCTACAGTGTTATGGTCTATACCATGTTGTGTTAGGGTTTCTATGAGTTTTGTGTATTTTACTTCCTTTTACTAGGTTTTAATTGTACCTACTTATTCTTATTTCGAGTCCAAAATACTTGTATTTTTTTTACATCTTAAATAATTTTATTCTAAACATATCCCTAGTTCCTTTATGTACAAAATAAGTTATCAGTGTTTTTGATGACTTTATAAAGTCCGACTTTTGTATTGCCTGCTCTAGGTCTTTTCTCATTGAAGGCTTCTTTAAAATTGTCTGTTATCAGTACTATGTCATCTGCAAATCATAGATTGTTTCTTGTTTAATCTTAAGACTAAAGTTTAAAGGTTGCCAGATGTAAGCCTCTTCACCCGCTCTCTTTCTCCTGAAGAAGCTACATACAATTGTAGCAAAACGTAGAGATGTGCATACACTCGGGTCACTTAAAAAAGACCGGATGCAAACCCGGAAGACAAATAAATGAAAACATTATATGTAATTTGGGATAAATTTTCCTGTTTTAGCTTCAACATGTTTTACCTTCTTCTTCTTTTTGACCTTGTATGCCACGTAACAGCCTCGGATACGATGTCCTTTGTTGTGTAATCTGTGAATAATCTAGATGTGATTTAACTAATAAACAAAAATTACCAACCATACGTGCATGATGTATTGTTATTTGTCTGTTGTATAATGGTTATTAGTTATGAATGGACACTGTAGAATATCTTAGTAGCCAATACATTTTCTGATAACTTAGTTCCTTCCCTTTTTTAACATATACTATAGAAGTCTCGAGTACAGTGCCTACTACTTCCTGGGACATGGAAATCCAGAATTCTATGTATTACGTGATTCTCGTGTCGACCCTCAACATGCCCTAATTATCGTAACCTATGCTCACTCATTTTTGCATAGATGAGGTGCTGCGCCTAGACTTCTCCTATTATTTTGATGTTTAATTTTATCTATTCTTGTTAAGCCGCTCATCATCTAAGCATTGTCATTTCGTTCAAATGCATGATATGTTCTTCTCTTTTTAACTGTCCAACATTTAATACCATACAACGTATCTGGCCTCATGTCCGTATTATTGAATTTACCTTTTAGTTTCGTAGGAATCTTTTTATCACACAAAACATCACTTGCTTTCTTCCATTTTATCCATCCCAATTTGATTCTACTATATCTCTATCTATTTCCCCATTGCTCTGTAACACCGAATCTAGATTCCTACCTAAAAGGATTTTTTTTCAATAATTTCACCAGTCAACATTACAATCTGGTTTGCACTGACAGTTTGATTTTCAAATGCTCTCTAGATACTCTGTTTTTGTCTGCTTTAGATAAGCTAGACCTTTTTGCTCAAGCGTCCATCTCCATTGTCCCAATCATTAATTCAATTATATCTCCTTATCTATTACTCGTTAGCATACATCAGACACTCAAGGATATCTACTTGACATGTTTTTGTTAATTTTTCCAACACTAATTAGAAGAGATGAGGAATTAGCACTGACCCCTGACGCAATCCTATCATGATACATGAAATTTATTTGTCTCACCCTCACCTGTTCTAACATTAGTTTACCATTACTTGCCTTATGATAAAAATTGCATCCGTTGTTGATTTGCCTTGCATGAATTTAAACTGATTTCCTAATATTTCTGTTTCTTCCTGTATCTTACCATCAATTATTCTCTCTCACAGTTTCATGGTGTGACAGAGTAGTTTTATGGCTTTATAGTTTATACATAGTTTAACATCAACTTTGTTTTTGTATAAGGTATTAAATGCTACTTCTCCATTCATCCGGTATTTGCCCCACTTTCATATATATTTTATATATATATATATATATATATATATATATATATATATATATATATATATATATATATATATATATATATATATATATATATATGTATATATATATATATATATATATAATATATATATAATATATCATAACGGATTGATTACTCTGGCATTTTTTTAAGATGTCCGAACCAGATTAATTGTTTTCTTTCTATGTCATCATTAATATTTCGTTCCATTTTCATTTCGTTTCTTATTTGTTCGTTTCTAACTCTCTCCAGTTTCGATCTACCGCAGCTTCGTCTCAGATTATCCATTTCTGTCGTCATAAGTTTGTTTTTATTAGCTTTGGTGACGTCCCATACTTTGTAGCATTTTCAATTTCATTGATTCTTTGAAGTATATTGAAATCTCCTCTTATATGTAATATATTGAAATCGCCTTATATATGTTTAAAAAATAAAACGAAGAATTTTTTTAATGTTCGTTAGTTTGTATCTTTCGTTATGTAAGTTAAAATGCGCAAAAAGTGTTTTCAATAATTGTATTTGCATTGCTGGATGTTAATAAAACCATTTCAGAGTTGTTTATTATTTTAATGATATTTACTTCGGCAATTTCTTTTAATGTTTTATTCGAAGTCGTCTTATAATTTTTATACGTCGCAAAAGAATATCTACGTCGTTTCGTTGTATTTTGCTATTTCAGCGTTTTGTTTATTTTCAAGTTATATGAACGAATTCTTAAATTCGCCAATCATACTTGGGTCGTCGTAATGTTAGGTATGGATCTCAATTCATACTTGGGTCTTCGTAGTGTTAGGCATGGATCTTAATTCATACTTGGGTCGTCGTAGTGTTAGGTATGGATCTTAATTCATGTTTGGGTCCCCGAACAGTTCGTTAGGCTCAGGTATGGATCCGAATTCGTCGTCGAATTTGTGGTTTTCTGTTTTTGGCTCCTTTTGTGGAAATAAGTAGCAGTAGTGGTGGATTTTTATCTATTATAAAGTGACCGGCATTAATTTGCCAAAATTAGTGGAGTTTTTGCTCGATATTTTAAGATGTTTGAAAATTCTAGTTCCTGTGGAAAAGTTGAACAAGTTTAGTTCCTGCTTTTTTTTAGAATTCCCGTTTTTTCAAGTGGGCTAGTTCCAGCCCCCAATGCATAAAGCTCTTCGCTGATGATGTCCGGATGGATACTCCAGAGATGTAACAAGTTTTTTTTTTCTTTTCGTTAAGTGGAAATATCTGAATCCAGGTAACTGTTTATTGTTTGTTTAATTTCAAAGTAAAGACAGATATATTTTTTAGAACAATAATTGCTTTTGTTAAAATTTAGAAATTGTAACATTTAAAAATTGTAATGCGGTAACATTTGTAAGTTTTATGTAGTATCTCCAACTCCTGGAGTTTGTTAGTGGATGACACACGTAAGTTTTTTGTATTCTAGTATTTCTCCATGTTGTAACTGTTTGTGGTGACACAAAAATAAATGTTAAATTTTGTTTTCTTAACATTTTATTTATTTTTTTTTAACTAATTTATTTCATTTTTTGTAGTTGCCCCATTCCAACCCCCTTATCTTTTACTTATCCATAACCCCAGCTCTCCTACCAAACCCTGAGTGCCATTCGCACAAATAGCGATTATTTTGCTTGCCCTCTCCCTACCCCCAGAAACTAACCCCATGTGGTAGGCAAAATATTTATCGTTACAACTTCCGAACCGTAAAGTGTAATACTTTGGACTATACTATCGTAAATGTGTTTTTTGGTTTCTCGTCGAATTGTTTTTTTCCAGAGAAGAGAGTTTAAGGCACGGCTCGCTGCTCTACCCTTGTTTGTTCTTTCCCTGATTTCATCTGCGCTATTTCCCTTCTTGTTAAAAATGACCCCCAAATATTTGCAGGATTGCACGCCTTTGATTTTGTCGTCTTCCAAGACTAGGTCACATATTTCATTTGTTCCCACTGATATATATTCATATTTTGTCATATTCATGTTAAGACCTGCCACCTCATATTCTTCTTGCAGTTTTATTACCATATAGCTAAGATCGTCGCTGTCTTCGGCAATTACTACCTGGTTATCTGCAAAGAAAAGTGTATATAGCGTGTTTTCTTCAACCGTTATTCCCATAATTCTACATTTTTTTACAATTTCACTAAGGATCTGTCCAAATAGATTTTAAATAAGGTATATGACAGACAGGAGCCTTGTCTAAGTTCCTTTGTTGTTTGAAAGGGGGAGGTGATTTCTTGTCCCATTTTAATTCTTGCAAAGTTTTGTTCGTAGTATTTTTGAGTGGCGTTAATAAGAGTTAGGTTTATTTTCAAATTACCCATTTCTATCCATAGTTGGGAAATCGGTACACTGCCATATGCTTTTTCCAAATCTATTAAAGCTATATGGGTTTCTCTATTTCTCTGCACTCGTTTTTCCATTGCAATTTTTAATGTGCAAATATTACCCATAGTGGAGCGAGCGTCCGGCCCTAAATCTCGCTTGTTCTTCGGATTGTTTGTCTTTAATGTCATTTTCTATCAGGTTTCGTAGTACTTTTGAGTATAGTCGGCCTATAGTAGCAATCACTGCGATACCAAGTACTCTAAGTAATATAAGGCAGTAATTCACCAGCCTACTTTGAATTGAAATGAATACATTCTAAAATTACAGAACTTATTATATACATGTTACAGAACTTATTGAAAACACGGTTTGGTAGAAACGTCTTATGGCTAAACAATGACTCATTATGGCTTGTCCCATCTGAACGAAGTAGAAGAATTTGTAATAAAATATAAGAGTTAGTAAAAGTTACTTTAAATAACAGCTCAATAAAAATACCATGTAAGTAACTCTATTACACTAATACGAACAATAATTGTTTATTGTCAATAAAATGGGACATGCAGATGCTGATATTTTTTGATAGAAACCAGATTTATTCAGACATCTCCTAAAAACATAAATGGTTTGTAGTGAATTTTACAAATTCAAGAAAAATTTAATTGTTTTAAATAGTTCCTTCTATGAAACAGTAGTTTCATATAAATAACATTAATCCTTGATTTTCACTATTCATATTTGAGGTATTTGAATATAAGAGTCGATTTATTATCACGATTTACAAGTTTACTCTAACTCGCGAAACCTTTTGAAAGTGGACGAACTACTAAATTAAAACTATAATATAATACCGTTTAAAATACACAGTAAGATGATAAAAAAATACCATTCGTAACGTGATCATCGTTTTGTTGATTATTTGCTTTTTTATACCGCAGATTTAATATCACATTTTCATTATTTGAATCATTTTCCAAATTAGCAGCTTGACCAATTCCATCTTCTGAAAATAAAGAATACGAAAATACTAACGAAATAATATACTAGAAATTGATATTTACAAATTATTTCATATACCATAATTTTGCCTGGATAAAGACCTAATTCAATAATTGGTTTATAATATTACCTAGTATTTTTTTGTAAAGATACACTCAAAATATAAATATGTCATAAAATTGTACCTACTTTCTTAAAAACACTGACCTAATTAAAAAAGGCTGCTTATTTAAGAGAGAAATTTCACAAAAACCAGATAAGAGTTTCACAAAAATATAAGAACAATCATTCTTGACGAGAAGTAAACACTTCTTCTTCTTCTTCTTCTTCCTTTATTGGTGAATATCCCAGGGGATTATTTGCTCAGCTAATTCAGGGAGGATATTCTCAACTAATCGAATATCCAATAACACTAAATTGAAATTATTGTAGCGAGATTACATAAAACGAGCGGTTCGAATTTATATAAATATATTTATTTATAAATCCACAAGGAATCTACGTTTCTGTAGTTCTATAACTTTAAAGTTCGGTACTATCTTATCAACTAAACTTAACTCCTAATTTCGTTACATATATATATATATATATATATATATATATATATATATATATATATATATATATATATATATATATATATACCAAAGTTACTATGTTCTAGAAAGTTCCCACCTGTAATTCTAATTCAGTCAAATACGTGACGGATTGTTCTCTTGCGGTCGAGGGATCTATCGATGATTCTCGATGCCAGAGATGCTTCGAGATGCAACCGTTAGGCGGACCACGCTGAATGCATGTTCGTAACATTATTTTATATTAAAACAACACTATGTTAAAACTTCTTCTTCTTGGGCCAAACAGTTAGTATAGAATAAACAATACAACACAGGATAAAATTTTTCTCGCCTGGAGGTAGCAACCAAGCCGAACAGCGATACCAGAAAAGCTACCAACGAATGATAGTAAGAAAATCTAGGTCTAAATGAAGAGAAGAATTTGTACGGTTATGTTATAGTAGAATATAAGAAAGAAATATATATTATAAGTTATCAATAAATTTAGTCTTTGAGGACTAAGGTTGGATAGGAAAGAGCAAATCTCTATAGGAGTTTGTAGTTTTATTTTAACCAATTCTTTGTAGAAGTCAACATTTGGAGAAACGTTTATTAGACACTTTAGGATAATATGATTCAGAGATCCAATTTGAGCACATTCACAGTATGGGTTGTCACGAATACCTAGACGGAATAAATGAACTGGACTGGAACAATATCCTGTTCTCATCCTAATTACCATGGTGATATACCTTCTGTCTTTATAAGGAAATTGACTGAACCATGGTGATTTGTTCCATTTATTAACTATTCTACTGTAAAACGATCCCTTTGATCTGTTTGAATTCCATTCTTGTGCTCATCGAGTCCAAATTAGCTTTTTAATGTAAAAGAAATAGTTTGAATAATGCAATTTAACTTTGCCTGGCATTAGTGATCTTCTTATGTTTGCCATTTTGTCTGCAACACAATTGCCTTTAATATCCGAATGCCCTAGAATCCATGCCAGAATAATACTGATATTCTGATGATGGGCTTCTATAATGCCCCCTTTGGTCATGATAGAGGTATGTTCAGTTTTCATTGAGTAAGATGTTTTCTCTATCTTTTGGATAGCACTCTTAGAATCAGAAAAAATTAGAGCCCTCTTAAGCCCTCTAAGTTTACTAGAGTATGAGTATTCAAAGTCAGGCCAAAAAAAAAACCAAATCCTACTGAGCCCTTACTATCAACTGACCCATCTGTAAAGATTGTAGTGTGAAGTGCATTGTCAGGTGAGCTTCTTTGAATTTAAATAATGCATGCTCATCACCTTTATTAGATTGCACATTCTTAATAGGGATATAAGTTAATTGATATTCTAATTCAAAATTGTGGCACGAAAATAAGTCACTAGAAAATAAATTTGGGGTATGCTGAAATATATTCATGATAGAAACTAAGAGAGGAATACTTTTTTTATTCCAGTAATTATGATTTGATTGCATTGATATGTGTAATTGATTCAAGGCAGAAATTATTAAATTAATAATAAGCATAACATATTTTAGGAGAAATTTAGAATTAAGCCATTCCCATCTGTACTTGAGAGGAATTTGACCACTTACGCCTAACAATGCATGAATAGTGGAAGATCGTATACGTATCATGTTATGATACGAATACTCTTATATTGTAATTTATCTAACCTTTTGATTAGCGCCTTAGGAGAATCTAATAATATTTGACATCCATAACCTAGGAGTTTTAGGATCACTGCCCCAATATGTTCCACATAGAGCTCTAATTACATTCAATCTACGACTTACTTTTAATTCTATTAAATCCACATATGATTTCCACTTTAGATTTTTTTTAATAACTACCCCTAAATATTTCACTGTATCCACCCATTTAATTGCATGACCTCTAATTCTTACGTTCGGAGGATTACCTTTCTTCTTCTTCTTCAAGTGCCATCTTCGTTCCGAAGGTTGGCGATCATCAGGGCTATACGTATTTTTGAAACTGCTGACCGAAACAATTCGTTGTTGCTACAGCTATACCATTCCCGTAGATTCTTTAGCCAGGAGTTTCGTCTTCTTCCTATGGACCTTTTTCCTGCTATTTTCCCTTGCATAATTATTCGAAGTAGTTCATATATTTCGCCTCTTGTAATGTGTTCCAAGTATCCCAAGATTACCTTTACTTTTACGATTCCCTTTTTGAAATATAATTGCTGAGGACTTATTGTAAGATATATTAAAGTTGTGTTTTAATATCCAGAGATCCATCCTTTCCATAAACACGTTCAAATAATTAATTAATTTAAGTAGATCAGCCTCACTAACCAAAATAACCAAATCATCTGCATACTGTATCAGATTACAACCTTTGGGAATAATCTCATATAAAGATATGTGAGGTAAGCCCATATTAGTTTTTCTTGGACCATGAATTTGACCAGTTTTCTCCTTTACATAAATACTACGATCAATTAATTTAAAATAAATGACATTTGCAACTTCAATAGGTATGTTATATTTCTTTAGTTTAGGGTATAAAAGAGAGTTGTTAACACTATCATAAGCTGCTGAAATATCTAGAAAAAGTCCTACGGTAAATTGATTCAATGAAAATTCTTGTAGCATTTTAGAATTTAGTAATGAAATACATTCCATGCAACCTCTACCCCTTCTAAAACCAATTTGAATTGGATTTAAAATATGATTGGGTTCTAAGAATCACTCAATTCTGTTTTTAATTAATGTTTCCAGCATTTTACCAACGCACGATGAAACAACAATTGGCCTATAATAAAGTGGGTCAGTTTTATCCTTTCCATGCCTAACAATGGGTAATGTTAAATTTTTTCACATGCGAAAAATCATGTCATTTTTTCGCTGTATTATTAATTATCCTTGTATCACAATTTTACAATCATTATCTTAGTCCAACCCTTAATAACCCTTCCTACTTACATTTTAACCCCCCTCCATCACAAATACAGATAGTTTTAAGATAGCAAAGAAGAAAGACTCTCTCTTGATGGTCGGCTGCCGCTAAGGACAGACCATTCTCCCTCACTTGGTTTGGCCACCGCTAGGGCCAGACTTTCTTCTTGATCTGACTACCGCCAAGGCAAGTCGTGCCTTTTTGGATTATCGGCTACCGCTAAAGACAGTCATTCTGTCTCTCTCTTCGATTATCAAGAAAAACAGCATCTATCTTGGCTATTTTCTATCGCAGTTACCTCTTTTCCGCCTAGTTACGCGAGAAATACTAAAAATACTGTTTTAAATCGTGTACAGACAAAGTGTGCTCTATCTCGCAAAGTGTTAGTACCGCGAAACACGTATTCCGCATAAGAGAAAAAAACCGCGAGTGTGTGGAGCAGAAAAAATATTGGTAAGACTTTGTATAAAGTTAATTTGTTATTGTCTGTATACCCTTTATTACATATCCTAATTTATTTGTACCAGCCCTATATAATACAGTCCACATACACTGAAATTATACTAATAGTTTCCCAAATACGTACACCCTTTTTGTACATATTTTGATCTCATTCAAGCCGGATATCAACCATAATCTCTCTCTCTATCTCTCTGTCTCACATCTTGATTCTATATAGTGTGGCACACTTTTGAATCATATGTAAATCCTTATTCTCTCTGTTTTTTTCTCATGCTCAATTGAACATATTTTGATCCAATTTGGTTCAATATTTTTATCTCTGCTGTAAGTCTCATTAGATTTGGTCGAAGTTATGTATTTCTATATATGTATATATGTTATTTGATATAGATGTATATGTGTATACGTGTATTGGTAAACCTATATATTGATAAATTGTGTTTAATAATCCTTGCTTGTGGAAATTTTCAATTTTGGAATTCTTATTGTGTAAGAACGTTCGAAATTCAGATAGAAGTTGTAACCCAAGTAGATACCTGTGACGTAGTAAAAATCCCAACCTTTTGTCAGCCAAAAATAGCGCAGTATAATATCAACTTATTGTATTGTTCTCTGTCACGTTTCTTCTTAGGTACGTGTTACATGTAAATAATTTGGGGATCTGTTATATTCTTCTGAATAATAAACTTTTACAAGAATTCTCCACTAGTAGTGTCAGTAATCCTTAATCATTAATCAGCATATTAATTGCCTTATTCAAATCGCTTAGTGACACAAACTAAATTTTTACATTAATCTCTGTTCTTAAAAAATATTGCGTATTAATTGCTTTATTACATCAATGAAAGTTATCTCTATTAGTGTTGATTTAAATTAAATTCACGATACCAAATATAATTTTCACACAATAAAATCTCATTACACTCTTATATATACATATTTCTCTCTCTGCTCTTTGCACTGCTTCCAATGGTCGCTAGTTTTTATTCGCTTTATCATTCATCTCTGTCTGGTACACTCTTATTATACTCTATTTAACTATAATATAGCTGTAACATTTTTTTATTATTAATATATCAAATTATTTTTAATTCCTTTTACCCCCGTGCGATACGCCGATGATTGGGAATCCCCGTGTTTACGAAAGTATTAGGATGATTAGGAATCCCCGTGCCAAAATATTATTGTAGACACCAAGCTGAAATGAAATTCCCTAATTAAGAAAGGTTTTTAATCCTTCCGTCTTAATACTCTGTATGAAAAGAACAAATGCTTTCCGGTATCGTAAGACCATATCTTTTGACAATAACTTAATCCCAAGTATTGTCTGTTTCTTATGTCCAATTGTTAATATCGATTATTTTACCTCAAACTTTCCAATAGTCGTTAAGGCCTTACCTTCTGAGAAACACCTACAACTGTCCTATCATTCTTGAGTGGGGAATATTTTCTTCTTCCTTTTTCAGACAGTTGGTGAAATTTTTAGTGGAACCAATTTACTTGTTGGTGGGCACTTGTTGAGTGAAGTGATATCTCGTGATGCGCTTTGCTTACGATATTTCTTATCTTATCGTCTCTGTGAATTATTTTCTAAGTGTGTGTACACTTCATATTTGAGTTTTCTTTCCTTAGACTATATTAAATTATATATAGTTCTACACTACCTTTAATGGTTATTAAATTCAGTGTTTAGTACCAGAAAAGTATTAAATTCAGTGAATTAAGCTGCCTTCGTCAAGATCTACTGTAAGTAATCTTTATCTACAATTATCTGGGCGAGTAATATGGTATGGTACCATATCACCTGCCATTATCTGGACGTATCATCTATATCTTCACCTGTAGATTGCCGATTTTTAAATGTAATTGAACCATTCAAGAAATTTCTATAAATATTACCTATGAACATACAAGTCTCAGTTTTTTATTAAATAATAGTGCGAGATAGTTAATTGACTTAACCAAGTGCGGTTTGGTTTATGTTTTCGTTCCTGTAACCTTTTTGTTTTTTTGTAAATTTAGAGTTAAGTAATTTTTGCTATCTTTTGTATTTCCTATAATTTTTGTTCATTATCTTTCCTATGATATCTCGAGATACGCCAAACTATATTTGTATATGATTACCTTATAATCTTGGTAAAGGTATTTTTTTATTACATTATATCGTAATTTTATACATATATAACACCATTTCATAGTTGTGTATTGTTATTACCTGGGTTGCCTTTAGCAGCATCATAATTTTGTGGTTAATATATTGTTATTGTTTTATGCATGTATTTTATTTGTCGGCTCCTAACAAGTTCCCTAATAAAATAATAGCTCTGAACAATTACTATCTTTAAATATTACTATGCTTTTGAACTGTAGAAAGATCAGGTTGATTAAGTTTCGTAGGTAAGTAAGTGTAATACTTAATATATTTATTATTTGTTTATATATTGCGTTGACCAGATTTATTTGATAATTTACTGTTGGTATCTTTCCTTGGGTTTGATCTCTGAACCTAAATATCTTTTCTTATCTCTTTTCTTTTCTAAGGTTTTCTTAATTTTCTCCTTAACCCCAAAAAATTGAGTGGCGCCCTGTTTCTGTCTTCTCTTATCTTTGGTAATTTTACCCATCTATCTTTTTGTTTATTTCTGTATCTTTTCTAATATCTCTTATCCTATCTTTACCTATTTCTTCCGTTGGATCCATTCCCGGTTCCAAAAGCTAGTTTCGAACCCACGACTCGCTCTCCACCAACCATCTGGCTGCCGTCCGCAGTGTCTCCATTGGTTATCTTTCTAGCACCACCCAAAAAAGATTTCCGAGGTTACATAGTCTAATTAAAAATGGCAGAAATTGCAGAATATTTTTATGCAATGCACGTTTCACAATCAAATATCGCTAGAATTGCGAAAGTTGTTAGTTCTAATGAACAAGGCCTCTCTAATTGTAGAATCAGAGAATCTATTGCTCAGCTTAGGCAGCTTATAAATCATATTTGGATGCTTTGGAAAACCTGGCTAACGACGAAAGTGTACTCGAAAGTGAAGAAGTAGATATTACTTATGAAAAATATATGGATGCCTTATGTTTCTTAGAAGAAAAACTAGAAGCTAAACAAGCCTTTAAATTTGATACAAAATTTAAGGCGAACTCTTCCAGTCACATTGTTAGAAGTACTGATTTGAATATAAATGGCCAACAAGAAGTTAAAAATACATGTTACTTCAACTCTCTTCCAAATCAGGTCAAACAGATGAAAGAAATAAATAATAAGTACTTAATTCTGCAATTGTTTAAGCTCAGACGCAAGAGCTTGAAAAGTCGATTTATAAAATCACTTCTAATAACATTAGTTCTCAAGATGTAATAGGCGAAATTTTCACATGCGAAAAATCATGTCATTTTTTAATTTTCCTTATATCACAATTTTACAATTATTATCTTAGTCCAACCCTTAATAACCCTTCCTACTTACATTTTAACACCCCTCCATCACAAATACAGAAAGTTTTAAGATAGCAAAGAAGAAAGACTCTCTTTTGATGGTCGGCTGCCGCTAAGGACAGACCATTCTCTCTCACTTGGTTTGGCCACTGCTAGGGCCAGACGTTCTTCTTAATCTGACTACCGCCAAGGCAAGCCTTTTTGGATTGTCGGACCGCTAAAGACAGTAATTTTGTCTCTCTCTTCGAATATCAAGAAGAACATCATCTATCTTGGCTGTTCTATCGCAATTACCTCTTTCCCGCTTTAGTTACGCGAGAAATACCGAAAATACCGCTTTTTGTACAGGTAATATGATGGTTTATTTAAAGGAGATAGGAAACTGTCCCTGCAGTATACCTTCATTAAAGAATTGAATTAATAGTAATGATCCAGAGTGCGGTAAATTTACATAAACATAGAGTACGAAACCTGATCAGGATCAATTTTAGAAAGAAGAGTATTGTGATATTCATCAAATGATATTGGATTCTCAAAATACTGCAGAGGACTGAAAATTAATTCAAAGTCTCCAGAAATAGGTGAGAGAGATATTAAAATTTTCTGGGCTACCTCTTCAGGTGGCAATTGAGATAAAAGAGACAATTTACTACCAGAAGCCTTATTAATTTTATTCCAAATATCTTTAAGGGGAGTATTTCTATTTAGTTACAAAAGAATCTAAAGCTTATTTTCGCTTTAATTTTAGAAATTTTCTGGTGTTCGCTATGAATTTTTTAGTATTTATATAGTTTTCAACTCTAGGAGAATTTTTAAATGTATTAATAGCTGAAACTCTCTTTCGTATTATATGAGCACATGAATCATCCCACCATGGAATGTGATATTTGTTGTTATGAGAGGAGGTCCAAGGAATTGATGTGTCTGCCAGTGATGATATATACTTGATAAAATTTTCATAGTCCTCAATTGGAAACGATAAGAAAATATTCTCTAGTTTTTCGTGGAAAGAAATTAAATCAGCCTTTTTAAAATTTCTTCTTTTAGAAACCTGATTAGAGTCCTGTGTTGGGATACCGACATGGCATAGAATGGGAAAATGATCACTAGATCCTGTTTTAAGTGCCACATCTATCGAACCCAATGATAAGTCTACTACTGATTTGCTGCCACCAAGACGGACCAATTTTGTTGGAAAACCATTATTAAGAAAAATTAACCAAAGATACGCTATCTCTTGATCTTCTCCATGCTCTATGATTACAATTTAAATCACCCATAATAAGTAGAGGTTTGTTGATCAATTTGACCAAAGAAGATCAGCATATTTTGGATATGAGATTGTCCCAAGTATATAAAACATATTTAATATATTTAAATCATACTTAAACATCATAGGTAAAAAGGTGAGTTAAAATTGAACATCTGAATTAAAACCATGATTGTTATTATGAATATCCCGAAAATCTATATTGTATTTGATAAGGGTTATTAAGCCGCCTGTTAATAAATTAGTGCAAGTTTTGAGCATTTCACGTTTATTATAACATTTTAAACAATAGCGATACACAAGTATATATTTTAAGATTGTCTTTGCCCTTCGATAGCTTGTAGTGGAGTGTGTCTTTTCTCGGTGCGTGGCGAGCGAACCGCACCGCTCCTGGCGCCGTCTGGAATTAGGAATAGGTCCGGTTTTGGCATTAACATAGAATCCCGGCTTTGAAACACTGTAGGGGTTCGAAAGAAAATAAACTAATTCGGCAAGACACACATTTTGGTCACGGAACGTTTCAGTTCACTGGTAGAAGTCCTCACAGTGACTACCAGAGTGATCATCACCAGTATGTAGTTGGTAAATTTGTCCTAATTTCTATTTTAGTGGTGGGATTCCATCTTCTTTAATAAGGTCCATAGCGCCAACGTTAATTAATTGTGGAAAATTGGTCTTTCACTTGATACGAGCTTGTAAGGAGGATACATATTCCTTGGACCACCTATTTCAAAAATGCTGCACCATTGACTGTAGTCGTTGAAATCTTGAGAGTCAATTTTCGGCCACATCAAGTAACTGACTATCAGGTGGGGTCATTACCCTTTTTAAATATTGTTTTGTGAATTTAATTCCAGACTCCCAAAGGTCCCCAAAACGGGGAGATTTGGGAGGTATAAACTTCCACTGAATACCATCTTGTGACAAACTATTTGCGATGCTATTCTCGCAAGAAGAAGAAATGTGTTTAATTCGCTATTAGCTCCTACAAATGTAGTCGCGTTGTCGGAATGTATTACATTGCATTTACCACGTCTCGAAGTGAAACGACCTAGACATGCTAGAAAGTACTCAGTGGTGAGATCGCTGACTACGTCTAAGTGGATAGCCTTAGTAGCGAAGCGCACGAAAAGTGAAACGTAAGCTTTACTTGTTTTGAAATTTCTAACCTTTCGATCACGTAGTAGGAATGGGCCAGCATAGTCTAATCCAGTTATCAAAAAAGGCCGAGAGGGAGTGAGACGAGAAGCAGGAAGATTTCCCATAAGATGTGACTCAGGTCTGAGATTTACCTTAATACATTGTATGTATTAACCAACCGTTTTACCAGGTTGCGTCCCTCTAGAGGCCAAAATCTCTCTCTCAAAGCTGATAAGAGAGCTTGTGGTCGGGTATATAAAAGTCTAATGTGTACGTTGAGATTTTTGTACCAGTACCTGACGATGCATTTTTGCTACGTCCGCGCTCAACACATAGTTGTGTTTTCTAAAGAGGAGTAATGTGTAAAATAAGTTGTCTTTAACATTTGGACCGACCAACATAAGGTCGTTAAGTGAAACACCGGTTGAGCTTTTGGCTCAACCATCAAAAACGACACGAAGTTTTGTAGTAGTGGAGTCAGCCTTAAGCACACAATTATATGAAAGAAAGAAATCATTTCTGTCATTTTGATCTTCAGCCCAAGATGGGCCCAAGATTAATGTATTCCTTGATATATTAATGGTATTGAAATCGCATATCATTGTTTTTAAGTAGTTTATGCTTCAATGTCAAAAATTTGTTAGTTGCTGCAGTTTTGGAATATTCAAGCTCAGAAATTGAGTTTTTTAGTGGAATTGTGACGATAAAACGTCCATCTGCATCTTGAGTTACATTTTCTTTGAAATGTTGTTTACAATAATTTTCTTCATTAGAAAAAATTCAGTTTTTGGATACTCTTCTATTTCCCAAAATTTGTTAAGTTGGTTGTCCAAGTTGTTTGTTGCAGAACAGTGCAAACTTGTATATGTATTGTTTTTGGTGTGTATAGGTCCAGTTAGATTATGTCCCAGTTTAATTAATTTGCCCTATGCTTATTAGATCCCAGAATATATCTGCACCTATCAGTAAGTCAATAGGAGCAGGTTTGTTAAACTCAGAATCAGCCAAAGTAGTATTTTCTGGAATGTTTAGTTTGTCAGTATTAATTGGCAAGGATGGCAAGTTATCAGTAATGCGAGTCATGACAACACAAGTTATACGTCTTTGAAAATTGTTAATGTTTGATTTAAACACTAAAGAAATGGAGTATGTAACCTTAGTTGCAGTTGATATATTCCAGGTATGGAACAATCAATTTGAATTTTAGGCAATTGTAGAATATTCGCGAGTTTGTCAAAAATGAAGTTTATTTGACTTCCACTATTAAAAAGCACTTTACACTGATGTGGATTATTGAAGTTGTCAAACACTGTAATATAAGCAGTTGAAAGGAGTGTCTGAGGTGGTGTAGAAATACTAGATGTCAAGCTGACAATTTCATTCTAAGTGCTAGGGATAGATCCAATATCGTTTTTTGAAGTGCTTTGAGTAGCTTGGATCTGCTCCCTTTCATTATTTTGAAAGTGAAGCAAACTGTGATATATTTTCCCTAATTTTCTACAACCAGAAGACGTGTTATATGATTGTGCCTAGGCAGTTGATATATAACCTCAAACGTTTCGCAGTATTTAATTTTTCAACAGCTGTTAGTTTCAAAAATGTGTCACAAGTGTACAAACTGTGACTAGTAGTTGCAGTGGTAGAAACAAATGCTCTTGTGTGCCTATGCGACTGTTTCAGTGCAGTGTGTTTCGTATGATTTTCGTCCTGATGCTAAGTTAATGATAAGATATGACAACGTTCTTGAAAAATATGAATAAATTTTGCAACGTTGGAATGTTTTTTGCATCAGTACGCGATTCCCAAGCTCGTTTTGTTGTGTAATCAAATTTATTAGCAACAAGGTATATGATTAAATCATCCCAATGTTCAGTAGGCCGTTGTAGTATTTTTAATGCGTTCAAGTTCTTCTCGATTCCGTCGCGAATTATTGTTAAGAGATGATAAGATTCTTTTGTTAGCGAAGGTAGATCAAAAAGAGCCTTAATGTGATTTTTAATAAGAATCTTTTTGTCTTCAAAACGATTTTTAAGTAGCTTCCAAGCAATTTTATAATTAGCGTCACCCTATTGCAATGATTTGACTTTGTCTGCTGCATTTCCTTGTAGGGACAGCCGCAGGCAGTGAAATTTTTGTACTTTAGACAAAGATGAATTTTCGTGTATAATGGATGTAAAACTATTTCTAAAGAAAAGTCATTGGTCAAAAGAACCATCAAATGTTGCTATCATTGTTGTCAAGTGTATTATTTGTATTAGTAAGAGAAGTAGTTATTTTATGGTGACTGCAATGATTTTTTAAAAATCGTTTTCAAATTTCTCTCTCTCGCAAGAATGAACTTCACAATGAGCATCAAAGTTATTATCTTATGATTCAATAGTTGATTGAGCTGTGTTGAAATCGTCTAGTTTCAGTTTTATTTAATCGCTGTTGTAGTTAGTATAAATCGATTTCATTACATCTCAAATCTTTAATCGTGTTAAAATAACTACTAAAACGAGTAAGGGTTGCTTTGGTTGAAGTACGATTAACTTTACCAGAAGTCATTTTAAATTTGTATAATGTCACAGAAAATATTGTCAGATGGAAACGAGGGGAAGCTGGAATATTATTATTGAGTCAATGCCTCGACAACTATGATCATTGGCATGGTACAGTCAGGTACCTAGTGTGGTGTGTGTGTGTGTGTGTGTAGAGTAATTATCTTGATACTTAGCAAAGTCGACGTCATTGTCTTTGCTAAGAGACGCTAATTGTATCCGAACGTCTGCGGTCCCTCTGGTGAGTACCGATCGCACAAGGATAGAAATTATTTTCATTTATTAATTTTTAATAAACGAAAATTTCCACCCAGGTGGGATTCGAACTCACGACCTTTAGGTTTAAAGGTAGGCGCTCTTACCACTAAGCCACAGAGGGGGTGGAAGCCGGAATAAAAGCACACAAACCTGATTTATTGCCTGTCCAGCCAAAGTCAATCCGTTGTAGTCAGTAAAAGGGTCCAATGCACGTCTTTGTCTGTTGTTGTATTGAATAACATGTAACTTATCCAATAAGGCTTGTTCCAACACGCAATTTTTGTACGGTCCGGAAACCGTCACGAAACTACTTGTACCGTTTTTAATGAGCATGTTCATCATTTGTATAGTCTGATGACGGTAATTTGGAAAATGATGTTGGAACGATTTTCTGACTGACAAAATTTGTTTGTTTGACAGGTTGACGCATATCGTGCATAATCTGTGATCCAGGATACTATACGATTTAATTTACAGGTTATACACGTGGTTAACTTGATATTTTTATCAATTTATAGATACGATACAAATTACAAATACAATAAAAATGTCTCAGAATACTCAGAACGTAGTGATTGGTAAGTCAAAAATATATTAATGATTTATTAATATTAAAATCAGAAATTCTATTAGTGAACTAATTATAACTTTAACATTTCAGAATACATCTTCTTACCGGGAACTTCCCAACAAAACACAGGTACGAGTGACCGTAAATGGAGCAGTGACGAGTCAAGGGTGTTAATTAACCTATATGCGAAATATAAAGAAAAGGTGGACAGTTTTGAGATTAAAAATTTAAAAGTGTTATGGCAAAGAATAGTCTCTGAATTAAATCAAACGAGACTTAATGTAACCCAAAATAACTACCTAAATAGATGGCGGGTACTGGAAAGAGGCTACAAAAAATTTAAAGACAACCAAAGTCAAACTGGACGAGGACGAAAATTTTTCGAATTTGAAAAAGAAATGGATGAGGTGTTTCAGTCGAGACGAAACACTATTCCAGAATTACTGTTAGATGTGGATATACACCATGAGAAAGGAGTCTGAAGTAGAAACAATGACAACCAAAAAAACAATGTCCAAGATTAGTACTGATCGAGTAACGACGAGAAGTAGATCCACCAGGCTTGAGAATGGCAAGTGAGACCTTGCCGAAACGTCGCCAAAACAATGGTTTTCAAGAAAACCAGCACTTTACAACGCGGAGTCAAACCGGAAAAATAGTGACAGCACATATAGCTCCCGCGGAAACCTCAAAACAAACATATATATATATATATATATATATATATATATATATATATATATATATATATATATATATATATATATATATATATATATATATATATATATATATATATATATATATATATATATATTATATATATATATATATATATATATATATATATATATCAATATATAATATATATATATATATATATATATATATATATATATATGTATATATATATATATATATATATATATATATATATATATATATATATATATATATATATATATATATATATATATATATATTTGTATATTATATATATATATATATATATATATATATGTATATATATATATATATATATATATATATTATATATATATATAGCTTATATATATATATATATATATATATATGAACGCCTGAAAATATATATATATATAATATATATATATATATATATATATATATATATATCAGGACCATAATTCTTGAACGCTGAAACAAACATTTATTCTACTCACCTTGTATTCTCTAAATCTCACAGGATACTGTTTTTTTTTATGCAAAGTGAATCTTTTCTATTATTGATAAAAGAAGATTTCGTTTGTTTATCTAAAGTATAGAAAGAAACGTGCTGTATTTTGAATTTGAATTTTTTTTCTTATTTTTCTTAGAACATGCAGACTCTTAACTCAAGCGAGTTCTGTGACCTGTAGTGCTTGATAAAGAAATACAAAATTATATAAAGCAAAAATCACCACACAAGAAGTTTTATTTTTAATGTACTGTGCAATTATTCACAAGTGATCAATTAAATATTACACAACGATATCTTGTATAATATATAAAAAAAAATTACTTAAGATTCTTCCAATAAATAGGCCAATACTTAACCGTTTAATACTAATACGAATGCATTTAGATTTATGACGTAATACAATATTGAAGTAAGTATATGAAATTAGTGCTTTGTGAAGTTGCAACAAGAAATATTTGTTCTAATAGGTGTTTGTTTGTCAAAGTATTTATAACCTGAGGTTCATTAGTACAAGTACAACATAAAAGTCGAAAAACATTTGCGTCTCACATTAAACATTAATTGAATTGAGTTATACAAGTCAGTTTTTAGTGAAATTTTCACAAAGTGTTTATTATCACAAGATCCACAACCGTGAGTACCTATTTTTATTGGTCATCTTTTGTGAATCCTGATATATGCAATAATTGATTATATTGCCGTTCATATCAGCATACAGGCAAAAAAAACTGGTTTAATTTATCATTTGTCGAATATCGATTATCTACCTACAAAGTATAATTGATATTTAATTGATTTGGTTTAAATCGTAAATTGGACGAAAATAATTAATTATGCCTGTGTGTATAAATTGTAAACAATCTACCATAAACACTCAAATTATAAAATGTTCGGGATGTATGAATTCTTTGCATACTTCATGCATTGGCTTACATGGCGATGATGTCAGTCGGATTACACGAATGCGTAGTAAAAATATCAAAGTACTATGTAATACTTGTAGCAACGGAGAGGACAAGTTTGTTCAATTAAAGCAATTTTTAACGAATCTTGTGGAAACTAAAATGCAGGATCTAGAAAGGAAACTAGTTAATATTAATCCTACAATACAATCCGAACATCAGGAAGAGATAATTGAAGAAGCCATGGACCGTATTAATCGATCGCACAATATCATTTTGTATAACATACCAGAAACTAATTCTACTATGGAAGATAATAATAAAGTAAATGATATTCTAACTACGATACAAAGTGGTAATTCAAATCCGATTTCTGCAAGCATGTACACAGAATTGGTAAACGATCAAATAAGGCCCGTCTAATGAAAGTGACCTTTTCAACACCCGCGCAGGCTAAGTCTAAGTATCAAGAATAAATTAGCCACATCTACTTTCTCTGCTATTTTAATTTCTGATGATAAAACACCTCGACAGAGACAATACTTAAATGACCTCCGGACCGAACTGAAACGTCGAACAGACAATGGAGAACAAAATCTGATCATTAAGTATGTAAAGGGTAGACCTACCATAGTCAGTAAAACTGAGAGCTCTTTAAACTAAATGTGTCCAGCAGTTCCAGATCAAGTAAATTACAACACGTTGAAATTACATGTTATTACCAAAATGTACGCGGCCTTAGGGAGGATGGGGCATCATGGACCATGGGGGTAATGTAAACCACATCGGATATTTTGTTTAAAGTTGGCAACACTGCATCTAGTAACTACTACAAATATGCGTAGACATCTTATCTACTTTTAGTATGAGTTTGAACGCACGGGGAGTACGTTCAGACGTGTTATAATTAAAAACACGTGTTTCGTCGCTGCTGATCTAAGGAATTTACTACTTTTGACTAAAGATTTCTCGGTAAGTAGACATGATTATTTTAACTTTTTGATACTGTGGTGTTGCTTGTAAAATGTGCTTTTAATAATTAAGATTTGCTTTTGATACGTTGTGAACTGGTACGTTAATTTCCATATTTTGAATGTGTACTACGCATGGGGCAACGTGGAATAGGAGTGGTTCACATTGCCCCATTACATTTTCTTGACACTTTTTTCATTATATGCTTTTTTGCAATTAGAAATGGTACGAAATTATGTGAGGAAAACTGAGCAACAATCCTGGTCTCTTGTTGCCTTGAAGAATGCTATCCGGACAGTTAAAGCTGGGGAGATGGGCTATTTAAAAGCTAGTAAAGTTTATGGTATCCCGAAAGCAACGTTAATTCGCAGATGCAAAGAAAAAGTAACAAGAATTTCTCCTGACGAAAAGGGTCTAGGTTTCTACAAAACGGTTTTACCAAGGAACAGGAAGAAGAATTGTATAATTATATCTTAGATATGGAGAAGCGTTTATACGGAATTACTTTGCTTGATCTTCGTCACCTAGCTTTCCAGTTAGCCGAAAAAAATAACAGACCATCCATATAATAAAACAAACAAACGGCACCCAGGGCTTTCATTACGTAAACCCGAATCAACATCTGCTGCAAGAGCTGAAGGTTTTAATCGTTACAATGTAAAACAATTTTTTGATCTGTATAAAGCTACTTTGGATTCTAAACATGTCAGTCCAACGCGTGTTTTTAACTGTGACGAAACAGGTCTAGGTACAGTCCCCAAATGTAATAATAAAATCTTGGCGCATAAAGGACGGAAACAAGTTGGACGGCTTACTTCTGCTAATAGAAGTGGAATAACAACAGCCGTTATTTGCATGTCATCATCAGGAGTCTTCATACCGCCGATGTTAATCTTTGCAAGAAAGAGAATGAAAGTCGAACTCCAAGCTGGTGCACCTCCAGGTTCAATATTCGCCTGTAGCGATAGTGGCTGGATAAATAGTGAACTCTTTTTAATATGGTTTCAACATTTTCTTCAACAAACAAAACCAAGTGAAGACGATCCGATCTTATTGATTTTGGATGGACATAGCAGCCATACAAAAAACATAGAAGTAATTAATTTGGCTAGGAAAAAACATGTACATATCATTTGTTTGCCTCCACATTCCACCCATCGAATGCAGCCAACCGATGTTAGTGTCATGGCTCCTTTAGCACGATATTATAATATGGCATTAGAAAAGTTTCTTAATAACAACCCAGGCAGAGTGGTAACAGCTTTCCAAATCTCTAAAATTTTTGATGAGGCTTTCTTACAAGCTGAAACACCTTTGACTGCTATTAACGCTTTTAAAAAATGTGGGATAGTACCTTATGATCCCAATATATTTACAGACCTCGATTTTGCACCATTTGCTACGACAGAAAGAGATTTGGAGAATAATAGTCTACCAGTGTCAAGTCAAGATGAGGCAATTCCTTCAACATCAACTGCAGAGCCTCACTTAAGTCAAGATGAGGTAATTGCTTCAACCTCAGTTGCAAAGCTTCATACTGGTAACGATTTTCAATTGACAATTTCCCCTGCACACAATAGAGCAACAACTTCATTTGGAGCAAACAGCCCTAAAGACATTCGTCCTCTGCCAAAGAGAAGTAAATTAATGGAACCAAAGAGGAAATCTAAAAAAGGTAAAACGGCTGTACTGACATCTAGTCTGTATAAGCTAGAATTAGAACTTGAAATAAACACGAAGGAGGCAATAGAAACAATGAAAAAGGAAAAAGCTAAGAAAAAAATAAATGATGATAAGCTCGAAGATAGTGAAAGAAGTAACAAAAAAATAAAAGTTTGTCCTTCCAAAGATGGTAAGGGAAAGAAAAAAAATAAATGTAACCATCAAGTACAAGATGATGGCAATGGTGAAGATGCTGAATGTTTTTACTCTAACGAGTGGTTCTCCTCATCAGCCAATGAAGAAGGATGGGTACGTTGCTCGGCCTGTCTGAAATGGGCTCATGAAGCATGTGCGGGAATAGATCCAGAAGATGATGAAGAATTTCAGTGTAAATTTTGTATTTCTGAATAAATATAACATGTGTCTATTTTTACTAATGTTCTGTTACCGGTTTTCTAAGTATTTTTAATAAAAAAATTTTTTTTACTTGATTTTATTTACCAAACATAGCCATTAGATAATGAAATAGTGTGACTTTCCTCAGTAGTTCACATTGCCCCACCCTATGGGGCAATGCGAACTTTTGACATATAGTCAGTTGTCATTTTTTTGTTGAAAATACGTTAAATAAATTATGTTTCAATTGCAACTAAATGACAGTTAAATGTTTAATGAACGTCCCTAATTAATTAAACAAAACAAAATCATTTCTGGTTTAACAGTATGTGCATATCTTCTTTAGATGGTTCACAATGCCCCATCCTCCCCTAATAGCAAAATTTCATTATTTAATGCAAACGTTAGTGATTGTGAATTCGACATCATAGCATTAAGTGAAACGTGGTTACGCAGTGATGTTTCGAGTATGGAACTCTTTCCGAATAATTATGTCGTATACAGAAAAGACCGAAAATTCCATGAGGTGGACAAAGTGAAGGGTGGTGGTGTAGTGCTCGCGTTAAAAGATTTCATAACATCTGAAATATTGGACATTACGGCTCTCGACGCACAATTTCCACTAATTGATCTTATTATTGTCAAGTGCCAGATTGGTTACAAATATTTTTATATAGTTGTTGTTTATTTACCTGATAGATTAAGTTTGGTAGACTTTGAATATTTTTTCGATTGCTTAGGACAATTTGATTACTTAAATAATGACTGTATAGTACTAGGCGATTTTAATGTTTCAAGGTTTATAGATAATGATATGTCTGATTTCAAAACTTCTGTAGTTTTAAGTTTTGCGGGCTCTACTGGCCTTAGACAATTTAACAATGTTGTTAATCATTTGGGTAGACTGCTAGATTTGGTCTTATCGCATTTCAGTTGTGAAGTGAAGCATGATGACTCACCTTTGGTCTATGAAGACTCTCATCACCCAGCTCTTCTAATAACATTTACGGATATATTTGTAAAAGAGCCTTAATTTAAGTGTGGTTTGAAGCAATTAACTTACAACTTTAAAAAAGCAAATTTTCCTGCTTTATATCGAGAACTGTATGAAACGGATTGGAATTCTCTGGATACTTCTAATGACGTTAATGAGACTTTAAATAACTTTTATGATAAGATTTTTTCTGTGTTTAATAAGTATATTCCAGTTTATAAAAACTTTAGCCATAAATACCCCCCCTGGTTCGATGCTGATATCATTCACAACATCAAATTAAAAGCAAAGTTTAGAAAAAAGTTTAAACGATTCAAAAATCATTGTGATTTGCTTGAGTTTCAACGGTTAAGACACCTTGTCAAATCAAAAATCAGTTTGGCATACAATGTATATGTCGAGAATATCCAAATTGCTTTATCCATCAACCCCAAGAAGTTTTGGTCTTATGTAAATTCAAAAAATAATAGTTCAAGAATTCCTGGTGTGATGAAATATAATGACATTACTACCTCCGACCCACAAAATATTGTGAATGTGTTTGCAGAATTTTTCAAGAGTGTTTTTCTGTCATCAGATATTAATTTCAAGGCTAACTCTTCCTCAGTTAACGCAGATTACTTAAATTTTTATCCTATTTTAGAGTCTGAGATAATTTTTGCGAGAAAGAAATTTAAAGACAAAATGACGTGTGGACCTGATAATATTCCATCCTTCTTGGTTAAGGATTGTATAGGTGCCTTAACTGTACCACTTTTAAAAATTTTTAATTTATGTCTTCTTAACAAGGGATATCCGAGTCTCTGGAAGGAGTCAAAAGTGTGCAAAATATTCAAAACTGGTGAAAAGGGTCAGGTAGAAAACTACAGACCAATTTCCATTATTTGCAATCTATCGAAAGTCTTTGAAATAGTTTTGTATAATCGTATTTATTCACGCACTCGTAATCAGCTGTCTCAATATCAACATGGTTTTGTCTCCAATCGGTCCACTGTGACAAACTTATTAATGGTCACACAATATATCTCAGCAGCCCTAGATAATAGAAGTCAAGTTGACGTCATATATACTGACTTTACGAAGGCATTCGACAGAATTCACCACGGCGTATTACTTTCTAAATTGTGTCTCTTTGGTCTTTCTGAGGATGCCGTGACTTTTATGAGGTCTTACTTGTCAAATAGAAATCTGACAAATCTGAAAAGTACCTAGCTTCTTCAGGGGTTCCACAAGGTTCTAATCTAGGTCCATTATTGTTCTTGTTATTTATTAACGATCTGTGTGAATCAATTTCTGCACCATGTTTATGTTATGCCGATGATTTAAAGATTTATTCATTGATAAGCGACCTTAATGATTGTCATTTTCTGCAGAGTGAACTGAATCGTGTACATGAACGGTGTAACGCAAATCATTTGAATCTTAATGCCAATAAGTGCAAAGTAGTTAGTTATTCTAGGAAACAGTCTAATATATACCATTCTTATATTATCGATGGCAATGAACTTGAACGTTTGAATAAAATTAAAGACCTTGGAGTTACATTTGATTATAAACTCACCTTTGTTGAACATGTAAATTTAAAGGTTAAAGAAGCACTTAAATCTTATGGATTCATAATTAGAAATAGTCGAAATCTCACTAATACTAAGGCAATTAAATTACTTTATTACACTTTTGTACGCTGTAAACTGGAATATGCTTCTGTCATTTGGTCACCTTTTTATGATGTACACATCCAAATTATAGAGCACGTGCAGCGTAAATTTTTAAAATTTTTGTCTTTCAAAATTAACGGCATATATCCCAGGAGGGGCATCAGCAATAGCGAGTTCTGTAGCGGTTTGGACGTAGTATCATTAGAATCTAGACGAATTAATGCCTCCCTAATATTCCTGTACAAGCTACTACATAATCTCATTGACTGCCCTGATATTCTTCGACAAATAAATTTTAACGTTCCATCTTATCCAGTGAGAAATTCGATTACGTTCAGAAATACACAAGCTAGAACTAATCTTATGTTAAATTCTCCTCTATTTCTCATGTGCAACTATTATAATTCCTTAAGTGCTTACTGCGATATATTTCACTACAGGCTTACTAGGATAGCTGAGATCTACCTAGGTGATTAAGTAGTTTCTTTATGTTAAATACTCGAGAAATGTGTTATTTAGTTAGTACCTATGAATTATTAATATTTCATTTAACTTTAGTATTGTATTTTGTCCTATAAATGGATTCTGTTGGACAATAAACGCTATTATTATTATTATTATTATTATCCAGATTTAGCCATACGGCTCACACTCCCTTTAAGGGGAAAATTCACTCATCCCAGATACCTACGGTATCAAAAGGATTGAGCTCTGGTGGGACTCTTTCCATGTTATCGAGTCCTAGGTGACTTGGTACGTCGGTGTATCTCCTAAAAATTTTCGCACGCATCTAGACGTCGAAAGTAGCACAGCTTTCTGCATGACCTTATATAGATGTTCATTTAGACCCAGCTTTTTTATGTTTTCTAGGAGGTTCTTCGGAATGACTCCAGTGGTAGAAAGAATAATCGGTATCGTCTGGGTACTTTCCATTCTCCATTGTCTTCTTATTTGTATTTCCAGATCTCTGTACTTGGCGATCTTTTCGTTGTACTTAACACGCAGATTATTGTTGTTAGGTATCGCCACATCGATTAGAGTTGTTTGTCTTGTTAGTTTATTAACTAACACGAGATCTGGTCTATTATGTGCTACGGTTTGGTCTGTGAGCACAGTACGATCCCAGTATAGCTTGTAGTTGTTATTCTCAAGCATACTCTCTGGAACGTATTGATAATATGGGAGATGGTTTGTTTGTAGAAGTCCCAGTTTAATAGCTATCTCTTGATGGAGGATCTTCCCTACTGAGTCATGCCGTTCCTTATATTCAGTTGCAGCAAATGCCTGGCAGCCTCCGGTAAGATGTTGGATCGTTTCTTGGGCTTGACATCCATATCGGCATTTGTCGTTTTGAACCTGAGGGTCTTTGACAATATATTTCAGGTAATTTTTGGTTGGTATAACCTGATCCTGAATGGCGAGTAATGAACCTTCTGTTTCAGGGAACATCTTTCCTGATGTCAGCCAATAGTTCGACGCTATATTGTCGACATAGTCTTGGCTGACTTCATTCGGATGTCGCCCGTGTAGAGGTTTACCCATCCAGATGCGCATTTTTTCGTTCTTAGTAAGATGGTTTATGCGCATTTCTTGTTCCCTAAGGTTAATCGGTGTTGTGTCATCTACTGCGCAAATCGCGCGATGAAGAGTAGATGTCTCCGCCTGCACCTGAAAATAAGTTCTTAAATTATTAATCTGTTTATCTAATTGCTCACTTATATCAATAAGTCCTCGTCCTCCTAAATACCGTGGTAATGTCGTTCTTTCTACTGCACTTCGAGGATGGTGTTTTTGTGCCTTTGTGAGGTGTGTACGTACTTTTCTCTGAAGACTTTCTATATCCGTTTTAGTCCACTTAATAATGCCAAATGAGTAGCTAAGCGCGGAAAATGCGTAGGTGTTTAATGCCTTAAACAAATATTTACTATTAAGATGTGAGCGGAGTAGCTGTTTTACCCTTCGTATGAACTCTGATGTTAATTCGATTTTCATTTGTTTATGATCAATTTTCCGCGCTTGCTTTACTCCTAGATATTTATACATGTCATTTTCGCCCATAGCCTCGATGTTTTGGCCATTTTGCATGTCGAATCCCCCGGGCTGAACCTTTCCCTTGACTATATTTAGTACACGACATTTGTCTAACCCAAAGTGCATACTAATATCATTTGAAAAAGTTTCTACAGTTTTTAGCATTTGATCTAAGTGAGTTCGAGTGGAAGCCATTAGTTTCAAATCATCTATATACAACAGATGATTAAGCTTCGCCACTACAGAGTTGTTGTTTTTAATGCTAAAACCTAAGTCAGTGGAGTTGAATAGTTGGGATAGTGGGTTCATCGCTAGACAGAACCACAAGGGACTTAGCGAGTCTCCTTGGAAGAGGCCGCGGTTAATTGCGATATTTTCTGTTTCGATATTGTTTTCACCAGGTATTTGGAGGTGAATTTTAGTCTTCCAATCTGTCATTATATGTCTTAAGAAGGTCACTATATTATCATCGACTTTATATATTCTTAATATATTTACCAGCCATTCATGCGGCACTGAGTCAAAGGCTTTCTTATAGTCAATAAAAGCAGTGAAGAGGTTCCTTTTTTTGGTGTATGCCTGGTTAGAAATGACTGAGTCGATAATAAGTTGTTCTTTGCAACCCATGAAGCCCTTAGCGCATCCTTTCTGTTGAGGTTCTATGATATTGTTTAGAGCGCAGTGTTGGTAGATACGCTGGGCTACACAGGATGTGACCAATTTATACAGAGTTGGAAGACACGTAATTGGGCGGTATTTGGCTGGATCTTGGGTGTTATTTTGATCCTTCGGTATTAAATAAGTTGTTCCCTGAGTTAGGAATGATGGTATTTCCTGCGGATTAGAAATAACACGATTAATTAATGTCGACAGGCACTCATGAGCACTCCAGAACTTCTTAAGCCAGAAGTTTTGACCACCATCTGGTCCAGGAGATTTCCAGTTATGAAACTCTTTGATGATATTAGAGACTTCTTCTATGGTGAAGGGTTCATAAACAGTTGTGCGGTAGTGTTGACAGCTGTGCGTCGTATCTTCTATCCATCCAGCATTGGTGTTAAGAGCAGCTGGTGTGGAAAGTTGATTTCCCCAAAACTCCTGAATGTCTTCTTGGCTTGGGTATGATTTATTGGCACTTTCGACAGTGGAATTAAGTTTCCGATAGAACGCCTTCTCGGCATGCTCAAAAAGCGCATTGTCACATTTTCGGCTGTTACTAACCTTGTACCTCCTTAGTCGTCCTGAATAAACGGAGAGTTTTTGTTTTAATGTATCCAGGCACTGATGGGCTGTGATGTTTACTGGATCATATTGCGAGTGTCTTGCAGTGCTTAGCATTATTTGATCAGCTCTTTTAGTGACTTTTCTACTTGTTGTTCCTCGTATATATGCTGTCATTTGACCAATGTCCCTACGCAGTAATTCAATCTTGTTTAGAAGCCGTTTCTCCCAGGGTGCAGCTCTGTTATCAGTCCTTCCGGCATTGGTACCCCGTCGTGTTCTGATCTTAATTCCCAGTATATTAGCTATTGCTGTTGCTGCACAGTAAATAAGCATATGCAAATATTCCAGCGTATGGGCTTCTACGACGTAATTGGGTAGGACTTCAGTATTTATAATTTGTAACAGGGCACCTAGTTTTTAGAAGAGTTTATTTTTGGTAGCGGTGGTCTGCTAAGTGGATTTGTTCCATTAAACTCTTGTACAGCTCGTGCCATTTCGCTTACCAGAGTATCGCGTAACTCGTTGTTGTCCTGTAGTGTATTATCAGGTTGAGTTTCTTGTATGGTAAGCTCAGGAATCTGCTCATGTCTCTCATTAGGGACTTGATCTACATTTACCTCTTGGTGATTAATCTCCCGTTCGACTTCGCTTCTGATGGTATTGCGTCTAGCCTCTGGGATAAGATTATTTCTTATAATTACCCGGTATTGATCAGCAACTCGTTGTTCAGTTACTTGAATTTCTGGGTACTCCCTGCAAAATTCGGCATAGAGATTTTGTCGATACCCGATCGTTTCTTGACCGAGGTTTGTCACCTGGTAATAGAAGCGCAAAATATTCTCATTTATGGACACAGTCCACTTCATGCGCTGCCTCGGTCGTCCCGCTTGGGTGAGCGCCGGCTGATATTCCTGATGTTGTTATTATCAGATTTAGCCATACGGCTCACACTCCCTCTAAGGGGAAAATTCACTCATCCCAGATACCTACGGTATCAAAAGGATTGAGCTCTGGTGGGACTCTTTCCGTGTTATCGAGCCCTAGGTGACTTGGTATGTCGGAGTATCTCCCAGAAATTTTCGTACACATCTGGAGGTCGCGAGGAGTACAGCTTTCTGCATGGCCTTATAAAGATGTTCATTTAGACCCAGCTGTTTTATGTTCGCTAGGAGGTTCTTGGGAATAACACCAGTAGTAGATAGAACAATAGGTACTGTCTGGGTACTTTCCATTCTCCATTGTCTCTTGATTTGTATTTCCAGATCTCTATACTTGGCGATCTTTTCGTTGTATTTAACAAGCAAATTGTTGGTATTAGGTATCGCCACATCAATAAGTGTTGTTTGCCTGGTAATTTTATTCACTAGTATGAGATCCGGTCTATTATGGGCCACTGGTTGGTCTGTGAGCACAGTGCGGTCCCAGTATAGCTTGTAGTTGTCATTTTCAAGCATTCTGTCAGGGACATATTGATAATAAGGAAGATGGTCGGTTTGGAGAAGTCCCAGTTTGTCAGCTAGTTCTTGGTGGATAATCTTTCCTACTGAGTCATGGCGTTCTTTATAATCAGTACCGACAAATGCCTGGCAGCCACCGGTAAGATGTTGGATGGTTTCTTGGGCTTGGCATCCATATCGGCATTTGTCATTTTGGACTTGAGGATCTTTAACAATATATTTCAGGTAATTTTTAGTTGGAATAACCTGATCCTGAATGGCAAGTAGGAAACCTTCAGTCTCGGGAAACATCTTTCCTGATGTCAACCAATAGTTCGACGCTGTATTGTCGACATATTCTTGGTTGATCTCATTGAGATGTCGCCCATGTAGAGGTTTACTCATCCAGGTGCGCATTTTTTCTTGCTTAGTCAGATGGTTTGTGCGCATTTC
The DNA here is from genome assembly GCA_918026665.1 of Diabrotica balteata. Classification (NCBI taxonomy): domain Eukaryota; kingdom Metazoa; phylum Arthropoda; class Insecta; order Coleoptera; family Chrysomelidae; genus Diabrotica; species Diabrotica balteata. The sequence goes on along the minus strand of OU898282.1, from coordinate 68,801,465 downwards.
TTGTTCCCTCAGTTTAAGCGGCGTTGTGTCATCTACTGCGCAAATTGCTCGATGTAAAGTAGATGTCTCAGCCTGTACCTGAAAATAAGATCTTAAATTAGCAATTTGTTTATCTAATTGCTCACCTATATCAATAAGTCCTCTTCCTCCTTGATACCGCGGTAATGTTGTCCTCTCTACTGCACTGCGTGGATGATGTTTTTGCGCCTTTGTGAGAAGTGTTCTTACTTTCCGCTGAAGACCCTCTATATCCGTTTTTGACCACTTTATAATACCAAATGAGTAGCTCAGCGCGGAACAGGCGTACGTATTTAATACCTTAAACAAATTTTTACTATTAAGATACGACCGATTTAGTTGTCTTATTCTTCGCACGAACTCCGAAGTTAGTTCAGTTTTCATCTGTTTATGGTCAATTTTCCGCGCCTGTTTTACTCCGAGATATTTGTAAATATCATTTTCGCCCATTGCCTCGATGTTTTGGCCATCTTGCATATCGAAACCTCCGGGCTGAACCTTTCCTCTGACTATATTTAGTATACGGCACTTGTCTAGTCCAAAATGCATACTGATATCATTTGAGAAAGTTTCTACAGTTTTTAGCATCTGATCTAAGTGATTTCGAGTGGAAGCCATTAGTTTCAAATCATCCATATACAACAGATGATTAAGCTTCGCCACAACAGTGTTGTTATTTTTGATGCTAAATCCTGAGTCAGTGGAGTTCAGCAGCTGAGATAGTGGGTTCATCGCTAGGCAGAACCAAAGTGGACTCAACGAGTCCCCCTGGAAAAGGCCCCGGTTAATAGCGATATCTTCAGTTTCGATATTGGTTTCACCAGGTATTTGAAGGTGAATTTTAGTCTTCCACTTTGTCATTATATGCTTCAAAAAGGTCACGAGATTATCATCGACTTTATATATTTTCAATATATCTATAAGCCATTCATGCGGCACTGAGTCAAAAGCCTTCTTGTAGTCAATGAAGGCAGTAAACAGGTTTCGTTTTTTGGTGTATGCCTGGTTAGAAATGACTGAGTCGATAATAAGTTGTTCTTTGCATCCCATGGAGCCCTTAGCGCATCCTTTCTGTTGGGGCTCTATTATATTGTTCAGAGCACAGTGTTGGTAGATACGCCGGGCCACACAGGATGTGACCAATTTGTACAAAGTTGGAAGACAAGTAATTGGGCGGTACTTGGCTGGATCTTGGGTGTTATTTTGATCCTTCGGTATTAGATAAGTGGTTCCCTGAGTAAGAAATGATGGTGTTTCCTGTAAATTAGAAATAATATTATTAATAAATACTGTTAAAAGCTCATGAACACTCCAAAACTTCTTTAACCAGAAGTTTTGAACTCCGTCTGGTCCAGGAGATTTCCAGTTATGAAGCTCTTTGATGATGTTCAAGACTTCTTCAGTGGTGAAAGGTTCATAAGGAATATTCCTATAGTGTTGACAATTGTTCTCCGTGTCTTCAATCCATCCAGCATTGTTGTTATGGGTAGCTGGCGTCGAAAGTTGATTTCCCCAAAACTCATGAATTTCTTCTTGGCTTGGGTAGGATTTATTTACATTTTCTACAGTGGAATTTAGTTTCCTATAGAAAGCCTTCTCTGAATTCTCAAAAAGTATATTGTCGCATTTACGGTTGTTACTAACTTTGTATCTCCTTAAGCGACCTGAATAAACGGAGAGTTTTTGTTTTAATGTGTCTAGGCAGTGTTGAGCTGTGGTGTTTTCTGGATCATGTTGTGAGTGTCTTGAAGTGTTCAGAATAATTTCTTCAGCTCTTTTAATTAGTTTTTGACTTCTTACTCCTCGAATGTATTCGGTAATTTGCCCAATATCCCTGCGCAATAATGCAATTTTCCTCAGCAGTCTTTTTTCCCAGGGTGCAATTCTGTTTTCAGTCCTTCCGATATTAGTTCCCCGTCGTGTTCTGATCTTAATTTGTTATTATTATTATCAGATTTAGCCATACGGCTCACACTCCCTCTAAGGGGAAAATTCACTCATCCCAGATACCTACGGTATCAAAAGGATTGAGCTCTGGTGGGACTCTTTCCATGTTATCGAGCCCTAGGTGACTTGGTATATTGGAGTATCTCCCAGAAATTTTCGTACACATCTGGACGTCGCGAGGAGTACAGCTTTCTGCATGGCCTTATAAAGATGTTCATTTAGACCCAGCTGTTTTATGTTCGCTAGGAGGTTTTTGGGAATAACACCAGTAGTAGATAGAACAATAGGTAGTGTCTGGGTACTTTCCATTCTCCATTGTCTCCTGATTTGTATTTCTAGATCTCTGTACTTGGCGATCTTTTCGTTGTATTTAACAACTAAATTATTGGTGTTGGGTATCGCCACATCAATAAGTGTTGTTTGTCTAGTAAGTTTATTAACTAGTATGAGATCCGGTCTATTATGGGCCACTGGTTGGTCTGTAAGCACAGTGCGGTCCCAGTATAGCTTGTAGTTGTCATTTTCAAGCATTCTATCAGGAGCGTATTGATAATAAGGAAGATGGTCGGTATGGAGAAGTCCCAGTTTGTCAGCTAGTTCTTGGTGAATAATCTTTCCTACTGAATCATGGCGTTCTTTATAATCAGTACCGACAAATGCCTGGCAGCCACCGGTAAGATGTTGAATGGTTTCTTGGGCTTGGCATCCATATCGGCATTTGTCATTTTGGACTTGAGGATCTTTAACAATATACTTCAGGTAATTTTTAGTTGGAATAACCTGATCCTGAATGGCAAGTAGGAAACCCTCAGTCTCGGGGAACATCTTTCCTGATGTCAACCAATAGTTCGACGCTGTATTGTCGACATATTCTTGGTTGATCTCATTGAGATGTCGCCCATGCAGAGGTTTACTCATCCAGGTGCGCATTTTTTCTTGCTGAGTCAGGTGGTTTATGCGCATTTCTTGTTCCCTCAGTTTAAGCGGCGTCGTATCATCTACTGCGCAAATTGCTCGATGTAAAGTAGATGTCTCAGCCTGTACCTGAAAATAAAGTCTTAGATTAGCAATTTGTTTATCTAATTGCTCACCTATATCCATAAGTCCTCTTCCCCCTTGATACCGCGGTAATGTTGTTCTCTCTACTGCACTACGTGGATGATGTTTTTGCGCCTTTGTGAGAAGTGTTCTTACTTTCCGCTGAAGACCCTCTATATCCGTTTTTGACCACTTTATAATACCAAATGAGTAGCTCAGTGCAGAACAGGCGTACGTATTTAATGCCTTAAACAAATTTTTACTATTAAGATATGACCGATTTAGTTGTCTTACTCTTCGCACGAACTCCGAAGTTATTATTATTATTATTATTATTATTATTATTATTATTATTATTATTATTATAACCTCACTCACTATCTTTTTAGAGCGAAAACAAATGTTTATAATCCTTCAAATTTTAGTTTAATATCGATTAACTGTTTTGTTTAATGACTTTAGGAAGCAAAAGAAACGGCGAATTATATTTGGTTAATATTACAAAAGCGATAATAAAATTTTTGTGAACTTGACTTCAAATTATTTTTTTTTAACACAAAGATGATTTAGAATGATATAGGCTGATTAAAAAGGTAAGATTATTTATAAAGAAATTTCAAAACTTGCGTTTAACTTTATTAAAGTTCACTTTCGTCTTTCAGATAATCTCTTCTCTGAAAATTTTATGGAAATCTTCAATAACAAAGATTGCATCTTTCAGTGACGTCTTCTAATGGATTAGGGCCGCAAAATTGTGATATAAAATAATGTTCTCTGTGCAAACTATTAGAATTATCTCTCCAATGGTTGAGAAATATTTATAAGTACCCAAAATGAATTTTAAATGATCTTCAGTCAAAAATAAACACCAAACGGTCTCTTTATTCAGCGAGAATTCAAATGAGTGGAAAAAACTCACCTTTCTGGTAACTGTTGATCTCTTTATGATGGCTGCTAACAATTCCCTTATCGGAAAATGTACTGTTAATCTGCAGGCTCTGCTGAAATTTGATCAGAAACGATGGTTTTCTTATCGGCAAGGTAATTTGAATATACTTTGTTATAATTCAGGACTTTTTCAAGGTTTTTAAAATACTTTTGAAAAATTGTGACTGCTGAAAAATCAAAAATTTCTGGACCCCTTCGTAACTATTGATTTTCTATTTTTTTATTTTTCATTGCTTACCAGATCTCCAAGCATTTTGACAATGTTTTTAAAGATCTGACAGGATTTTTGTATATTTTTGACATTTATGATTAAAATAAAAAATATTTTAAATTTTAATAAATTGTTAAATCTTGAGAACTATATTGACTTTTGAAATGATTTGAAACAAATACTAGAGAATTTAAGCTTTCTTTTGACATATAATTTCTACAACAAATGATAATTTAAATATTAAAATTTTTAATAACAAATTTGACATACACCAATTTTAACATGAATTAGTTGCTTTTATTTTGCTTTTATTTAATTTTAAAGCTATCTGAAAGCACTTTTGATATTGAATCACTGAGAATTGTCTTCAGATTACCTGTCCATTAAAGATTATATCATTCTGAACTCTTATTTATGAGCTATATTCTATTTCACCTCCTAACACGTTTTATTTTCCGAGCTCTACCCATGTTAACTGTATGTTTATTAACAAATTGAAACTTCTTACTTTGTGAATAAATGACTTAAATATTTTATCTGTTTTAGGCCTGTTGAAGATTCTATTGACTTGTATATATTAGAATTTGGATTATAATAAAAAATGAAATTAATTAATAAATACAAATTTATGGTTTTTATTTCCACTCGATCCGAAGTGGTTTGATATTTGCTTTTTGTATCTTTATGTTGTGGCTATATTGGCTTATTCTGTAAGTATCTCTTACATAAGTAATATAATATATATATATATATATATATATATATATATATATATATATATATATATATATAACGAACAATAACTTAAGTTTAAATAATAATCAATTTCATGATCAACAATTGTTTTTGGTTTAATTTTATATATATATATATATATATATATATATATTTTTTTTTTTTTTTAATTGAAAAGTGTTTATCAACTCAGTGGCTATAATAACTCACGTATTAAAAGAATCTTATTTCTATTATGCTAAATTTGTTTATAATAAACCAACTGGTTTTCATTATAATAATAATAAAATTATTTTGAAAACATTAATTAAATCTGGTGATACAATATAGTCGTTATTGGTTTGTTACATGTCTGTGAATTCTGCTTATTTTTGCTTTTAGTTTCTTTCTTATTGTTGAATCTAGTTTCAACTATTAAATTAACAACAATAATACAATTGTTTGAGTTAAATATATATGTGGTATATTCAATATTGTCATTTTGTTTTATGTTCATAGTATTCATATAAAAAAAACTTGTTTAGGAGCTTTAATTTCATAACAATATATATATATTTTAATGGCCTTGGCATAGCCAATTGACCAGACTGTTTTGTAATTTGTATTCACAGAACAACAATCAAAGTTCGAGTTAGTACTGAATGTAATTTAAAAATAAATTAAATAAGTTACAATAATGTACTGTTCTTTTTTGTTTGTGATTTTTTTTTATTTTAATTTTTAATTTTTTATTTTTTATTTCCTTGAATAAATTTTATGATATTGTATGTAATATGTATATATATTTTTTATTTATTTTTGGTCTTTTTTTATATCAATTTTGTTTTGCATATATTTTTTTATTTGTTTCTTTTTTTTTCCATTTTTTTTTTTCATTTTTTTATATTAAAAGGTTTATTACATAATTGATATGTTCGCAAATTGCTTACAAATTTTAATTTTACAATTTTACAATTTCTTATTAACTGATTAATACAATTAAAGATTTCTACGTTTCCAGAGAAAATTAATTTATTTATGTGAAATGGGAAACAGATATTTTGTTTTTGTAAGTTTTCATAAAAACATGTAATATTTCCTTATTGGTTTACACATTCTAATAGGATATGTGTTAAATCTCCATATTTACCACAAGTACAGTTTGTAGTGTCTGCTAGATTCATTTTGTACATTCTTGAAGGTGTTAGAGCATGATTTGACCTTAGCCTATTAATAGTTTTAATAAAACTTCTGTTGGGCTCTGAAAAAAACAACCTTTTTTTAAGAAGTGTGGGTCGCCAATATTTAAATGATGACTGTCTTTCGGATTCCGTATAATTTACTTGCCAATTTAATTTGGCAGAAAACACTTAGAAGGGACGAAACAAACATTGAATTTAAAAGGGGGGAAGGACTTTATTGCACTACATCATAGTTTTGGGCACATAGTGTGTTTAAATTATCCTTAATTGTCTGTATTTTAACATTTTTATTTACTTGACTATTCCAATAATTAACTCATTGCCAATAGAACTTTATCAAAGTAATTTGATAACTACAAGTTGTGAAAATAATTGCACACCCACACAATCTTTACATCTACACCTATTCATTGTCATAAAACTGTCACCTTCAAAAAAACAATTACTCAATAAATAACACACATTTCAAAAATATATCTCTGGAATAAGTATAAATAACCCTTAATAAACAATAGTATATTACATTACTTACATTTAACAAACAATCTCACACATATCTCTAATTCATTGGATCAAATCTATCTCCTCAAGAACTTCCCGTTTACTGTCAAACAACTGCAGTGATAGAATTGAGTTCTCCATTCAACAATATAAAGTAGTTTCAACCATGTTCTACCATCCAACTATTAATAGAGTACCGGCATCATGTGTTTAACTTTGTATCGAGACCTGAGGATGCTTTGCATATTGTAGAAAGCGAAACCGGTCGTCTGATAGTTAAATTAAATTGATTGTGAGTAAGTCTTATTTATTATTTCTTTACCTATGTACCTCTTTAAATTTAGAAAGATTTCTTTAGCTTTCTGCCACGAGTGGAGATTTTTTCTTAAACCAATACCTTTTAGTCAAATCTAAAATAGCCAGATTGTGTATATCTTTGAAAAATACTTGGTCTCTGCCAATGGTACGAGTTATATATTTGTCGGTAAGATACTGCCTCCGTAAATTCAATGGCGGTTCAACAGATTCAATTGCCATTACATTAATTGGTGTAGATTTCACATACCCAAGGCATAAGCGTAGGCACTTATTTTTCTGTATCTCAAAACAGCTATAATCGAAAACTGGTCGTATCATAGATCGATAAAACATTAAACTAATGTTGGGATCTGCACCCCAGTTTGTTTTACAGAAAACTCTTATGATATTCATAGCTTTTTCGGATTTTTTAATGATATGTTGAATATGATCTTTCCACAAAAGTTTTCTGTCTAAATAAATTCCCAGGTATCTGACACAATTTTTAATTGGAAATTTAAATTGACCACAATTTATATACCCTTCTGGAGTTCTACTTTTCTAGAAAAGAAGCAGATTTCTGTTTTGGATTCTGATAATGTTAATCCACTTGATTCATAAAATGCATGTATTGATGAAATAGCTGTTGTTAAATTATTTTTAGAAACATCAATTGATTTATCTGATGAATAGAGTACCGCATCATCTGCAAATTGTAGTATTTTGGTGTTAATAGGAACAATGACTTCTAAATCTATATTATATAAATTATATAAAAGTGGACTTAAAATACTTCCCTGCGGTAGTCCTATATTAGACAGTCATGGAGAAAAAATTTTCTCATTGATTTTTAAGTAAATCAATTTCTCTTAGTACAAAGTTTTCAAAAAGAATGTTATACCTATAGGTATCCCGACTGACAATAACTGTTGTTCAAGGATATTTAAATTTATATTATCAAAAGCAGATGATACATCCAGAAAGGCAGCTGCAATGGATGAGTTTTCCATGAAATTGACTTTAACTGTTGTTACGAGAGCAGTTATGGCATCTTGAGTGGATTTATATTTAGGAAAATCAAATTGGGAGTTTGAAAGAATATCATTAAATTCTAACCAATGTTATAATCTATTTTTAATTAGTCTTTCCAGGGGTTTAAGAAGACAAGAAGCTAGAGATATTGGGCGATATGAATTGTGATCGTCGTCACGTTTGCCAGGTTTCCTTATAGGTATTATAATATACTCCTTCTAGTTTTCTGGAATTGGTGCTTGTTTCTGCCAAATATTATTTAGAACATTAAGTAGATAGATTTTATGTTCATTTGTCAGGTTAGAGATCATGGAATAAGATATATTGTCTTTACCAGGAGCAGTATTATTATTTTGTTTGAAGACCCTTTTTAGTTCCAATAGATAGAACGGACGATCTAAGCTAAGGTTATCTCTAGAAACAGTGGTTATGGAGTTGGTAATGTCATTCGGAACCCAATCTGGTAAAATTTTTTGGTAAAACTCTGTTATTCATGAATCGTCCTCGTCACTAGGTAAATTATTGGATTGTTTGCGATTTTTGAAGCAATTTACTTTCTTCCATATCTCCTTAATGGAAGTATTTTGATTTAAACTTTCACAATACTCTCTCCAGTTTTTTATTTTCTTCTCCTTAATGGTTTTCTTCACGTATGTGTCCATCTTTTTATATTCTATTAGGCTACTTATTGTAGGATTTTGCTTATATTTAATATAAGTTAATTTTCTGCGTCGGGCTGTATCCTGGCAAGTTTTGTCCCACCAAGGTTTTGGAATGTGATCTTTGTTGGTAATATTCTTGTATTGTAGTATTGCTGTATTGGCTGAGAAGTAGAAGTTTTAAATTAGATCACCATACGTCCTGGGTTGATTTAGAGATGTAAAGAGTGATGAATACAAATTCCAATCTGCTTTGTTGAAATTCCAGATTTTATGAAGTCTCTTGGTTTCTTTTTCCTTTAAGTGATAAATTGAAAAGATAATCGGCAGATGGTTTGATCCGTTGAAATCTTGTAGAACATTCCAATTCATTAGCGCTATAATATCTTGAGTACATATTGTGAGGTCTATTACAGATGCTCGTGAATGTGTGGTTAAAGGAACAAGAGTGGATGAACCGTCATTTAAAAAAACTAGGTTACACTGCTCAATAGCATCCAACAATGATTTACCAGATGTGTCATCAACTTCACAGCCCCATGCGACATTGTGCGCGTTAAAGTCACCTCCCAAAATAAAGGGCTTTGGTATAGTTTTAAAAAGGGATAGCCATTGCTGTGTTGTAGTTTTGTTTTTCGGTTCATTATATAGGGATACAAGATGAATAGTTTTATTTGTTGATGGTAGTTTAAAGGAAATACATGTGTATGTAATAGGAATATTTATGTTAAATCTAATTTCTTGACATTTAATATTTGTTTTCAATAAAATAGCTGACCCACCATATCCATCTATACGATCAATTCTAAAGCAATTAAAGTTTTTAAAGTTATAATACAAACCAGGCTTAAACCATGTCTCCGATAATAAGGCAATATGAATTTGAGTTTGATGGAGTAAAAATTCTATTCATTTCCATTGCAAAACATTTAATTTTGAGTTTAGGTCTGCGAATTTGATAACACGTCAGGATTCACATGTTTACTAATTAGTTGGATGATTTCTGATTTAGAAACATTTAAATTATTTTTTACTAATATATATATATATATATATATATATATATATATATATATATATATATATATATATATATATTATTTATATATATATATATATATATATATATATATATATATATATATATATATATATTAGTATATATAATATATTTATATAATATATAATTAAAATAGTAATTACTTTAAGAAGCCACAAGAAAATAGCTTCAGCGTAAGATCATTTAAGAGTGAAGATATAATGTCTGTGTACAAACATAAGAAAAGAGATTAAAATGCAATGATTTACAATTATTTTACTATGTATATAAAAACAGAATTGATAGAGAAGACAAAACTGCACAAATAGGATATTTCATAATAATAAGCAACCTATGTTTGAACTCTCTGCATCACTAATTCCCAGATTTTTCAACAACTAGAAAGAGGTGAAGAAATTAGAATAAATATTTTGCTATGTATAAAAAAGAAATGACAGGATAGAACTCAACAAATTGGATGTTTCATAATAATAAGCAACCTATGTTTAAACGTTTATATATATATATATATATATATATATATATATATATATATATATATAATGTGTGTGTATGTGCTTTCGTGTCAATATCGTTGCGTCTGCACATTTCACTCCTCTTCCCTCCAATATCTTTATAATCATGCCATCCTATGTCTATTTTGGTCTTCGTCTTTTTTCATTTGTTGTAGTTCAAAATTATTACTTAAGGTTAGTTTTGTATTTCTTGTAGTTTAATTTTTGTATTTTACTTTAGTTTAAATTGTTTAATTTTAATTTAATTTTAGTTGTATTCTAGTTAATTGTAAGTTACATTGGTGTTTATTAAACTATATATTACAATTTTTTGACTAAAAGAATTTATTTTACCTACCAATATGTCAGTTTTGTATTTGGATGTTTATGAAGAGAACATTTTACTATTTTAATGGGAATAAGCCATAACTTAAGTTTCAAATTCCACTTCAGAAATCATTCTCAAAATGATTTTGAGAACGATTTCCGAAGTGAAAATTCAAACGTTAATAGACTTATTTTAAACTTCAATTGTGGCTTATTCCCATTAAAATAGTAATTAATTTAAGAAGTCACAAGAAAATAGCTTCAGCGTAAGATCATTTTAAAGTGAAGATGTAATGACTGTGTACAAACATAAGAAAAGAGATTAATGATAGATGCAATGATTTACAAATATTTTACTATGTATATAAAAACAGAATTGATAGAGAAGACAAAACTGCACAAATAGGATATTTCATAATAATAAGCAACCTGTGTTTGAACTCTTTGCATCACTAATTCCCAGATTTTTCAACAACTAGAAAAAGGTGGAGGAATTAGAATAAATATTTTGATTAATTACTATTAAACTGGGAATTTCCACTTCGGAAATTGTTCTCAAAATACAAACAGTAAATTTACTGTTTGTATTTTGAGAACGATTTCCGAAGTGGAAATTGAAACGTCAATAAACGTATTTTTATCTTTAATTGTGGCTTATTCCCAGTTTAATAGTAATTAATTTACAATGCCACAAGAAAATAGCTTCAGAAAAATATTTTGATATTTTCAAAAAAGAAATGACAGGCCATAACTGCACAAATAGGATGGTTCCTAATAATAAGCAACCTATGTTTGAACTCTTTGTTCAAATATGTGTGAAAATATGGAGGAATTAGAATAAATATTTTGCTATGTACAAAAAAGAAATGATAGGACAGAAAAGACAGAACTGAACTGTACAAATAGGATGTAACATAATAATAAGCAACCTATTGTTATGAAAGTACCTTTAGAAAGAGGCCACTATGTTTTATGTTAGGTTAGGTTATTTATGTCATGTCAATTGTGAGGGTGTCAATAAATAAGTTAGTTGAAATTAGTTGAGTCTTATTTATTATAATACTATAAATATATAACATATTTGGCGACGAGTATAGTCGGATCTACGGGCCGTAGAAGTTATGGCTTTAATTGGTAATATTGAGCAGTTTAACCGTAAAAGTTCTGACATAACCTCATATATTAAGCGCATGGAAGAGTTTTTTAAGTGTAACCTCATGGAAGAAAATAAAAAAGTTTCAATGTTCCTCACTTTCATGGGAGGGGAAGCGTATGAGGTATTAAAGTATTTTTTAGCACCAGAGTTACCACGGATGAAAACATATCAGCAATTGAAAGATGTTCTTGTTCCGTTCACTATAGTCCAAAACGATTAATCATTGCAGAGAGGTATAGCTTCTATTTAAGCAAACAGGAACCAAATAAACCATTAAGAGATTATGCTCAAAAGTTAAAAAACCTTTCCAAGCACTGTCAATTTGGAAACTTCTTAAATTATACCTTACGAGATAAGTTCGTTTGTGGATTGAGATCAGATACAATAAGAAGAAAATTACTGACTGAAAGTAATTTAACATTCGAAAGAGCTCTTCAAGAAGCCCAAAGTATAGAGGCGGTATATCAATCAAGATTTTTGGAGTCAGATACAGTGTTATCAAAGTTGGGTGCAACAAACAGCAAAAATTTACCAAAACAATCATCATCTGAACAAGTGCCAGTGAAATCATGTTATCGGTGTAAAAGGAATCATAACCCAGAAAGTTGTCCTGCGAACATCTGGGAGTGTTGCCACAAAAGAGGCCACACCAGTCGTGCATGCAGGAAAATAAATTCAGTGAACACAGTACAATACGATCATAGTGAGTGTGAGGAAAATTCCTTAGAGTTAGGTTTTATTGGTAATGTAAAACAAGAGCATGAGAAACCATGTAAAGTCACATTAGATATAGAAGGAAGGCTTTTAAATTTTGAAGTAGATTCTGGAGCATGTAATGGTGTTATTCATGTTAAAGATTATGAAAAAGAGTTGTCATTCTTAGAAATTAAGATATCATTAGTCGTGAGTGATATCAATGGCCATGGCTGTAAGCTATCGCGATAAATTCAAGTTAACTAAGGTAAGCGAAATATTTAAATATTTATAATGTTTCCTATTCATACCGAAATGGACGCACTACTAGTCCAACAAAATAATGCGATGTTCGCAAAAAATACACAACGTTCACAAAATGAGCAGTCGCTTTATAATGCATGGTGTCAGTCGGAAGAAAATGTTAAGAGACTTAATATGGATAATCAACAGTTGAGTCAAATAATCGCCGATATGGAAAAGAGATTAGCACAGCTGGAAAAAGCCGAACAACATACAGGGTTAACCGCAAGTGCTGATGAATCACAAAAGAAATTAAAAACAGATAACCTTGAATACTGCACCGATGAAGAAGATTTAGTCTATGAAACGGGCTGGAGAAGAACCGAAAACAGGAAAACTAACAAAAAACATAAAATGGATACCTCATTATCTCCTCCCTCTCCGCAAAAATTAAGTGCAGAAACACAAATAGAAAAACCATTTAAAAAACCAAAACCACCACCACCGGTTGTAGTAGAAGGTTTTAAAGTGCTGTTGACCTGAGCAGCTTCTAACTGAGGCTGGTATTACCTTCACTATGAAAATCATAAACAGTGAAGTTATAAAAAGTAATACAGCCAATAACGATCATTACAGAGCTTTAATAGACACATTAAATACGAGTAACCTTTCGTACCACACTTATGAAAATAAGCAAGAGAGACCAATTAGAGTTGTTGTTAAGAAATTACATCACACATGGCCACTAGAGAAAATAGTAAAAGACCTACAAAAACGACAATATAAAGCGATTAAAGCTGACAGGAAATTCAAATGGAAAACTAAAAAACCACTAGATATGTTCATCCTAACATTTAGACAAGATGAAGATATAAATAGAATTTACGGCATAACAGACATACTTAGTACGAGAGTTGAAATCGAGCCATTAAGGAGTTCCAGATTAGTCCCACAATGTAAAAGATGCCAGGCTTATGGACACACGTGGAAATACTGTAAAAAGGAACCAAGATGTGTAAAATGTATTGGTAAACACCTTACTAAAGATTGCCAAAAACCACCAAAAGATAAACCAAAATGTGTTCATTGTGGAGAAAACCATCCTGCAAACTACCGCGGATGTTATGTAGCTAAACAATTACAAACAATAAGAAACGAGAGAACAAACAAAAACAATGTTATAAAAGCACCCCATAGAGTTATTGAAAGCAAAAAACTAAAAACGGCAGAGGTCAGTGAAAATAGAAGTTACAGCGATGTAACAAAGAATGCAAGGAGACATGCATCATCGCAACAAGAGAAAGAAACTGATATTACATTAAAAATGATATTGGAAAAGCTCACCAAGATTGACGACAAAATAACTCAAATCGATATCAGAGTTACCCGACTAGAGCATAGCGCTAAAGGAGCTATTCCGAAAATCAGAAATGGCTACTAAAGACCTCCGAATAATGGCGTGGAACGCAAATGGACTGTTACAACATCAGATCGAGTTGCAAGCAGTACTAGATATTGAGAAAATTGATCTGTGTCTCGTTTCTGAAACACACTTCACTAAACAGTCATATGTTAAATTTAGGGGGTATAGAGTATATTCTACTGTACACCCAGATAATGCAGGTAAAGGAGGAAGCGCTATTATAATTAAAGATAACATCTTGCATCATGAGGAATTAAAATATGCAACTGAGCACATACAAGCTACAACAGTCTGTGTGAAGATGAAAACACATACCTTAAACATAAGTTCAATATATTATCCTCCTAGACACTCCATTAAAAGAGAGCAATATAAAGAGTTTATGAACACTTTAGGCAAAAGATACATCATCGGTGGCGACTTTAATGCAAAAAATACCCACTGGGGCTCTAGGCTAACTACAACTAAAGGAAAAGAACTATTGTCAGCTGTTAAGGAACAAAAGGGTGAAGTAATCTCTACTGGTAGACCAACATACTGGCCTACCGATAGGAACAAAATTCCAGACCTGATAGATTTCTTTATTTACAAAAAATATCTCAGCTAACTATCTGGATATCAATGACGGCTGGGACATGAACTCTGATCACTCACCGATAATTCTAACTATGAGTGATACAGTGGTTAAAAAAGAGTTCAATCCAATATTGACTAATAAAAAAACTGACTGGGAGAGCTTCAAAATAAACCTTGAACACAAAATTAATATTGCTGTTCCATTAAGAAACACGAGGCAACTTGATGACGAATTAGAAGTTTTTATAAAAAATATCCAACAGTCAGCTTGGGAAAATACTCCCACAATAACTTCTAGAACAAAAGGGAACAACTATCCAAAAAAAATCAGAGAACTCATAGTAGAAAAAAGGAAGTTAAGAAAAAAATGGCAGCAATACAGAGCTCCACGAGACAAAACTAGTCTAAATAATGCTACACAAAAACTAAAAAGGGAGATACAGAATATAAAAAATTCAACAATTAATTATTTTTTAAGTAATTTAGCAGCTGACCAGAATACAGATTATTCTTTATGAAAGGCAACAAAAAGATTGAAGAGACCAATTATTCATTCCCCTCCTATCAAGTTGGAAAACGCCAACTGGACTAGAAGTAACGAACAGAAAGCAGAACGATTTGCAGATCATTTAGAAAGCACGTTCAAACCCAACGACAATGATAGTGAAGAACTGAGATGGGAAGAACCATTCCAAACTGTCGAAAGAATAACATTGACATCACTTAGAGAAGTATCAACAGAGATAAAAGAAGATATAAATCCTAAGAAAGCTCCAGAATATGATCTCATAACAGAAGAATTATTAAAAAATCTACCAAGAAAAGCCATAGTTAAGCTGACACACCTAATAAATGCTCCTTTTAGATTGAGATATGTTTCCAGACTCTGGAAAGTAGCCGAAGTAATTATGATCGCCAAACCAGGTAAATCTCCTAATGAAGTGACATCCTATCGACCAATATCCCTCCTCCGGTGATGTCAAAACTATTTGAAAAACTTCTATTAAACAGATTAAAACCAATAATAGAAAGAAAAAATTTTATACCAAATCATCAATTTGGTTTCAGAAATCAACATTCCACTATAGATCAAGTTCACAGAATATCAAATATAATAGAAAAAACAGAAGAAAATAAAGTCTGCTCTACAATCTTCTTGGACGTAGCACAGGCGTTTGATAAAGTCTGGCATGACGGTTTAAACTATAAACTAAGAACGTTCATGCCTAAACAGTATTCAGAAATCTTGAAATCATACATTGCGAATAGATATTTCAGAGTACAACAAGAAGAAGTGTACATCGACTTAAGGGAGATCAAAGCTGGCGTGCCACAAGGAAGTGTCTTAGGTCCGGTCCTGTACCTATTGTATACGTGTGACATTCCAGAGCTAGAACAAAATACTATTGCCACCTTCGCGGATGATACAGCCATACTAGCGATAGGAGACACTAGTGAAGAAGCGACTGATAAATTGCAACTATCAGTAAATAAAATACATAACTGGACCAGAAAATGGCGAATAAAATTAAATGAGACTAAATCTGCACACATTAATTTTACAAATAAAAAAAAATAGAAAATTTCCCAGTTAGAATAAATGATACCCGAATTCCTTATGTAACATCAGCAAAATACTTGGGCATCACCCTAGACGCGAAGCTGCGCTGGAAAGTCCATGTCAAAAAGAAAAGACGGGAGCTTGATATTAGATATAAGAAATTGTATTGGCTGATTGAAAAAAATTCAACATTGTCAATTCATAATAAATTATCTATCTACAAGCAAGTACTGAGGCCAGTATGGGTATATGGGTGCCAACTCTGGGGCTGTACCAAAGCTAGTAATCTACTTATTATCCAGAGATTTCAAAATAAAGTACTGAGAAACATTGTTGATGCTCCTTGGTATATCCGTAACAGCAACCTCCACCAGGACCTGAGTATGGAAACTGTGATCAAAATAATCAAGAAAACAGCAGCAAGTCACGAGCAGAGGCTGCATAGTCATGTGAATGTCGAGGCAATCCAGCTTCTTGACAACACTGAACTAAAGAAAAGACTCATAAGGAAAAAACCATTTGAGCTAGTGTAAATGTATAACAGTTTAGTGTAAAATGCAGAGTATAGTGCTGTGAAGTTATTGCATGCTAGTTGTAGTGCATTAGGTAATAGATAAAATAAGAGTAAGCCATAGGGTAAGCCCTTAGATTTAAGTATTTGCTGTTATTATGTTAGGTCAGAAAATAACTGATAATTGGTAATTTGTGACCAGATAGCAGTATACAAATACCGCGCAGGTGTTAATAAAAAAAAATTCTTAGAAATGTATCCTGTAAAGTATAAGTTGAAAGTTGTTACTGGTCAGAATGTAGAAATCATAGGAGAAATTGAGGTAATTGTTAAGGTTAATAATAGGACACTTTGCTTACCTTTGGTAGTTATAAATTGCAATAGTATATTATTACCTTGTAGCGTTTTATATTTTAGATTTTTGTAGTACGTCCTTGTTTGTTTTTACCAAGAAAACGATCGTTAATGCAGCAAGCTTTTTTTAATATTTCTACGAAGAAGTTAAATGTATGTTGTAAATATTTCAAGTTTATATAGACGAGATAGGGCAAAAATGTAGTTGTTTGTTTCTGTTACAAAGTTAGGTAGAACTCCGGTTTAAAAACTACGTGCTATTTTGTTAATTTGTGTTATGTAATATCTATTTCGACAAGTTTTTTGTCGCATAAAGGCATTATATTACATGATGCCCCCTAATATAAAAAAGAGGTTTTATTTGTCTTTCATCGTTAGGAACGAATAACAAGGGGATATTTGTTTGTTTAGGGTTTGTAGACGCAAAGGGGGAATTTATTTGGCGTCGAATTTGTAAAATTTAACGCAGAGGAGAGAGGAGGAATAGATTTCAAACAGGACGGACGTGTGACAATGTGAGTCGAACAACAGATTTGAAACGGTGGTAGCCGCTCTTGCGGATATATAATGTTGGGGCAATTTTGAATCGAAGAGTTGATTCAATTTTTTTGTGATGTCTTAAGGCCAGTAAAAATGATAATAATCTTTGCTTTACATCAGCAGTTTTGTCAGAGTAGTCATTAGGAGATTTGAATAGATACTGAAAACTTTTGAGAAGTATTGTATAGGATGTCCCGTAAGTCAGCTTGATCCTTCCACCAAATGATCGTTCGTTCCTGAGTAAATGGAAATGGTTTCTTTGTTCCTGTTAGAGAATATGTCCAGGGATATTGACAAGTTGCAAAGTTAAGTGAAACATGTGAGAAATGAGGTAACTTTTAATATATTAATTTTTTTAAGTTATAAAGACATTTTTAATAATTGCTTTCATTAAACATAAAAGAATTTGTAATAATTAAAGTTTTATATTATTTTTGTCGTAGCTAAAAAATGTCGTATTTTATTCTGATTTAAAATTTTATGTTGACATATGACATTTGTTGTAATCTATTGTTGTTGTAAAACAATTTCAATTTGATTATTATATATAAAAGATATTCCATACGGAAGTTTAAATTCAACAGTATTTTCATAAAAAGGATATCCATAAAATTTTGATAATCTAAACTGGCCACATTATAACCTAGGAACCGTTTCAAAATTTTTGTAGCAATCTTTTATGTAAACAAAGAACATGTAAGTTTTTGTTATTTTGTATTGTTATATAGTATGTTTCTTTTGTCATCTGTATTTTTGATAACTGTTTGTTTGAGACTAAAATAAACGTTTAATTTGTTTCTCTGATCTATTTTGAGTTTTATTTGAAAAAGATATATTTTTGATGTTTTATAATTATTTCCCTAGTTACAACTAGTGATTTTAATAGGTATAATTAGCCACCTCAAGTGGCGCCGTATAATAAATTTCTTGAGGTGTTTCCTGTTTATTTTAATTTTGTTTGTCCCTAGAGATTTGTATAAGTACCCCTTTATTTCTTTTTTTTTGTAGTTGCCCCAATCCAACCCCCATATCTTCAACTTATCCACGACCCAGCTCTCCAACAACCAACTGAGTGCCGTACGCATCAGTTTAGATTATTTTGTTTGCCCAATCTTTTACCCCATGTTCTTACCCTGAGGTAAGCAAAATATTATCGTTACAACCTCTACTTGGACGTAACTGGTTATGTGTTATTTTACAAAATTGGGAAAAAAGTTTTAATATAAATGGCATCAATAATGAAAGGTTAGATTCAATAAGCAGTGAACATCAAGTTAAAAATGATAGCAATAAAATAGAGGTTTTCGTAAACCAAGTTATAACAAAATTAAACAACAATTTTATAGAAGAAGCCATGTCTTTTAATAAAGATTTTAAAGTACATATAAAGTTGAGGGATGGTGTGAAACCAATATTTCACAGAACTTATGAAATGCCATTGAAAATGCAAATGCATTGAAACCAAAAGTAGAGGAAGAGTTAGGTAGAATGGTCAGTATGGGTATTTTATCAAAGGTAAAGAGTAGTAAGTGGGCTACTCCTATAGTTATTGTACCCAAAAGAAATGTAAATGAAATTAGAATTTGTGTTGATTTTAAAAAGACGTTAAATACACCCATAGATGGAGATAACTGTGTATTACCTTTGTCTAATGATATATATATATATATATATATATATATATATATATATATATATATATATATATATGCTAGTTTAGCAGGTAGTAAATATTTTACAGTGCTAGACTTAAAAGGAGCATACCAGCAACTTGAAATAGGGGAAGAATGGAAATAATATTTTACTATTCACACCCACTTGGGGTTGTTTGGATAGAACAGACTTACTTTTGGGGTAAGCTCAGCCCCAGGTATTTTTCAAACAATAATGAACACAGTGCTGGCCAATCCCCCAAAGACTAAATGTTATTTAGAAGATATTTTAATTCATGGTACAACTTTAGATGAATATCATTTAAATGTAATTAATGTTTTAAAAAAGTTAGAGGAATACAACATAAAAATAAATGGTAGTAAAGGTCAATTTTATATATCAAGTGTAGAGTTTTGGGTCATATTATAGATGCAGGTGGTCTACATCTAACGGAAGAAAAAGTCATATGTATTAAAAATGCCGCAGCGCCTGAAAATGTAACACAGTTAAAATCATATTTAGGTTTCTTAATTTCTATAGGAAATTTATTACTATGTTGTCTACAAAGTTTAAACCATTATATGACCTATGCAAAGCAAACACGAAATTTGAATGAACTGAGGAAGTTGAACAAATTTTTCAGCAGAGTACAAAGTTACTAATGTCAAATGATGTATTAACTCATTATGACCCTCGCCTTCCAATTGTTATTACTTGTGATGTAAGTGGGTATGGAGTTGGAGCAGTATTAAGCCACAAAATAGATGGTGATCTAAAACCTATAATGTTTGCATCTAGTACAATATCAACAGCTGAACAACGGTATTCTAATTTGGAAAAGGAGAGTTTACCTATAATATTTGCTCTGAAGCTATTTTCTTGTGGCATTTTGAATTAATTACTATTTAACTGGAAATAAGCCACAATTAAAGATAAAAATACGTTTATTGATGTTTCAATTTCCACTTCGGAAATCGTTCTCAAAATACAAACAGTAAATTAAACAAATTTTGTTTTTTGTTACATAGTGAAAAATCCCTCTAATAATTTAATTTTATCTGACTCATTTATATTGACAATTCAGACATACATTATGCATTTTAAAGTAGACGACTTTAAAATGATATTGCCAATATTGTTGAGTTGCGCTCCTGGGACTACTTTACTTATAAGATAGTTCATTCGACTACATGAAATCAACTTTAACTTGAGAATATCCGTGAGAAAAAATCATAGCATATAATTCGTCTTTAAAAAGACAAATACATGACATGATGACAGTAAAATTCTCCTGTTAGTGATTCCATAGTAAATTATAAGGAAAAAACCAGGAAAAAACCTCATAATACTATCCCGACATGGTAAGTATTTGTTCGTGCATTTAGTTTACCTTCAATAAACACCAAAATTCTGATTTTATATATTTCATTATTTAAAAAAACATAAATGATGTATCCTCTGTATGTTACTGACTTACTAATAATAAGAAAATACCAGTATTATTTACTGTTTAATTTACTATTTGTATTTTAAGAACGATTTCCGAAGTGTAAATTGAAACATCAATAAACGTATTTTTATCTTTAATTGTGGCTTATTCCCAGTTAAATAGTAATTTATATTTGCCTCAAAATCTTTCCATAAATATATATATATATATATATATATATATATATATATATATATATATATATATATATATATATGGTCGAAAGTTTGTATTGTTGACTGATCATCAAATTTATTTTCGGAAAAAATAAAAGTATTCCAGTAGCTGCAGCATCTAAAATCCCTCGTTGGGCTATTATTCTATCTGCCTATGATTATAAAATACAGTATAAAAAGGGAAAGATGATTGCAAATGCTGATGGTCTATCAAGACTGCCGATGACATCAGAAACAGAAATCTCAAGTTATCTTTATTCTTTCAATTTAGTTAATAGTATTCCGTTAAATTTTGAAGATATTATTAATACTACTAAGAAAGATTTGCTAATATTTACGTTATCTGGGTGGCCTGAATCAGTATAAGACGTTTCATTGAAACCTTTTTTTTTTAAACATGAATTATCAGTTGAAAATCATTGCTTACTAGCAGGAAACAAAGTAGTGATCCCTAGTTCTTTGCGTAATAATATCTATCCCTATTTCATGAACAGCATTTAGGAGTAGTACGAACAAAAATGCTAGTTAGATCTTACTGTTGGTGGCCTAAGTTAACAGATGATATTGAAAATTTTATTAGTTCTTGTAGTACTTGTCAAGAAACACAAAACTTTTCTAACTCTAGTACATTTTTACCTTGGCCAAATGCGCCCAATAATTTTTATAGAGTCAGTATAGATTTCTTTCATTAGCATAATCACACTTTTTTAATAGTAGTAGACAATAAATCTAAATGGATCGATGTTAAAATGATGGACAAATGCTTCTGAAACAATTATTAAATTAAAAGAAGTATTTGCTGTGTTTGGGTTACCAGTTGAATTGGTTTCAGATAATGGACCACCCTTTGGTTCTAGTGAATTTGTACAGTTTTGTCAAGCCAATGGGATCAGACCAATAAAGGCACCACCCTATCACCCACAAAGTAATGGCATTGCGGAGAGAGTAGTGCAAACTGTAAAAAAGGGATTGGACAAAACATTAAATTTTGAAAGAAGCGTTCTAATAATAAAACAGATGATTGCAAGCCAGTTGTTAAATTTTTTGTTTACCTATAGAAATACACCATCAACGGTTACAGGCATTAGTCCATCAGAGAACTTAATTAAAGTCAAGCCTAGAACGCGATTTGATTTAATTAAACCTAATAATAAAACTTGTATTGCAGAATCAAGTTCGTCTTATGGTATAAAACTATACAGATTGAACCAAATTAAAACGGAACATAAAATTTAATACATGTCTGTTTCAACTGCATTAGAAATAGTGGATCAATATAAAACTTGGACAAAAATAAATCCATACCTGGGTATAGACATTGTATAAAATCTCGTTCAACTATCTGTCTCGCAACAATGTTGTTTGCGTAAGATGGGTTTGTCTAAGGAAGCGATAATAATTCAGGAAATGAAGCTCGAAAAAAGTTAAAACCTCACAATTTTTTCGTCCTGCATGTATCCAGTTGAAATTTTAACAGAAGGTAGGTGATAGCCAAGAATCAAAAGCTATATCGAACCGAAGTGCGCTGAAGGGTTTTAGGGGTGAAAACTACCCCTAATTGTCAAAAATTATAAAATATCATATTAAACCTAAATATGAGTAAGATTTGGTTTGAATTAGTTAAATAACGATTATTTTATACTTTTGAATAGAGTTCCATCATATTTCAACCCTTAAAAATCAACCCTTGTTAGAGATTAATGTAAAAAAATTACTAATTCTAAAAAAATGATTTCGCCTTGGATCGATTTGGATAAAAATTTGGATTTAAGCTCAATTCACCTGCTGCTTTATAGTTTCTGTCATGTCGACGAACCCTGATTGTTCTTAAGGGTGAAAACTACCCCTAATTGTCAAAAATTATAAAATAACATATTAAACCTGAATATGGGTAAAATTTGGTTTGAATTAATAAAATAGTGATAGTTGCGTGCTTTTGAATAAAGTTCCATCATATTTCAACCCTTAAAAAGCGACCCTTATTAGAGATTAATATAAAAAAATTAGTAATGCGAAGAAAATGATTTCACCTTGGAACGATTTGCATAAAAATTTGGAATTAAGCTCAACTCACCCTCTGCTTTATAGTTTATGTCATACCGATGAACTCTGATTGTTCTTAGGGGTGAAAACTACCCCTAATTTTCAAAAATTGTAAAATAATATTAAAAATCTTAAGATGAGTGAAATTTGGTTTGGATTAGTTAAATAGTGATTTTTTTATACTTTAAAATAAAAATTCATACATTTTCAACCCTTAAAAATCAATTGTTATGAGTGCTATAGGTGAAAACAATTTTTTGCCAAAATTTTGCAACTTTTCAACTTTTGAAAATCACTCTTTACAACATTGCAGTTTTTATAAACTAATTTATAAGATATAAATTGAAAAATGTAGAATTAAATACAAAAAAATATCAACATAAAAAGGCACCATATATTCTTATACATTTACACAAATAGTTGAAAATATTTACATTTGTAGGTAAAACAATTATAATATTAATTTTATTCGTCAATTACATCTTCATCGTGATCTATGTCATCCTCATCTTCTTCAATTATTGGTGGACTGTTATTGCACCCTTCACCTGAGCACCCAGAACAAGTAGAGTTACAGTATAAACCAACTTTTCTGCACCCACATGAAACGCCGCATCCTTTCTTGCATTGGCAAAAAATAATTTTCAAAAGTTCATCGGGTGCAGGTTGTTTGTTCATGCGTACGGGTTCATGCGTACATAACAAACCATTTTTGGAATACCATACCCAATTTGTTGCTCTGATATTTTCATTGCCAAGCCACAGACATATGAGCAGATGTTTTATTCTGTTGAATGGGATTTCAAAATAAGAACGCTTAAAATTTCGAATGTATAACGCCCCACTAGCTAATATACCGGTTTTGTAGATTATTATGCTCCGAAATGTACTGTACTATACTAATGGAATTTTCCGGAAAAAAATTCACTGGTTTTTTTAACGTATTTCCGTTAATTTTTAACGTAGAGTGTTTCTTCAAAAACGGTTTGTAGAGGTTTTTAAGAGCCACAAGGATCTGTGAATTAAATCTTTTTTGAACCCTTGGTTTTTAAATGGGATGAGTTTAAAGGGCTCGAAAAAGATGGTGCTTGATCGTAAATCGATGCTTTAAACGGCTTTATCTCGCCAAATATTCATTGTACAACAAATCTAAATAAAGGATAATTATAGTCGTTAAAAAAATTCATATATCGCTACAATTTGGTAATTTTTATTTTTTTTTCATATATTCAGTATTTTCGGGCATATTTAAAAAAAGAAGGGTAAAAAATATGAAATTGTAAATTGTTTCTCGCTTTAAGCTGTACTTTTTCTAAAACTAAGCATTTTAAATGGGTCAAACTTCTTGGACGTATTAACAATATATGTACAAAGGGAACTCAATTTATGAGCTAGAGTCTTTTTTTATGATAGGTCTATTTATGCTCTTTAAAAAAGGTTTTGTGAGTTTTCTTCCAAAAATGCATAATTTTCCCGATATTTGACTTTGAATCTTTCAAATTTGGCATTTGAAGAAAACCGCTGAACAGTAATAGGCCGTATTTCGGTTCCTATTATACCGCAAAAACATTTTAAAAAATGAATTGTATTTGTCTTTTTAAAAGCTACAAATTTGTTCTCTACAATGTTTTTGATAAAATGCACCATTTTCGAGTTATTCGCGAAACATCGATTAAAAACGTGGATTTTTCGTCTAAAAATTGTTACTTTCAATCGCGAATAACTTGAAAAATATCATTTTATAAAAAAAATGCATAGCACATTTTTTGTTTAGAATCACTTTTTTAATCGAAACCTGTAGTTAAAACGTAAAAAAAATTTTCACCCCGGAGATGGGTTGGCAACCCATCGCGATTGGTGGCGCAGTTTGGTTCGATATAGATTTTGATCTTTGGGCTATTACCTACTTTCTGTTAAATTTCAAGTCAATCCACGCAGCACGAAAAAATTGCGAGGTGAAATGCTTCATTTCCTTGACTATAACTGGTTTGACAGCATAATAAAATCGTAGATTTATGTGTAGCTTTCAATTTTTATGAGTTCAGAATCCAGCAGCCCGCTGAAGTATGGGATTTTTATAATATAATTATTTGACAATCTTTCGTTGGCCAACCACCTACAGCAGATTTGAGCCGAAATACATTATATTCCTATGTTCCAAATTTATTTCATTCAATCTGTATAATGTTAACGAAGCTGTATATGTAAAGAATAAATTAACCAAGTTATGGTCCATTGGTGAGATAGTACGAGTTGTAAGTGCATCAACATATTTTTTACAAATAGGGGAAAATATAAGTTTTGTACATGCTAGTGATATTCGTAAATGTAAATTTGAGGAAGATACCTATACTGAACAAAAATCGATAGGTTTCACTACTGAATAAGTTGTAAATGATTCTGGGCAAGAATCAGTTACAAATGTAAACCCTAATAATGTAATGTCGAGACAAGTATCAGTAACAAGTGAAGCAGTAGAGAGTCCTATTAGTAATGATAAGAATGAATTCAATGATTTTAATGAAAATACTGAAAGGATCTTTGATAAAACTGAGGTCAGACTTTCTACTACTCCAAAAGTTGCTGCTACTCGTTCAGGTAAAATAAATAAAGCTCCTACCAAATTAAATTTGTAAGATTTGTTTATTAATTATTTTCTTTACTTTTTTAAGCGGGGAAGATTGTTGTGAAAGTACCTCTAGAAAGAGGCCACTATGTTTTATGTTAGGTTAGGTTATCTATGTCATGTCAATTGTGAAGGTGTCAATAAAGAAGTTAGTTGAAATTAGTTGAGTCTTATTTATTATAATACTATAAGTATATAACACCTATGTTTAAAAACAATTAAGCTTGCACAAAATAAACATATACTAAGATTATTGTCCATATTTAATAAAAAAATGTACCATAAAAAGAATGTATGCAGTTAGTATTGCTTTTAACAAACACAAAATAATGAAATACTTTGCAGAGTTCAGTAAAAATCTCATATCAATTATCTATAGTTTATATACATTTGAAATATATTACAAATCCTATTTCTAATTTGAACTGCAGTTGCTTCTTGTTCAGCTTCATCATCATAGTCATTATAAATAGGCATATGATGTACATTATCCTGTATATTGCGTTCAACTGCTTCAAATTGATCCTCTAGGGCTATATTGTGAAGTATACATGCAACTTTTATAAAATGAGCAATTAATTGAATTTTTCGTATTTTGACATGAAACAATTGTCTCAATTTTTGCTTCAGTACACCAAAACAATGTTCTATTACATATCGATTTCGTGCCAACTTAATATTATAATTATTTTGTCTCCTAGTCAGATGCCCTCTATCTTTTGAATGGAGTTAATAAATTATTAGTTAATGGATATCCACTGTCTCCCAGTAAAAATACCTTCCACATCTTTCCTCCAAATGTTGTCCTAGGTTGGAATTTCGGAAGACACGGCTGTCGTAAACAGATCCTGGATAACCAATAAACACATTCAGCAATTTTCTTTTATGATCACATACACCTTGCATCTAAAACAAAAAAAAATTGTGTATAAAGTATGACTTTAAAAAATACTGACTTACTTGAATTGAATAATATCCTCTACGATTAATGTATGAATCTGGATCATTATCTGGCTTATCAATTTTTATGTGGCAACAATCTATTGCACCCCTATTATGTTGGGAAATCCATTCTCTCTAAAATGTGCTGCACTAGCTTGTTTTTCTCTTTTATTAGGACAGGTAATAACTTCTGCAGCAAGATTAGTTAAAAACATAGTGAGCCGATGGACTATTCCATTTTAGACTTACATCAAAGCGGTCTGCCACATCCCTGAAACTTGATGTTTGGTGTTCATTTAAAAAATTCATTTTTAATTAAATACCATTATTAATTACAATTATATACAACACAAACTTACTTGTTGTGTAGGCCAAATTATACCATACTGACCACTTTTCTTCTTAAAGTATCCACAACTTTTAAATCGTTCACCTAGATTTTCGACTACTTGTTTTGAAAAACGAAAGTGCTCAAAAAAAAACTTCCTCCGATTATTGCGAAATTTGTTGTTTTACTATAAAATCTAAGTTAATCTAGGCCCAACAAATTTAAAGAAGTAGATTAAAATCCTAGTGCGCAAGTCATCCCAACAAGTGCATGCATTTGCCAGCATGGGGATTATGAAATTCCGAGACGAAGTTACAAAACGAAACGAAGGCAAACTCGATACGAATACGTATCGAAGCCAAAAAGTGATTACGAACTCGGTTCGACTGAAATATCAAAAAACGATCGGTAATCATCGTATTTTTCAACTGATGAGATAATAATTCGAACAAATGTAATGATTTATATGGTTATGTCACCGGTTATGTCATAAATAATCTTCACTTGCCCTCCACCAGTGGCTGTAATATATTGCTTTTTCGCAGAAGCCTTCCTTTTAATCGAGTATTTAATATCTAACCAAGTCTATAATAAAAAAATACATAAAAATAATTAATGGAAAAACCATACTCTGATATTTTTAAACTAACATTTTGCCATTTCCTAACAGGCTTACTTCCTTCGTTAAATAAATTTAATAGTTGAGCAAGATCTTCGCTAAGTATTCTTCGAATTATTCTTCCAGTGGGGACAGAGAACTATCATTTTGCAAATTCCAAACGTTACTAGTTAACCCAAAAAATTTTTATTTAACAAATTTTTATTCTGTCGATGTCTAACTCAAAACAGAACAAATAGATTCGAATTTTAGAAGAAAGAGAGAGAGAGAGAGAGAGAGAGAGAGAGAGAGTATTTAAAAACAGACACTAACATCGAATTGGCGATTCGATAGCGCTGTAGGTATCGTCATAACGACATAACTTCCTTAATACTATTTTGTCTTTTTCTTTATTTACATTCAGGATAAGTCATGATCTGGTGTTTTACAGAACATACAAAACCAGTAGGTTATGTCACCCTATAATCGAGGGAGAATCATGGTTTGCACCACATGTAGGTAACACATCTCTTTTTCCCTTGCATTGAGAAAGAGAATGCCCATATGGTAAATAACGTGGTTATTAAATTAAATGACCATTTATTTGGAACACAACACTACACTTTTTATATCATTACTTATTCTAATTGTATTTAGTACTTAGTTGAAGTTGCTATGAGACTAGCTTATAATTACCAATAGTTAAGATAATAATCGTTGTCTTTTTTATAATAGTCCTTGCATATATCAGCAGTTTATTCATTAGTGGGTCAAGTTTGTTTTATCGACCTACGACAACCATACGTTGTTAATTCGCAATTTTGCTGACTTACACATTCTAATTCGAGGCTATTTTATGAATGTCCTCGATTCAAATTATTAAACATATTTTATATAAACAAATGCGAGACTATGTTACACGTTCCTTTTAACTTATTCTGTTTTATGAATTGTAATATTTTAGGGATAATACCACACCATCCGCCTTACGGAAAAAATGTCTCTCTTGCAACTATCTGGTTCCTCTCTCTTTTCCCTTCGGAAGAAGAGAAATTTTCAACCTCAAATAAGTACTGTTTATCTATGCTACCATTATACATATACATTATCTTAACTCTGAAACATATGTGGTAAAAATAGTTTATTTATTTGCTCTCTCACTTTTCCCGTGATATCACTAATATTATCTCGTAACATCGCCGCGTTCACTTATGTCTGATACTGATTGTAAGCGTATAATCTGTTTTTATGGACCTCCCTAATCTTTCCGGTATCTAGCCTAATTTTACAGTAAACATTGTTTAATTCTGTTATGACAAAAGGACTATCAAACTTATTATTTTCTTCTCTTTTGAGCAGGATTGGATCCTCAATTTTAAAATGTTGAGGTGCTGCGGTTAGCTTGCTTGCGTCTTGTCATCCTTTTTGTGCTTTAAAAAGAATGTTTTAGTGCTGTCGTGTGCGATTTGTAGTTTATATCGGAGCTCATTATAATAGGCATCTATGTTATATCATGGTTGAATTTCCTGTGTGAGATCTTCTGGTACATTTGTCTTTCGACCATTCAAAAGGTATGTAGCCGTGATATGCATTAGGAGTAGTGTTGTAGCAGTATGTGAATATTTTGCAACACTCATTTAGTGTCCTATATAGCTTCTCACAACTCCCTATTGATTGAGGGTGGTATGCCGTTAAAAAATTGTGTGTGATCTTTAGTATTTTAGTTAATTCATTTATTATTTCATTTTTGTATTCCTGCCTTTCTCCGTTCTAATCTGTTTCATGAGTCCATATGTGGGTATCAAATTATCAAAAATTCTACGAGCTACCGTTTCGGCTTCTTTATTAGCTACTAGAATACTTACTACGTATTTCGTCAGTTCGCAAAGCATCGTGATACAGTATCGATTGCCCTCACTACTTTTAGGGAATGGACCTATCGTGTCTATATACACTATGTCCCATGGTTTTAACGAAGTGTCCGATATCACAAATTCTTCGACATGTAATCTTTTTGGTTTATTAATTTGGCATTCATGGCAATGTTTAATATATTTATGTATGTCCTTTGTTATGTTCTTCCATCTGAATCTTGCTTTAAGTTTCTTTACAAGTCTATTATTTCCCACGTGACCTACAAACATCGGGTGATTATGGTACTCTTCTATTATTCTTAGCTTTTCTTATTCATCCTCTATTATTTCTGGTACTTCGCATGTGTATATTTCTACATTTTTCAATATCTTATTTTCTTTGTTTATAAATTCATCAGTTGTGCACAATTCAAAATAATATCATTTACATATATTTTTGCTTTACTTATTGCATTCTCTACCGCTAGCTGTTTAAGCTGTACCAACAGCTTAAACTAGTTGATATTCTCGAAAGACTGTCTGCGTAAATATTTTTTCCTGTTATATACTCTATCTCAAAATAGTATTCTTCTAAATCTAATCTGATTCTCGTGAGTTTCGAGGTAGGTTCTGTCATTGAAAATAGGTGTGTTAGTGGTTTATGATCCGTTTTTATCAAGAATGTTGGTGCTCCATATAAATAACATTTAAAATGGTTCATTCCCCAATGGATTGCAAGTAATTCCTTAAATATTATAGGTTTGTTAAGATCTCCTTTGTTGAAGCTGCGCGATGCGTAAGCTATTGGTAAATCTGTTCCATGATAGTTCTGACTTAAAATTGCTGAGCAGCTCGCATTTGATGCGTCTGTTGTTAGTATGAATTGCATGTTGAAGTCTGGGTATTTGAGAATTGATGGTTATATCAAAGATGAGTTAAGTTTCTTAAATGATTCTGTACAATCTTGCAACCAACAAAATTCTGCTCCTTTTGTCGACAATCTCTTTATAGGTATGCATATCTCTGCAAAATTCGGAATAAAACGTTTGTATTAGTTACAAAATGCTACGTATCTTTTAGCTTCGTCCGCTGTCTTCGGTCTCGGGTATTTCTCTATTGTCGAATATTTGGCTTTATCCCGTGATACTCCTTCCTGCGAAAGATCGTGTCAGAAATATGTAACTTCTTTTCTGATAAATTAACATTTTGCTGGGTTTAGCTTCAAATTAAATTTCTGACATATCTCAAATGTCTTTTTTAAGTTGTCTAAATGATGGTTTTCTGTTATTCCTATCACCACTATATCATCCATATACAGAAATGCTTTCTCCGGTGTTAAACCTGTGAATATTATTGACACTCTTCTTGAAAAGCTGTTTGGGCTTATGTTTAGTCCAAAAGGTAGTCTGGTGAATTGAAATGCTCCTTTTTCCGTACTAAAAGATGTATATTTCCTTGATGATTGTTCTAATGGTATCTGGTGAAACCCTGATATTAAGTCTATTACTGAGAACCAATTTGCTCTCCCTAGTTGGTCTAATATAAAGTCCATACTTGGTAACGGAAATTTATTTGTGACTAGTTTCTTGTTTAGCTGCTGTCTGAAATCTATACATAATCTCCATGCTTGGTTTCCATTTATAGCTTTTTTCGGTACTAGTACGACCGGGCTGTTGTATTCTGATGTCGATGGCTCGATAATTTCCTGGTCTATTAATTGTTGTACTTGTCTATTCAGTTCTTCTGTTTGCGAATGTGGTGTTCTATAATTCTTTATGTAAACTGATGTGTGTTCCTTTGCTCTCAATTTTTGTTCATAAAAGTTGTTGCATGTTAGCATGTCATGTCTTAATGCAAATATATCTGCAAAATCTTTGCATAACGATACTAATTTATCTCGTATGTATTCCTGAATATCTAGCTTTAATGTTTCTCTTAGTTCTTTCTTCCTGTCTTTGCTGTCGTTCATTAATCTGTATACTTTGAACAATTTCATGTCTAATGTTTTGATTGTACCCGTCTCTATCGTAACAGTTTCGTAAGTTGTATTTAAAATAGTGATATATGGGTTATTTCTTGATATTATTGCTCTCGCTATGAATATTCCTGGTAGTATCTCTTGTTGTTCCACTAGTCTATCCGCCTTCAACGTTTGAAAATATTGAACTGTTCTGTAAACTTTACATCTGGGTGGTATTAAAATTGTGTTATCGTCTACAGTATCCAAAATATTTGTACTGATGTAATAGTTTATATCATTCTTGATGTGTATTTTTAAATTCGCGTAGTCTATTTTTCGTCTTTATAGAAGGGGGGTCTGGAATCTTCAAAAGACATCTCAGTCCAGGACGCCGCCTGACTAACCTTAGTGCAGGATTCGTTCTCCGGCGATAGTTCCGGAGGTACTTTAAAATGCCCCCTTGTCGCCGAGTCTACGCCGAACGCTTACCTGCTAAACCAGACCCTACTCTGTCATCCAGCGATCCGGAAGCGGAATGGCCGCCATCACTTCCGAAGCACTACCTTTATTCATTCATTCTCCATTCATACACATCCACACTCCTAGTTTGGCATCATTCCCAGAAGGGCATTTCCTCCTTCCTCACAGTCAAACTCACGCATTCTAACTCAAAAAGTGTGACCCACCGTTCTAATTTCACCTTTTAGCATCATTCACTCTACCTTTGCCGTTGGTCCAACTGTCTTTCTTCCTCCTCCTTTTTCTTGATCACTGCACGGATATAACTGTGTATGTTAATCCAACCTAATTTATTTTCAATTCGCGTAGTCTAATATGCATTGATAATTTGTGATAAAATCTCTTCCAATTATTCCGTCTGTGGGAATAGGAAAGTTGTCCTTTCCTATTCCCACATATGTCTATGATAAATGTATTTACTCGTCCTAACATTCCTCTTTTTATTCTTACTAAATTTGTTGTGTTTAAGTCGAAGTTGTAGAGATAGTATTCCAATTATGTCATTTGTTCATACGTCTTATATGAGAATTGGTTGTTCAAAACCTCAACTGTGGGTTTTCTGATTCCTGCGGACTGTCTCCTAGTTCTAATAATCGTATATTTTCGTTAAATCCTCTTGA
The DNA here is from genome assembly GCA_918026665.1 of Diabrotica balteata. Classification (NCBI taxonomy): domain Eukaryota; kingdom Metazoa; phylum Arthropoda; class Insecta; order Coleoptera; family Chrysomelidae; genus Diabrotica; species Diabrotica balteata. Next base: position 68,769,153 of record OU898282.1, on the reverse strand, counting down.
ATTATCTCTATGTGCTTGAACATTGAATTTTCTGAACCCTTTCTGTTCATGTGGACGGTGATCTTTTTTTACATCGTTTTGTTGCAAGAAATTTGGTCTTCTCCACTGGTCAGATCCATTATAATATCCTCGTTTGTGCTGAAATTTCCCTCTTTTGTTAAAGTACGTTTTATAATTTAACACTCTTCCATATGCGTTGTCTTCTGTTGTGACTATTGATCAGAATTTTAACATTACCTCTTGTGGGGTTGTAAAGTTGCCTGCGTCTAATATTAGCTTGGTTTGTCTGTGCCTTCTTTCCTTTTTTCGAGTTTAGGTATCACCATTTTCGGCGTGTCACCTTTTAGTTCTCTCTTCAATGTTGGCTGTATAGCAAAAATAGTGTCTTCTGCGGTTATTAAATTTCTGGCTTCATTTGTTAATCATGTTTTTATGAGGCTTATCGCTGTTTCCTCATGCCATACTGCTATATTCTGCAAAAGTTCGAGCGCGTCTAAGAAAGGCTGTAGTTTGCCTGTGGTTCCGTCAAACTCACTCGGTAAATTATTGCTTGCAATATTTAAAAATTCGTTGATACTAAGAGCCATGGTTTCTTCTTTTTCCGTGTCGCTTTGTTCTTCCTCTATATCGTTGTCAATCTGTTGAGTTATCCGATTAGGAACTAATATTTTGGAATTTATGGCTTGGAACGATCGTATGACTTCATCTCGGTTTTGCTAAAGTATCTCTTACAAGTCTCTTTCTAAATATCAGATAAGGCCTCCCAATTTTTGGTTATGAGGTGTTCAAATCTATTATTATTCAGTTAATTGAATAGAATAGAATAGAATTTATTTAATCAATATACAAAAATAGTTTTGTTTTTGACAAGTCAAAGGAATAGTGACAATACTTATAAAACATATAAAATTTTTTTGGATAATTTAAACATTACAAACATGTATGTATTTAATATTAACAGTTAAAAAAAAAACGACAAACACACTTTGTGGAATTATAAAAATCATGAAATATAATTATAATAGGCAACTGCCCTGACCAAACTAGTACTATTGTGTAAAAGCTGTACTTAACTACTCCGTTTTTGAATAGAAACAATGTTTCAAAAAGTGTGATTTGATTTTATGCTTAAATAATAATAAGTGAAGACTTTTTACTTCATCTGGCAAAAAGTTATACAAACTAACGTCAGTCGAATTTTTTACGCTCTCTGTCAACCTAAAACGTTGTGCTCTAATAGCATCTCTAGATCTTGTATCGTGATCATGGACGTTGGAGTTTACGTTAAACTTACCTTTGTTGGCATGAATTTCAATCAGCGTCTCATATATATAAAGTGAAGGTAGTGGCATAATACCTAAATCCAGAAATAAAGGTTTACAGTGTTCCCTATACTCTGCTCTTGAAAGTATCCTTACTACTCTTTTTTGTAATTTAAAAATTCGATCTGCGTAGGAAGAATTACCCCAAACAGTTATTCCGTACTGTAAATGGCTATGAAATAGTGCAAAGTAGCACATTCTAAGGGTATTTTTAGGAATCATATAAACTAAGTTGCGTATTAAAAATATACTTGTAGCAAGTCTAGAACTTAAGTAATCTATATGAGCACTCCAATCCAAATTATCGTCTATAAAGATTTCTAATAGTTTAACACTATTTCTTAAGATATAATTCCAATCAGAACTAAAAATCAAATTCTGATTTTTCTCTTCATTTAGCATTAGCCCATTATGTGAGAACCAGTTTTTTGCTTTCTTGGTATCACTATCTATTTTAATTTTTAAATTATTCTGATTAATATCAGTATTTATGAGAGTTGTATCATCTGCGAAGCAAACACGTTTTATAGGAAAAGTGTAGTGAAATAATTCGTTCAGATAAATAAGAAACAAAGTGGGTCCTAATATCGAACCTTGAGGTACACCATATTCGACAGTGTTAAACTCAGAATAGCTGTTATTAAGAAAAACTGCCTGTTTTCTATTTGTTAGGTAATTCATGCGAAACACAGTCAAAAGCTTTAGATAAGTCACACAATGTCAAAGACACAAAATGACCTTCCTCCAAGCCATCAACTATATCTCTCACAATTTTCTGTATAGCTAGTGTAGTGCTACGCTTTTTTCTAAAGCCATATTGGTTACAGTGAAGTATTTTGTGTTTTTCTAGATATTCTACCAAACGAACATTTAGAATACTCTCAAAAATTTTGCCGAAAATGGGAATGATTGAGATGGGACGGTAATTTCCAATTTCATCTAAAGCTCCCTTTTTGAACACTGGTAGCACTTTTGTTACTTTTAAAACATCTGGGAAAATCCCCTCAGTAAGACAATTATTATAAAGTATAATTAATTTGTCAATAATAATATCGATTGTTTCCACAATTATTTTTTTGTTTAAGAAATAAAAATCCGTGCAGTGTGAATTTTTCAATCTATGCAAAACATTCCTTATTTCAGTATCACTAACAGGTAATAAAAATAAAGAATTGCAAGGAGAGTGTACATCTTTCAAAAAATCTATGGCTACATTTTCATTTGTAGAATTAAAAGAACTTCTAATATGTTTAGCCACTGAAGTAAAGTAATTATTGAAATCGTTTGATGTACTTAATCGCGCTTGGACAGACTTTTTTATTTTGAAATTTATTTCTGTGATAATTTATAACTTTCCAACTATCACGAGATATATTTTCAGAATTGGAAAAAAAATTTTCATAAGCCAGTTTTTTCTTTAATGATATTGTTGATTTATAGTGCTTCTTAAATTTTTTTATACTCACTATATTCCTTTGTAACATCAGCAATTATCTTGACTGTGGAAAGATTTTTTCGCATTTCTATTAATTCATCATCAAACCAAAAAATTGGAGCTTTACTATGAGTTCGTGATTTTTTTAATGGAAAATTAATTTCAGTTAACTTAACATACATTTCGGTAATAAATTGAGCTAATTCTGTTGCTGTTTTGAGAGAAACAACTGAAGCCCAGTCAACGTTGTTTAACGACTGTTTTAACATCCGGATGCCATTACTTGTTATGTCTTCTGTATGGATTAGCACTATGTTTTTTTTCAGATTTTATTTTTACGTAGAGAAATTGTGCATGATGATCAGAAATACACGGGTTCACAATTCCACAACCAACTATCTCACTGCTTATGTTTGTTAAGATGTTATCTAAACAAGTTGCTGATCTAGTTGTGATTCTAGTAAATTCATTAATATTTATGGTTAATCCAAAAGTAGAAATTAGATCACGGAAACTGTTTAATTCATTAGAAGCTTTTTTAAAATCAATGTTGAAATCTCCAATTATTATTATTTCTAAAAAATTAGCAGACCAAAACTCCAATAACTTTTCAAATAGCTCTAGAAAAACTTTAAAATTCCCATTTCCGGTTCTATACACTGTTACTAAAATAGTTTTAATATCTGTAATTTCTAATGCACAAAATTCACCCTCAAATTCACATGATATATCATTTAAGCAAATTGGTCGTGTAGGGATTTTATTATCGCTAAAAATGACAACACCTTCCTGTTCCCTTACCTTCCGACAATAAAAAGTTGACAAAAAATACCAATCAAGCTTTAATGTTGTTAATTAATTTTCTCTGAGTCAGTGTTCAGAGAAACATAATATATTGTATCTTTTATTTTTCAAAAAAATATTAAGCTGATCTATTTTGTTTAATAAACTTTGTGTGTTTACATGTAAAATATTAACTAGACTAATCTGGTCAGAGTTTGCTAAAGTTTTTGGTTTAATATAAGATACAACACTTTCACTTCTGTCTTTTTCGGTTGATGTATCTAGAAGATTTATCGCCGGAATGTTTTCTGCGAAAAAAATATTCACTCACCTCTATGCCCTTCGGTCACGTCTGTGGTTGAAAAAGAATATCCTTCAATTCTGCATCTGCCGTAATTCTGAAGGAATTTGATCCATTTACCTTGTTCGCGTACAAGGTGCACGAGAACTCATGTCCGGGGAACTTTGTTTGTAGATATGTTTCCAATTTTTCTGTACTATAAGATTGTTTATATTTTGCGGCATAAATCCACACTTTGTCTTTTGATGCTAGCTCCTCACTATCGCTGTTATTACCCACAACTTTTACATCTGATCGAATAGGTTGATTGACATTTTGAGTAAGACTGTTAATATCATTCATTTTCAAACTTTGTTGTGCCTGCGTTAAAGCGCTTGAGAATTGCTGATTTGTAATTGTTGTATTTTCACGTGTCTCTTGTATACCTTTGATTCTCTTTCCATCATTTTTAGTGGCGGAATTTGGAGGAAGACCGGCAACACCGCTTTGTTTGTTTGTATTTGGCATATGTTTAACCTCCAAATTTGCTGGGTTTTGTAGCAAGTTTATAATATAATCCTGATTACTAATCGTTCGTTCAAACTCTCTGATAATACGTTTTGAAGCGTCTAATTGAATGTTTGCGATTTTAAGATCGTATTTTAATGTTAAATGACTTACCGCTTCGGCATGGTCAGCTACAGAATTATCAGGTATTTCAGTAGTTGCGTCAAGAAACTTGGTACTTTCATCACTTTCCACGTACTTTACCACTTTATTACTTGTTTTTATGTCTAGAGGCACTTTCTTTTCAATTATTATCCTAATTAAATCACTTTTGTTTAATTTATTTAATTCTTTTTTGACTTCTTCAATTGCTGCCATGTTGCCATAATTGTGTAGTTATCCCAATCTCTACCTCCTTGCTTTTAGGTATCTCCTTTTCAACACTTTTTTGCTCTGTTTAGTTATATCCTGCGTAATGGTGTCAAGTATTCTAACAAAATCTTCCCAACTGCTGGGCATTTAAGAGTGAAAACATAAATCTGATAGTCTTATGTAGTACGATAAAATTTGAGAAGTAATTACTTAGCCAAAAAAAATATATCCATTCAGAAATATAAGATCGTCAAATATCCATTAAAATTCAATAAGTTAATAAATTAAAAATTATTCATACAAATATATAAGCAAAATTATCATCAAGTCATAAAAATAATAATTATTAATAATCAATAAATTGACTGGTATATTATTATCCGTGTAAGGAAGTGCAATAAAAATAGATAATATGCAGACTCACTACTTCTAACCACTTCCCACCAACGTCTAAATTTGTTGTCGACCTTGCTGCTATATCCCGGTGTATGCTCCGCTTCATATTTCACCTATGCGCCTTCCATAATGACTATATTAACTTCAGTATAAGGACTGTGGTAATAACGTATAATAGTACCTTTATTTCTTCGCTTGGCCTGACATCTTCGGTTTTGACTATGAAGTTGCTGTTGACGACTCCATTCTCTTTTAGCTCTTCCTTGGATGATTTTCCTCCCATTCTAGGCTTCTTTGGATGAAGACTCCTAGTTTCTACCACTCCAGGATCGCCATATGGTAAATAACGTGGTTATTAAATTAGATGACCATGTATTTGGAACAAAACAGTACACTTTTTAATAACATTACTTATTCTAATTGTATTTAGTACTTAGTTGAAGTTGCTATGAGACTACCTCATAATTACCAATACGTGATTCGCAATTCTGCAACTTACACATTCTAATTCGAGGCTATTATTTTATAAATGTTCTCGATTCGAATTATTAAACATATTTTATATAAACATGTTATACGTTAACGTGTAACTATGTTAGACGTTCCTTTTAACTCATTCTTTTTTCCACAAAAAATGGTTGATGGTTGATGGTTGATGGTTTGATGGTTGATGCTGTTATGTTGGTTTGCTTAATTTTCACAATTTTAAATAACGTTGGCTTTTGTCTTAAGTAGAAACATACAGCTACATTGACTGCTCTGTGATAATTTCTGTCATAACTTAACAATATTGTCATCAAATGTCATTGCCAATCAGTTGCACTCATACAGTCCTCGAAGACATACCGTCTCAGGACTAGCAACTTCAACGTGGAGTCATATGTCGCCATGTTACCTAATCCATCGGTAACTCTATAATCTTAAATCATTATAACACAATTTTAAAACTAAATGTAATTAAACATCTGTTATCGGGTTTTTACCCACATATTTAATCTTGGTGGCTACATTCATGTACTCCTAGTAAGTATTAACCACATTTTTAATTAACCTTAGTCAAAATTTTAACCTATGTTCATTTTAATTAAGTGGTTAACTATTTTCTAGGACACTGATGATGGAACATGGTTTCCGAAAACGTTTTGTCTTTTTAACTTAGCCCGTTAACCTTTTTAACTTAGGCCTAAAATATATACCTATTACAAAGGATTTTTAATTAAATTATTCTTTTTTATGAATTGTAATATTTTAGGGATCATACCACACCCATATAAAAGACAGTTATGACATTGGAGAATTGGACTATCAAAGGATATCACCCTGATAGGCAGACCATAAATTCCAATTCCTTTGGGGATATTCTTTCCTGAAAAAGTTAAACAAGTAGTACCTGTAGGGATGAAAGTAGTTTCTGAATTTTCTTGCATAACCCTTTTATTCATTATTTTAACAGAGATAGCTCTACGAAAGGGTAGATTAGTAGAAGTTGATATGTTAATTTTCTCTTCTGACAAAGATCTAAAAACTCCCCTGACAATATCTCTACAAGAGATAAGATAAGAGAGAATGAAAACCTCATAACCTAATTCTTTCCAGTCCTTCCTTAGAATAAACGAATTGGCGGATTGGCTGTCCTTGAATACTACCCCAACTTTAGTTTTTCCCTTTCTATCAAACCTAGCAATCTCTTTCAGTTTTAAATTAAAGATAGTCTTAGCAATACTTAAGATATAATAGTTACCCATATTACTATTTTTACCCTGAACAAAGACCTCAGTATTCCCCAAATCTGATTCAGAATATAAATTGTTTTCTTTAATGTTTAATTTCTTTATTGCATTGTTTTGAGACAGATTTTGACTTTTATTAAGGTCGGGATCTGGTAGCCGGTCGGGAGAAATTTCGTCCTCCATAATCGCGAACGTTAATAAAGTTAAAATCTACCAAAACGTTTAGATGTGGTTTGACTATATAGAAAATTATGAAATATATTGTAACGTTTTTAAATAAAACGAGCGGTTCGAATTTATATAAATATATTTATTTATAACTTTACAGTTCGGTATTCTCTTATAAACTAAACTTACTCCTAACACCGTTACATATATATACCAAAGTATTATTTTCGAGAATATTCGGGAGTAGTCCCACCTCTAATTCGTTATCTGATGGGTGGAATTTTACAGCGCTTGATGTATCGCCGACACTTCTCGATGCTTCGAGATGCGACCGTAAGGCGGGCCACTTAGATGCTGTGAGCTGTTGAATGCATGTTCGTAACACTGCTCCCCTCTTAGATCTGAGCGTCCCGATCAGGAACTCTATCTATAGGCCCAGGATGGCGGAATCTACAGGACTCTCCAGCTCTGCATGAACCCCTCAGAAAGAAATAACAGTCTACTGTCTTTGAAGGACACGATCTCTTCGGATTAATGCAACACACAGTAATTCTTACACCGGTTTCTCGGAAGATCACTTCAAGCATGCTTCTGACAATCTTCCAATCCAGATTATCTAGTGCATGGCCTATCTTGGGTAAAGCCAAGTTCTTAATGTCGTAATTGCAGACGACTTTCTTCAAATTAGTCAGAGCTCGCCATATATCCTCGTAGCTTGCCCTGTCTGTATACGACTTTCTGGTCACCATATACAACAAAGATCGAGAACCATTTTCTAATCTCAGCACTCTTCCAACTTTAGGCTGCTGGTTTTTTAACTCGTCCAAACGACCGAACTTCTTATAAAATACGGATGAGATTCCTTTAGTCATCTCAAGATCTTGGGCAACACAGTGGGCTAGAGTGACGTTATGCGGAACACTAAAAAGATCCTGCTGAACTTCTGTCGTCACGCCGAATCTAGCATTCTTTCTCTCTGCGTAATTTGACATAAACTCCTTAAAGCTTGGTCGCCGTTTATCTTTGATCTCATGTTGAAGGGTTCGGACTTCTTCGGTTTCATTTGAGCCAGCATAAGGGGCAAGACGATTTATGTGAACTACTTTTGGTTTGCCTTTCGGCAACTTCTTAATTCGGTATATTACGTCATTTATTCTCTTTTTAATTTCATACGGACCCTCCCATTGTCTTTGCAGTTTAGGAGACAAGCCACGACGACGTTGTGGATTATAAAGCCAAACAAGATCACCTACTTCATAGCTTTCATTCTTGCATCGAGAATCGTATTGATCTTTCATTCTGTCACTGGCTAACTGGATGTGTTGTCGGGCAAGTTCATGAATGCTGTTCATTCTTAACTTCAGACGATCGACATAATCTTCGCTTGCAACATGTTCTTCGGAAGGTCTGCAGCCAAACTCTAGGTCGCAGGGAAAACGAACTTCACGACCTAACATCAGGCAGGTTGGAGTCTGGCCTGTAGTTTCATTCACGGCCGAGCGGTATGCCATTAAGAATAAATGAATGTGCTGATCCCAATCTCTTTGATGTTTTGATACAACTTTGGACAGGTGTTTACCCATCGTTCGGTTCATCCTCTCGACCATTCCATCTGATTGAGGATGCAAGGGTGCCGTTCTGGTCTTATTGACACCAATCAATTTACAAACGTTTTGGAAAAGGTTTGACTCGAAGTTTCGCCCTTGGTCGGAGTGGATCTCCAAGGGAACACCAAATCGGCTAAAGAATTCTTTAACAAGTACCTCTGCTACGGTAGCAGCTTCTTGATTTGGTATCGCATAGGCCTCAGTCCATTTCGTAAAATAATCCATGGCTACCAGGATATATTTATTTCCATCATTCGTCTCTGGAAGTGGACCTGCAATGTCGATTGCTACTCTCTCCATAGGACTACCAACATTGTACTGTTTCATGGGTGCCCTCTTTTTACCAACTGGACCATTACTAGTTGCACACAGTTCACATTTCCGGCACCATCTTCTTACATCGTCTTTACAGTTCACCCAATAGAACTGTTCTCGAACCTTTTGCAGAGTCTTCGTAATACCAAAGTGTCCACCTGATGCACCGTCATGCAACTGACGCAATACTTCTGACACTTTACTTTTAGGTACAATCAACTGAAGCTTAGTTTCTGTACCATCATCGTTCTCAAAGGTTCTATACAGAAGATCATCTTTCAGCACTAGGCAATTCCATTGGCTCCAGTAACACTTGACTTCGGGACTACATGCACTAATGTCTTGCCAAGAAGGTCTTTCACTTCGACGCACCCAATCCAATACTCTTTTTATACATGGATCATTTGCTTGGGCGTCTTGTAGCTGTTGAGGCTGCCATTGGTCATTAATAACGGTGGTTCGCCTAACGGGGCAAAATCGTTCTTCTAATTCAAGACAATGATTACTGTATGGCCGTCTTGATTGAACATCAGCATTTGAATGACTTTTTCCAGCCCAGTGCTCGATCTGTTGTATTATATGCTTTCTGACTGTTGTATTATTTTCTTGCACTTTGTGGCGAATGTGACCTTCGTTGTTACCATTCCAACATCTGGGTTCACGTTTCTTCGGCATCATGTTACGAACTACTTTCCGTACGATTTCCTCTAGACGTTTATCGTTTCGTTCGTCACTTTCTTCAGAGGTTCGTACTTGATAGCTCCGTGAAACTCGACTAGCTATCTCATGTTCCAAGGCAATGGCGAGCGCTTCATCTAAAACTTTCGGTCTTGCTAGTCGTAAAGCTTTCTGTAGTTCACTGTCTCTCAACCCATTGACGAAGGCATCTACAGCAATTTCTTCCAAAATGTTGTCTGGTGCCTCTGGATAGGCCAACAGCGCTATACGAGCAATATCTGCTTCAAATTCTTGCAAACTCTCACTTGCTCGTTGAATTCTACTTCTTATTTGTACCTTGTAGACTTGTTGTAGATGGGCATCTCCGTAACGTTTGTCTAGTCGAGTAAACAAGGTCTGGTAACATTTTTCTTGACCCTTAGGAATCGATCTTAGGATTTCTGCAGCATCATCTCGTAAAGCAGCAGTCAAAGAAACAGCCTTTTCTTGTTCTGTCCAATGATTGGCTGTCGCAATAGCTTCAAATTGTCTAAGGTATATGGACCAAGAGGATTTTCCATCAAATGGTGGCAATTTGAATCGCATATGATGTGTCATTTCGTCTCTAGGTGATTCTTCTTTCACTACCGGTTCTAGGGCTACCGTATTAATTGGTGGTAGCACTTTCGTGTTCGTTATCATGGTCTCTAATTGTTTGATCTTCTCTTCTACTTTATCGAATGTTTTAGAGACTTCTTCAAACTTCTCACTGTTCTGAAGACATACTTCGTCGAATCTTCTAGACATATTTTCGAATTTCTCGTCGTTTTGTCTAGCTGTTTCTTTAATAATTTGAGACGTTTCATTGAATCTTTCATCATTTTGTTTTGAAGATTCTTCAATCATTTGAGACGTTTCATCGAATCTTTTAGAAACAGTCTCGAATTTATCATCATTTTTTCTCGAGGATTCTTCAATCATTTGTGACACATTTTTTATTTTTGTTAAAACTGCTTCCTCTGCTGACTGGAACTGGAATATCTCTGGGTCGTCTCCATTCTTGTTGAGAACAGTCTTCAGTCGTTCTTGGAGTATCTTCTTGGACCCGCTGCAGTCTTCATCGCGTTCTTCTAGTTGCTCACGCAACTGTTTCACTGAAAGTTGTACTAGCAGCATCTTTGGTCGGGCACACACGTACTTTTTAAATGTTCTTTCGTACAACGATCACTACCGAACTACGCGGATGTTCCCGACGAACAATACTTTTCAAAAGTTCAAAAGTCTTTTTCAAAAGTCACTGTTGACTATTTTCAAATCTCACACCGGACACCAACTGTACCGTTTTTAAATAAAACGAGCGGTTCGAATTTATATAAATATATTTATTTATAACTTTACAGTTCGGTATTCTCTTATAAACTAAACTTACTCCTAACACCGTTACATATATATACCAAAGTATTATTTTCGAGAATATTCGGGAGTAGTCCCACCTCTAATTCGTTATCTGATGGGTGGAATTTTACAGCGCTTGATGTATCGCCGACACTTCTCGATGCTTCGAGATGCGACCGTAAGGCGGGCCACTTAGATGCTGTGAGCTGTTGAATGCATGTTCGTAACAATATGTTAATTGATATAATCACAAAGAAAACGTTAGTAAGGCTGTTACTTGTCTTTTGTAGGATAAATCCAGCAATCTCTTCAAACACCCATTCACCATTCACCATAAAAATTCGAAAAAACGAAGTTAACACAAAATTTCTTTACAGTTTACAGCGTAACTAACTTTGGGATGTATTCATATGAAAATGTTAAGTATTTATCTACATTTGCGCCAAACAAATAAAGATACTGGGTGCCATCTCTCAGCAAATATTATTATTAACGTAATAGATCTTTGTTCACGCGACAAGTACTTTGATTTTTAGTAGATCTGCACTCCATTTGTCCAAATTTTGACTTAAGCCTACGTTCTTGCGAAGCGGTGATTTGCATTCTCTAACAATATTCTTATTGTGAGCAAATGATGCGATGTAATTATCCCTTGTGGAAGCTGGATGTTCAACCGGTTGGTAGTTATCAATTTTGTAGGTTAAACGATTGTTAATAACACTCATAACCAGCTTGTTGAGCATATTTGACTGAACAACGATATATGTCTAAAATTTATTAGGTTACGTTTGACTCTTTTTTGTGTAAGAGTATTACTAGAGTCTCATTCCAATCTTGAAAAATTTTATTATTATGGAAACATCTATTAAATAGTTCTAATATTGTAGGGATTGTTACTGTCTTGTTTATTTTCAACAGCTCGGCAATTATGCCAAAGAATATAGACGGCGTCAATATTCTTTGATTATACCGTCGTGTCCTGAAGCTTTATAATTTTAGTTCTTTTAAATATTTTTTAATATTTGTATCTTGGTATCCATTTATTTTTTGTTCATCCTTTTGTTTTTGTTGCTATTCCGCTATATTCTATACTTTCTTGTTGGGCCGGTGTTCGCCATATATTCTCTGCCAGTAACAATAGTACTCCTCTATTTTAATTAAATATTATTTTAATATACATTATTCTCGATAAAATAGGTTTAAATTTCGATATTATTCTCTTTACTGCCTTTGTTACTCTTATTCCTACTCCATATTTCGCTCTGTGATCTTTGTTAACTCCGTAGTATTTACTTCCTTGCTTCCGTAGTATTTGTATTTTATATTTTTCATTTCCTTCACTAAATCACATTCCTTTCCTCTCGTGAGTTTAGGTTCCATGCATCAAATTTCACATTATTGTTTTCATTTACTATCATTCATTGCAATCATTCTAGTTAATTTTTTTTATCCTTTTTCTCGTTTTTAATTTTGATGTTTATATTTTCTTTCTATAATTCTTTCTTATCCCTTTTCATATTCCTTATCTTTTCTTTGGCATCATTGCATTTAGTGCATTCTCTTTGTTATTCTGTTAGGTTTTGGTGCAGATTTCTTTATTCCATCACTCTTTCCTATTTATTGTGACATAATTATATTCTACTTTTAATCTTCTTCCGTGTCTTCTTATCGTAAGCAAGTTTCTGAATTTGTTTTTATAATTTCCTTCTTTGTTTCTTCATATCATTATTAAGGATATTTTTACGTTTTTAATGTTTCTAGTTTATATTTGCTTTTTATGACCACTTCTGTATTGTTACCTTTAATTAACTATATACGTAGTTTTATCCTATTAATTTTTTTTCAATTAGACAAATAATGGTAAAAAATTCTTTTCTCCTTTTCAGTACTGAAACGGAAAAAAAAGTTTTTAGTATACAGTACGCTAGCCTCAATTGAATAATTAGTTTAAGCCTAGTTGGTTAATAGGATACTAGATACCTTGATACATGGTTGAAACCCGATCAGGGTAAAAAATTTAAAATTTACGTAATCACTAACACGGCGAATATAGGGTGAATGATAAATATTAAGTTTCTTTTTAAATTTATCCTGATTTGAAATCGTTAGTTGAGAACCAATTGGAAATAGAAACGCAAAAATAAACTTATTTTAACTGTGGCTTATTCCTAATAAAAATAGTAAATTGTATCAAGATTCCACCATAAAATACCTTCAGAACAATATCTTTTTATTTTTAACGGTATTTTGTAAATTTACTTCTTATCCTTTTCATCTACAAATTTATGTCAGTTGTAAAAACTTTTGGTGTTTATAATTTACCAGTTGACAATTGTGACAACTAAGAAAACGAAAAATTGTGTTTAAATTATTTTAGTCAATTAATGATCAACTTCAGCAAAAGATCTTCTATAAGGGAAGTGATTTTTATATTTCATAAATGTAAATTTTAGATAGTCTTACATCATTAGGACCCTCATAAATAAAAATATTACATTTTATTATAGAATATAGATTAGACATTGGACATTATAGATTGAAAGTGTGTCAACGCCGCCATTTCTAATGCCAAGAACCACTACTTAATATTCGTTTTTGAGTTTCAGAATTGCGCCGTTCTTTTTTGTCAACCCTTGAGTTGGTAGAACACCCTTTTACTTATCTTCAGCCATATTCTGACGTTGAGAAAGCGAAATTACCTATGAAATATTCATCACCTGAGGTGTATCTACCCGTTTGCTGATAAAATCGTAGTGCCAGTAAGAGACTGGTTGGTAGGTAAAAGGTAGATTACTATAAGAACCAGGACCTTACTTAACCGAATTTGTTTTTTACAGATTTACTGATGTTTTATTTTCTCATATTTTTGTAATTACTTGTACACCAATAAAACAACAACACTGGTTTTTCAAAACAACTAAATTTTCAAAAAAAAATATTTCCGACTTTATGTTTTATATGTATACTAACATGGTCGCGATACTATTAAGTATTAGAAGAAATTGCAAATAGAGTGTAAAAGCAAAATGATTCGTTTGTAAGAACCTTGTTTACGCTTAGTGTGCTTCTTTAAATATGATTTTGTAAGTTAAATTTACATATATATATATATATATATATATATATATATATATTATATATATATATATATATATATATATATATATAATTTAAATTTATATATATATATATATTATATATATATATATATATATATATATATATATATATATATATATATATATATATATAAATTTATATATAAATTTATTTATTCGAAGTACTTGGCATAAAAGAGTAAAAAACTGACCTTTGACTTTTGAGTGGTATAGAAATTTAGTGCAGTCATTAGTCAGAACAGGATTAATGACTGAAAGATGACTCCTATCGATGCTATATATTTTAAACAATATTTTCAATCAGAACATATTCTGCCATGAAATTGCTAAGTGTAGGTCTAGCTAACACTTCTCCAATAACAGATACTATGCATTAGATTGGAAAAACGTTTCTAACACATTTCATCATATAAATAATGATAATAAATATATAAATGCTAATAAATAATGAAAATGTATGAAAAGAGATAGGTCAACAAAATCAATTAAGGGATAAGGCCACAGCAAAATTTTCAAAAAATCGATTTACAGTCAGTACATCAATTTAAAGTCTGCAAATAGTCATTGAAATTAAATATAAATTTATTTAAAGATGTGGGTATCTTATCTATAACCATAAAAATAGTTTCTTGATTGTTCTTTATAAGAGTTACTGTTTCATTAAAATTTGCTATTATATCCTTGGTCAAAGAAATTTGTTGATTTACTTTTTTAACTAATATTTGATTATTATTTTGGAGATTAGAGATGGCTTGGTCATAAAGCAAGGCGTCACTGGAATCAAGATTACCAGAGATACTCTTAATTATAGATCCTTAACCTTTTATAAGACCTCTTTTTGATCTAAAAGGTGGCAATAAAGAATTAAATTTTTGTTCAGCGGATTTAAGTTGGAAAAGTAGAGCATGGTCAAAGTTATGAAGTTCTTGAAAATAAGGATGACTAAGGCCATCTTGAATTGTAAGTGTTACATTGTCATATGCATATCTTATAGATTCTATTTCGTTACCTATAGGGGAAAGGTCGTAGTAATGAAGAAATGTATGTATTTGGGATTTTACCTTTGCTGTTCCTAACTTATACGGATTATTAATATATATAATTATATAATTCCATGATTATTTTGGAGGTTAGTTATTTGAACTTCCTTTGTCCTTACTAGAGGAAGGGCCAGAGTCGATAGGATTAGTAGCGTCCTGTAACAAGGTTGCTCGGTTAGTTTTTGGTCTTTTAAGGTTTTGTTTGTGTAAGTGTAATAATTTATTGCTATGTACCTTTACTTTTATGTGTTCGTCCGCGATAGCTTTATCTTTGTAGAATTTTGGATTAAGTTTGTTTCTGGTTAAGGTCGTGTTCTTCTTGTATACATCAGTGTCGGGTAAATATTCTAATGGTTCATATCGGTCTTTGTTGTGACGTTCTATTGTAGATTCCTTCTGAGATATTAGTTTTTCGTTTAAAGATCTGTAAATTTTTGCAGTAGCTTCTCTGTGATTTTGGATATAATTATTAATTACAATTTGGTCCAAATTTATATCAAATATTTCTTTTGAATTTCAATGTCCATTCAGTATGTCAATGGGCTTTTGTTTCGTAACAGAATGGATCGAATTATTGTATCCTAATACTGCATAAACCATATCGTTTAGAATATCTATTTTATTATTATTTTTTGCTCTTATAATTCTCAGATGTTCAATAATAGTGGAATGAAATCTTTCTATAGCACCTTTCGACTGGGTACTATTTGCGGTGACGTAATGTGTTTCAACTTTGTGAACATCGAAAAATTCCTGAACAACCGAGTTTTTTAGTTCAGTTCCTCTCTCCATTACAACTAAAGAGGGAACACCGTGATGAGACATAAATATTAGAAATGCTCTTGTTATTTCGATACCTGTTAGTGCTGTTAGTGGGTAGGCTTGTCCGTATTTTGAAAAAGTGTCAATAATTGTCAAAAATTTATGTCCTTGTACAGATAGAGTGTCACAAAATATAATTTCCATTGGTTTTGACGGTGTTGGTGTAACAGATAATTTTTGGCGTGGAGGGTTTCGGTCATATTTATTAGCTTGACAAATCTCACACTTATTTATGAAGTTCGTTATGTGGGATATAATGGTGGGCCAATAGTAGAGTTGTTTAAGTTTGGTTTCTGTTTCAAGTATGCCACGATGGTTTGTTTTTTCTTCATGATATTGTCTTATAGTTTGGTGTTGTTCACCTTTGTCAGTAACGTCTCTTAGAATTGTATTACACTGAATTAATTTGTAAGCAGAATTTTTTGAATACCTTTCGTAATACTTCGAGAATTTGGGAAATGTAATTCTGGTCCTGGTTTTTGAAATACACACCGTATGTATATTTTGGATGAATATAGTTCTTAAAGACGTTTATGGTGTTATTCTCTAGGTCATTACTAGAAATATGTATATAAAGACGTTTTTGTTGGGAAATATCTGTTTCTGTATCTGTATCCGGAAAAAAACAAAGTCAATAGTAATTTGATGGTCAATAGAATTTATGCTTTTTTCCGAAATTTGCATTCCTAGAACAGGATCTTCTGCACTTGTATGTACGGTATTGTTGTCGTCATCTTCTTTATCTCCTTCTGGATTTGATTGATTTATTTCGTCTTTTCTTTCTAAATTTTCTTCTGTGTCTTCATTTTCTTGATTTGCTTCATCTATTGTTTGCAAATCGCCTGCATTTGCAAGTACTGACTCATTGTATATATTTTGGTCGTTATTAAGATTTTCCATGTATTTTATAAATTCATTAGTATTTATTTCAACTCTAGATCGAGCGTCGGCATTTCCGTTTGTCTTTCCTTTTATATATTTGATTTCGTAATTAAATTCTTCTAGCTTTAATCGCCATCGAACTAGTCTAGAATTTGGTTCCTTCAAAGACATTAAGTACCTAAGTGGTTTATGATCACATTTTATTGTAAACTTAACTCCGTAGAGGTAAGGTCTGAAGTATTTTGTGGCCCATACTATGGCTAATAGTTCTCTCTCGATAGTGCTATACTTTTGTTCGGCTTTATTTAACGTTCTGGATGCGTACGCAACAGGTTTTTCTTGTCCGCCTGTATTTTGGGCTAAAACTGCTCCAATAGCGAAACTACTTGCATCAGTTGACAGAATAAATTTCTTCCTAAAATCCGGGTACTGTAAGATTGGTTCGTTGGTAAGCAATTCTTTGCAATCTTCAAAACATTTTATGAATTGTGGTGTGTGTTCAATTTTCGCACCCTTTTTTAGACAAGATGTTAATGGTTTTGTCACTCGAGCAAAATCTTTTATGTATCTTCTGTAAAATCCAAGTAATCCAAGAAAAGATTTTATTTCTTTAGCTGTTTTTAGTAATGGGTACTTATTGATAGGTTTGAGAAGGAAGCAGAGAAGATGGGGCTCCAAATCAACGAAAACAAGACGAAATATATGTATATGAGCCGCAATAACCAAAGCAGAGACAGAATCGGTCAGAACATTACCATCGATGACTTTAACTTTGAGCGCGTTAGAGAATTCAAGTATCTTGGAACAACAATAACTGAAGACAATAACGGATCACAAGAAATAAACAACAGGATTCAGGCCGGCAACAGATGTATTTTTGCCCTACAAAACCTTATAAAATCAAAACAACTAACACGACGTACGAAGATACAGGTCTATAAAACAATCATACGACCCGTTGTGATGTATGGAAGCGAAACGTGGACGATAACAAAGGCAAATGAAGAGAGACTACGTGTTTGGGAAAGAAAAATCCTAAGGAAGATCTTTGGTCCGGTGCATGATGAAGCATCAGGAGAATATAGGATAAGAACTAATAACGAGCTTGAAGAACTTTACCCAGACGCCAACATCATAAAAGAAATAAAGTCCAGAAGACTCCAATGGGCAGGACACCTCAGAAGACATTCTGACGAACGAACAGTAAGACTGGTGTGGGAGGAAGTCCCAACTTTAAGGAGACCACGCGGACGCCCTCGTCTCCGGTGACTAGATAATATAGCAGGAGACTTAAGCACTATGGGCGTGGAGAATTGGATGGAGGTTGCTCAAGACAGAAAACAGTGGAGGCATGTTAGTTGTCGAGTCGGCTAAAACCCACGAAGGGTTGTAACGCCACGGAGTAAGTAAGTAAGTACTTATTGATAGCTGCGATCTTATCGGGGTTTGGCTTAATACCTTCAGGTGTCACAATGTGTCCTAAATAAGTAACTTCCTTTTTTAGGAACTCACATTTATCCAATTGAATTTTAAAATTTGTCTCTTTTAGTCTTTTGAATACTTTATCCAAATTCACAATGTGTTCTTGCAACGACGTAGAAAATACTATGATGTCGTCTAAATAAACTAAACATATCTCATTTTGTAATCCTCTCATAATGTCGTCAATTACTCTCTGAAAAGTTGCTGGGCTATTCTTTAATCCCATTGGCATTCGAACATACTCATAGTGTCCTTTGTCTACATTAAAAACTGTTTTCTGGATATCTTCAGGTTTCATTTCGATTTGGTAGAAACCACTAGCTAAATCTAAAGTTGTAAAGTAGTTACATCTGCCTAATTTATCCAAAACATCGGTAATATTCGGGATGGGATAGCGGTCGTCTATGGTTTTTTTCGTTGAGCTTGCGGTAGTCCACTACGATTCTGAATTTCTTTTTACCGGAAGCGTCCGCTTTTTTTGGTACTATCCAAATATTCGACGACCTAATAATTCCGAATGTGACGAATTCTGATTGTGACGAAGGCGAATTGCTCGGCCTAATAATTCCTTGGTCCAACATGGATTGTATTTGTCTCTGTACTTCTGTTTTATATACAAATGGATAATGGTATGACTTAGAATAAATGGGCATTTCGTCAGTAGTTTTTATGGAATGTTTCATTTGGTTAGTAAAAGTAAGTCGTTGACCTTCTCTGTGAAATATTGTAGAATATTTTCTACACAGTTTTATAATTTGTGCCTTCTCTTCGGAATTGAGATGGCCAGTTCGAATAAGCTTGTCAGTATCTACTTTGTCGGTATTTTCGTCTGGTATAATGTCGGCATAAAATAGGTCGTAAGAATTATATTTAAAAGGTACAGTTTGGAGAGGTTCAGAAAGAGAGAAAATAATTTCGTCATCAGTATTATTACGTATTTCAACTATAGCATTGCCATTTTGAGCTTTAGAAAGTATAGAAGGGATTTCGCAATTTTTTATGAATTGTCTGGCAATTAAGATATCGCCGGATTTTTGACAGACAGGAATATTCGTTACAATACGACTATGGGGATCAATTTTCCTTTTAAAAATAGCTGGATTACTTTCCAAATAATGTACTGGCAAGCTTGTCTCAGGTGTAATTAATTTAGAATTTGTAAGATCTAAATGGGCTTGTAACATTTTTAAGGTATCTATGCCTAAAAGGCCATCAAAGATATCATGGAAAGCGAAAAGGTGGAATTTAAAATCACCAGATTTATTAAATTCATCAAATATGGGGATCACTGCACAATTTTGTTGAGTTGATGTTTGAAATGCTGCCGATACAGTGAAAGGTTCTCCAAATTCTTATTTTTATAGAATTTTTGGGCAATTTCAGGCTTTAAAAAGGACTTGGTCGCTCCAGTATCAATCAATAAAATAATGGGTGGATTAGAAATTTTGAGATAGGGTAATTCTTTTTTATCAGACGAAATGTTAAGTTCTATCAAGGGGTTCGTTGGTCAGGTCGGTTTCGTGAAAATTTTGAGAATCGTCATCATTTACATATTGATAGTTGTCAAAATATTCATCTGAATTATAAAAATTTTGATTATCTTCTTCCTCAGGTATTACCTCTGTGTTAAATAACTCTTCATGATAGAAATTTGGATTTTGGCCTGTGCTTTTAAAATGATTATAATTTTGTCGGAAGTGTGGTGCTGTATTTCGTGTAGAAATACTCATAGGAGTAGGTTTAGACTGATTATTATTTGGATTGGGCTTCCAAACATTTTTGGTTTACCGAAAACTTCAGAATTTGTAAAATATTTGGTTTGAGGTGGATTTGGGTGTCTTGGAAGTTGTACAGGACCTCTGGGAAATTGAGATCGGTAGTCAACTGTCTGAGTTATATCTGGTTGAAAGTTAGATGTAGAAGGTTGGCTCATTCTTGGTTGAGAATATTGTATATTTGACTGTCGAATTGATCGAAAATGATTGACATTTGGATTAGTTGGTTTTCGAATAAAATTATTATTATTATTAGAATTATTGTGATTAAAAGTTTGATTTTTCTGATAATACTTAATATTGTCCTCCTCTCTAATAAACTGAATCGCTTGCTTTAACGAAACAGGTCGCATTGTACGAATAATAGGCCCTAAAGGCTCCCTAAGACCAGCTAAAAATGATTTTAAAGCCTGCTTCGTAAAGAAAGCTCTTTTAGATTCACGTTCCTGATTAATATAGTGTAGATCAATATAATTACAACTAGCATTTAATAAAGTTAAAAGTCTTTCATGAAAAGAATATGGAGATTCATTAGGTTTCTGTTTTATGTTTACTAAATCTTGATTCAAGCAATTTTCATCACGATGATCACCAAAATTCTGAATCAAAGTATTTTTTATATCTGGCCAAGTTTTAGCACCGCTTATGGCTACTATTTCTTCTGCTTTGCCTTATAATTTATTAAGAATACCATTTAACAATAAAACATTTTGAAAACTGGCTAGATTATTCCTATCAAAATAATGATTTAAAATGGATTCAGTTGCATTTACAAATCTGTGAAGTTTATTAATATTTCCATCAAAATTTTTAATAATTGAGAAAGTTTTCATATCTAGAGCAGGTGTTGCCATTTTATCTTTTAATTCTAATTTACAAAAATTATTAATTAAGCCCAACTCTTCGTTAGTATCGATTTCGCTAAAGGATTCCTTTTCAGAAGAGGAGTCTGACATAAAAAAAAATTACTTACCACATCCGTACTGCACACTGTCTTCCTCGATGGAGTTCACTGGCAAAAATGGGATATTGGTTCTAGATTTACGCGAAGGGTTGAAACCCAAAGAACTTTCCGCGATGGATTTTCCCGAAAATCTGTACTAACTACGCCACTTATAGTTTTCCCTTGGGCAAAACTACTTTTAAAAAATAAATACTTTATTAATTGATGACAAAATACGAAAAAAAGATCGGACAATTTTTATATAAAGTTATAATGTTCTTTCTTTCAAGTTTATAGACAGACTGCCATATATCTAATTAAAAACGCAATGGTAAAAATGATAGCTAAGTAATTATAAAAAATGTAAACTAATCTTATTGCAAAGTTCATTAAAACATAAATCCTAGATCATCATTCTTAGATGGATGACTGGAACAGGGCCGGCTTCCATAACTCGCGTAACAACTTTTCCTTTTGATTTTTAACTTTTTTGTTTCACTTATAGATATTACTAAAAAGTTGTCTTCACTTGAAGAGTCAGTATCTAACATGTCTATGATACATCCAAAAAATTAGGAGCATGTTTCTTAAAACAAGAATGTGTAAAACGGCAAGCAACGAAAGTCCAATTAAGGTCGATTCTCATTAGACGTGCAAGGTACCGGAAAGGCACATGCTCGGCGCGGGCAAGGTTTTCGGTGTCAATTCCCACTGCGAAAGGTTTGCCGTTGATAGTTGTTTTGTGTAGTGAACAATTTTCTCTACATAACTGTCTTCTTGTTCACTTTGCTTTTTTTGCTCTTCGAGTAAATATTTCATAAGATTACCACTAGCAGTTTATAGAGTAGAATTATCTTTGTCTTTTTGTTTGGGTAATTTTTTTTTAGGTGTATCGTCTGCGTAGCAGACGGAGGAACTTTCAGGAACATTAGGATTTTCAGGGTTTGATTCATCCTCGTCATGCAAAGTTTCACTTGCAATCGAAGTTAATCGTTGCTTATCTTTCATGTGAGGCCATAGAAATTCTAATTGGTCCTCATATTTCCATTTTGACGTTCTATCTGCTGCTTGGTCTGTGCTAGTTTTTTGGAGTTCTTTATCTTTCTATATTGACCCCGAATGGATTTCCAGCGAAGTTTGCATTGTTCTACATCTAAAAAAAATTGTTATCAACAGTGTTATAAATGAATAAAATAAAAATACATTTTTCAGAAAATTCGCTTCTACAAACATTTTTGTTGTTAATCCTTAAAAAAACCGACATATATCAAGTTAAATGATTATTTTTATTTACAGGTTTTTAGCCACAGGAGATTCTTTTCAGACAATAGCATTCAGTTATCGCTTAGGACATTGTACTGTGCATGCGATAATTCACGAAGTATGTAGTGCAGTAGTAACTAAGTTACTACCAATTTACATTCCTACACATCATAGGGAAGACTGGGAAAATATTGCTAGAAGGTTTTGGACTTCTTGGAATTTTCCTAATTGTTTAGGTGCTCTAGATGGGAAGTACATTGAAATTGTAGCATCCAGGAATAGTGGTACCAATTATTTTAATTATAAAAAAACCTTTTCCGTTGTTTTACTTGCATTGGTAGATGTAAATTATAAATTTATAACGGTGGACATAGGATCTTTAGGGAAAAACAGTGATGGGGGCATTTCTGCAAATTCTAGACTAGAAAAACAACTAAAAAATGGTTCCTTGGATATTCCTACCGATAGAAATTTACCAGAATCAGATATTGTAGCACCCTACGTTATTTTGGGAGATTCAGCTTTTCCCCTTAAAACCCATCTTTTGAGACCATTTCAAACATTGCATAATATTGAAAAAAGGATATTATTTAATTATCGACATTGTTGTGCAAGACGTATAGTAGAAAATGCTTACACATATTGAGAAATCTATCTGCACGAGGGGGCAATGCACAGCAAGAAACATTCAATACTATAAATATATTTACCTATTTGTTTAATTCGGAATCAGGATCAGTGCCTTGGCAATATGAAAAAATATAAATTACAAGTGTATTTCTTATAAATTCTGTTCGTTTAACGTATGTAGCTATAGATCAACACATTTATTTTTAATAATAAATATACTTGCCTTGTTGTAATTTCTCACCAATTTCTTTCCACAGCCTGGTTTTGTACTGTTCCACAGTCAATGAGCATTTCATCTTGCTCCGATAAAAAAATCAAGTCTAGTTGACGCATGCTAAACAAATATTGTCTCGAAAGAACGTGGCATGCAAAGCCCATCGGCTACCGGTACCTGTCACGCATAGTGTGAATTAAATCCCGTGAAGTTAATAAGATTTAATGTAAAATTTATCTTGCTGAGCCGATGCCTTGCCCATGCTGAGTACTTGCCTTTCATGATAGTGAAAATCGGGCTTTATTTTTATTCTCTTGATTTGAAATTTTAAATTATAAATAATATTTTGCCAAAAATATTATTGTTCATTTTAAATGCTCTTTTATTATATGTAATACATAAAAATAATTGTATAAAATTATATATAATACATCAAAATTTATATTTTCAAAATATTTTGCCAAAAATATTATTGTTCATTTTAAATGCTCTTTTATTATATATAATACATAAAAATAATTGTATAAAATTATATATAATACATCAAAATTTATATTTTCAAAAATTTGTCTCTATTTAAATTATACTACACTCATGCAAATTGGGAAAAATTTTGGCTTCTCCTAGATATAGATTTTCGAAAGTTTGGTCAACTACAAAGGTCCTGTCTTCTCCGGCCTACCCAAATAGTTGTATTTGTATATTTGTATATATATATATATATATATATATATATATATATATATATATATACCGAGTGTTTCAAAAAGGTATACCATAAATTAAATCACGCATTCCAGGGACAAAAATAGATTGATTAAATCCAATTTACTTAGTGCAAAAGTGTACATAAAAAAGTTACAGTCCTTTGAAGTTACAAAATAAAAATTTATTTTTTGCACTATCTCCTAAACTACTTGACATTTTGTAATAAAAATGGACACGTTACCTTCTTGTTCTAAAAGCATTGTTCATACAAAAGAAACAACAAAATCTAAGCGCACAGAAAAATTGTAAGGGGGGTGTGCAGCCTTAAATCCCCCCAAACTTTTGAGTACGTTCAAATCAATAAATTTTGTGCCATCATTAGTTTAAAACATTATTTTTAAATTTGACTCCTATCACTTTTTAGAAAAACTAGTTTTTTTCCAGTTGGCCATAAAATTACAATTAGTTTCTACGGATACAATAATTACAAACAGTTCCATTAATAATAGTCAATATTTTAAAGCTATCATTTATTGTGTGAATAAGATTAATATTAAAAATTTTGGTGATACAATGGCCTACAGATTTCAGGAAATGGCAGATAAGCATTTAACTTTGGGTAATTTAGATCAGATTAAATTATGATTTCAATAAACCATCGGGAATATTGTAGGTAAATGTCAAGGAAATACTGCAGCAGCCGCAAGGCGTTATGCAGTAAAATATCCCAATCGAAATCCACCCGATAGACGATTATTTCTGACAATTGATCGTCGTTTACGGGAAACGGGTACATTCCAACTGCAATTTGCTGGCAATAGTGGTAGTCCAATAATGGATGCAACTTATGAAGACGTTTTAGAAATCATTGAAGAAGACCCTAAAATAAGTACAAGGGTAATAGTTGCTTAACTAGATGTTCCTCGCGTAAGGGTTTAGAGGCATTTGAAGAATTAGCTGCTTAAACCCTATCACTTAACAACGGTTCAAGAGTTATTGGTCAAGATTATCCTAAAAGGATTGAATTTTGCGATTGGTTGTTAGTGGAATATACTCGAAATGTTAATTTTATTAGAAATATTTTGTTTACCGACGAGGATACCTTCAGTAGAAATGGAATAACAAATCATCATAATGAGCATATTTGGGCCGACGAAAATCCTCACGCCAAAAAAACGACTTATCACAAAAGGACTTTCAAAGTTAATGTTTGGACAGGAATTTTGGATAACAGTCTAATAAGCCCAGTATTTTTTTTTCTAATAATTTAAATGGTGATAATTATTTGCAGTTCTTGGCAAACGATTTACAAGAGTATTTGGAAGAAGTGAATATTGCAATAAGGCAAAATATGTGGTTTGTACAAAAAGGCCCTCCACCGCATTACAGTAATAAAGTCCGGGAACACCTTTGTAAGCAGTATCCTGGTCGGTGGATTGGAAGGGGGCGTGACGCAAATATTCCTTGGCTACCCAGAACTCCAAGTCTTAATCCCATGGACTTTTGCTTTTGGGGATTTATGAAAGAGAAAGTGTAATCTGTAACAATAGAGGACGAACAACAATTGAATGTTATAATAATTGAAGCTGCAAATCAAATCATTTCATCGGAAAAATATGATTTTTATGCGCATTCATTTTTCCTTACTAAACGATACCGAATATGTATTGAAGAAAATGGGAGTCATTTTGAACATTTATTATAATATTATATTTATAGAGGTTATAGACTTTTTTATACTTGTTAATTTACTTAAGACATTTATTTAGTTGAACGTAATTTTTTAAAGGTTAATGAAAAGGGCCGTAACCCAATAAAAACTATTTTTTTAAGTGATTAAAGGCAAAATATTTTAAAAAATAATGTGTTAAACTAATCATGCCACAAAATTAATTGAATTTAAACGGACTCAAAAGTTTGGGGGGATTTAGGGCTGCACACCCTCATTAAAATTTTTCTGTGCGCTTATATTTTGTTGTTTTTGAAAAATGTTTTCAGAACAAGAAAGTAACGTGTTCATATTTATTACAAAATGTTAAGTAGTTTAGGAGATAATGCAACAAAATAATTTTTATTTTGTAACTTCAAAGGGCTCTAATAACTTCTTTGGTGTACACTTTTGTACTAAGGTAAGTTGGATTTAATCAAACATACCTTTTTCAAACACCCTGTATATTATGTATATATACATATATATATATATATATATATATATATATATATATATATATATATATATATATATATATATATATATATATAATGTGATATTTAAAGTCTTGGTACGCCAAGCAATTAATTAGCTAATTAGTTAATTATTTAATTAAAATTATTTAAATGATATGATTATGACTCTATCACACTTTTTAATTCTCTTATCTCAGGGTTAAATTCGTGCTTCAATATCTATGCTTCACATGTGAAAAGTAAGGTCCAAAGAATACCGGAATAATAAAAAACACATATGATATAACACTATATATTGAAATAAAAATGATGAAATAAAATTCACACTCAAATGTTTTCAATAAACAATATCTCATATAATGATTCTTAAAATTTTGTTCTACGTACGTGAACCTTCAAAATTAGTGGTATAAACAATATTAGTTAAAATCTCAAAATCCCAATTATTATTCTAAATCTCCTAATCAAAAATTATATATCCTTTCTAAATTAAGTGTAAAAAATTTGTGTTATCAATAAAAAAAAACTGCAGAAAACAAAACTATCTCTCTCTGATGATGAGTGGTCCAAATCCTTGTTCCTTGTAGACTATACTATTTACTCGTAGCCGCTCCCTAGGTAATCAGCAATCTTACAACAAATTATTACAAATTTATCGTCCTTAATGATCTCCTTCAAATGCACGAATCGTTCAAATTATGCTAGCTTCTTCTTCTCTCAATAAACTGAATCTCTCGTTGGCCTGAGTGAAAACTGACTCTTGGAATATCTTTTCTTTACGATAAACTGAATCTCTCGATGACCTGAACAGTGACACTTGGAATATAAGTAGAAAATATAACTTACAATCTTTTACTGGATCAGCTTCTCTCAGATACACTAACTACACGAAAACTCACAAACTTTCACTGCTACTGCTTCCTACCTCTGGGAAACTACTCGAGAACAACGGCCGTTCGCCTTCTACCCTTGGAAACCAACTGACTATCTTTTCTTTCTTCCGAAACTAACTAACGTCTCATTCTCCAATCAATCATCCCACGTTTTCCAATATCATCCAATCAAAACGCGTCATCCATCTCCCATTTCTTAATTTCGATAACAAACAAATTTTTACCTATAATTATAAAATTTCCTAAAACTTATTTACAAATAATATTTTTCTACAATTCTTAAAAACTAACGAAAACCTATCTTTCTAAAATCTATTCTATTGTCCTAATCACTGCATTAATGTATTTGGAAAACCCGGTTCCATTGTCTTTTATTTCACTTAAGCTTATTCACGTCATACAAATATATTTTAACAAAGAAAATAATTTATGCATATCTTACGTTTTGTTAAATACAGGTAATCCAAAATTAAAAGACTTTCATTCTTCGAAATGTTTGTAGTTTATTGTTTGACTTATCTGAATTATTTTAATGTTTTTGAACTTTGAACGATTTTAAGCAAACCAATATTTTTCTCGATTTTACATATCATAACAATATATATATATATATATATATATATATATATATATATATATATATATATATATATATATATATATATATATATATATATATATATATATATATATATATATATATATATATATATATATATATATATGTATATATATATATATAAAAATATATAAAAATATATGAATATGTATATATATATATATAATACATGTTATATGAAAAAATATTAACCTTGAACTAGCTTAAGTTCGCCGACTTCAGATTTCATCCCACCATAGAAACCGCTGAGCACGCAGTAGAACTTTGTACGAACTGTTACTACTGCTAATATTAATGGGAACAGCGATTCAGCACTTCATACCAAACCCATAAATTACCATTTTCAGATGCCGGAACACTCTTAGCTGCAACTTCGACCAGTCCAGTTATTGTAGTCATTTTAAATTAATTTAATTCTGTACTATTGTTTAATATTTAATTAGTAACAAATAAAGTTCTTTTTTAAAAAAGTTAAATACGTTATTAGTGATCTAACAATTGACGCAAAGTCAGTAGTATCCGTTAACGTTGCTAGAACACGTGTATACTCACTGGGAGCGGCGGATTCTTATCCCTTAACGGAACAAAGAATCTACGGAAGTCCTCACTCCTGTGATCTACGGAAGGAATGCCTAGTGAAGCCACTGGTAGCCGAGCAGAGAGAACAAGACGACCCTTAAAGAAGAAAGAATCTCCGAACAACCTCACTCCTGTAATCTACGGAAGAAACACCTAGTGAAGCCCCTGGTAGCTGAGCAAAGAGAACAAGGCGTCCCGATGTTCTTCTTTATGTAAGTGGATTTTGAATCATCTCGTTAACAATTTTGTTATAATAATTTACAAAATTTACAAAATTTAGTTAATTAATCAAGATACATAAAAAAAATAATACAAGTTGATTATCTAATATTTGAAATTATTGATATTGACATATTTCTTTCATACTATTTTATTATTGTTCTGAAGCTATTTTCTTGTGGCATTTTATATTAATTACTGTTTCACTGGGAATAAGCCACAATTAAGGATAAAAATACGTTTATTGACGTTTTAATTTCCACTTAAACGTATTTTTATCTTTAATTGTGGCTTATTCCCAGTTAAATAGTAATTAATACTATTTTATACTGATATTTTATTGACATATTTTTTTTACTTGCTATATTTTTTTATATTTTCTCTTGATATATTTTTGAGGAATCTTATATGAGGAATTCTACAAAAATTCGCACCTTAACTGGAGCCAAATATGGTGATATTGCATTTTGCTGCCCGTACCCCGCAGTAACAACAT
Organism: Diabrotica balteata; assembly: GCA_918026665.1. Classification (NCBI taxonomy): domain Eukaryota; kingdom Metazoa; phylum Arthropoda; class Insecta; order Coleoptera; family Chrysomelidae; genus Diabrotica; species Diabrotica balteata. The sequence continues at coordinate 68,740,315 of OU898282.1, read as the reverse complement.
TTTTTTTCTGTAGCTTGATACCAAAAAACATGTTTTTAGGTGCGAGCCTCAAAAAAATGCAAATTTAAGTTTTTTTCCAACAAAAAACTGATTTGTTCGCTAAAGCTATTTCATTCTTCTAGCGATCTGCCTCGAAAAACGAGTGAAAGAGACTTCTTTACTTGGAGCACACGTACATATCAGGTACCAATCGCTTCGCCTTGGTCCCCAGAATGAACTCTGACCCTTTGAAAAGCCAAGAAACACCTGATCAAAGCGTGGTAAGCGGTTATTCAGTCCCTAAAATCGACGGTTTTTTTTTTCATTTTTTCGCGATTTTATCCAAAAATAGACTAAAAGAGACCTGTATGGTTGGAGAAAACGTACATATTAGGTATTAGTCACTTTGTCCTGATCCCCAGAATGAATTTTGATCCTTTAAAGAACCAAGAAATTCCTGCTCAAAGCGTGGCAAGCGGTTATTCAGTCCCTAAAATCGACGTTTTTTTTTTCATTTTTTCGCGACTTTACCCGAAAATAGATTAAAAGATACCTCTATAGTTGGAACACACGTACATATCAGGTACCAATCGCTTCGTCTTGGTCCCCAGAAGGAACTCTGACCCTTTGAAGAGCCAGGAAATACCTGCTCAAAGCGTGACAAGCGGTTATTCAGTCACTAAAATCGACGTTGTTTTTCATTTTTTCGCGATTTTATCCGAAAATAAATTAAAAGATACCTCTATAGTTGGAGCATACGTACATGTCAGGTACCAATCGCTTCGTCTTGGTCCCCAGAAGGAACTCTGACTCTTTAAAGAACCAAGTAACACCTGCCCAAAGCGTGGCAAGCGGTTATTCAGTCCCTAAAATCGACGTTTTTTCATTTTTTTGCGATTTTACTGGAAAATCAAGTTAAAATGACTTGCATAAGTGAGGTACATCAACTTATTAGGAGCTGGTGACTTGATCCTCAGTATGTAGCCTAATACACTCATCAAATTATAGATAGTAAATTACAATATAGCTGAAAACCTTCACACATTAATTTATTATGTTTTTAGTAAGAAAATATGATTCCATTTTTTTTCTTCTTTTCTTCTTTGTTTTTAACAAACTTTTTTTGTTAGTATAAGTATTAGAACGAGATAAAGGTTAGTCAAGTAAAATAAAAATAAATACATAGAATACAATACATCAAAAATATTCTAAATTTTATAAATATGTCTGAAACAAGCAACACCGATTCGCGCATTTTAAATTTTCAGATAATTTGTGTTATAAAGACTTATAACTGACTGTTTTTATTGCAAATAATTTTAAACTCGTTATTTTAGTACTAATATTTAATTATTACACTTTAAAAATTAATTTCATTAAAATTATATGTAATCTGTTCTTGGTGGATATTAAATACTTCTAATATAACAATTATTTATAATTAAATTTATTAAAAATAATTTCCTTGAAAATGCTCTGAAACAATATTAATTTAACACTATAAAACACGCTAAAAACAAATTAAGCAATAATTTATCTTTTCCGGTTAAATTCTTCGCATTTTAGAAGCTGTCTAAACTCGATCGCGATCGGTTCAGTGGATATAGAGGAGCCCTTTAAGTTATAATAAAGCTTGAATGAAAATAATGTCACTAAATAGGAAAGTCAAATTTATTTCAATACGCATTGATTTTTAAAGATGTTTTGCATTTAGAAAATGTTATTTGGTCGATAAATTATTAGAAAATATTTCCATGTATTTTCAGGTAAAGTCAAAAAATAATAAAAAGATTATTTAATATTATATGCCAAATTTTTTTTTATAGTGTGTAATTAATAAAGAATAAATATATTTATAAAATTTGGAATATTTTTGATGTAATCTATGTATTTATTTTTATTTTACTTGACTAACTTTTATCTCGTTCTAATACTCATACTAACAAAAAAAAAAAGTTTGTTATAAAAAAAGAATAAAAAAATGGAATCGTATTGTCTTACTAAAAACACAATAAATTAATGTGTGAAGGTTTTCAGCTATATTATAATTTACTATCTATAATTTGATGAGTGTATCAGACTACATACTGAGGATCAATTCACCAGCTCCCGATAGGTTGACGTACTTCATTTATGCAATTCCTTTTAACTTGATTTTCCGGTAGTTGAATAACCGCTTGCCACGCTTTGAGCAGGTGTTTGTTGGTTCTTCAAAAGGTCAGAGTTCCTTCTGGGGACCAAAACGAAACGATTGCTACCTGATATGTACGTGTGCTCCAACTATAGAAGTATCTTTTAATCTATTTTAAATCGCAAAAAAATGAAAAAAACGTCGATTTTAGGGAATAAATAACCGTTTGCCACATTTTGAGCATTTTTTTGGTTCTTCAAAGGATCAGTGTTCATTTTGGGGACCAAAAAGAAGCGATTGGTACCTAATATGTATGTGTGCTCCAAGTAAAGAGGTAAAATCGCGAAAAAAAATGAAAAAAAAAACGTCGATTTTAGTGACTGAATAACCGCTTGCCACGCTTTGAGCAGGTGTTTCTTGGCTCTTCAAAGGGTCAGAGTTCCTTTTAGAGACCAATACAAAGCGATTGGTACCTGATATGTACGTGTGCTTCAAGTATAGAAGTCTCTTTCACTCGTTTTTTGAGGCAGATCGCTAGAAGAATGAAATAGCTTTAGCGAACAAATCAGTTTTTTGTTGGAAAAAACTTAAATTTGCCTTTTTTAGGCTCGCACCTGAAAATATGTTTTTTGGTATCAACCTACAAAAAAAAATGTTACTGGCGGGGTATGGGCATCAAATTGCAATATCACCATATTTGGCTCCAGTTAAGGTGCGTATTTTTGTAGAATTCCTTATATACTGATATATTTTATACTTCTTCATATTTCTATTTTTCATTTTCATTAAAAAAATATCTCGAAAAATGCCCGAGACACGTTCCCAAATGGAAAATATTTTTCGGAATATTCGGAAATATTTTTCCTTATCCCAGAATTTGAAGGCGATCCGATTTCTCTTTCTACATTTTTAGATGCGTGCGACTGTGCGTTTAAAATGGCTACAGGCGATCAGCGCGTTCTATTAATGATTCACGTAAAAAATAAAGTCAAAAGTAAAGCTGCACAGCTTATTAATTCTAGAAAACCACTTTCTTATACAGAAATAAAACAATTATTAAATCTACATTTCGGAGAAAGTAGGGACCTGATCCCCTTAATACAAGACTTACAAAGACTAAGACAACTATCTAACGAATCTCCTCTAACTTTCTTTAACCGCTTACAAGTTCTGAATGCAAAAATGCACGCCTCGATCCAAATAGCAAATTTATCCCCAAATCAAAAAACCGCCCAATGTGACTTAATCGATACCATGGCCCTAAACAAACTTTTAACCGGTTTAGAACCCCGTCTAGGACAAATTATTAGGGCTAGTAATCCAAAAGATCTCATTGAAGCAAGCAATCGTATTACACGTGAACTTTAATTATCATATTTTAAAGAACAAAAATCTAATTCTATATCAACTATTCCTAAATCCTCTCAACCAATGAGAAGACCCTCATCTCAGTTTACAAAATGTATAAATTGTGGCCGCATTGGTCATCTAAATACTGAATGCCGCTCCTCACGTTTCGTACAGCCAAACCAAACTTTTTGTAGACCACACGGTTACCAAAACCAATATAATAATGGACCTAACAACTATCAAAACAATCAGAACCCTAATAGGAATCAATATTCTTCTAACAGTCCAAATTTCAACCAACAGAGACCTTCCTTTTTCATCAAAGAAACCCAAACTTCCAACGGGCACATGTTTTAAACGAATACCCTGATGAAATAACGACTAACTAATATACATATAATTACTACACAGATAATTATAAATGGATATGAGGTTGAATGCTCGAATAAATGAACTTTGAAAATTAAGGCAATTATCGAGCACAAGTTTAATCAAATCTTGCCAGAAGATTTGATTAAACTTGTGCTCGATAATTGCCTTAATTTTCAAAGATAATTGTTATAATACCGATAACTATGAAAACTCTGACACAGATTATTATACAGAAAATAATCCACAAACTAATAACTTTTACGAAACGAATAACACACAAAATTATCAGGATTTTCTTTCACTTCAGAATCAAAATCGTCCTCCCAATCATACGAACCACTCAACGGATATTACGAATATTCAAGAACAAATTCAAGCACTCAACTTGAACAACTTTTATCCCGATCTTAATTTTCCCGAACAGACATTCATGTAACCCCATTTCATACTACTTCTTCTTCAAGTTCAACTCCTATCGGAGATTGGAAATCATTCTGGCAATTATAAATTTGTTGGTTACGCGCCTGAATAGTTCAATTGAACTGCATCCAAACCGTTCACGGAGAATTCATTAATCGACACAGGTGCTGGAATTACTGTTTTCAAAGAAAACACAGCACGCAATTATTATAATATATTTCCTAAAATCGCTACTATTTAAGGTATAACCGATCAAAAATTGTTAATAACAGAATCTGTCCTGATTCACTGACAATAATCCTCACAAACTCTATATTTTCAATTTATTTCGATGGAATATTAGGCCTAGACTTTCTAGATCATTATAAATGCATAATAGATCTCAAATCCCGACAGTTGCATACAAATTTTTAAACTGTCACCCTTCACAAAGTAGGACACGAGACAAACACACCTCCTAAAGACAAAACACCGACACAGCCCACAGAAACAAGAGAAAACAAACCTAAAATAAAAATTAAATCAAATTCTAAACAGGAATCAAATTTAAAATACCAAAACTCTAAAAATAAAAAATACACTATCATAAAAACCGAGATCAAGAAAAAATATTGAAAGACCGGAGAGAAAACGAATAAAAGGAAAAAAACAGAATTACCATTGACAGCCAGACCGAACAAATATGCAAATTAAAATGCAACTTATCAAATACAGATGCCGTATTATCAGCTCAAGAAATAGAAAAAGTAAGATTACCTTATGCATTAGTCCATGTAGACGAAAATGGAGAATTCTTAACTTCCGTCCTAAATGCTAATGCAATGCCAAAGACAATCGAATTTTCACACATTTCAATCGCACTTTTCAAAAATTCTGAAACAATCCTATCCTACAACGAAAATGATTTTGAAGAACCCGTACTAGATAGAACACGAATAATTAAAGAACAACTAAGAATTGATCATCTAAATTACGAAAAACAAGAACTAATTCTAGATATATGTACTGAATATGCAGATATATTTAATGTCGAAGGCGACAAACTGACCTTCACAAACGAAATCAAGCACAAAATCGAAACAAACAACGCTAAACCTATCTTCACTAAATTCTATAGATATCCTCAAATACATAAGGAAGAGGTAAAGACGCAAAATCATAAAATGTTAGTAGAAGGAATAATCCAGAAAAGCGTCTCGCCCTGGTCGAGTGCAGTCTGGGTCGTACCGAAGAAATTAGATGCGTCAGGAAAACAAAAATGGCAAGTTGTTATTGATTATCGAAAACTTAACGAACTCACAGTACAAGACCGTTATCATCTACCACAAATATCAGAACTATTGGACCAACTAGGAAGATGCCAATACTTCACAACACTAGATTTAGCGGTTGGATTTCACCAGATCGAAATCGACATCTAAGAAGACATCCAGAAAACGGCCTTTTTCGTCGAAAATAAACATTACGTGTTTGTGCGCATGCCATTCGGACTAATGAATGCTCCAGCTACTTTCCAAAGAGTAATGGACAACATCCTTTTAGGAATACAAAACGAAAGATGCTTAGTGTATATGGATGACATAATTATCTACTCACCCACTATTCATGATCACATGTCACGACTAACAGAAGTTTTTAAAAGATTACGAAAAGCAAATTTAACAATACAGCCAGACAAGTGCGAATTTTTGAGAACATAAGTAGCATATTTGGGCCACCTTGTAACAGAAAATGGTGTAAAAACAAATCCAGTTAAAATATCTTGCATCAAAAACTTCCCAAAACCAAAGAACACCAAAGAAATAAAATCATTCTTAGGCCTAGCCGGTTACTACAGAAGATTTATTCCAAATGTTGCCAAAATTTCTAAACCACTTACGAAACTACTTCAGAAAGACGTACCTTTTATTTTTAATTCTGATTGCAAAGAAGCCTTTAACGAACTCAAAAATATTTTAACTTCAGATCCAATACTTATATATCCCAATTTTGAGGAACCATTTTTACTAACAACTGACACTACTGCATTCGCGATTGGAGCCGTTCTATCGCAAGGCCCTATTGGAAAATATTTACCCATAGCTTATGCCTCCAGAATATTATGCGGCGCCGAAACAACATATTCGACTATAGAAAGAGAACTATTAGCTATCGTATGGGCAGTCAAACATTTTAGACCATATCTTTTTGGTCGAAAATTCACCCTTATTATCGGTCATCGACCCCTTACATGGCTCTTCTCGATAAAAGATCCCGGAAGCCGATTAGCGCGTTGGCGCCTTAAACTCGAAGAATACAATTATAAAATATAATATCGCGCAGGAAAAATAAACAGAAATGCAGATGCCTTCTCAGGATAAAGATTAACCATTTCAAGGATTGTGCAATCTTTCAATCAAAAATCTCATTACATGCATCGAATGAAGATGACACGGAAACTCAAGAAAAAACGAAGACGACGATGAAGATAATATAGAAAAAATGTCCGAAAAAAAAAAAAAAATATATATATATATATATATAAACTAGAGCTATTTAATATTATTAGGTCACTACTATATATATATATATATATATATATATATATATATATATATATATATATATATATATATCCCTGTTGAAAACATTATCAGCGAAGTAGAAAGTTCCATTACCAATATACCTCCGGAAACAGCTGAGATCATACGCCAAGACATATCGCAGATACTACGGACAGCCAAACCACCGAAAAGAAATTTAACACGTGAGGAAAAAGAGGCGTTGCGAGATTTGCAGAAAAACAAAGAAATAATCGTCCTTCCAGCGGACAAAGGTAACGCCACGGTAGTAATGAATATAGATGACTACGACAAAAAATTAACAGATCTTCTAAACGACACAGCATACGAAAAAATTGCCACAGATCCAACAACGTATCTAGAAAAAACAACGAAGGCCAAGATCAAAATTTCAAACATAAAAAAGGAGGATCAGCCCAAGCTGATTCCACGCGAAAAATCATCTAGGTGCCCTAATCTCTACGGTTTACCAAAAGTTCATAAAGTTGGGATGCCACTAAAACTAATAGTTAGTTCAATCGGATCACTCACACAGCCGCTCCCAAAATTCTTAGCCAATCAGTTACAACCGTACGCAGAGGAAGCGGATTCTTACGTCAAGAACGCAGGCCACTTCATCGAGCGTATAAAGAACGTGACTCTTGACCCGGGACATTTGCTAGTGAGTTTTGACGTGGTGTCACTTTTTACTACCGTCCCAGTAGAAGAATCGTTAGAGATTATAGGGAAAAAATACCCAATACCACCGGATACAGTAAACCTAACGAGACACTGCCTGAACAACACATATTTCATATACAAAGACCAAAGGTACAAACAAGTCGAGGGAGCACCCATGGGTTCACCACTGTTACCGGTGATAGCAAATCTGTTTATGCAAGAAATAGAAATACGAGCAATAACAACGGCAGAATATAAACCGAAACTATGGTTGATATACGTGGACGACACCTTCATTATCTGGACACATGGGGAAGAAAAACTAAATACATTCCTAAATCACATTAATACCATCCACCCCAAAATTCAGTTTACTATGGAACTAGAGAAAGACCAACAGCTACCGTTTTTGGATGTTTTAATAATAAAGAAAACAGATGGAACAGATGGAACAAATAAATGAAAATGGTCAAAACAGCATTAAGAAAAAATGGCTTCACCACGTACACAATTGAAAAGGCACAAAAATCTCAAGGAGGAAAAAGCAAAGAATCAACAGAAGAAAAAGAAAAACCTATTGCTAAGACGATTTTGCCGTACGTGAAGGGCACTACGGAAAAAATCAGTAGAGTCCTAAGAAAACATAAAATAGAGACAATATTCAACACGGATAAGAAAATTTCTAATATGCTTAACTCCGTAAAAACCAAAATCCCACTAGAAAACCAAGGAGTGTACAAGATTCCCTGTGGAGACTGCGATAAATCCTACATCGGACAGACTAATCGAAGAATTCAAGTAAGACGAGAAGAACATCGAAACGCTATTGCAAAGCAACAAAAGACATCTTCCCTTGCACAACATACCCTAACAATAGGACACACAATCGATCTAGAACAGAAAACAATGCTAGCGAACATCGAACACAAAACCAAGCGAATAATCAGGGAAGCCATAGAAATAGAAAAATATCCAAATAACCTAAACACTCGAGATGATGCCCAAAGACTTCCAACAACATGGGAACCAGCTCTGCAAAGAACCGTCCAAAAAAATTCAACTTCAGTTAACGCACAGAAAAAACAAACAGCGAGACCGCCACACAAGGCCCCGCCCACTCGCACACAGAGGGCATCTGCATTTCTGTTTATTTTTCCTGCGCGATAATATATTTTATAATTGTATTCTTCGTATATATATATATATATATATATATATATATATATATATATATATATATATATATATATATATATATATATAGAGAGAGAGAGAGAGAGAGAGAGAGAGAGAGAGAGAAAAGAAATTTAATCTTTGCAGATAAGTTAAATAGTAAACTCTTAAATATTGGGGAAATCTGCAAAAAAACTCTAATGTGTATCAATTATTTCACCTAACGTTTTCGCCAAAGAGAATTTGGCTTCTTCAGGGCTGAAAGAGAATAAATTATAATTAGCTACCATATATTATCTAATAAAAAACATTTACCTTACCGTGAAATTTTAGAAATGTCTAGTTATGATGTTAAAAACTTTAGCTAGTAACAACATAGTGGTGTTTTTGTTACTATGTGCAAAAAAGTTTATTTGTGAACGTTGGAAATGTATGGTAGCTTTGAACTTAAAACGCAAAGGTTTACCCAAGGACAATCGAAAAACCCAATGTAACTACATTTAAAGAAAGTAATTCTTTGAATTGTCGGCAATAACTAAATTTTTAATTGTTGTAAAGTTTGAATGTGAGCTTCTGTTTTCATAGAACGCAAGCGCCGAAACAATTACAAGTAGTTCTTTTGATATGAATGTCGTTAAGGTTCATTGGTAAAACCGATGAAGTTAGATCTCAGTCTGGGGAGATATTAGTTTAGAATTTCTAATTGAAATTCTTTTATTTTTAATTAGTAAATTGTTCATGTATTATTGTAATAATATCTTATTGAGATGTATCTAAGAAAAGCAAGGGAATGTTATCTTTTTTTTGTTAATGAAAATTATTATTAAAGTAGGTTAGTTGTTAATAGATATATCAGTCAAGTTGGTTATCTGTGATGTTGTATTGTTCTTGGTATCTGATTTAAGTAAGAAGTGGTATATATCGCTTAGATTCTTAATGTCACTCTTAACATTGATGGAAAAATCGTTAAGGAAAATATAAGACATTTCAATGAACTGTCTTTTAGATTTATTGCTCTCACGGTGGAGAATTGTAGTGTTCGTATAGTCCATGTGATGACCAGTGGAATGGACATGTTTGGCTAATGCACAGCGGTCAGGGTGAAGTCGAGAATCACTTTTGTGTAGTGTAATACGTGATTTCAATAATTGAGATGTTTGGCCGATGTAGGAACTGTTGCAAGAGAGAAATGGAATGTTGTAGACAATATTACTAAGCCTATTTATGGGAGTCTTATCTTTTATCTTTGAATAAAGATTAATAATTGTTAGGGCTGATCTATAAGCCACATTAAGTTTAATGTTATTATTATTATTAGAAAAGCTATTTTCAAAACTTTTTAGAATCCTTGTTAACCCCAGAGTGATATCTCTGAAATAGGGTAATGAAAAATATTTATTGATAGGAGTATCCGAGACTGGGTTCATACTTAAGACATCAGGATCAGCATTGTTAGTCACGATGGAAGGTGAAGTATCTTCGTTATGGATAGTGTTAAACAAATTCTTATTTACTAATGGTGTTGGATAAGAATTTGAAATAAAAAGTTTCAGAAGGATTTGTAGGTTTTTTGTATGAAATGATGGATCTGATAGTTTAATTACTCTATTTTTCATCTGTTTGATTAAGTTGACTTTGGTAGAGTTACTATGGTAAGAGTGGTAGTTAAGGTATCTACCAGAATGTGTCGGTTTTTGATACCAATCTATTTTAATGTTGTTAATTTCCCTAATCATCCTTATGTCGAGAAAGGGGACGGAACAATTACCATCTTCCCTCTCTATAGTGAACTGGATGTAGGGGTCATAACTATTAAAGGTGTCTAATAGTTCATCTACCTTGTCATTGGGTATAGCCAAAATTATATCATCAACATATTTTTTAATAAATGGAATTTGAAAGGATAGTAAAGGAATGACTGAGTCTAACACATAATCCATAACGTAAGTTGCAATAATAATGGGAGCAAAGAATTCTCCTATCATTGCAACTTACGTTATGATGAGATAATCTAGATGAAAAAATAATATTTTTGGGTTGATGATTGTGCTCAAAGGAATGAGATAATCCTGCAGTTTAGCATTATCGATACAACTAAATACAATTGCTTGGTTCTTACTCGGAAAAGAATGTGAAGCGGCTGAAGCATAACAGTTTGTGATATTCGAACGTTGATTTACTGGACTGGTTAGATCGGAAGGTGTGTTTACATTGTGTGAAGTCATTTTGAGGTACGGTGGCGAAGGCCTTACTCCGACTCTGGTAAGTGAAAAACCAGTCGCATGCTAGTATAAGCTACTTTTAGCAGCTAATCTCACAAAATGATTGTACGGTAGTTTATATTTATTATTTGACTTTTTCTTTTCACAATAATAAAATAATAATTACGTATAGATGACTTACGAAGTAGTATTTAATAAAAACTATTTAATAAAACCACTTGTTTTTATTAAAAACTAGGAGAACGATATCAATACCACTTAACCGTACCTTGCCAGGGCCGGTTTCCAAAAATTTTAATAGTGTTTCCTTTCCTTATTGATGTAAATTTGCCAACGTAATATAATGTATATTATCTATTCCCAGAGAAGTGTTTTTCTTGTTCTCAGGAGTTATTTCTAATTCGTATAAACTAAATGGCACTGGAAAGTGGATGATTAGAGTTTTTCCTTTTCATTACATTAATTTTTGAAAATATATTATCTGGACATAATTTTCTCAAGAAGTCCTTAACCCATTTTCCTTCGGTCACTGGATTTATTTGTGGTTTAAAGATGTTTTGTAAACGTTTTACTTAATTCCACATATTTTTTATTGGTGGATTTTTGTTTAAACTTTCACAAAAAAATTTCTATGCATTACGGTTACTCTTTAATATAACTTTTTTGGTTTCTGCTACACATTTTGCATTGGTAATCTAAATTATTATCGCGTTCCATGAAATTATCAGTGATAGAAGAGAAAAGAGACCAGTCCGCTCTATTGATATTCCATTGTAATTTTGTATTTACACATTCAGCTTTATTAACATTAATATTTGACTTTGTAATAATAGCAAAATGATTTTATCCTAAAGTATTGTCCACAACATCCCAATCGAAACAATGACTAATATTTGCTGAGCATATTGTAAGGTCTATTGCCAATTTATTAATACTACTAGGTCTATGCAGCAAAGTTTCTTTGCCGGAGCTTCGAATCGAGACTCATTAGTAAGATGTCGGTAAATTTCAGCTCCGAATAAAACGTGTTTTTTGTTGGTTTATACCAAAAATTTAAATACAAGTTTGTACTAAGAGTGAAATTAAAGTGTCTTCTAATTACAGAAAAGAAAAATTGTAAGTACAATTTTTATTTGATCCAGATAAAACCATTTAAGAATTTTATTGAAAACTAAACAACAGAAGATCCTTTTTTATTTCAAATAAAAACGCCGATAAGCCGGCTTAATTACCTTAAGTCAGTAGCGGCTCTAGTATAATTATACTAAATGAAGAAATTAAAAATTAAAAATGGATAACAATTTAAAAACAGACACAGTAATCACCAAACCATTATTAACATCTTCAACACCAACCTCTTCTTCAACATTAACCTACTCTAATGCCGTAAGCAGCTTTAACTTTCCATCCAAAGAACAAGCAATTGTTTTGTCATCAGTACCAGATATAAAAATACACGAATACATAACAGCAATAGGAACTTTAGTACAACCAAAAAATATCATCTTCGCGTCCAGGATTTCAAATAACAAAGTATGCATAAATATATCTCAGTAACACTACAATCCTAGAAAAATTACTACATAATCACAAATCCGTTTCAATACAAGGAAACGATATAGAAATTAGAAGATTAATTACTCCTGCGAGCCGACTAGTGATATCAAATGTCTGCCCCAGTATTCCAAACACTATTATCGAAGAAGAGCTCAAAAAATTTGAGCTTATTGCAGTGTCTAAAATAACATTTTTAAAAGTTGGCATGCCTGAATCTGAATACAATCATATATTAAGCTTTAGACGTCAAGTATTTGTTGCTCCAACAACTAATAATCATATCCCAAATTCACTTCTAATATCTCATGACAATACCCCCTACAGAATTTATCTTTCCTTAGATGGCCTAAATTGCTCTAAATGTAATACCACAGGACACAAAGATGAAAACTGCACTATCAAACCAATTAATTTACAAAATATTGACCAGCTATCTCAATCTATAAATGTTAATATTTCTGAAACAGAAAATTATCCAATAAATAAAACATCCCTTACATCAGAAACCCCAACTGCTCATCAATCCAGTACTCAATCCAGTACTCCTGCTGCTACTTCTTCAACCAGATCACTACCAAATACCTCCTCCAACTCACAAAACCTACCTGAATCACTATCTAATAATACCAACATAATATCACACACTTCTATAAAAAGACAAATGTCAACATCTCCTGAAATAATAGAGTCAGAAAATCAAAAAATAATAATTCCTGTTCCAAAGAAATCTGCACCTAAAAGGATTAAAAAAGTTTTAAACATCGAAACCTCAATGAAACCTATAGAAGCCATTTTATCGTCAGCTACTATTCATTATACACTAAGATACACAGAACTATGCGACTATATTACAAATGCTATAGGTTCAAAGTTTCCTGAAAACGTAGCAAAAGATTATACAAATGACCTACAAGGACTTAGCGCTGAATTGCAAATGGTACACACAAACACAAACGATCGACGTCTTAAAAACAACATTTCAAGAATCTTAAAAAAGATACATGGAACAGACAACTCTTCTATTACTGAGGAAGAAAGCGACAGCAACTCTATCCAATAACCGAATTCATAGTTCAATGGAATTTGAATGGCTTTTACAGCCATATCGAAAACTTAAAAATATTAATCAATGAATTCTCACCTCTAGTAATAGAGGTTTTACATTTTACATTATTATTAGAAAGTTGTGTTTACAAGAAACACAACTTTCTAATAATAATGTAAAATTGAAAAACTATACACCATACATCAGAAATAGACCGGTGCAGCAAATAGCTAGTGGTGGTGTTGGCATCTTTGTGAAATCTACGGTCGAATCATTTGCAGTGTATATATACCACATCCGGAAGAATCCATACTCCTGGATCTACAAAAAGTGATAGAACAAATTCCATCTCCTAAACTAATTCTTGCTGACACAAATTGTCATAACGAATCTTGGGGATCTTTGAAAACTGACAAAAATGGCAAAACTTTATTAGAAATAATTAACAACCTTAAACTGGTGCTATTAAACACGGGAATGCCTACCCGTTTCAACTCATACAATGGCACGTTTTCAACCATCGATTTATCCCTCAGCAATTCAACTTTAGCACCACTACTTGAGTGGAATACACTTTCACACTTCATTGAGAGCGACCATCTACCAATTTTGATTACTCATATGAAAGACACAAAGATTAATACAAAACCATATGAAACATGGAAATTAAAATCAGCAGATTGGGAAAAGTATACTAGTTTAATAACTGAACGGATGAAAGACTTCAAAATATTAGAAGATATAAACATCACAATATCAAATTTTAATGATATCCTAATAGATTCAGCCAGAGAAGCGATTGGAAAAACTAAAGCTACCACAAAAACACCTCTACCATGGTGGAATATCGAAATAGAAACTTCCTTGAAACATACAAAACACTCCTTTAATATATTAAAAAAACACAATTCCGAAACTAACTCAGCTAGATTTAGAGCGTCAAGAGCCAGGTCCAGATTTCTAATCAAAAAATCTAAAAAAGAAAGCTGGGCCAATTATGTCTCATCAATAAATTTATCTACACCAATAAGTGATATTTGGCAGAAAATAAGGAAAATAAAAGGCTCAACCAAAATTAATCATATTGACACCATTGCTACTGATAACTTAATTACTTCAGATAAACTAGAAATTGTAGAAATCTTAGCTGATCACTATCAACTATATTCGAGCAATGATCAATAAAACTCTACATTTTTAAAACACAAAGAAAAAACCGAATTATCACAAATCAAAATAGAAGATATTTTATGCCCTCTCAATATACCGATTACAATAGAAGAGTTAAACGAAAGTTAAGGCAATGCTAAAAAAACTTCTTCAGGACCTGATGATATTCCAACAATATTTATTGAGAAACTACCTGAAACAGTAAAGAAAATTTTAGTTAACATGTTTAACAATATTTACACAAATAAAACGTTTCCTTCAATATGTCGTCAAGCAATTATAATTCCTTCTTTAAAAATGAATAAGCTAGAAAACTTACCATCCTCCTATCGTCCAATATCTCTCACCAGTAACATTCGCAAAGCAATGGAGAGAATATTGAGTAAAAGACTGAAATGGCACTTGGAAAAGGAAAAACTTTTTACTCCGATGCAAAGCGGATACCGTTCAGACAGATCGACAGCTGATAACATTGTTGCACTAGAATCCGAAATACATAAAGCATTTACAAATGAACAAAAAGTAATTGCAATATTTTTCGACATTAAAAAAGCTTTCGACACAACATGGAAGCATTATATCCTCAAAATTATGAAAAACTGGAAAATAGATGGTAACTTTCTCGCTTTCACCAAAAATTTTCTTCAAAACAGGTCCATACAAGTAAAAACGAATGGATTCATGTCAATATCGAAATCACTCCAGAATGGAATTCCTCAAGGATCGGCCTTAAGTCCACTATTATTCTTAATCGCAATAAATAATATAACAAACCACATAAAGCTTCCCGTAAAAGCCAATCTTTTTGCTGATGATCTAGTAATATATGTAAAAAGTAAAAATATAGAATTAGCTACGCAAATTTTACAGAGAACATTAAACAGCTTAGAACTGTGGTCTTTAGAGACTGGTTTAACTTTTTCAACTGAGAAGACTAAAGTAATAATATTTGACAAACGAAGAGCAGAATACAACTTAAACTTGTATCTAAATGGCCATCCTCTGAAACAAGTCCGGGAAATAAAATTTTTGGGTTTAATATTTGATTCACAACTCACATATCAACAATTTGATCAAATCCTGTCAACAAAGAATAAACTTACTAAGAGTTTTATCCAATCATAAATGGGGATCAGATACTAAAATTCTTCTTAATTTATATCAGACATTAATAAGAAGCAAACTTGACTACGGATGCATCTGGTATGAAACAGCAAATAAAAATCAACTAAAAAAACTGGATGTTATTCAAACCACATCTCTAAGACTAATCTTTGGAGCCTTTAGAACTACTCCAATAAGAAGCCTTCAAGTGCTAGCAGAAGAAATGCCACTATACCTCAGAAGACAATATCTATCACTATGCTACGCTTTAAGAATTCTAAGCGCAAAGGATCATACCTTTCTCGCAAGTTTAGTATCGGAAGAATCACTAGAACAATACATAAATTACACCACCAATACAGTACCATTTTACGAACGAGTTAAAAGATTACCGTATTATATCAATCAAATCACCTTGGCACCCATAAAAATATACCAGACACCTCCCTGGACAGTTTCTTTACCAATAGTAGACCTCTCCTTACTTAATCATGATAAGCATTTACACATTTCTGCAGAAATCAGGCTTCAGTATCATACAAATTTACTCAAATATTCCACTCACAAATTGTTTTTCACTGATGCCTCCAAAACTTGCAACGGAGTAGCAGCTGCTACTGTATCAGAAAACTTAATTTCTGCCACTAGATTAACTCACGGCTGTAGTATTTATACCGCAGAGCTCCAAGTAATACTTGACGCACTAAATCATTGTAAAACCATAAATGAAAAACAAATACTAATATTATCAGATTCATTAAGCTTTTTAGAGGCCATTAAACATGTTTATGCCACACACATCAATCTATTCCTAATTAAGGACGCGTTGCAACAGCTACAATTTTCTGGGAAAATTATATCATTTATGTGGGTCCCATCCCATGTCGGAATATCTGGTAATGAGCTAGCAGACAAAACAGCGTTTAAAGCCATAAACAATGTGAACATTCCGACTACAACAGATGTACCAATATCAGATACTAAGACTTTATTTAAGACTCATGTAAATAAAATATGGCAAGAAATATGGGATCAAACAAACACAAATCTTAAAAATATCAAACCAGACGTATCCTCAAAAAATCTTGGTATACCACCAAAACGAAAAGACCAGGTAATTATCAGCAGACTCGGCTTACACACGGCTACATAATCTCCAAAGAACCATTACCAATGTGCCAAAGATGCCAAACACCTTTAACAGTCAACCATATATTAATAGAATGTCCAAAGTACACCTCAGCCAAGGCGACATTCAAGATACCCAACAGCCTGAAAAAAGCACTGGTTACAAAATTCAATGAAGTTCTGTCTTTTTTAAAATACTGTAAACTATATAATAAATTGTGATCTAATTTTTGTTACATTTACATACATGTACATAATACCATATTGTTGTAAGTCATGACTTTTAAAATGTATCTTATTTTCTATATTTGTATCATAAACCTACCGCTAATAACCCTAGTGGTTGATGCGGATAAATAAAAAAAAAAAAAGTTTCTTTGCCGTTATTTAAAAGTACGAGATTATAGTGCTCAATAGCTTCTAACAGATTTTTTTCCTATAGTGTCTACAGTACTACAACCCCAAACATAATTGTGGCTATTAAAATCACCACCAATTATAAAAGGCTTCTCCATACTATTAAAAAACGTTTTTTTTAGGGAGAAAAGCCTAGATGTGGCTACCCCTACAGTTAGGTGGCATAACCACAGTCATTAAAAACAGGAGATGTCTCATTACCCAGGGCATCTCAGGTAACTTTCAGATCATAGCCTCCTCAAGTCAGTCGTACGATGAGGAGGGGTGGAGGAAAAGCCTGGGGGTCAGATAGGTACCACTTCAACTAGTGAAGTGAGACCGGTTTGATCTTCGGACATGTGGATCCCATTCTTATATTGGTATACACATGTTCCTAGGGGTAGGGTTGATCGCTTAGCGTGATTGTGTGTGTGTGTGTGTGTGTGTGTGTGTGTGTGTGTGTGTGTGTGTGTGTGTGTGTGTGTGTGTGTGTGTGTGTGTGTGTGTGTGTGGTGTGTGTAAAAAACGTTTTCCATTCATTTGCCGTAATTTTGAGATTTTGTTTTACATAAATAGAATAAATGTTAATCTTTTTACCGGTTTTAATTTTAATTGATATGCTATTACACATTACGTCTTTGATTTGATTAAACGTAGGATTTTTTCATTTAAATTGTGATTAACCTGATTTAAAGTTGTTGAAATAAAGTTTACTATATTACTTTGATTATCATTTTGTATCTGTGTTTTATTATGATAAATAGGGTTGTTAAAATTATAACAAGGCTGACTTTGTACTTTTGGTGTTTGCAAGATTTTTCTGTGCGCTTCTATTATCTCTCTGTCTACGTTACTAGAATCAATACTACTTGATCGTTTTCGATTATAGATTGTATATTTATTAGAAGTACTTTCGTGCTCTTTACTTACTGTTGAATAATATTTTCTATATTTATTATTAGCTTCGTAATATGTTATATTTTTAGTATTCATAATCTTTTAATATACTCCTGTTTTTCTCTTTGCGTACAATTTGCTCCCTTGTCAGTAGTGCTATGTTTTACTTTGCCCAATACACAAAATAGATTGTTAGGATTGGAACAATTTGATTTATTATATTCTTCACCGCATCTTTCACACCTACCTTTTCCCTTACATTGAGCACGTATATGCCCAAATCTCAAGCACTTTAAACATTGTAGCATTCTGGGTGTGTAATTTTCAACCTCGTATATCATTTTTTCTATTACTTTCCGCATTATTCTTTTTGCATGTAAGACTTCAAACCTCATTCCAAACCTAGGTTGAATTATTGATAACAAATCATCCTCGTCTATCTCTTTATCTACAGATTTTATAACTCCTTTCCTTTGGGTAAAAAACGTTGGAATATATGCCTAGTACTGTTTGCTTTTTAAATTATCAGATTTAAAATAATTTATTAGCACTAGTAAAATTATGAAGTTTTACCTTAATTTTATTCCTACCACCTACCGTAATTTGTGTGATATTATTTTTAATTTCAGGTACTGAACATACAATTAATCGGGCTGTACCTATCCTGTGTAATTTGCCCATATTACCGTTTTTATTTTGTGCCAAAGTTACATCGTTATTAAAATCAAATTGGTTACCTACCTCGTTAGTGCTAGTTATTCGGCTTTTTTCGTTTGTTACCTTATCATTTACTTTAATGTTGCTATTTTTTTAATTCCTCAAATTCGATCATCCTATCTTCCCTCAGTTCTCTATAATATGTCCCTCTATCTGGAGGCTTCGGTGGAATTTCTTCGATGTCGATTTTTTTTTAAGATTTCGCTACCTACACACGAAACATACACTTTGACCACTAGCTTAATGTATCTTTACCACTGCAAGTGATACCGTTAGAGTGAAGAAAAAACCTTTAAAATTGATATTTCTTGTAAGAGCTTCAAAATAATGCGCCTTTCGATTTAACGTTTATTTGACAGTTGACTCACAGAAATTAAAAGATTTCACAAATTAAAACTGGCATATCACATTCATTACAGCAATACAATAAAAAAATTAAAATTACTTTAATTAAATGTAAAAATCAAAATAACAATTAAAGAAACGTTAGAAGAATAATATTTCTTTGATTAATTATTAAGGTTAGTTGTTATTAAGGTGAATGTTAGCTATTTGAATATTTATAAATTTTATTTAATATATATTATATTATATTACAATATATGTTACTTACCTATTCAGTGTCCGATTTATAATGTAAATGTTTTTACTTTTGTTAATGTGATACATTTCAAGAAATAATCTACTTTTGTAATTATCACCCTGTGCCAAAATGTGAGCTTTGTTATAGTCTAGTATATGACCGGTGTTTTCATAGTGCTCAACTACTGCGCAAGTATTTTTCCCCAAATAGCAATCACTTTTATGTTGTGTGATGTGTTGTTTTAGCCATTGTGATGTTTGGCCAATGTAGCTATTTTGACATCCTAGACACGGTATTTCATAAACAACATTACTTTTGAATAAGGTTGATACTGGGTCTTTGATCTTTGAAAATAGTTTGCTGTTCATGGTTCATGATTTGCTGTTCCTGCTGTTCATCCTTGCAGGTATTGTAACTGATCATCTCTTAGATAATATGATTACGCATTATTACGCAGATATTATAATTACCTTTTGAATTACCGTTTATATATAAATATGTCGATGACATCATATGTGCAGTTCCAACGTATCACACCAATACTACACTAAACATTTTTAATTCATTTAATAAACATCTTCAGTTTACAATTGAAACTGAGACATATTTTAGTATACCATTTTTAGAACCAAGGGTAATAAGAACAAATGACAATATTTTGAAATTGGATTGGTATCAAAAGGTACGTATATAAATAAATTTTATTCAATTCATCTTTTTCTTCTTTAAGTGCCGTCTCCCAATCGAAGGTTGGATATCGTCATCACTATCTTTAATCTATCTACTGCTACTCTGAAGAGTTCTATAGAATTGCATTTAAACAAGTCCCTTAAATTCTTCAACCATGGCACTCTCCTTCTCCTATACTCCTTCCTCCTCTTATCTTTTCCTGTGTTATCAGCCTTAGCAGTTCATATCGTTGTCCCCTCATTACGTGTCCCAGTGATTGTAACTTTCATATTTTTATTGTGTTATTACTTCGAATTCTTTGCCCATTTCTCGCAATACTTCCGTGTTAGTTTTCTTCTGTTTCCATGCTATTGCTTCAACGTCCAGCTTTCAAGTCCATATTGCAGTATCGAAAATACGTAGCATCTCAGTGTTCTTACTTTCAGTTCTAACCTAAGATCTTTCTTGTAGATTATTGTTGTCATTTTTACAAACTCATTTCTTGCTATTTCTATCCTAGCTCTTATTTCGGTTGTTTAATCATTATTGTCCAGAACGAAATCCAGGTTCCTAGGTATTTGTATTTATCAACCCTTTCTATCGGTACATTTCCCAAATGTATGTTTGTTGGTATATTTGTTTTCTTTATTATTATCATGTATTTGGTCTTTTTTACATTCAATTTTAGTCCATATTTTTCACAGCAACTATTTGTTTTGTTAAGCAGTAAATGGGGTTGTTCAGCAGAGCTTGCCATAATCAGGGTTTTATCTGCATATCTTATGTTGTTAATAGATATTCCGTTAATTATTAACGTAAGAGCACCGAATTCCGACCGGTTATAAGTGGTATATATAAAATTGTTTGAAAGATCAATTCCGATTCATTGAAATTTAAAGTAATACATGTCTATAAGCTATTATGCATTATTAATTCTTACTAGAGCCAAATTTATAATAATAACACTAGTCATTTTAACAAAATTGCTTATTTAAGAAAACAAATGCAGACATTTCGCATTTCCACGTCCATTCCATTGTGGACGGAAAATATCCATTTTCCGTCCACATGAATGAGTTTTTCAGAATACCGTCCACAAGGGTGCCGTTATCCATCCTATTTATTTAGTTTTGACAAAAAAATCCTTTAAAAATAATTTTTGAGTAAATTTGCAAAAAAATGACCAAAAAACAACAAAAAACAAAACGGATAATTTAAAAATAAGTTTTATTTAAGTACAAAGTTTTGAAAAGAACTTTATTGTCTGCAAATGAATTAAATAATACAGAAGAAGACTTTATTTTTTTAGGTTTTCAATTTCTGAAACTTCATACGCGCCGCGTTTATTTATGAGCAAAGGTCTCGCAATCTTACAAACTACATCATCAAAGTCATAATTTAAAATGTCATCTCTATCTGGCCATTTACAGTGCTTTCCACTCCTACTTTTTTATTTATGTTTTCCGTAATATTATTACCAGTATCTATGGCTGGTGTGTGTTTTGGAGGACAATTTTTCTTTTTTTCTTGTTGGATCTCTGTTTTTTCTTTTTTCTTTCGGATTCGTTTATATTTCTCATTTTCTTTTTCCACTTTTTCTTTTTTGAGTCTTCGTTGATGTTCCATAAATTCATCACTTATTGCTGCTGTAGGATAAATCTTTGGTTTTTTCCTTTCGTTGGTGTCTTCTGTGCTATTTTTTTTTCCTTGTAGAGCTTTCCGGTCAAAATAATGCTTTTTGAAAGGTGTTGGATATTTACTATTATTCTCTGATGTTGTAATCTGCTTAAGTGTAGTGCTGTAAGTGCTGTAGCCTTCAAAGTTTTGTCTAAGAGTTTTCCAAACTCAGCCCGTTTAAGTTTTCTTCCGTTATTCTCCATACGCCAAGATTGAACATCTTTTCGCCAGTTATTTTTAATGGGATAAAAATACCTACATCTAACGGCTGTAATCGGTGAGTTGCGTTGGGGTAAAATGCTGTTAAAATGATACCTTTTTCTTTGCAGAATTCAATAATAGGCAGATTGATGTGGGAAGGGTGTCCATCCAGAAACAATATCGCTGGGAGTGGAATACTGTTCTTTTCCAACCAGGGAAAAAATACATTTGTAACGTATTCACAAAATGTCTCACTTGTCATCCAACCAGATTCAGAGTGCCCAACTCCCCACTGTTTTGGCATGTTCGTTATTATTGCAGCTGACACATACCTTTTGTAGGGATACAAAACAAATGACGGATGTACAGAACCATCAGCTTCAACAGTTAGAAAAACTGTAAGACATTCTTTTTCGTCATTTCGCACCTTTTCTAAACAAAACTTGTTTTTCTTGAAAGGATAAATAGAAACCACTTTCATTACAATTGAATATTCTTTTGGTATTTTTAAGAATGTGTAAATAATTAATTTTTGTCATATAATCCTGACCTTGGGTAAACCAATTTTTTTATATTTTGTTTCGTAACTGGGGCTTTACAAGAAGATAGTGATTGTGGAACACGTTTCGAAATTTCTGGATAACGAACGAGAAAATTTCTGGATGACGAAGAATCAACAAGTTAAGATCTTGTTCCCGGGAATCCCACGTTGCACATTTCGATTATCCATTTTATAATCAAGTCTTCTTCAAAACTGGACAAAATTGTTGGCCCTCCAATATTGCCTGGCGTTTTGTACTTTTCTTTCATAGTATCTAACAAAGTAGTTTTAGGCACATTGCATATTTTGGAGGCTTGTCGAATACTTAAACGTTTTAAATTAATATCTTCTATAGCTTTTTGGATATTCTCTCAAGGATACTTCATACGATTTTTGTATACCATAGTTGCAGATAAAAAAAAAACTGAAACAAAAATCTTCTATTAGTAATATTTTGAGGGGGCCGGTTACAGAAGTTTTAAATAGTAGTAAAATTAAAAAATTAAAATAGCTATGATGGTAACCAACGTTCTGAAAGGACATGGTACATGAAGAAGAAGAGAAGTCCAACCTGGACGGATACAGGCCAGAAGGTTCTTGTGTCCATCCAATTCCTTTAAATGAGTGTTTTACTAATTAGATAGTCATTTTATCATACTTGATAATGCAAACTGCGAGAGAGAAATACCATAAACATTTTTACAAAATAAAACTAAACCAAACTTACACATTAAATCTAGAATAGTTAATAAATGAATCATTCTTGAGTTAAATTTTAAATTAAATTTTCGAATGCACTTAATATTTGACACTAATTTTCTTAAAATGAGTTGTACCTATTATAGGTCGTATTCAGGTTTTTAAACGGAGCAAAATATAGTACATATGTTGAAAATATGCTGGATTATATTATTTAACTAAGGAAGGAGTTCATTCCTAATACCGTCCGGTAGGACGGTATCAAGGACCCCTTGATATTCTAAATTACCCTATTCCGTCCACTTTAATTTCTGTTAAAACATCTATTGTTCGAAAATAATCACAAAAATATATGTACATTTACAATAAATAAATATGTAAGATTCTAATAACAAAGTAAAAACGTAACTGTTAAACGTATTATCTGTAAAATATGGAAAATAAGTATTCCTTACCTTTGTGTTTTTTTTTTGGAATCAGTATCGCTTGAAACAAAACATGTATTTGCAATGAACTGAGCTGCACTGACGGCAGTGAACGTAAAATGTCTGCGTGCTTAGGGTGTAGGATGCGTGGGAATATAACCTGTATATAACTCCTGTTATAACGTATAACGTATAACGTATAACTACTGTATATAACGTGTATACCGTCTGCGAGACCGGACGGTATACGGTGCTTTTACGTTATTCCTTCACTTTGAGATAGTAATTCTTTTTAAAAAATGGCTTTATTATATACATTAAATAGTAATGGACACATAATACATCCCTGCCTAACTCCTCTCCTGATTTCAATTTCTGGACTGGGGAGTTCGTTATCTATTACGATTTGTGCTCTTTGATTCCAGTAGAGATTTGTTACTATTCGTAAGTCCCTATGGTCTATGTTTTTGGTCTTTAGAATTTGGACTAATTTTTCATGTCTCACATGCACAACAAACATGCACATCAACATTCATATCCATGCGTCTTTGAGCTAACACATTCAAAGAAAATAACGCTTCTCTAGTTCCTAGTCCATTTCTGAACCCAAACTGACTATCATCTACTATTCCTTCTTTCAGTTTTTTATTTATACGATCATTTTTTTTAAGAAATAATTTGAGAATGTGACTTATTAGTGATATTGTTCTGTATTCACTGCAATATTTAGCGTTTGTATTTTTAGGGATAGCACAAAAGGTGGAGAGTAACTATTGTTCGGTATGTGTCCTGTTTTGTATACTGAGTTAAATAAGTCTACTATAATGTCTAAGGTTTCATCATTCATGAATTTTAAGATTTCTATACGGATTTGGCCTGGACCTAATGCTTTACCAGTTTTGCTGTTTTTTAATTCCATTTTAATTTTCTCTTTAAATATCTTTAAAACCATATCCTCTTCTACTTCTATCTCCATCTGTTTTGTTCTATTGGTTTTGAACAGTTCATTAATGTATTTTGTCTATCTTTTTAATTTGTCGTTAGTATTTAACACAAGTTTTCCATTTGCATCTGTCAGTATTTCCAGTTTCCTTGTTCTATTGTTGTGAATTAATTCTTCAATTTTTTTATGTGCGTCAAAACTATCATGTCTTTTCTGGTATTCCTCTATTTCTGCGCATTGTTGTTTTAACCATTGTTCTTTCGCTTTCTTAATTCTGTATTTTATTTGTATATCCACTTTTTTGTACATCTGATTATCTTTCTTTTTATATTGAATCTCATTGGTTTGACTTTTATCTATTTCTGTGTTTATTAATAACAATTTTTTCCCCGTCTCAGTATTTTGCAGAATTTGTTCTTTAACATTCATTAATCCATTGTTGATTTCACTTGCCAGGCATTGCCTTATGAGTGGGTTCCTTAATTTACTTGTATCGATTTTTTGTGGTTCTTCGTTGTATTATTTTCATTTTGAGCCTAATTTTAGTCACTACAGGGTTGTGATCAGATTCTATGTCGGGGCACTTGGATAGGTTTCTGTGGATATGATTGGGTTCCTGTATCTTTGTCTAACCAATACATAGTCTATTTGGTTTCTTACAATTCTCTCTTCTTGATTTGCTGGTGACTTCCAGGTATATAGTCTTCTCTTTGGCATTTTGATCAATGTATTAGCTATAACAAAATTATTGTTTTGGCAAAATTCGATAAGCCTGTCACCCATTTCGTTTCTGTTGCCCAGACCATATCCTCCTGTACGTTTTTTTACTTTTTCTTTACCACGGCTTCTTACGTTCACCACGGGTGGTATGATTCAAATCATACCACCCGTCAAAAACATAATATCGTACTAGGTATGAAAAACAGTATAATGTCCATTGTTGGTGACAACTTTTTACAAAAAAGTCTGGACATATTACACAAAATTTTTCGTAACAACGGATATCCTAATCGAATTTAAAAAAAACTGATTTACAGCAAAAATTTCTATGTCGGTCCCGTCCATAATTCTACCAACAAATCAATCAAATTTAAAAAACTCCCCTTTATTAATTTTCTAACTCATTATGTCATATCCATATTAAAAAATGTTCCTAATGTTAGTACAGCTAAATATACTACCATGAACAGCAAACAACTATTTTTAAAAATCAAAGACCCAGTACCAACCTTATACAAAAGTAATGTTGTTTATGAAATACCGTGTCTAGGATGTCAAAATAGCTACATTGGTCAAACATCACAATGGCTAAAACAACGCATCACACAACATAAAAGTGATTGCACTTGGGAAAAATACTTGCGCAGTAGTTGAGCGGTATGAAAACACCGATCATATGCTAAAATATAACAAAGCTCACATTTTGGCACAGGCTGATAACGACAAAAGTAGAATATTTCTTAAAATGTATTACATTACTAAAAACAAAATCACTTTAAATTATAAATTGGACACTGGACCGTTAAGTAATATATATTGTAATATATTAAACATTAAATATATTAAAATAGAAGCCTTTGAGATGTGGGTTTTTCGAAGGATGCTGAAGATCTCTTGGACAGAGCACGTGACCAACAACGGGGTGCTAAGAAGAATGGTTACTGAGAGAGAACTCCTAAATATTGTAAAACACAGAAAAAAGAGTTATCTAAAACATATTTACAGAGGAGAAGAATACAACTTCCTACGACCTATAATGGAAGGGAAAGTGGAAGGAAGAAGAGGTCCAGGAAGAAGAAAATGCTCCTGGTTGAAGAATGTAAGAGACTGGACAGGTATGGACACACGTTCGATACTAAGAACAGCTCAAGATAGAGAGCAATTTGCTGTAGTTATAGCCAACCTTCAGTAATGGAGAAGGCACCTTAAGAAGAAGATTAAACCAAAGTTATAAATATTCATTTTGCTAACATTCAACTTAATAACAACTAACCTTAATAACTAATCAAAGAAATATCATTCTTCTAAAGTTTCTTTTATTGTTATTTTTATTTTTATATTTGATGTCAGTTTTGATTTGTGAAATCTGTTAATTTCTGTAAGTGTTCTTTAAATGTATTTGTACGCCATTTTTGTAACGTTGAAATTGTTTTATTTTACTGCCGATGAAGCTATAAAATAAATAGCGAAATATTGAGTTTTTAGAAAAAAAAATTTTTATATGGACCACTTTACCTGATAATTTCCTACGTATTATATATTGTTACGAACATGTATTCAACGTAGCCCATATAACGGTTGCACCGCGAGATGACGAGAAGTCCAGAGCAAATTCAGCATTTTTCTAAAAAAAGACTTTTGAACTTTTGAAAAGTATTGTTTGACGGGAACATACGCGTCGTTTGGTAGAGATCTTTCTAAAAACAAGCATTTAAAAAGTACGTGTGTGTCTGACCAAATATGCTGCTAGTACAACTTTCAGTAAAACAGTTGCGTGAGCAACTATAAGAACGCGATGAAAACTGCAGCAAGTCCAAGAAGATCCTCCACTAACGAGAGAAGAATGTTCTTAACAAGAATGGAGATGACCCTGAGACATTCCAGTTTTAATCAACAGAAGAAACAGTTTTAACAAAAATGAATGAGAAATTTTAAAATGTCTCTCAAATGATTAAAGAATCTTCTAGAAAGAATAATGAAAGATTCGACGAGGCGTCTCAAATTATTAAAGAAGTAGCTAGACAAAACGACGAGAAACTCGAAAAGGTTTAAAAAAAAAATCGACGAAGTATGTACTCAGTAATGTAATGAGAAATTTGAAGACGTCTCTAGAACATTCGATCAGATACAAAAAAAATGTAAACAACGTAGAAGAGAAGATCAAACCATTAGAGACCATGATAACTAATACGAAAGTACCACCACTTAATGCAGTAGTTTTAGATCCGGTAGTGAAAGAAGAATCACCTAGAGTCAAAACGACACATCATAGAGATTCAAATTTATACCATTTGATGGAAGGCCTTCTTGGTTTATAAACCTTAGACAATTTGAAGCTATTGCGACAGCCAGTCATTGGACAGAACAAAAAAAGGCTGTTACCTTGACTGTTGCTTTACGAGGTGATGCTGCAGATATCCTAAGATCGATTCCTAAGGGCCAAGAAAAATGTTACCAGACCTTGTTTAATGGACTAGACAAACTTTATAGAGATGCCTATCTACAAGTCTACAAGGCGTAACTAAGAAGTAATATTCAACGAGAAACTGAAAATTTGCAAGAGTTTAAAGCAGATGTTGCTCGTATTGCGCGGTTGGCTTATCCGGAGGTACCAGACAACATTTTGGAAGAAATTGCTGTAGATACCTTCGTCAATGGGCTAAAAGAAAGTGAGTTGCAGAAAGCTTTACAAGTAGCAAGCTCGAAAGTTCTAGATGAAGCGCTCGCTATTGCCTTGGAACATAAAACAGCTAGTCAAACTAAAAAAAATGATACAACAGTCGGAAAACTAAAACGAGTCGACAACAAAGGGCAACTGCCGACCTAGAGAATCACAGCCCCCATAGTAACTGTGGGATTCAAAGTTTGTACATCGAGGGTTGTATCAATAATAAATGTAGATCGTTTTTGGTAGATACAGATGCAACAACAACTATTGCATGTCCAGAAGTAGTACGAGGCCATCTTAAATTATCGAATGCAATAGTAAAGTTTAGAACTGCAATTGGTGAGATAATTAATGCATATGGCGAGGCTAATATGTCAGTATCCATTGGACAAACCACAGTGAAACATGGCGCATTAATAGCAGAGATCTCCGAAGAGTTCATATTGGGGACGGATTTACTAAGGAAAGTTGGGGCTGTATTGAAAGTCAAAGATGGAGTTCTCGAGATCAGTGGTGAAGAGTTGCCGTTTTGTGGTATTATTCCTTAAATATTAGAATTCATATATATAAAATATTATAATTCATACTCGTGTAACATAGTTTCGCATTTTGTTTATATAAAATATGTTTAGTAATTTGAATCGAGGACATTCATAAATAATATACTCTAATTAGAATTTTTAAATCAGCACTATTGTGAATCGCGACATAGACTTGGTGCAGGTCAGGGAACAAACTTGACACAAATAAGTAAAGTGCTGATACAGGCAAGGCCAGGGCTATAAAAAGCGACAACAATCATTATCTGAGATCAGAACTAATTTAACGTCAAGGTGGCAACTTAATGCATCACGCATTGTCAACGTCAACTAAGTACTATTATATTTAAAATAATTAACATCGTAAGAGTGTACAGTAGTGTTTAAATAAATGGTTACATAAGTCAACAACACGTTATTTACTACGTACAACGTTATTTACCATATGGCGATCCTGAAGTGATAGAAACCAGGAGTCTTCATCCAGAGAAGCTTAAAATGGGAAGAAATTCACACTGAACGTTTAAATGGAAATTCGCATACTAGATGTTATATGGAACCAATGCATTTCGAAATGGGGAGATCAACAGATAAGAAAATTTCGGCAGGAAAATGAAAATAAATGGAAAAATGGATAAATGGAGAATGGACAAAGGTGAATCGATAAGGACCATATATGAAATGTATTGTGTGAGTAAATTTATTTTTTATCCCTTATATAAATACAGTCTAACGGATAGAAATTATTAATTATTAGTGGAATATAAATTAAGCTGGGTAAAGTCAGAATGTTGACTATACAATTTTTTGCTTTTAAAAGTAGAGTATACAATTTATTTTTAAGTTATTACTAAATAAGTATTTATAATTTTATTTACTTAAGGTATATTTTTAAAAGTATTTATATTTGCCATTGAAGATACAACCGTGACATAGGACGGAAAATATTAGATTACGATATGAATTTGCTGAATAACACCGATGTGATAACAATGCTAAATAGCATTCTTCAAATAATATAGGCGAAGAAATTGGATATGACTTTATTTAACTATATCTTCTTTAAGTTCCATCTTCTATCGAAGGTTGGAAATCATCATGGCTATGCGGACTCTGTTGACTGCCGCTCTAAAAAGTTCTGCACTACTGCATTCAAACCATTCCCTTAAGTTCTTAAGCCAGGATATTCTTCGTCTTCCCACATTTCGCTTTCCTCGGATTTTGCCCTGCATAATAAGTTGTAATAATGCGTATTTTTGCCCTCTCATCACATGTCCCAAGTACTCAAGTTTTCGTCTTTTAATAGTTAATATTATTTCCGCCTCATTTCCTATCCTTCTAGTTACTTCCATGTTTGACATTCTTTGAATCCATGATATTCGTAGGATTCTTCTGTAACACCAAAATTCAAAGGCGGCCAGCTTATTCAGATGAACTTGTTTTAGTGTCCAAGCTTCCAGACCATAAAGAAGAGTAGAGAACACGTAACATCGAAGCATTCTCAGGCGTAGTTCTAACCTTATATCCCGACAACAAAGAAACTTTTTAAGTTTAATAAATGATGTACGTGCTATTTCAATACGTGTCTTAATTTCTTTGGTTTGGTCTACATCTGATGTTATCCATGTTCCTAAATATTTATAGTTATTAACATTCTCAATTGCAGTATCTTCAATAGTCAATTGGATATTTGCATGTGCAGATTTAGTCATAATCATGCATTTAGTTTTCTTTAAATTTATCTTCAGTCCGTACTCATGACAGCGTTCATTAAGGCGTTGCATTAGGTTCTGTAAATCATTGTTGTTATCCGTAATTATTACTGTATCGTCTGCAAAACGTAAGTTATTCAAAACTTCTCCATTGATAGATATACCTTCTATTGAGTCTGAGAGCGCTTCTTGAAATACCGCTTCACTGTAGACATTGAAAAGTAGTGGGGACAGCACGCAACCCTGGCGGACTCCTCTCTGTATTTTGATATTTTCGGTGTACTGGCTGTCAACTCTTACCTTGGCAGTTTGATTCCAATATTTAACTATATAGCTATGATAAATTAGGATATTTAGAAGAATTCTTACATTTATAAGGAAGGAAAAGAATTTAAAAGAACTTCTAAAGACAATTGACCATGACGTCAGAAAAATTTTCATTATGTTGGAACAATTTCCACGAAAATATTAAATCAGGAGTTAATTCATTATGGAAGAGTCAAGATTTTGTAGACGTAACACTTGCAGCACAAGGAAAATGTATAAACGCCCATAAAATGGTTCTTTCGGTTTGTAACCCATATTTTAAGGAAATTTTAAAGTTAAATTCCTGTCGACATCCTATAGTAATTTTGACAAACGCGACTTACGAAGCACTAAGAGACTTACTACAATTTTTATACCATGGAGAAGTACAAATTAGACAAGAAGATTTATATATCTTCATTGAAACGGCCGATTCATTGCAAATACAAGGACTCACTGGAGATAGAAAAATTTTAAACTATAATAACATTATGGAAATTTCTGATAAAGAATATACACAAAATGTAGAAGATTTTAAGCCAGTTTCTTTACCTCTGACAAAGAAACAACAACCTATAAAGAAGGAAAAACATAGTGACACAGAGCAACAAATAAGTATGGCTCTTACAATCAACGAATTCTTAAATATTGCAAGCAAGGTGTTACCCAGCGAGTTTGATGGAAGCGCAGGTAAACTGCAGTTATTTTTAGATGCACTAGAACTCCTTGAGAAAATAGCGATAGGACACGAGGAAACAGCAATAACATTAATAAAGACAAGATTAACCAATAAGGCCAGAAACGTTATAACTACAGAGGATACAATCGCAAGAATAGCAGAGGCACTGAAGAGAGAACTGAGAGGCGACAGTCTGAAGACGGTAATAGCTAAATTGGCGAAGAAAAGACAAGGACATAAAGATGCAGAGGTCTATGCATCTGAAGTTGAAGAATTAGCGGAACGGCTAAAAGTTGCATACGTATCGGAAAGAATACCATTGGAACTAGCGAAAAAATACACAACAGAGGCAGTAGTGGCTACAATGAAACGTAATGCCAGCACAGACAAAACCAAGATAATATTAGAGGCAGGTAACTTTTCAACCACACAAGCGGTAATGTACAAATTTTTATCGATCGACGAGACAGAAGATAGCACACAAAGAAGAGTGTTAAATTACAAGAAAAAATACGATTTTAATATGAGAAAAGAAAGTAAGTATGCAATATATAGATATTACAAAAATAAATTCGAAGAAAGAAAAGAATATAGGAACAAAAATTATAGAAATATAAGTGAATATGAAAAACATGATACGAGGATATATCGTAATAGAAACAGAGGAGATTGGCAATCACAACGAAGAACAAAGAATAATCAATGAACACAGGTGTGATGCCACAAAAATAGAGGCACAGCGAGAGCATATTACGCATCGCATGCGAATACGAATATAATGCCAGAAGTAGATTTTTTTTGGCAAGAATGTAGACAAACTGGATATGGTTCGACCTTAATGGTTGAAACTTCCGTCGAGCAGAAGGCTGCTAAGAGGATAAGCTAGGGTGGTACTTGAAACCCAACCCGCTAAGAGTCCTGCGGCTCCAGCACGACAATACAGTAACTACATAATGGATTAAAATGGAAAAACGAATTTGGAATTATGATTTTTTTTAATGAAGTAAATGGAAAAATTTATAAAAAAGAAGTTTGCCACAATAAAGAACTCAGAGGAAATTATATTACAACATAAAACCCACAAGCAAATAGTAAGAAAGGTACTAAACAATATGGAGGCGCATAGACTACCAATTTTGTCTTTTGGAACAAACCGAGTCTCGAA
The DNA here is from genome assembly GCA_918026665.1 of Diabrotica balteata. Classification (NCBI taxonomy): domain Eukaryota; kingdom Metazoa; phylum Arthropoda; class Insecta; order Coleoptera; family Chrysomelidae; genus Diabrotica; species Diabrotica balteata. The sequence continues at coordinate 68,707,906 of OU898282.1, read as the reverse complement.
GATTGAGCATTCGGGTCAAAAGCAAAATCAACTGGTTAGGACAATGAGCAACAAGATATAGGGATATAATAGGAAAAAGCAAATAAGATATTGAAAAATGTAGAAACATACATATGCGAAGTACCAGAAATCGTAGAGGATGAACAAGAAAAACTGAGAATAATAGAAGAATACCATCACCCGATGTTTGGAAGTCACGTGGGAAATAATAGACTTGTAAAGAAACTAAAAGAACGAATCTCTAAGATTATTGTATTATATAATCTATACAATAATTGTATTTATATGCAAGAGAAGAAAAGATGTTAAATAAAATAAGTACGCACACAGGCGGACAAATGTTGAACAGATTATTTTGAAAAGTAAAAATGTCAATATTATTATATATTTGGCGAAATTAATTTCGAGATCGAACCGAAAAACAGAAGAAACACTTATAGTAATACAGAAACCAGAAGTTGCGAAAAATTTTATAGAAAGATTAATAGATAAACCGATTAAAATTGTGTTACCTATACTAATCATAAAAGTAAATAATTAAGAAATATAAATTAGAAAATTAGAGATTGCCTCACAAATGTGAGTGCAGAAGATTATAAAGAAAATGATAATAATGAAAAATGAGAATAAGAAGAGATGAAAAATAAGAATCAGCCAATTCTTAATGAAATACGAAAAGATTAAAAAATGATAATTTTTTAAGGAAAGTATAGAAGTTTGTATACTACAAGATAAACATAATACAATCAATACATTATACTACAAGATAAGCAGACCAAGAAGAGTTATAATAACCGACTTCCATATGTTACAGGACGGTTATGGAAGAATAAATAGAATATAGTACAGAAATATAAAAAAAATACTATTTCTGGAACGAATTACGAAGAAATGTTGAGAAATATGTGAAATGTGAAGAGATGCGACGACTGCCAAAGGTATAAGCACTAAATCATAAACAAGGAACCCATGGACATGTACATAGATGGAAATGGAAACAAATATATTGACGTACAATGCGAATTAAGCAACTATGTAGAAGAATATGTAATAAAAAATAAAATAAACCAAAACAGTAGCCAAATCATTGGTAGAAAAATTCATCTTCTCTCACGTTACAAGAACTAAACAACTCACTGAACGATCTAAAAGAAACAAGTCCTGGGCCTGACGATATTCCAACTATTTTCTTTAAACATCTACCCACATCTGCTAAAAATTACATGCTTCAATTATTTAACGTCATCTGGCAGCGACACCAGTACCCATCTATTTGGTGAAAATCTATCATTCTCCCATTTCTCAACAGCCAAAAATCTCGTCTAGACCCCAATTCCTATAGACCGATAAGCCTAACTTGTGCAATGGGTAAGCTATTAGAAAAAATTATTAACTCAAGTCTGACTTGGCATCTAGAAAATTCGAACTTACTTTTAAACGAACAAAATGGTTTTCGACAAATACGATCAGGGATAGACAACATATTAGACCTGGAAATTGATATTCATGAATCTCTGGCAACAAAACAGCATTGTATCGCAGTGTTTTTTGACTTAAGAAAAGCATTTAATACATGTTGGAAATTCAACATTTTAAAAAAGTTACATACGTGGAACATTCGTGGAAATTGCCTTCATTTTATTAGGAACTTTCTAGAAAACAGATCTTTTCGTGTAAGAGTTAACAACTACTATTCCGAAATGCAGGACTAAGAAAACGGTATCCCTCAAGGCTCAATTATTAGCACTACACTTTTCTTAATTGCTATTAATGACATAATTAAAAACCTCCAAAAACCTTTAAAAGCACGTTTATATGCAGATGACTTGGTGGTTTATGTAAAAGGCAAAGATATTAATTTAACTTCAACAATTTTGCAAAATTTCTTACAAAAACTCGAAAAGTGGTCTCGCGATACTGGTTTTCAATGCTCGGTTACAAAAACCGTTGGTATGGTATTCTCAAAAAGAACTTCTCAAATAATCCCAATCTCAAGTTTTTCAATACATCGCTGTGCTTCAAATCATGTGTAAAATTCTTAGGTATATGGTTTGATACTCAACTTACTTGGAAAGAACATATTAGACAATTAGTTTTGAGTTGTCATAAGAAACTTAACCTAATGAGAACACTGTCGAATAGATATTGGGGCTCTGATCTCTCTACCTTACTTACAATCTACAGAACTCTAATTAGATCAAAAATCGATTATTGATCAATCGCTTACGCCTCTGATTCCCCCACATTGTTAAAACAGTTAGATTCTATTCACAACACAGCACTTAGACTCAAACCTCTATTTAATAATACGTTCACTAATAAATATATAAATCTCTTTACCAATAGTACCAAACATAAGCCTTACTATGAGCGAGTACGGTGTTACCTGAGATGTCTCAATATCGAATTCCCAATAACCTTTCCAATCAATATCAAAAGCCCCTCTCCTTGGATAATTAATACCCCAATATTAACCACTGGTTTAACCCAATACGACAAACATATTAACTGCCACGCAGAGATTAATAATAATCTGGATCTAATTATCCGTCAGCATTACGAACATTGCTATAAAATATTTACAGATGCATCTAAGTGTGATAAAGGAGTAGGTGCTGCTTTCGTTGCTCCAAACGATACATATCAATTTCGTCTCCCAACCTTCTTTTCGATTTACTCCGCTGAGCTCTATGCAGTGTTTAAAGCTATCGTACATATAAATTCTAATAACATTCCTAACTCTGTTATTTTTTGTGACTTACTAAGCGCGCTTCAAACTCTTAAACAGATCTATCCTAAAGGTCCCCTTGAGAAATTGATAAAACTAGAACTTATGCAAGTTCAAGAAAATTCTAGGAGGATCAGATTTATATGGATTCTATCCCACATTGGCATTACTGGCAACGAAAGTGCGGACCAGTGCGCGAGTGAAATTGCTAAATGTGCCGATATCGAAAAAGCCGAGTATCGAAATACCGCGAGTGATATAAAAGCTTTTATAAAGAATCGAGTTTTGTGCAAGTGGAAAAACGAATGGCAATCTTCTCAAACATCACTGAAGCAAATTAAAAATAACGTTGCAGCTTGGAAACCCTCAACAAGGAACAGAAGAGAACAATTTCTGATAACGAGATTACGAATTGGACACACGAGACTTACTCACTCATATTTATTTTCCAAAAGTGATCCACCTATTTGCGAAACATGTAATTGTACAATTAACCGTTAACCGTTTATTAATTGAATGCCATAGATTTGCCAATTTTCATGTTACATTTAACATACCTAACAGTTTAAGTAATTTATTAGGCACTAATTTCTCAGCTAGTAATATTGTAAAGTTCTTAAAATCTATAGGAATATTTTATAAACTATAATTTTGGAATTCTGTAGCCGCCGCTAATAACCATTATGGTGGATGCGGCTGTAATTTCTAAATAAAAAAAATTATCTTGAGGTATGGAGTACCCAGAAAAATAATAGCAGACCAAGGCACAGAGTTTATAGCAAGAATAATTAAGAAAGAAATACTTTGCTACAATTAGCGTCAATGAATATACTCGTAATATATACATGTACTTTTGAATGCAAACAGTATATAAAAATATTTCTAAATGAATATAATGTGCAAATATAGTTTTAAGTTCGTTTAAATTCGACCTCAATGGTTGACACTTACGTCGAGCAGGAGGCTGCTAAGAGGATAAGCTAGGGTGGTACTTGAATCCCAACCCGCTAAGAGTCCTGCGGTTCCAGCACGACAATACAGTAACTACATAATGGATTAAAATGGAAAAACGAATTTGGAATTATAATTTTTTTTTAATGAAGTAAATGGAAAATTATTGAAAAAGAAGTTGGCCACAATAAAGAACTCAGAAGATATTATATTACAACATTATTTACCATATGGCAACATAAAACCCATGTAGCATTATAACTGCTACATTGCCTGCTTTCTTTCTAATGTTAATATATTTCGTTAATTCTATTCTCCAATTTCCGTATCTTCTGTCATAATTCATATTCTTCTATATCATCCATTGTATCTCTTATTTTTCTATATATTTTCTAGGATATAGATTGTATCAGAATTATGTCGTTACTTAATTGATTCATTATTCTTTTTATTTTTACTGGTATTTGGTATAAAAACCAGTTGGCGTCCAATTCTATCTTCTTTATATATATATATATATATATATATATATATATATATATATATATATATATATATATATATTTTTAGTATCTACCTTTCCTATTTTCTTAATAATCATCATTTTTATCTTTTACTCAAGTTTCTAAAGAGTGAATTTTATTTTCATCTCTATTTCCGTTACTTTGGAACGAGAGGTCCCATCTTTATTCTCTGTGACATTTCTCCTTCCCGTTCGATACAAAAGTCGATATAAAGACTTCTATTTTCTAAAAATGTCGATTTTCTTCATGACTTCTCTAAGAATAGAATAATCAATTGTTGTGTCGTCTCCAGATTTGGAGGTAAGTGTATAATATATTTTATCGATTTCCTAATTCCACCTGTTGTATAAAAATCTTTTTATAATTTGAACTTTAAAAATTCGAAGCTCATTATTTGTGAATGACATGTAAGTAGGTAGGTACATATTTTTTGGATTTTATGTTTTTTATTTAATATAAAAAACTAGCGATAAAAAATATATAGTTTCTTTAATATAGTGTGTAAAAGTTTTACGAATATTTTTATAGTCTTAAATATGAATTTTAAATCCATAATATCTTTTGATTTTAATAATAATTAACTTCTGACAAACTACTTACTACTACTACTTATTCTAAATTATCTAGCTTTTCAATAAATATATCTTGGTTTTTTTTTATTAATATTAGAATATTTCAGTTTTAAAAAAGTAATTACCATTTGCATTAAAGTTATATCCTTACTTTTACTTATTTGCCTATGATAAGTGCATAAATAAGAATTGTTTCTCGACTTGCTTGGGTGAATAATGATAAAATTTTGTTAAATTTGATTGGTCACCTTATTCATCCCCCAAGCAAGGTCTCTCATTTTGGTTTCACCATTTTCTAAAGCAAGGTGTGTTTTTCTTCATTTTAGTCAACCTCCGGGATACATTTCTCAGGTGCGGGTCAAATTCTATTAACATCCAGAAGACCAACCGGCCTGAGAATGGAACCATTATTCCAATAGGAGAGTTGACTCCGAGACAAGGAAATCCGAAACTACCAACATGGCTTGCTAACAACCAGAGCAGAAAAGACCAGGATAAAACTTAGGATTTGGTGACAAAAATTCTTCTTTCATATACCTAATGTAACACTGCAGCAAGAAGTCGAATAATTTTTATTTAAATTTAATACGATACTTAACATTTATTTTTCTGTTTTTTTATATCTTAATAAACATGTGTTAATTTAACTGTGTATTGTTTCTTCTTTTTACTTGTTTGTGTGTGTTGCTCCAGAGTAGGCCATATTCACGTCCTGAGTGAGCTAGCCAGGGAGTGTTTCGCATAACGTCTAATGTAGCAATTTGCAATTGATACATTAGGGGTTATGACGTTAAAAATTGGTCCCAACGAGAAACGATTTGTCACTCCAACGTTGTTAGTGATGTTAGTCAGGTTGTAGCAGCAAACTAGGGTTTGCGGTTACAGGTTGACAACAGCAGCTCAACGTTGGGATGTTACAAATTGAGCCTCGAGGGGTTACAAATTGGCACCCAATGAATATTTGTTGGCACGTCATAGATTGACGTCCAATGAATGTTCGTTGGAACGTTACACCCACAAGAAAACAGTAAGAAAGGTACTAAATAATATGGATGCGCATAGACTACCAATTTTGAATTTTGGAACAAACCGAGTCTCGAAGATTGAGCATTCGGGTCAAAAGCAAAATCAACTGGTTAGGACAATGAGCAACAAGATATAGGGATATAATAGGAAAAATAAAATAAGATATTGAAAAATGTAGAAATATACATATATGAAGTACCAGAAATCATAGAGGATGAACAAGAAAAACTAAGAATAATAGAAGAATACCTTAATCACCCAATGTTTGGAGGTCACGTGGGAAATAATAGAGGTGTAAAGAAACTAAAAGAACGATTCCCTACGATTATTGTATTATATAATATATACAAGTATTGTATTTATATGCAAGAAAAGAAAAGATGTTAAATAAAATAAGTAAGCACACAGGCGGAAAATGATAAACAGGTTATTTTGAAGAGTATATGTCAATAGTATTACATATTTGGCGAAATTAATTTCGAGATCGAACCGAAAAACAGAAAGAACAGTTACAGTAATATAGAAACCGGAAGTTGAGAAGAAATTTACAGAAGGATTAATATGTAGATAAACCGATTAAGATTGTGTTACCTATAGAAATCATAAATGTAAATAATCGAGAAATATAAATTAGAAGTTTTATTCCGAAGATACAAAACTAGGAAAAATTTTATAAATTTTATATGGAAGAAACATTTAATAAACCCAAGACATATCTAATAAACCCCGTTATATAATTCCCCGATTTATCGAAGAAAAACAAATTTAGGTTAAGAATTTATGCTTCTGGAATAGCATTAGTAGACAAATGTGATTGCAGAAGATTATAAAGAAAATGATAATAATGAAAAATGAGAATAAGAAGAGAAAAAATGAGAATCAGCCAATTCTTAATGAAATACGAAGAGAAAAATAATAATTTTTTTAAGGAAAGTATAAATCCTTGTATAGTGCAAGATAAACATAATACAATTAATACATAGTATAGTACAAGATAAGCAGATCAAGAAGAGTTATAATTAAAAACTTCCACATATTACAGGAAGGATATGAAAGAATAAATAGGATATATATTAAGTACAAAAAAATAAGGAAATACTATTTCTGGAACGAATTACGAAGAAATGTTGAGAAATATGTGAAATGTGAAGAAATGCGACGACTGCCAAAGTCATAAGCACTCAATCATAAACAAGGAACCCATGAACATGTACATGGAAATGGAATCAGATATATTGACGTAGAATGCGAATTAAGCAATCACGTAAAAAATACGTAATAGAGAATAAAATAAGCCGAAACAGTAGCTAAATCATTGGTAGAAAAATTTATCTTGAGGTATGGAGTACCCAGAAAGATAATAGCACAGAGTTTATAGCTAGAATAATTTAGGAAGCAATACTTTGCTGCAATTAGAGTCAATGAATATACTCGTAATATATGCATGTACTTTTGAATGCAAATAATATATAAAAATATATTTAAATGAATATAATGTGTATAGTTTTAAGTTCGTACAATATATATTTAAAATGTGTATAACAAAAATAAAAATGTCAGACTGTATAGTAGCTAAACAAAATAAATAGGGATAAATGAATAAATTGATAAAACGACAAAACTTTGTTGTGAAATGTCAAGTGATTAATAGTGTATACGAAAAGCGAAAACAGAACTATTGCTTGGTACAAGAATTGTACAAGAATTAATATACAAGATTTTATTATTATAAATTTTTAATTATTATGTAAAATATGTAAAGGTTATCGTAAATATTATGTGCACATAATAGGGACCCAATAGGTTCATAATAGGGGGTAATATAAGGTAATATATTCTAAATAATTTAACGTAAGGTAAGAAAAAAACGTACTTAAAATATTAAACTAATATACCAGTAGAGCACAATGAAGGATACCAGATAACATATTACAAGGGAACAATTAGGGTAAACTTATAATATGCTGAGGGTAGGTTAGGTTAGGTTACTAAATTTTTACTAAATATAGGGAAATATATATATCAACATTTATATAAATATGTATACGGTAGCATAGGTAAAGAGTACTTATTTGAGGTTGGAAAATTTCTCTTTTTCCAAAGGGAAAGAGAGATAGGAATGAGACAGTTGCAAAAGAAATTTTTTTCCGTAAGGGGGATGGTGTGGTATTATTCCTAAAATATTAGAATTCATATATATATATATATATATATATATATATATATATATATATATATATATATATATATATATATATATGTAAATACTTTTTTCTTTTTGGGTGTGGTAGTCAACAAAAAATAGAGCTTTGCTAAGGCGTAATATTTATTCTGAAATCCGAGCTTTCAGTGGTTGTTTGCCACCTTTATCAAGGTCTACAATGAAAATTACTGTGTTATGAAATAAGGCTGATGTAATATAAAAGTTATAAAAACTTACCAGAAAGTAAGATTCATAGCACATAAAACACAACGTTAAATAATATAATGTGATCTGAATTACTGAAGGCATTAAAACTTAAAAATTTTAACATAACTTAAAAATTAAAGAACATGTTACAAAGTTTAAAAAATAAAAAATAAAAAATAAGACGACATGTTTGATGTATGACATTGTATGACAACAATCCCGTGTGTACTCTGCAACAAAAGGATAATAAACTAGTTTCTGATTTGGTAAAGGAGAATCAAATAGATCAATCAGTTGGGAAAACATTGAAAATTTATAATGCAATTGCTCCTAGATTTTATGCACTCCAAAAAATTCATAAACCTACTTTGTCTATGAGACCAATAGTTTCCTCAATAGGTACACCTAATGGCCCCATAGCAAGTTTTTTAACCAATGTTCTCACAGAAACCTACAGTAACAACAATGATTTCTGCAGTCAGGACTATTTCAGTTTCAGTTCTTTTATTAATAACTTAAAATTACGTATCAATTATAAGCTCGTTAGTTTTGATGTAGTGTCTTTGTTTACTAATTTACCTTTACACACAATTTTGGTTAGTGTTGAGAAACACTAGGACGACATATCAATGCACATAACTCTTAACTTATCTAATATCAAAAAACTCATTTCTTTTGTTTTTGACTCTAATGTTTTTATTTTTAATGACTGTTACTACAAACAAGTCTTTGGTACTCCAATGGGTTCCACCATTTCACCAATTCTTTGTAATTATGTCTTAGACGACTTGATTAAAGATTGTTTGCAACAAATCAATTTTGAAATACCTTTTATAAAGAGATACGTAGATGACTTAATCTTGGCACTACCAGCAGACTCTATACAATTTACGTTAAATATTTTTAACCAACAAAACCCACACTTGCAATTCACATGCGAGGAAGAGCGGGAGGGATCTTTGCCCTTCCTGGACATGCGTTTGCATAGATGTGAGGATAATGTTGTTAAATCACAATGGTATAGAAAACCTATATGTAGCAATAGATTCATAAGCTACCATTCCCACCATCCTCCTAGAATGAAAACCAACCTAGTCCTAGCAATGAAAGAACGTGTCAAAAGGTTATCACATCCAGATTATCTCCAACATGATCTTAACCTCTTACGGAATATTTTTGTTGAAAATTCATATCCTCTAAGACTGATTAATAAATTAATTTTTAATGTTCCATTTGTTAACAGAAATAACATTCTCACTAATTCTCAATCAGTGCCCTCAGCACAAAACAATTCTTCTCAAACAAGTGTGTATTTTTATGCCCTTCCGTATATTCCAAAACTAACCGTAGAACTTACTAAAATTTTCAAAGAATTTAAGAACATCAAAATAGCTAACAAGAACATCAAAACCATACGTCAGCTGTATAGCAAAATAAAACAACCCCTAACTACTTTAGAGTCAAGAGATGTTGTTTATTGCATTCAATGTACTGAATGTCAATCCACGTACATTGGTGAAACTGGAAGAAATCTGTCTAGTCGTATCATTTCTCATAAGAGTGGCTGTAGACTAAATAAACCCACTTGTGCTTTGGCAGAACACACTATCGATCTAGACCATAAGATAGATTTCAACAATGTAAAAATATTAGCCAGAGAGAAAAATAAATTTAAGAGAACATTCTTAGAAATGGTACATATCAGCAGGAGTGATAACAATAATCTGAATAAAAGATCTGAGATCCAGAATCTTAGCAAAATTTACAATTTTATTTTGACTTTTGACTAGGGTCTTCTGCATCAGAGTGTTCATGTCTTGTTTCTTAAATTCCATTATTAATTGCTATAATTATCATGATTAACTTCAGTTATTATTCAGATGTTCATTTTGTTTTTGGTTGTTTGTTTTTTCTAAACCTACTTACTAAATACTATTTTCTTTTTATTGTTTGACATAATGAACTTTTTTAAATTTCCCTCTTAATTTAAAGTTGGTAACATGGTTGGTAGTACTTAAAATCACAAACGGTATTTTGTTAGACATCAGTTTGAAAGTTTGTTTTTTTGTAGTTACATCGAACTATTTAAACAACAATAGTTCCTCCTACTACCTCTTTCTGTTCGTGAGATGTGACTGAATTCAAACCTGCGAAGACGACTGTTTTTTGTCAAACATGCCGTCTTATTTTTTATTTTTTACTTTTTAAACTTTTAAACATGTTCTTTAATTTCTAAGTTATGTTAAAATTTTTAAGTTTTAATGCCTTCAGTAATTCAGATCACATTATGTTATTTAACGTTGTGTTTTATATGCTATGAATCTTACTTTCTGGTAAGTTTTTATAACTTTTATATTACATCAGCCTAATTTTATAACACAGTAATTTTCATTGTAGACCTTGATAAAGGTGGCAAACAACCACCGAAAGCTCGGATTTCAGAATAAATAGTATGCCTTAGCAAAGCTCTATTTTTTATTGACTACCACACCCAAAAAGAAAAAAGTATTAACATAGTTTTTCCAAACTAGTCAAAAAATTTTGGACTACCTTGTCTTTATATAAATATATATACATATATATATATATATATATATATATATATATATATATATATATATATATATATATATATATATATATATATATAATATTATAGTTCATACTCGTGTAATCTAGTTTTGCGTTTTGTTTATGTAAAATATGTTTAGTAATTTGAATCGAAGACATTCATAAATAATATACTCTAATTAGAATTTTTAAATCACCACTATTGTGAATCGCGACATAGGCTTGGTGTAGATCAGGGAACAAACTTGACACGAATAACTAAAGTGCTGATACAGGCAAGGTCAGGGCTATTAAAAGCGACAACAATCATGATCTGAGATCAGAACTAGTTTAACGTAAAGATGGCAAGTTAATGCATCACGCATTGTCAACGTCAACTAAGTACTATTATATTTAATATAATTAACATTGTAAGAGTGCACAGTAGTGTTTAAATAAATGGTTACATAAGTCAACAACACGTTATTTACTACGTACAACGTTATTTGCCATAGTTTCATGAAAACAAAGAAGATTTTAGCAGCCTAAGAACTTCTTGTGACATAACAATATCCAGTAATAGTAAGAAAATTTTGATGACCAGAACCGATGGCTACTGCCGAGAGGAAAGTTTCAGGATGGTCTAAGATGTGAACAATGCCGAGCAATGCTCAACGGCAAAAGCTTTGGTGAGAATTCGAGATGTCGTTCCTGTAAGAGTCATGAATTTAAGGGTAACTGCTAAGTTCAGTAAAAGAACTTTAAACAAACAGTGTGTTACCGTGGCTTCGATTTATTCTATGAATACTAACGAGAAACCATCGAAATCTAAGTATCCAAAGCAGCTTCTGAGAAGGTGATTAAAACGTGCCAAGATGTTGATGATGAGCGAACTAAAAAAGTGAAATCTATGCTGATAGAATTTCAAGATGTTTTTGCCATTGATAAGAAGGCAAAAGAACCATAGTAAAACATAAAATTAATACCGTAGATGCTCAGCGAATGAGACAACAACCTAAACGACTTCCATTTGCGAAAAGAGATGAGGTCGAAGACATCATCAAAGATATGAACAAACAATTGGTAATTGAACCACCAAACAGTCCATGGACATCACCAGGAGTGCTAGTAAAGAAAAAACATGGTTTAACGCGTTTTCGTATTGTCTACCTACAGCTCAATGCGGTAACTGAAAAAGATAGTTATCCTTTGCCCAGAATAGACTATGCTTTGGATACTCTTTCTGGTTCTCGTAGGTTCTCCATACTCGATTTGAAAAGTGGATATTGGAAAGTAGACATGGAGACAGCTGATCGGGAAAAAACCGCATTCTCTATAGGATCAGGGCTTTGGTCGGTTACAGTTATGCATTTGGTTTATGTAATGCCCCTGTCACATTTTAATGATTAATGGAGGCAGTTTTAAGAGGTTTAACATAGAAAACATGTCTGATTTATTTGGATAATGTAATTGTGGTAAAATACTGGGGAGATATTGTAGCAAGTAATGGTTTAACAGCTGATCCTGAAAAACTTGCAGGAACCGTATCAAGAGATAAACACGAAATTAAAAGTTGTCTTGGTCTATGTTCATATTACATTTTGCCAAAGAATTTGCCAACATCTCCAAGCTATTAACAAAGTTGACAGAAGAAGGCAAAGAATATAGATGGAGCGAAGAGTGCCAAAAAGCTTTCGAACAATTACAAATGGCTCTGATCAGTGCACCGATTTTAAGCTACCCTAGACAGGCAGAAAAATTTGTGTTGGACACCGATGCCAGCAACAGTGCAATAGGAGCTGTTCTCTCCCAAATCCAAGATGGTCAGAAGAAAGTTATCACTTACTTTAGCAAAGTCTTGTCAAAACCAGAAATAAACTATTGCGTTACCAGGAGAGAATTGCTAGGCGTAGTGAAGGCTTGCTAGCATTTCCATAAATACTTGTATGGCAGAAAGTTTCTTCTTCGTACGGATCACGCTGCTCTAAAATGGCTCCTACACTTCCGTAATCCAAAGGGCCAGATGGCAAGATGGTTAGAACGATTACAAGAATATGATTACGAGATCGAACCCAGGGCTGGAAGAGCCCTGTGTTCATTAAATACTTTCGAGACGGCCGTGCAGTGCAAATTAAAATCACTGTTTTAAATTAAAAGAACGAATTTGCCCCGCGACACGAACCATCGTCATTAATGATCAATGGCAGCCTCAACAGCTACAAGACGCTTAAGCAGATGATCCATGTATGAAAAGAGTATTGGATTGGATGTGTCGAAGTGAAAGACCTTTTGTAGTCCCGAAGTCAAGTGTTACTGGAGCCAATGGAATTGCCTAGTGCTAAAAGATGATCTTCTGTATAGAACCTTTGAGAACGATGATGGTAACTAAGTATTGTCCTGAAGCTATTTTCTTGTGGCATTTTAAAGTAATTACTATTTAAATGGGAATAAACCACAATTAAAGGTTAAAGTACGTTTATTGACGTTTCAATTTCCACTTCGGAAATCTTCCTCAAAATACAAACATTAGTAAATTAAAATCCATTAGGAAACTAAGTTCCTGTAGCTGGCTGTATACCATGTATCACAAATTTTTTTATTTCAAATCCTTTATAAAAGGTAGATAATAAATTACCCAAACGGGCTATATCACAATTACATTACACAACGTTTTTGAAATGTAAATTCCATCATCAGTGTACCCTGAAAGCATATAACCACTTTAATTAAAAAGAACGTAAAATTTAAAATGTTGACTAAGGTTAATGCAAAATGTAGTTAATACTTACGAAGAATACATGCTATGAACCACTAAAATATATGGGTAAAAACTCGTTAAATGTTGTTAATTTAAAGTTTTGTTACATTATATATTATTACAAATTAAGATGTTCAAGTTACCGTTGGAATTGGTAACATGGCGACGTATGACTTTATGTAGGTTACATGGTCCTGAGACAAAGGGTCTTAAGAGACCTGTTGATAACAACTAATAAAATGACAATATTGACATGTTAGGATGGATGTCGAAACAAAGCAGTCAGTGCAACTTACAGTAGTTGTCTAAATACGACAGAAGCCAGCATTATTTAAAATTGAATAAGATAAAACTATAATAATATAACAGTATCAACCATCAATGTTGTAGTCTGGAATGTGAATTTGTCCCATATTTATGTTGAGAACATTGAAAAAATTGTTTTACAAATTAATGTAGGTAGACTGAAGTACGTGAAATTTTGTAGGTATCGATAGGCAACCAACTATACTATACTATACTATACACAATATGTGTCTAAATTTATTTGTTCTTAACTAAAGATTTTAAAAAAGGCCCTCTGTGTTATGAAACATTTGGTACCTAGAAAATGGTAAAAAAGACGTATGTAAGAAGGTGGGTTCTATAAAATTTATCGTTGATAAGTGATATAATAAATGATATGTTTAATTGTGCTGTTAAGATGAAATTTAAGTAAGATGATATTTAAGATGAAATTTTAGTAAATATAAAAGATTTTTTAAGTTATAAGTTAATGAACATAAATTACTGGTTCAGTGTGAAGAATAAAGATGGTAAGTTTTTTTTGTGTTTTGACAAGTATGCAAGACGAACAGAAAATTGATGGCTGAAAGGAGGTTTGGTATTGTATTGTTCATACATTGCTCACAACACCATACATTGTTATAACTTAAGAAAAAGAAAAAAGCCCTATATATTAAAAGGAACATTTGGTACTTGAGAAATATAAAAAGGATGAGTCATAAGTTTTGAGCTTAAAGTAGGTAGATGAAGTTAATAGACTTTTGGTGTGTATTGTAAAGATGTGTAAAAACTATAAGAGTGGTTGGGTTTTAGGTGGCTCTGCTAAATTTAACTAAAGATATGTGATGTTTTAATGTTATTGTAAAAAGAGATTACAAGAAAAAAGACTTTACAAGAGGCTGAAGTCTCCAGAGATCCGAAACCAAACCCTGAGGGAAAGTGGATGAGTAAAATAAGTATAGTAAAAACAGTATGAAAAGGTAATGATATGTGGTTAAGTAGGTGAAGATGTATGCTAATGAATTATTTAGAGGGGAAGTGGAATAATGTGCTCTGGATTTAGTTTGTCGAAAAGGAGCATGGAGAATATTGGGTATGGGGTCAGACTTGACGCTTAGATTCCTAGAAAGCAGTAGGGACATATGGGGAGTTGGATATATTGAAAAAAGTTTGAGAGGACTAAGGAGGTTTAAAAGGTGATAAGAGAAGAGCGAAAAATCTAAAGACTAATCAAGAAGTAAAGTGCGAATGTGGGTTATGATAATAGTTGACGATGGAGCGGAAGGAAGTTGTAATAGTTGAATAATGGAGTTTGTAGTAGACAAGGTAAAGGTAATAACTTACTATTTCAATATTTATAACTCTATCTTTTTAAAGACGAATTACATGCTATGATTTTTTCTGACGGATATTTTCAAGTTAAAGTTGATTTCATGTAATCGAATGAACTATCTTATAAGTAAAGTCGTCTCAGGAGCGCAACTCAACGATATTGGCAATATCATTTTAAAGTCGTCTACTTTAAAATGTATAACGTATGTCTAAATTGTCAATATAAATGAGTCAGATAAAATTAAATTATTAGCAGATTGTTTTACTAAATAACAAAAAAACAAACTTTGTTTAATTTACTAATGTTTGTATTTTGAGAACGATTTCCGAAGTGGAAATTGAAACATCAATAAAAGTACTTTAACCTTTAATAATTGTAGCTTATTCCCATTTAAAAATAATTACAGAAACTAAGCTTTAGTTGAGTGTACCTAAACGTAGAGTGTCAGAAGTATTGCGTCAGTTACATGACGGTACATCAGGTGGACATTTCGGTATTACGAAAACTCTGCAAAAGATTCGAGAACGGTTTTATTGGGTGAACTGTAAGGATGATGTAAGAAGATGGTGCCGGAAATTTGAACTGTGTGCAACCAGTAATGGTCCAGTTAGTAAAAAGGGGGCACTAATGAAACAGTACAATGTTGGTAGTCCTATGGAAAAAGTAGCAATCGACATTGCAGGTCTACTTCCAGAGACGAATGATGGAAATAAATATAACTTGGTAGCCATGGATTATTTAGCGAAATGGACGGAGGCCTATTCGATACCAAATTAAGAGGCTGCTAACGTTGCAGAGGTACTTGTTAAAGAATTCTTTTGCCGATTTGGTGTTCACTTGGTGATCCACTCCGACCAAGGGCGAAACTTTGGGTCAACCCTTTTCTAAACGTTTGTAGATTGATTGATGTCAATAAGACCAGAACGACACCTCTGCATCCTTAATCAGATGGAACGGTCGAGAGGATGAACTGAACGATGGGTAATCACCTCTCTAAAGTTGTGTCGGAACATCAAAGATATTGGGACTAGCACATCAATTTATTCCTAATGGCCTACCTCTCGGCAGTGAATCAAAAACTACAGGCCAGACTCCAACCTGCCTGATGTCCATTTCTTTCTGAGGCGTTCATGCAGAGCTGAAGAGTCCTGGTAAATTCCGACATCCTGGGCCTACATAAAGAGTTGCTTATCGGGACGCTCAGATCTAAGAGGGGAGTAGTGTTACGAACATGCATTCGACGTAGCCCATATAACAGTTGCATCGCGAGATGACGAGAAGCTTCCAGATCAATCGACGAGTCGACGCGTCAAGCAAACGAATTAGAGGTAAACTACGCCAGAATATTCTAGTATAAAATAATTTCTATATATAAGCATACCTTCTATGAGCTAAGTTTCGTTGAAGATATTTTCGTGCTGTAAACTTATAAATAAATATATTTATATAATTTAAGAAGTTTTAGAAAGATTTATTTTAAGGTTGCAGTCATTAATAGGGGAGGATAAATAAAACTGTTTGTTCTTTTATCAAGCTATTAAAACATTGTATAAAACTACCATAAAAACATGAGGATAATCCATTAAAATCTGAATTCCATTAATGCATTAAATTTTTAAATTCACAAAACATTAAAATCTAACTTATTTAAATTATATATTCATATAAGTACAATATTTTAACTTTATTTAAGTTTATAGAACTCATGTTGACAATGATGACTATTTTTATGATATTGATTTATATATGATCATATATATATATATATATATATATATATATATATATATATATATATATATATATATATTCATATAATTTGTTATATATATTTGTTATATGTAAAATCTCACCTTTCCGTTTAAACACATTTCATGGTTTTCCAATAATCAGGAGGTATTTCTGAGACTCAAGGTGAAAAGGAACGAACCGTCCACCTGGCCATTATCATCAAATGCTGTACCAGTGTACGTTTGTAGCGACCTCTAGACGAAAACATGGAAGTCCACGGACTTCTAATCGAAGGAAATTTGCGTTAGTGAGAGCGCCCACTAAATTGGCGTGGCAAGTGGCACGTAGCAAATAGCACGCGTCTAGCATGTTACTTAAAATGTAACCAATGGAAACGAGTGACTAGAATTAATTACGTCACTGTCATTTTGGTGTGCGCTAATTCATTTGTTTTCATTGGTTACAGTTTACGTAACATGCTAGACGCACGCTACTTACTTCTTGTCACTTGCCATGCCAGTTTGCTGAGCGCTGTCCCTAACTGACGTGGCAAGTGGCAAGTAGCAAGTAGCACGCGTCTAGCATGTTATTTAAAATGTAACCAATGAAAACGAATGATTAGAATATATGACGTCACTATCATTTTGGTGTGCGCTAAATCATTCGTTTCCATTGGTTACATTTTTAGTAACATGCTAGATGCGTGCTACCTGCCACTTGCCATTTGCCACGCCACTTTATTGGGCGCTCTCACTTAGACTTCAAAATCCAAGCTTGCTAAAAGCTACAAGATGATTTTAGTAATAACTTTATTTCAAAATGCACAAGTAGTTTACTCATAACGTACCTGTTTTCATCTGATATTAAGAATTTAATTTGTTAATTTATTACTGAAATTAATGTGTCTACATTTCGTTTATATTTAAATTAAAATGATTTATGTTTTCGTGCTAATCCGTTACTGCACTCTGTTTTTAAAGGTGATCCTTCAGCTTACCTGTTACAATCAAGATAAAATTAAGATTAATTTTCAAAACACTTTTTAGTACCATCTGACGGTGCGATCGAGGTGTGTCACGGAGTCGTACCTAATAAAAGGGTGACAGCTTACTAACAAAAGATACTAACTTTGCATCATACTTAGGCATCATACTTAGACTTCACTTATATTATATATATATATATATATATATATATATATATATATATATATATATATATATATATATATATATATATATACAGATTGAACGAAATAAATTCGGAACATAGGAATATAATGTATTTTGGCTCAATTCTGCTGTAGCTGGTTGGCCAACAAAAGATTGTCAAATAATTATATTATAAAAAATCCCATACTTCAGCGGACAGCTGGATTCTGAACTCATAAAAATTGAAAGCTACACATAAATCTACGATTATGCTGTCAAACCAGTTATAGTCCAGGAAATGTAGCATTTCACCTCGCAATTTTTTCGTGCGGCGTGGATTGACTTAAAATTTAACAGAAGGTAGGTAATAGCCTAAGGATCAAAATCTATATCGAACCAAAGTGCGCCAAAGCCTAGGGGGTGGTTGCCACCCCATCTCCGGGGTGAAAATTTTTTTTACGTTTTAACTACAGGTTTCGATTAGAAAAGTGATTCTTAACAAAAAATGTGCTATACATTTTTTTTATAAAATGATAATTTTTAAGTTATTCGTGATTGAAAGTAACAACTTTTAGACGAAAAAATCCACGTTTTTAATCGATCTTTCGCGAATAACTCGAAAATGGTGCATTTTATCAAAAAAATTGTGGAGAACAAATTTGTAGCTTTTAAAAAGACAAATACAATTACAAATACAATATCAATGTTCAGCGGTTTTCTTCAAATGCCAAATTTGAAAGATTCAAAGTCAAATATCGGGAAAATGATGCATTTTTGGAAGAAAACTCACAAAACCTTTTTTAAAGAGCATAAATAGACCTATCATAAAAAAATAAGGTCAATACCTCATTTTTTACGAAAAAATCGAGGAAAACAACACCCTAACCATCCCCATAATTAAAATCGATCTTCACCCTCCTGCAATTCCCTTTGTAGATGTATTGTTAATACGTCCAAGAAGTTTGACCCATTTAAAATGTTTAGTTTAAGAAAAAGTACAGCTTAAAGCGAGAAACGATTTACAATTTCATATTTTTTACCCTTCTTTTTTTAAATATGCCCGACAATACTGAATATATGAAAAAAATAAAAATTACCAAATTGTAGCTTTTTTAATGACTAAAATTATCCTTTATTTAGATTTGTTGTACAATGAATATTTGGCGAGATATAGTCGTTTAAAGCATCGATTTACGATCAAGCACCATCTTTTTCGAGCCCTTTAAACTGACCCCATTTAAAAACCAAGGGTTCCAAAAAGATTTAATTCACAGATCCTTGTAGCTATTAAAAACCTCTACAAATCGTTTTTGAAGAAACATCTATCATTAAAAATTAAAGGAAATACGTTAAAAAAACCAGTTAATTTTTTTCCGGAAAATTCCATTAGTATAGTACAGTAGGTACATTTCGGAGCATAATAATCTACAAAACCGGTATATTAGCTAGTGGGGCGTTATACATTCGAAATTTTAAGCGTTCTTATTTTGAAATCCCATACAACAGAATAAAACATCTGCTCATATGTCTATGGCTTGGCAATGAAAATATCAGAGCAACAGATTGGGGATGGTTTTCTAAAGATGGTTTGTTATTACCCGTACGCATGAACAAACAACCTGCACCCGATAATTTTCTGAAAATTATTTTTTGCCAATGCAAAAAAGGATTCGGCGTTTCATATGGGTGCAGAAAAGTTGGTTTATACTGTAACTCTACTTGTTCTGGGTGCTCAGGTGAAGGGTGCAATAACAGTCCACCAATAATTGAGGAAGATGATGATGACATAGATCACGATGAAGATGTAATTGATGACGAATAAAATTATATTATAATTGTTTTACCTATAAATATAAATATTTTCAACTATTTATGTAAATGTATAAGAATATATGGTGCCTTTTTATGTTGATAATTTTTTTTGTATTTAATTCTACTTTTTTCAATTTATATCTTATAAATTAGTTTATAAAAACTTCAATGATGTAAAGGGTGATTTTCAAAAGTTGAAAAGTTGCAAAATTTTGGCAAAAAATTGTTTTTACCTATAGCACTCATAACAATTGATTTTTAAGGGTTGAAAATGTATGAATTTGTATTTTAAAGTATAAAAAACTCACTATTTAACTAATCCAAACCAAATTTCACTCATCTTAAGATTTGTAATATTATTTTACAATTTTTGAAAATTAGGGGTAGTTTTCACCCCTAAGAACAATAAACAATAAAGCAGAGGGTGAGTTGAGCTTAATTCCAAATTTTTATGCAAGTCGTTTCAAGGTGAAATCATTTTCTTCGCATTATTAAATTTTTTTATATTAATCTCTAATGAGGGTCGCTTTTTAAGGGTTGAAATATGATGGAACTTTATTGAAAAGCACGAAACTATCATTATTTAACTAATTCAAACCAAATTTTACCCATATTCAGGTTTAATATGTTATTTTATAATTTTTGACAATTAGGGGTAGTTTTCACCCCTAAGAACAATCAGGGTTCGTCGACATGACATAAACTATAAAGCAGCGGGTGAATTGAGCTTAAATCCAAATTTTTATCCAAATCGATACAAGGCGAAATCATTTTTTAGAATTAGTAATTTTTTACATTAATCTCTAACAAGAGTTGCTTTTTAAGGGTTGAAATATGATGGAACTCTATTCAAAAGTATAAAATAATCATTATTTAATTAATTCAAACCAAATCTTACCCATATTTAGGTTTAATATGTTATTTTATAATTCTTGACAATTAGGGGTAGTTTTCACCCCTAAAACCCTTCAGCGCACTTCGGTTCGATATAGATTTTGATCCTTGGGCTATTACCTACCTTCTGCTAAAACTTCAACTGGATACATGCAGGACGAAAAAATTGCGAGGTTTTAACTTTTTTCGAGCTTCAATTCCTGAACTATTATCACCTCCTTAGACAAACCCGTCTTACGCAAACAACTTTGTTGCGAGACAGATAGTTGAACGATATTTTATACAATGTCTATACCCAGGTATGGATTTATTTTTGTCCAAGTTTTATATTGGTCCACTATTTTAAATGCAGTTCAAACAGACATGTATTAAATTGTATGTTCCGTTTTAATTTGGTTCAATCTGTATATATATATATATATATATATATATATATATATATATAGGGAATTATCAGGTAAACTGGTCTATATAAAAATCTTTGTTTTTTCTAAAAATCTCAATATTTCGCTATTTATTTTATAGCTTCATCAGAAGTAAACTAAAACAATTTTAACATTACAAAAATGGCGTACGAATACATTTTAAAAACACAGAAATTAAAAGATTTCACAAATTAAAACTGATAAAACTGACAGCACGTTCATTACAGCAATACGATAAAAAAATTTAAATTACTTCAAATGTAAAAATAAAAATAACAATGAAAGAATCGTTAGGAGAATGATATTTCTTTGATTAATTATTAGGGTTGGTTGTTATTAAGGTGAATGTTAGCTAGTTGAATATTTCTAAATTTTGTTAAATATATTACAATATATGTTACTTAACTGTCCAGAGTCCGATTTATAATTTAAAGTGATTTTATTTTTGTTAATGTGATACATTTCAAGAAATAATCTACTTTTGTAGTTATCAGCCTGTGCCAAAATGTGAGCTTTGGTATAGTCTAGCATACGACCGGTGTTTTCAAAGTGCTCAACTACTGAGTAAGTATTTTTCCCCAAGCGGCAATCAATTTTAGTTTGTGCGATGCATTGTGATGTTTGGCCAATGTAGCTATTTTGACATCTTAGACACGGTATTTCATAAACAATATTAATTTTGTACAAGGTTGATACTGGGTTTTAGATTTTTGAAAATAGTTGTTTGCTGTTCATGCTGTTATTGCCATTGGCATGGCAAGTGGCAAGAAGCAAGTAGCGTGCGTTTAGCATGTTACGTAAACTGTAACCAATGAAAACGAATGATTCAGCGCACACCAAAATGACAGTGACGTAATTCATTCTAATCACTCGTTTCCATTGGTTACATTTTAAGTAACATGCTAGACGCGTGCTACATGCTACGTGCCACTTGCCACGCCAGCTTGGTGGGCGCTCTCACTAACGCAAATTTCCATCGATTAGTAGTCCGTGGACTTCCACTTTTTCGTCTAGATGTCGCTACAAACGTACACTGGTACAGCATTTGATGATAATTGCCAGGTGGACGGTTCGTTCCTTTTCACCTTGTGTCTCAGAAATACCAGATACAAGAAAATATTGGTTTGTTTAAAAATATTTCAAAGTTCAAATAATTAAAATAATTCAGATAAGTCGAATTAATAAACGACAAACATTTCGAAGAATGAAAGTCCTTTTATCTTTGGATTACCTATATTGAACAAAACGTAAGCTATGCATAAATTATTTTCTTTGTTAAAATATACTTGAGTGCCGTGAGCGAACTTAAGACAATTGAACCGGGTTTTCCAAATACATTAGTGCAGTGATTAGGACAATAGAATAGAATGTAGAAAGATATGTTTTTGTTAGTTGTTAAGAATTGTAGAAAAATATTATTTGTAAATAAGTTTTAGAAAATTTTATAATTGTAAGTAAAAATTTGTGTGTTATCGAAATGAAGAAATGGGAGATGTATGACGCGTTTTGATTGGATGAGGGAAACGGTGGGAGGTTTGGTTTGAGAATGAGACGTTAGTTAGTTTTGGAAGAAAAATTTATAGTCAGTTGGTTTCCAAAGGGAGAAGGCAAACGGCCGTTGTTCTCGGGTAGTTTTCCCAGAGGTAGGAAGCAGTAGCAGTGAAAGTTTGTGAGTTTTCGTGTAGTTAGTGTATCTGATAGAAGCTGATCCAGTAAAAGATTGTAAGTTATATTTTCTACTTATATTCCAAGAGTCACTGTTCAGGCCAACGAGAGATTCAGTTTATCGTAAAGAAAAGATATTCCAAGAGTCATTTTTTACTTAGGCCAACGAGAGATTCAGTTTATTGAGAGAAGAAGAAGCTAGCATAATTTGAACGATTCGTGCATTTGTAGGAGATCATTAAGAACGATAAACTTGCAATAATTTGTTGTAAGATTGTTGATTACCTAGGGAGCGGCTGAGAGTAGATAATATAGTCTACAAGGAACAAGGATTTGGACCACTCATCATCAGAGAGAGATAGTTTTGTTTTCTGCAGTTTTTCTTTTATTGATAACACAATTTTTACACTTAATTTAGAAAGGATATAAATCTTTTGATTAGGAGATTAAGAATAATATTTGGGATTTTGAGATTTCAACTAATATTGTTTGTACCATTAATTTTGAAGGTTCACGTACGTAGAACAAAATTTTGAGAATCATTATATGGGATTTTGTTTATTGAAAATTTTTGAGTGTGAATTTTATTTCATTATTTTATTTCAATATGTAATGTTAGATCCTATATGTCTTTTTTATTATTCCGGTATTCTTTGGACCTTACCTTTCACATGTAATAGCATATATATTGAAGCACGAATAGAACCCTGAGATAAGAGAATTATAAAGTGTGATAGAATCATAGTCATATCATTTAAATAATTTTCATTAATTAATTAACTAATTAGCTAATTAATTGCTTGGCGCACTAAGTCTTTAAATATCACAATAATATATATATATATATATATATATATATATATATATATATATATATATATATATATGGATATATATATATATATATATATATATATATATATATATATATACAGATTGAACTAATTTAAAACGGATTATACAATTTAATATATGTCTGTTTAAACTGCATTTGAAATAGTGACCAATATCAAACTTGGACGAAAATAAATCCATACCTGGTGATAGACATTGTATAAAATATCGGTTAACTATCTGTCTCGCGAAAATGTTGTTTGCGTAAGAATGTTGCCAATCGCCGTGTAATAATCTGATTTGCGCATCTTTTTGAGAGTTATTTCTTCTTCGTATCTTTAAATAAATCGGATATTTGCCTATATTTTTCATTGGTATTACCAATCTACTACAACAGACTAACAACAAAAATAAGCTTCCTGGTTTGTAGTAATTTTCTTTATTTCCTGTAAATATTTTATGGTTAACACCTTATTTGAGAAACATCAAGAGGAATGATTTTGGCAACACCGCTCAAAATATCCATTTGTGGTTTTCAATTTTTATACGTGATGGGCGGGGCAACCTATTTGGGTGGAGTTTTGACTTGTTCTTAAATGATTTCAGAATCCAGCAGCCCGCTGAAGTATTGGATTTTTATAATATAACTATTTGACAACCGTTTGTTGGCCAACCACCTAGAGCGAAATTGAGCCGAAATAAATATTTCGTATGTTCCGAATTTATTTCGTTCAATCTGTATGTATGTATATGTATATATATATATATATATATATATATATATATATATTTATATATATATTAATATATCTATATATATATATATATATATATATATATATATATATATATATATATATATATATATATATATCGATACATTTTTGGCGAAAATCATGTTTTTCAATTAAACTAACACTATTATTGTTAAAAAAGTACTGCCAAAGTGTAGTAAGCGTAGAATTACTTTAAACCTTTTTTAGAACAAGTGGGATAAGTTTTTTCAGTCATAATTTAAATAATTTTAACCAGGTTGAACTACAAAATTGTTTTTTCTACAAATCGTGTTTGGTGACTTACGTTACTTTGCCAAAAATGTATCGATATATATATATATATATATATATATATATATATATATATATAATATATATATATATATATATATATATATATATATATATATATATATATATATATATATATATATATATATATTATATATATATATAAGTAAAAAGTAATGGCATCTCTCGCAAAACAAAAAAACCATAAATGGTATGTAGATGGAAGGCAACCGTATATACGTATTTCTGACTATTGGTCGTCTTCACTACGGTGCAGCCAAGTTAGAAAAGGAGCATATTAACTTGGGAAAGGATCGCTACAGGAGCAATGCAACCAATTTGTGGCATTAGAGTTAGAAGACCCTGATGGTTTCCAGGGCAATACAGCTACCTGGGGAATGGAATGCCAAACGTTAAAACGTTTAAAACTAATTGAAACGGATAATGCGTGTGAATAATAAAAGTAAAAAAGTAATGGCATGTCTCGCAAAACAAAAAAAATCAAAAGTGGTATGTAGATGGAAGGCAACCGTATATACAGATTGAACCAAATTAAAACGGAACATACAATTTAATACATGTCTGTTTGAACTGCATTTAAAATAGTGGACCAATATAAAACTTGGACAAAAATAAATCCATACCTGGGTATAGACATTGTATAAAATATCGTTCAACTATCTGTCTCGCAACAAAGTTGTTTGCGTAAGACGGGTTTGTCTAAGGAGGCGAAAATAGTTCAGGAATTGAAACTCGAAAAAAGTTAAAACCTCGCAATTTTTTCGTCCTGCATGTATCCATTTGAAATTTTAGCAGAAGGTAGGTCATAGCCCAAGGATCAAAATCTATATCGAACCGAAGTGCGCTGAAGGGTTTTAGGGGTGAAAACTACCCCTAATTGTCAAAAATTATAAAATAACATATTAAACCTGAATATGGGTAAGATTTGGTTTGAATTAATTAAATAATGATTATTTTATACTTTTGAATAGAGTTCCATCATATTTCAACCCTTAAAAAGCAACTCTTGTTAGAGATTAATGTAAAAAATTACTAATTCTAAAAAAATGATTTGGCCTTGTATCATTTGGATAAAAATTTGGATTTAAGCTCAATTCACCCGCTGCTTTATAGTTTATGTCATGTCGACGAACGCTGATTGTTCTTAGGGGTGAAAACTACCCCTAATTGTCAAAAATTATAAAATACCATATTAAACCTGAATATGGGTAAAATTTGGTTTGAATTAATTAAATAATGATAGTTTCGTGCTTTTCAATAAAGTTCCATCATATTTCAACCCTTAAAAAGCGACCCTCATTAGAGATTAATATAAAAAAATTAGTAATGCAAGAAAATGATTTCACGTTGAAACGACTTGCATAAAAATTTGGAATTAAGCTCAACTCACCCTTTGCTTTATAGTTTATGTCATGCCGATGAACCCTGATTGTTCTTAGGGGTCAAAACTACCCCTAATTTTCAAAAATTGTAAAATAATATTACAAATCCTAAGATGAGTGAAATTTGGTTTGGATTAGTTAAATAGTGAGTTTTTTATACTCTAAAATACAAATTCATACATTTTCAACCCTTAAAAATCAATTGTTATGAGTGCTATAGGTGAAAACAATTTTTTGCCAAAATTTTGCAACTTTTCAACTTTTGAAAATCACCCTTTACAACATTGAAGTTTTTATAAACTAATTTATAAGATATAAATTGAAAAAAGTAGAATTAAATCCAAAAAAAATTATTAACATAAAAAGGCACCATATATTCTTATACATTTACATAAATAGTTGAAAATATTTACATTTATAGGTAAAACAATTATAATATTAATTTTATTCGTCATCAATTACATCTTCATCGTGATCTATGTCATCATCATCTTCCTCAATTATTGGTGGACTGTTATTGCACCCTTCACCTGAGCACCCAGAACAAGTAGAGTTACGGTATAAACCAACTTTTCTGCAGCCATATGAAACGCCGCATCCTTTTTTGCATTGGCAAAAAATAATTTTCAAAAATTTATCGGGTGCAGGTTGTTTGTTCATGCGTACGGGTAATAACAAACCATCTTTGGAAAACCATCCCCAATCTGTTGCTCTGATATTTTCATTGCCAAGCCATAGACATATGAGCAGATGTTTTATTCTGTTGTATGGGATTTCAAAATAAGAACGCTTAAAATTTCGAATGTATAACGCCCCACGAAATGTACTGTACTATACTAATGGAATTTTCCGGAAAAAAATTAACTGGTTTTTTAACGTATTTCCTTTAATTTTTAACGATAGATGTTTCTTCAAAAACGATTTGTAGAGGTTTTTAATAGCTACAAGTATCTGTGAATTAAATCTTTTTGGAACCCTTGGTTTTTAAATGGGGTGAGTTTAAAGGGCCCGAAAAAGATAGTGCTTGATCGTAAATCGATGCTTTAAACGGCTATATCTCGCCAAATATTCATTGTACAACAAATCTAAATAAAGGATAATTTTAGTCATTAAAAAAGCTACAATTTAGTAATTTTTATTTTTTTCATATATTCAGTATTTTCTGGCATATTTAAAAAAAAGAAGGGTAAAAAATATGAAATTGTAAATCGTTTCTCGCTTTAAGCTGTACTTTTTCTAAAACTAAGCATTTTAAATGGGTCAAACTTCTTGGTAACAAGAAGTATTAACAATACATCTACAAAGGGAATTGCAGAAGGGTGAAGATCGATTTTCATTATGGGGGTGGTTAGGTTGTTGTTTTCCTCGATTTTTTCGTAAAAAATGAGGTATTGACCTTATTTTTTTATGATAGGTCTATTTATGCTCTTTAAAAAAGGTTTTGTGAGTTTTCTTCCAAAAATGCATCATTTTCCCGATATTTGACTTTGAATCTTTCAAATTTGGCATTTGAAGAAAACCGCTGAACATTGATATTGTATTTGTAATTGTATTTGTCTTTTTAAAAGCTACAAATTTGTTCTCCACAATTTTTTTGATAAAATGCACCATTTTCGAGTTATTCGCGAAAAATCGATTAAAAACGTGGATTTTTTCGTCTAAAAGTTGTTACTTTCAATCGCGAATAACTTGAAAAATATCATTTTATAAGAAAAATGTATAGCACATTTTTTGTTTAAAATCACTTTTCTAATCGAAACCTGTAGTTAAAACGTAAAAAGAATTTTCACCCCGGAGATGGGGTGGCAACTTTGGTTCGATATAGATTTTGATCCTTAGGCTATTACCTACCTTCTGTTAAATTTCAAGTCAATCCGCGCCGCACGAAAAAATTGCGAGGTGAAATGCATTTCCTGGACTATAACTGGTTTGACAGCATAATAGTAGATTTATGTGTAGCTTTCAATTTTTATGAGTTCAGAATCCAGCCGCCCACTGAAGTATGGGATTTTTTATAATATAATTATTTGACAATCTTTTGTTGGCCAACCAGCTACAGCAGAATTGAGCCGAAATACATTATATTCCTATGTTCCGAATTTATTTCGTTCAATCTGTACGTTCTCTATACATGCTATAAACATACTATAAACATGCCATTACTTTTTACTTTTATTATTCACCCGCATTATCCGTTCTCAAATAATTAGTTTGTAAGTACTTTTTAAATTATATTTATTATAACTATTATGAAACACAAATATATATATATATATATATATATATATATATATATATATATATATATATATACATAAACACTATAAATTTAGAACAACCTATCTAAAATTTGAAATTCTTACAATAATTAAATTACATTAACAAAATTTGGTACCTTTCTATCACCGAATGCTTAAATGAAACGGTTTTTTAAAATAAAAGTTATAATCACCACTCAATATCTTCTTAATCAGCCTCGGTTATCCTTGTATTTGTGAAATTGCTTTTTCCTATAATCTTATTTTATCTTCTTAATAATCTCTAATTACCATATAGATATTATAATTATTTAGCAATTGCAAGAGAAATCTTTGATGTACAACTTTTTTTTGGACTGAGGTGGAAAGGTTCGAAACTGACTAGGGAAGATGTCCCTAGTACTGTTGGATTCGGTCCGGAAAGGAGCACATGCTAGGACATAGCATCCAAAGTATGGATTATATGTAACACATGCACCCCTGACCAGTCGCCTACCAACTAAAAACCACTCCTTCTTCGGACAAGGCACCCCCGGACGAGTTCAATCGGTGAACGAAACATTGAGATGCCTTGTGCAGTCTGAAAATTTGGGAGAAAATTGTAAAAGGGTTCTTACCTAAAAACGATAAGAAGCACTTAAAATGGTATGCAGAGACGGTATCGTGGGGAAACAAAATATTGGGTCCTAAAAGGTGCAGGTGTGTTTAGCCTGACAAGGAAGGAATGTGAAATAAAAGAGGCATGAGGTCGTGAAAACTACGTACGTAATATAATTGCAGATCTAGTTGTAAAGGTGCCGTCTATTCCGTCGTGCAGCCGAGTTGTAAAGCACTCATGACAGCGTATTATGTAATTTGTTACATCATCCACCCTGTTCCTGTCTCGCTCTTTCTAGCGTCTCCTTTTTCTTTATAATTTGCGTAATTATGTCGACAGTAACATCGTAGGATTCTTTGTTCTGCGTCGCTTTCTGTATCAGATTGTTGGGCGTTATCGCTCCTAGCCTTGATATTAGGTTATTCTGTTCTCTTTGGAAAGTAGTGCAAGCAAAAATGCAGTGTTCTGCGTCGTCTATGATACCACAATTTATACACAAATCATTTGTTGTCTTCTTTATTCCATACGTGTACGACCTAAAGGAGCCATGGCCGGTGAGAAATTGTGTAAAAAAATAATTTAAGCTTCTGAACCTACATTTAAACCAAGTTACCACACTAGGGATTAACATTTTGGTCCATTGTGCCTTCTCCGTTTGTGCCTCCCATTCATTTTGCCTTTTGCATTTTGTTTTCTCTGTTATATAAAGTATTTTTTCTTTAGCTAGGAGGTGAATGGGCAGCGTACCTGTTATGACCTGTAGGGCAATCAAAGGAGTAGTCCGGTATGCGCTTGCTACCTTTAGTAGGGGCTTTCTTTGTGCCTTTGCAAGCAGTTCTTTATACTTAGCCATTCTCAAGGCTTCGTACCATATGGGGGTGCCGTATAAGAGTTTAGAATCCACAATCTGAAGGTACATTCTTCTTTTGAGGGCACTTGGACCACCGATATTTGGCATAATTTTTATTAATGCCGCGGTTCTCTTTTCTGCTCTATGGACTACTTTCATCAGGTGCTTTGTAAATCTTAGACCTATGTCTAGTTGGATGCCCAGATATTTAGCACAGTACATAGGCTCTATACTTGTACTACCTACTACAAAAGCCAGGTTTGGGCGGGCTCTAGGGCCTTTCAAAATCAGAATTTCTGTTTTTCCTGTTGCCAACTCTAGATCTTGTTTCACCATCCATCTGTTGACTTTTGGACAGCTTCTGTTGACTAACATTTCTAACTCCAAGTTATTGTTGCACTGAATGAGTAGAGATAAATCGTCTGCGTATGCAATAGCTTTGGTCTCTGCTCAATGGTCAATTTCTAGGTGAAAAATATCGAACGTAGTAGTGAAGTTCGTTTCGATTCGTAAATGCCCCTTTGTCCGCTTCTCGTCGATCGATGATGATAGGGTTAATAAATGTTGAAGTTGTGGAGTAAAAGTGATAATTTATTGACAGCAACTCGTAATTACACAATATGGTGTTCGTTCGGTAACTACTCAATATTGACTGTGTTCATTTGAACTCAAATCCCCAATTTATAATCTCACACATAATAGATACATAAGCACCTTAGGTCATTGCTTCGTTCATATCACACCACCTAACTTTTGCTTATAATACAATTTAATCTACGCCTTAATTGCGACACTTAGGAAGTTCAATTAGAAAATATTATTATTCGGCAATTTATTTAGTTGTAGGTAAATGAATTAATTATTAAATTATCATACGATATGGTTTTGCAATATATATATTGCAAACTTTTTTTTTGGCTTAGACTGTCGCCCTACAGCCAGACACAAAAGAACTAAGACAGTCATCATCATAATTATTTACCTAAATGCCCTATCAAGATAGAATATTACATCGATATTAGGAGAACGGGGACACACTCTTCTCGCCTAGGGACCTATCAAGGCATTGATTTATATAAGACATAACAACACTAGGTCACGTAGAGGAGGAAGTTATACAAAAGGTTTAAAACAGAGGTAACAAGATAAACTAAATAGTTTTTAGAGAATTATAATGATAATTAGCTGTCTTTTAAAAATTTTATTAAAGAGTTGTAAATATCTACACAGCCAAGTGATAATAAATGTAGCATATTCCAAGGAGCTGCTTTTTTATATTTTAATAAATCATTTATAAGTTTGGATGAGTAGACTCTGTTTTTAGAACAACCAAAAAATATATGATCTAAATCACTTTCCTCTCCACAATGCTCACATTTGTCATCATCCAAAACCTTTATTTTAAATAAATGCTTTGGATACCATGCGTGTCCGAAACGTATTCTAATAATGGAGGTTATGTGCCTCCTGGAAGCTCTAAAAGACTTGTACCAAGGAAATTTGGGAATATCTGGCTGAATTATCGAGTATCTATTTTGGTTCACAAAGGAGTATTCCTTCCAATGGTAGCTCCACTCTCGAAACAATGTTGACTTGCAAGAAACAATACTGTCAGAAAGCGCTACTTTATGTAAAATATCAGTATCGGTTAAAATGCTTTCTTTGGCTAATAAGTCGACATATTCATTATGTTCAAATCCTGCATGTGCTTTAATCCAGATACAATGTACATTGATTCCTTTGGTTAAAAGAGTTTCAATAATATGTTTAATTCTATAAATGTATGGGCAGTCTTGTAAGTTTGGTGGTCCATATTTACCAATGGATTTTAACACTGCCAAGGAGTCCGACAAAATTATAATATGGGCGAAATCAACTTCAGCTACATATAATAAAGCTTCATATATTGCAATGGCCTCTGCTGTATAAATCGAAGTTTCCGGGTTTAGTTTGAATTTCTTTTCTATATGAGCTGATGGTATAAAAAAGCGCATCCGGTTCCATCTGGAGATTTAGATGCATCTGTATATAGAGTTATTGCCTCTTTGTATTTGCTTGTTATAGATAGAACAATATTTTTAATTAAATATATATTTTCACTATAATTTGATATAATAATATCTGTATGTAAAAAGAAAGAAGAGTAATTTTTGAATATGTAGTTCGTTCTATCTATATTTTTTAAAAGTGCTATATTTTGATTATACGCTTCGCAAAGTAAGGGAGATTTCTTTTTTTGCCAATATTTATTTGTCAGGTCATGGCAATTCAAAGTGACTATCTTTTCGTATAGAAATGAATTCAGTAAGTATACTTTCATTAAATATTTTTTGGACAAAAACCTTCGTCTTATATTTAAAGGAGGTTCCAAGGCTTCCAAATATAAAGCTTGTACTGGAGTGGATCTCATGGCTCCTAAACATATTCGTAAGGCTGAGTTCTGTAAAACGTTGATTTTGTTTAGTAGTACATTACTTGTTGATCCATATAAAACACTTCCGTAATCCAAAATAAATCGTATGTAAGCTTTATAAAATAATAAACTTACTTCAACATCCGATCCCCACCAAGTTTTATTAATTGATTTAAGAAAGTTTAATCCCTTATTGCATCTGTTCAACATGTCATCAATATGTAACTTCCAGGTCAATTTCTGGTCGAGTGTCATTCCCAGATATTTAATTGTGTTTTTAAGGGAAAATTGGTGCCCACCTAAATTGATTGTACTGGCATTAGGAAAGTTATGTCTGGTAAATAAACAAACTTGTGATTTACAGCAGGATAATTCGAAACCATTTTCTATAAACCATTTGTGATAGAATCCGTACACTTCATTCAGGTTTTCAATGGATTGCTGATATTTTTTGTATTCTGTATACAAACAGAAATCGTCAGCATATTGTACAATATTAAATGCAATATTAGTAATAGTGATGTTGTGTAGATCTGCTGTGTAAATGTTAAACAAAATAGGACTCAAAACGGAGCCCTGAGGTAATCCTTTGTTATTAAGTCTAGGTCCTATAAGAGTATGATTGTCTTTTAAATAAATTATCCTATTTGTGTACAGGTTCGTTAAAAGCAAACTGTGCTGGAATATGAAAAAATTTAATCACTTTTTCTTGGAGAATTGTAAGAGATACCGACTCGTAAGCACCTTCGATGTCTAAAAATAAAGCAGGTACATAACTGTTCCTGGAAAAATTATTCTGAATGTCTACAACAAGGGTTGTTAAGGAATTTAAAGTTCCATAGCCTTCTTAAAGCCATGTTGGTTAGCGGGTAAGGGACTTTGATCCCTTAGCCACCAATCTAACCTAATTTTAATCATCCGTTCAAGAGTCTTCAATATACATGATAATAATGATATAGATCGGTAAGCTTCAGCTAATTTAGGGTTTTTTCCCGGTTTGGAAACAGGGACAATTATAATACGCTTAAAATCGATTATGCCTTTACCCTCAATAATTATCTGGTTAAATATATTTAAAAGTAATTTTTTTGCGTTATCTGGCAAATTTTGTATCATAGGATATTTGACTGCATCATATCCTGGCGAGGTACTAACGCGATTATCAAGAGCAAACTCTAATTCAGCTCTTGAAAAAGGTGTTAAGAGAAAATGATTCTGATCAGATGAGAGAGTTTCAGATGGCATTACATCTATCTGTTTATTTACGTAAGGCTATTTTATCAAAAAAGTCGTCTACCCATGAGATACTTAGAGGCAGTGGAAAGTTTATTTTTTTCCTGTTCATTTTTCTTGCTTGATTCCAGATAAGACTAGATGGAGTTTGTTTATTTAATTTTGAACACCATTCAACCCAACTTTGTTTGGCCTTTAATTTCAGGAATTTTTTGACACGAGCATTCACTTCTTTGCATTTACAAAAATTTTCAAGAGAAGGATTTTTTTGTAGTTTACTAATGCTTTCTTTCTTTCCGCAACGGATTCATCACATTCCGAATCCCACCATGGAGGGGGAGTACGTTTACGTTTAAATGATTTATATTGGCATATTGATTGTTTAGAAGCTTCATTAATACAGTCAATAAGAAAATTATATTTTTCTTGCGTGTCTGAGTAGACGTGAGGGTTGTTAGTTAATAAGGTTTCAATAAACTGAGAGTATAATGACCAATTGGCTTTTTTAATGTTCCAATTACTGCTGGGATAAATGATATTCGCATCAGTTCCCAAGATATCGATTACAACCCTCATAACGAAGTGATTTGATCCCAAAGTATCAATATCTACAGACCACGAAATTTTATCAAAGAGAGAAGGTGAGCAAAAAGTGACATCTATCATGGAATCTGTGTTTCCTGGTCTCGTTTGGCAAGTTGGTTGTCCATTATTCATTACCACATAATCTAGATTCTGAATTGTCTCCACAAGTTGATGGCCTGTTTTATCATTTTTAGATGAGCCCCACAGAGAATTATGTGCGTTTATATCCCCTCCAATGATACAAGGGTGTTTTAATTGAGTAAATAACTTATCCCAATCTTCGGTGTTAGTTTTAGCTTTCGGACACCTATATACAGAGAGTAAAGTTAAATGACTTTTGTTATAGTTGATTTTAATACCACAAGCAAGCAATTCTTTACTATAATTTTTTTTAATTTTTATGTTTTCAAAGGGAATACCAGTTTTAATTAAAATAGCAACTCCGAAATAGCCGTCATCCCGATCTTCGCGTATTACGTTATAACCTCTATAACTATAAACAACATCCCGTTTAAACCAGGTTTTACTTATTAAAGCTATATCAAAATCTGCGGCTATTAAAAAGTTGAGAAGGCTGTTTTTGTTAGCAACAGCTGATCGAGCATTCCATTGTATTATTTTGAGTTTAGCTTTGAAAGTAATTAGACTAGTTATTTTTTAAAAATATTATCTAAAACATTATTAATAACTTTGGCTAACAGATTTATATCAAGTGTTTTTGCCTCTTCTAAACAATTAATATTTTGAATAAAATCTAAGAAAAGAATTACTAAAGAATCTACTAATTTATTTTTATCATTGTCTACATTTGAAAAACTGTCCTTGTTTAAGGGTGGTAAAGGTTGAGATGGTCCAAATCTGAAAGGGATGTGAGGAGATGTAGGATATTCGGAAGTTGGAGATGATACTTTTCTTTTTTTATTTTCCCTATAATCAATGCTTGATTTACTACAACTCGGTTGATTAATATTTTTGGTTTTCTGTAAATGAGGCCTCAATAGGTTGGAATAAGCAGGTATATTAACTTCAGATGTGTTAGTTAATTTTGGAAATTCTTTATCTGAATTTGACAATATTTCAAATCTGTTATTACAAATAAGGCCAGAAAAAGAAGAATCGTTCAATTTTTTAGCCTCCAAATATGAAATTTTATGTTCACTCATGATATTTTTGATTTTTTTTTGATGTTCGAAAAAAGGACAGTTTTTAGAAATCGATATGCTTATTAATTTTACAGTGAATGCAATACATTTTTTTTTTCATCACATGTATGTGTATTAGTTTTAATTTCTCCACATCGTATGCAGTATTCCTGTGTACCTTTACATTGTCTAAAAATGTGTCCAAATTTGAGGCATTTATAACATTGTGTATTTAATAATAATAAATAATTATAATTTATAATAAATAAAATAATAATAATTATAACATTACGTCTAGGTACATATTCAGTATTTCCATCCTTTTCTATTTTCCTGTGCATTCTTTTAATATCAATAATTTGTGAACTAGAGGTCATATATTTTTTCAAATATTCAATGTTATATTTGGTATCGACATCACGTATCAGCCCTTTGATTTCTAATAGGTGATTGGGAATGTACGTCTTTAAATTATCATCTTTTAAATGACTATTATTGACTAATTTATTTGCATCCAAAATAGATTTGAGGATTACTTTAACACGGTTTCTTCCTATGCTTTTAATTTCCTTAATATTGTTTATCTTTAGTTTTTTTTTGTAAAATATCACCCACAACCATAGGGTGCAATCGGCCTATATTCTGATCATTGGTCTTTTCAACATATACACAACAATTTTGAAAGTTGTAATTATTAGAGTTAATATTAAAAAGTTTTACTTCCCTTGTAGCTGGAAAAACGGTGGTATTATTTCCTGTATCCATAACTTGTTCACTAACACTAACAACTACAGAAGTATTTAGTTCGCGCATTGGCGTCTTATTAGTATTCTCCCCCATCAGGGGAGAATATTTTCACTTTTTTATCACTAAATTACTACAATATGTAAATATTTTTAAACGCGACGAAATTAAAATATTCAGTTTATCACAAAAACTGGGAGCTTAACGACTTTATCGATAACACGTCTACCCGCTATCAATGTATCGAAGAGACTGTAATGCAGACTTATACACGGTGAAATTATAAAAGATTAAGAAGTTAAGAATAATGTGAGATTACAAATTAAGGGGTTAATTTGTGATTGAACACATTGGCCACTATACAGTGGTGAGTGCGATATCACCCGGCTTTTTAACGTAAGAGATAGAAAACACAGTTACCTTGTGAAATAAAAGGAGATGAAACTCGTAGAGGTGGGAAATAATCGATAGAAACCTATAATTTACATTACATTGCATTACCACCATCGACAGTCTCACACCTTTAGACGTTAGACGTGGCTATTTGACTTCAGTCATAATTATACGGATACCCTCAAAAATATTTTATTTTAATAATTTCTGATGTTAGTATAAATACTTGAATAAATTAAGATATGTTATAGTAAAAAACATTCATTAGTAGCGATTTTAAATTATAAATCTTTAAATTTACTTAATAGTAAAAATATCTCAACTGAAATATTTGACTAAAATAAAGGTAGGTATGTTTTGTCTGGAAACAGTTAATGTATGTGAAATTGGTGTAGTGGTTAGGGACGTTGTCTATTGACGAGAAAATTGGGGTTCAATTCCACACCAAGGATAAAATTTTTGTTTTATCAATAAAAAAATAATAGAAAATATGATACATATTAGGTAACAAATTTTCGAAAAACTCATTATTTACAATTTATTTTTATTCCAATGTTATAAAACGGAAATACAAAATGATTCAAATTCAGTTCATACAGTCTTCAGTTGTGAATGCAAAATAATCCGGTGAAGACTGTTTATATCAAATCCATCACTAAATTCTCAATGTTAATATCAATTCCTCTGTACAGATAATGATTTTCAAAACAATTGACAACATTGGAATGGATGCGCGCGAAGAAAAGCCTTTAAGCCATCAAATAATAACATATCGAGAAGTGTTTTTGCACGGTAAACAGAAACTTTTTATTGAAAAAACAATTCGTGAAAATGGTTTTAACGGTTGAGGAAAAAGTGCAAATTGTTGTCTGGCATGTGAATGGATTCTCAGACATGATTAGACAACAATTTGTAAATATGTTTCCAAATAGGCCGGCTCCATCACGATCAACAATTCAATCTATTATACGTAATTTTTTTACTTATGGATCCGTGTTCGCTCCAAGAGGAGTTCGTATCCGAAGGGAGGTAAATCCAGATTTGGAACTAAGAGACACTTTGATTTGTGCAAGTATTGAGCAAAATCCTACCCAATCAACATCTCGTCTCGGAGAACAATATGGAATTTCAAGATTTAGAGTTGGTAAAATTTTGAAAAGGCATGGATACCGACCCTATAAACTTCATAAATCCAACGAACAATTCCCTGGGGAAGACGTTTAGAATTTTGTCAAACTGCAATGGAAATGTCACATCAAGATAAACATTTTTTAGAGAACGTCTTGTTCACCGATGAATGTACGTTTTCATTGCATTTTAATTTTGAAGAATTTTACTTTAGTTTCGAAAGTACGACGACACTATTTTTTCAATAAGATATTTATGTTTAACTTTAAACACTTCAAATACTAGTAACGACTGACATAAATGTTTAGTGATTCAAAGCAAAACGATCTCTGCAAAATTTCAAATTATTAAAAAAAGAAAAAAGAAAATCTCATGTAGGTTTTGAACTCTAATCATCTGCGTCGCAGAGTCGAATTCTTACCACTAATCTACGAAGGATTGCTAATTATTTTGTGACAAGAGTGTATGAAACTCTTCAAATCATAGTAGAAATTATTCTTGGTTAATAATTTAAAACTTTAGAATAAATATTCACTATTATTTAAATTATTTTATTCACATTTTTGCTTTATTGTGGTCAATCAGTTTTTACTTTATCTAAATTAAAAAATGGAAATACGTCACACATACGACGTCAAACTGTCAAACATAATAATTATGACCGAGGTGATTTAGATCGAAGGTAACGTCTAAAGATGTGAGACTATCGATAGTCGTAATGTAATGTAATGTAAATTATAGGTTTCTATCGATTATTTCCCACCTCTACGAGTTTCATCTCCTTTTATTTCACAAGGTAACTGTGTTTTCTATCTCTTACGTTAAAAAGCCGGGTGATATCGCACTCACCACTGTATAAACCAAACAGACGAAAATATTTAAACACATATAAAATATAAATAATAATAATATTAATAATAATAATAACAAATTCCTGTAGTCAACACTACAGGAATATTCCTTATACACCTTTCACCACTGAAGAAGTCTCGAACATTATCAACGAGCTTCATAACTGGAAATCTCCTGGACCGGACGGAGTTCAAAACTTCTGGCTAAAGAAGTTTTGGAGTGTTCATGAGCTTTTAACAGTATTTGTTAATAATATTATTTCTAATTCATAGGAAATACCATCATTCCTTACTCAGGGAACAACTTATCTAATACCGAAGGATCAAAATAACACCCAAGATCCAGCCAAGTACCGCCCAATTACTTGTCTTCCAACTTTGTACAAATTGGTCACATCCTGTGTGGCCCGGCGTATCTACCAACACTGTGCTCTGAACAATATCATAGAGCCCCAACAGAAAGGATGCGCTAAGGGCTCCATTGGATGCAAAGAACAACTTATTATCGACTCAGTCATTTCTAACCAGGCATACACCAAAAAAAGAAACCTTTTTACTGCCTTCATTGACTACAAGAAGGCTTTTGATTCAGTGCCGCATGAATGGCTTATAGATATATTAAAAATATATAAAGTCGATGATAATTTCGTGACCTTTTTGAAGCATATAATGGCAGAGTGGAAGACTAAAATTCACCTTCAAATACCTGGTGAAATTAATATCGAAACTGAAGATATCCCTATTAACCAGGGCCTTTTCCAAGGGGACTCGTTGAGTCCACTTTGGTTCTGCCTAGCGATGAACCCACTATCTCAGCTGCTGAACTCTACTGACTCAGGATTTAGCATCAAAAATAACAACACCGTTGTAGCGAAGCTTAATCATCTGTTGTATATGGATGATTTAAAATTAATGGCTTCCACCCGAAACCACCTAGATGAAATGCTAAAAACTGTAGAAAATTTCTCAAATGACATCAGTATGCATTTTGAACTAGACAAGTGCCGTATACTAAATATAGTCAGAGGAAAGGTTCAGCCTGGAGGTTTCGATATGCAAGATGGCCAAAACATCGAGGCAATGGGTGAAAATAATATGTACAAATATCTCGGAGTAAAACAAGCACGTAAAATTGACCAGAAACAAATGAAAACGGAACTAACTTCGGAGTTCGTGCGAAGAATAAGACAACTAAATCGGTCATATCTTAATAGTAAAAATTTGTTTAAGGCATTAAATACGTACGCCTGTTCCGCGCTGAGCTACTCATTTGGTATTATAAAGTGGTCAAAAACGGATATAGAGGGTCTTCAGCGGAAAGTAAGAACACTTCTCACAAAGGCGCAAAAACATCATCCACGTAGTGCAGTAGAGAGAACAACATTACCGCTGTATCAAGGGGGAAGAGGACTTATGGATATAGGTGAGCAATTAGATAAACAAATTGCTAATTTAAGATCTTATTTTCAGGTACAGGCTGAGACATCTACTTTACATCGAGCAATTTGCGCAGTAGATGATACGACGCCGCTTAAACTGGGGGAACAAGAAATGCGCATAAGCCACCTGACCCAGCAAGAAAAAATACGCACCTGGATGAGTAAACCTCTGCATGGGCGACATCTCAATGAGATCAACCAAGAATATGTCGACAATAGAGCGTCGAACTATTGGTTGATATCAGGAAAGATGTTTCCCGAGACTGAGGGTTTCCTACTTGCCATTCAGGATCAGGTTATTCCAACTAAAAATTACCTGAAATATATTGTTAAAGATCCTCAAGTACAAAATGACAAATGCCGATATGGATGCCAAGCCCAAGAAACCATCCAACATCTTACCGGTGGCTGCCAGGCATTTGTCGGTACTGATTATAAAGAACGCCATGACTCAGTAGGAAAGATTATCCACCAAGAACTAGCTGACAAACTGGGACTTCTCCATACCGACCATCTTCCTTATTATCAATACGCTCCTGATAGAGTGCTTGAAAATGACAACTACAAGCTATACTGGGACCGCACTGTGCTTACAGACCAACCAGTGGCCCATAATAGACCGGATCTCATACTAGTTAATAAACTTACTAGACAAACAACACTTATTGATGTGGCGATACCGAACACCAATAATTTAGTTG
The DNA here is from genome assembly GCA_918026665.1 of Diabrotica balteata. Classification (NCBI taxonomy): domain Eukaryota; kingdom Metazoa; phylum Arthropoda; class Insecta; order Coleoptera; family Chrysomelidae; genus Diabrotica; species Diabrotica balteata. The sequence goes on along the minus strand of OU898282.1, from coordinate 68,667,452 downwards.
TTAAATACAACGAAAAGATCGCCAAGTACAGAGATCTAGAAATACAAATCAGGAGACAATGGAGAATGGAAAGTACCCAGACACTACCTATTGTTCTATCTACTACTGGTGTTATTCCCAAAAACCTCCTAGCGAACATAAAACAACTAGGTCTAAATGAACATCTTTATAAGGCCATGCAGAAAGCTGTACTCCTCGCAACGTCCAGATGTGTACGAAAATTTTTGGGAGAGACTTCAACATACCAAGTCACCTAGGGCTCGATAACACGGAAAGAGTCCCACCAGAGCTCAATCCTTTTGATATCGTAGGTATCTGGGATGAGTGAATTTTCCCCTTAGAAGGAGTGTGAGCCTTATGGCTAAATCTGGATAATAATAATAAACATAACACTAATTCACTCGGTTTTTGAATTATTATCTCACCCGAGCAGTGCTACCTATAATTTGATTATTTAGAATTTATGTTTCAGCTAAACTATCTAATTCAAATCTAAGCTCATTAAGTGAAATTGATCTAGGAGGGGCTTTCTTTAAAGTACTACCTAAATTTGGTTGTGATGAAGAGAACCTTGATGCCTTTGTTTTCTGGCTCTCTTGGAGTTTCGAAAATATCTGACTACCTTCCACGTAATGGCAATCAACATAACAATGAATAAAGTGACTAGTCCCGTGGTTAAATGAGGAATCCACTGATTGTTAGCAATGGTTTTCCACGTGTGTTCTGACTGCCTCAAGTATAATATTTGGCAACTCATCTCCCCGAATATCTATATTATGTTTGGGAATGTTGTTCTGCCTTATGATTGGCCTCTGCATAAGCTCTGCAATGGGACTGACGGGAGTCTTTAAGTAGCTTCCAATTATTGCTGTTTCCAATCCGTTACTGGATGTGAGTAACGTTATGTTTCGAGTCTGAGCAACGCATTTTGGTGACAGTTTTATAAAACTCGTTTGATCGATTATGTGTTCAGATCGAGAACCATCGCACATTATAGCTAAATTTATAGCGTATGGTGGAATGACTAACCACAGATTCGGTGTGCTCATTTTCAACCAACTGGCTTTCTTTATCGTGTATTCTGTTATATTTCAAGTGGTATTGGTCGTTCTATCATATAATTCATTTAAGATACAGTTTGGCTGAGTATCCATATTAATGATTCCCATTGGTGAACATGCCAATTCTCCTCTGTTTAATTCTATTCACCTTCCTTTTTCTTCATATGTCACTTCAAAATAATGTAAGTTATTGTAATCTACTGCAAGTAGATTCCTTGGGACCAACAACGAGCGCACAACACCACCTCTCACCGACAATGGAAGAGCTGTGACTCTCAGTAGGTTGTATCTAGTGTTGTCAATTATTAGGAAATAGCCAATAATGTCGATGTCTCCTTTTTCATTTTGTACGACCGTATCTATTATTATATAAAATGTTCCAAAGCATTTGTCCTAGTACGGATCCTTGCGGTACGCCTGCTGATGTTTTCAGGTCTTTAGGTTTTGCCACTTGAACATACCTTTCATTGAGGTAGTCCTTAATTATATTGATCAAATATTCCGACACGTTTGGTTTTTCCAGTGAGGTGATAATGTACCCCCAATTGGCTGAGTTGAATGCGTTTCTCACATCAAACATCACGAGGGCGGTCCATTTCTTCCTCGTCCTTTTTACAGTGTCAGCTATTTCTTTTACCGCATCGATGGATGATCCAGATTTTCTGAATCCGTACTGTTTGTCAGATATACTTCCATTTATCTGTAATTCATCTTCTAGGCGATTTTTAATAAGATTTTCATAAAATTTCCCCAGGCTGTCTAGAAGGCAGATCGGCCTGTATGAGTTGGCAATCTCGGGATCCCTGCCCGGTTTAAGTATTAACGTCAGTCTTGCCTGTTTAATCATTATGGGAAACATTTGCTTCTGGAGGAGTTCATTGAAGATCCTCCGAACCATCTCAGGATTTTTCTCTATGATGATCTTTATCGCCTCAGGAGGCACACCATCAGGACCAGCTGCTTTTCCTAATTTAATACTTTTTGTCGCTATTGCTATTTCTTCAGCCGAAAAATCAACAGGTCGAACGTTGACGTTATTTTGAGTAAACTATTGTGGGGGCTTAGCAGGAAATAGAGTACTAGCTATTTCCTTCCGTTTTTTTTGCACAAAGGCTGTATGGGGTCTCTGTTCTTAATGTTTTTGTGGCAATTCTATAAGCTTCGCCCCATACATCATCTTCTAGTGCTGTGCATAGGTTATGCCAGCAAGAGTGCTTCGCCCGTTTAATTTCTCTACCCAATTCTTTTTTAGCTCGCTTGTAATTTTCAGTGTGTTGTGGAGTCCTATACCTTTGTGCCGTACGCCTGAGTCTAAAACATTCGGCTCTCTTGCTCTGGATCTCATCGTTCCACCAGTATGGCACTGTATACGTGACGTTTTCGGTGAAGCTACTTAAAGTGTATGCATTAATAATTTTCTGTCTGAAATCTTTGAATTCGGTAATGTCGTCTTCGTGTAGGTTACTTATCTGCCTCATATACGCTTCTTTATTGAAGGTTACTTTTTTCCGGCCGATCTTCGAGACCTTGATGCTAGTTTCAAAGACTATGTATCTGTGAAAAGTGTAGAGATTATCCTCCAACACCTCCCAGCCCGCAATATTTCTGGCATAACTTTTCATTCACAAGGGTAATATCTATGTTACTTCGACTCTTACCTCTCACAAATGTGGGTTTTCCATTATTTAGCACTACTAGGTCATTTGCCAATATTCAATCCTTCCACATCTCCCCACTATGATCATTTCTGGGAGACCCTCATATGATTGATTTGGCGTTCACGTCGCCAGCAAGTATAAAATCCCGATATGTTTGTGATGTCATTATGATATTCTCGACCTGTTCTTTGTAGCATATCAGGCTGATATTCGGAGAGATATAGCAGGCAATAATAGCCAGGCTTCCTATGTTAATTAACACGTGCCCCTATTTCTTGACAATCTTATTTATGCATACTTTCTTATTCATTATGTATATAGCGACATCTGCGTTTATATCCGCTATCCAGCCTTTGTTTTTAGTAATGTTTTTGTTGGGCTCAGGGACAACAAGTAGGTCTGCTCCAATCTCGAGGGCTTTTGCATATATCAGTTGGTGTGCCATTTTCGCCCTCCCAATGTTAACTTGGGGTATCTTTAGTCTTTTTGTCCCTTGTGCAGCCATTTCAAAATCCTACCGTTGTCTTCTTTTTTTTTAAGGTCTTAGGAACTAGAGGGCTTCCGTAATTGGGTCCGGCGATTGCTCCACCGCTCGTGGTGCTTGGACTTGATTCTTCTCAGAATTCCGAACTATTTGAAGTGCAGTCCTGAACTTAGGGCAGTTCGTAGTGCCACATCTGTGAGGTGCATCACAGAGGACGCAACTGGCAGTCGACTGGCATGATTTAGATTCGTGTCCCGTTTTACCGCAGTTAAAACAGGACCCACTCCTCTCCGGCCCGTTACAGTTATCTTGGGTGTGATCGAAGGAACAACACCTGAGACATCTAGGCACCGTTAGCCGTTTTTCTAATTTGCAGCGTACCATGCCAACTCGCAGGTACTCTCTCTGGAGGAGAATCTCCGCAGCTGTCTTAGACAAAATAACTGAAGCTGACTGTCTGAAATGTCTCATTTCTGAGACCTTCCAGGATTCATCCCATGAACCAGTCTGCGCCATAATAGCTTCTCTTAGCTGATCTTCTGTGGTGTCTAGCTCCATTCCTTTGACATGGATAGTCACCAGCCTCTCCACACCCAGCTGCAGGGTGGTCATGCCCTTATTTTTGTCCGTTAGAGCAGCTTTAATTTGCTTCAGAGCACCCTGGTCCTTATCCATGGTGATGAGCAGTTTTCCATCCTTTGTGCTCCTAAGGGTACGGATGACATCTGTGGCACCCGCTACTTTCATAGCAGTCTTGACTGTGGTAAGAAGATCTTTATATGTTGTGTCCTTTTTTGATACAATCACGCCGTATGTAGGCCGACTAAAAGATGTAGCAGTGGTATAAAAGTACGCTGTTGTGTTTGTATGTTGGAAGATGCACTCGCACATCTTTCTCAGGTCTTGGAACGAAAGAAAGCTCACATGATGGAGCGCCACTTTGCCTGCATTACCTATCGCATCCTTAATTTGGACCATCTTGTCCCAGACTGTCTGTTCATCTACCGCGTTCTTAACCTTGATTACCTTAATATTGTTCTGAAGCTATTTTCTTGTGGCATTGTAAATTAATTACTATTAAACTAAGAATAAGCCACAATTAAAGATAAAAATACGTTTATTGACGTTTCAATTTCCACTTCGGAAATCGTTGTGTAAATTTCCGAAGTGGAAATTGAAACGTCAATAAACGTATTTTTATCTTTAATTGTGGCTTATTCCCAGTTTAATAGCAATTAACTTGATTACCTTCCTGACCAAATCCGCTGAAACCTTGGACCGGAAGAAAGTCCTTTTTTCGAGGACGTCAAAATCTTCGTCCAGTTGTTCTAGTTCAGGGTACCGATCTCTATATAAACGTTGAACACTTCTCTCCATCTTTGGATCGGAGGGCTCAACCATGACCACCTTAGTGAGGGTATCTGGGGCATTAACAGGGTTTTCGACTACGACAGTGGATCTCTTAAAAAGGCTTTCGGGCTATTCCCAGTCTTTATATTTATTCCAGGTTTCGGGAGAATCTATATGATCTATTGATTTCAAAACAGACTTGATTCCCGGTCCATGCCAAGGGTCAGTCTGCGCTGAAATCTCAGCGGTTAGGGGTTTACTTGTAGTGATCCCCTCAGCCAGGCTTGGGTCTGTCTGTATTATTTTGCTAGTCATTTGACACGTCGCGTCGTGTCGACCGCGCATGGTTCAGTCTGTACTTCCGCATTAATGAGCATATTTTCTGTCGCTTCGAATCTGTAGTTTTCCAACCACTTTCCAATGGATTCCCTTTTAAAGGTTGCTACATTCTTCTTTAGTCTTTGGGCAACATCTTTTATTTTATTATTAGTGTTAGGCACCTTCCCAATTAATTTTTAGAGGTCTTCGGTCAGTTTTTATTGCATCTCTATGCTTTCGATTAAGGATAGGTATTCCAAACTCTCCTTTTTTTATATAGTTTGGAGTCTAGGTTCGGCGAGCTAAGTTTCCGCTTAGCCCCCGAAGTCTTAGGCAAATCAAGGTTATCAGAAAGAGAGTACGTCCTCTCCCTGCCACCTTTACCCCTATTGAATCTTCCCGTTATACCGTACGGGTCGCCACCGGTTTTTTGTAGTAAGGAAATTTTTTTCATACTGTTCCCACGAGTAGCTAGGCAAGGGACCTGTCCGCTGTCGCAGAGCCCCGCTTGCGGCAGTTTTTTTTTTCTGCGTCAGGTTGTCTCCTGAGGTTGGATTAAAAGGTTTGGGAGCAGGGAAGGGGGAGGGAGTCGCTCGGAAGGTGTGGAAAGCGTCGCAATTTGGGAGTAGTTGCGGCGCCTTTTAGCGTCCGGTGGCGAAGTCCGGCGACCACCCGGTGCGACGACACCGGACGCAGAACTGTTCTTGGTTTCACCAGTCGTGCTCCCCTCACAATATTAGGGACCAAGACCAGTTACTCGGCCCTCCCACCGGCGTGGAGGTAAAATCACAGTCCGGGGAGGGTGAGAACATCTGATGTTGTATCATAATTTACAGAGAGACGACCTGATTTGTATGCATTTTCAAGCGTACCAGTTTCTCGAAATTTCTTTTTAATCTTACTTATTGTTGACTCCGTTATGATTCTTTCTAGATATCTATCATTAAATAAATTACACACTTCCATCTGAGTTAGCGGTTTGTCTCCATACCCAATCATCATGAGTACTTCAATTCTATGGTTTACACTCAAATTTGACACACTGTATACACATATTTTGATGTTTCCGCTTCTTCTCCGTAAATTGTTCTTAAGGCTGTTTTAGCAGTTCCAGGACACTGCGATTTTAAATAGGCGTATCACTTACATTTCTACACTGCTTACGCGAGACTATCTTTACTCAGTGGCGCCGGCCAACGGGTAGTTTAATGACAACAAATGCATTACTCTCCATTTAAATTAGTTTTAACATGAACTAACTGACCGTTCGTGAGATTTGACGTCACGAAGGCGATAACGGTGAACCTAAGCGACAATGATGAGTAACACGTTTCACTCTTAGATTTTAGTTTTTTTAGCAATTTTCTTCAAAGTTGGAACATGCTTTTCTCGATTATTACTGGACACAGAAACATGAAAAAAAAAAATAAACGATTTCAGAAAAAAAAAACTCTTTCAAGTGATGGGCGTAAAAAGTTTGGTTATAATAGAACGTTAAACAGTATAATCTAATTTTTCAACAGAAGTTTCAAAAAAAAATAAAAAAGTAAAACCATCATTTTAAAAGCAACATAATTTCGAATATTGTGTCCAAATTTCGAGATATCTTGTTGGTAAACAACAGTCCCTAGGTTTTGGTGCACCGATAAAACAGCCTTAATAAAATGCTTATAACCTATATTAATCAATATTATGTTTTTTGTTAAAATATTAATTTTCATACGAGGTTGTCAAAATTTCTTTGAAGATTACAATCTATATGTTGGCTCTGAGAGAATATTGTGATATTACCAACCAAATAATAGTTTTCCGAAGCTTGAAGTTTCTTACTTAAAGTATAGAAGTATAAACAAAAAAAAGTAACTTAAATAAGAGTCACATTTTGAAGAAAACTTTATAATTATTTTTGATTTGATAGGTTAGGTGACTGGCTTTTGTTTTAAACTTTCAAGTATCCTTTAATTCAAATTAAATTCATAAAGCTTGAATTATACAGTTGACATTTGGAAAATTTTGGTAGGTTCCCTTCTTTAGTAAGAGTTAAATTAAAATAAAAATGGGGGATTCGTCTGGGGGCAAGTATATAGAAGCCAGGAAGGATCAGTTAAATATGGGAAATTATAATTATTTAGGAATTGCAAGACAAATCTTTGATATACAACTAAACGATATCTTTAAGACTCACAAAAAGGGGATAAATATAATTAGTGTGGAATTTAAAACCAGAAATGCAGCAAATAACTTTCTTCAAAATAATTTACTAAAAGTAAAAGGTTATGATGTATTTATACCCAACAAAAATGTTACATGCAAGGAAATAATCCAATTTATTGACAAAAAATTTAGTGATGATGTCTTGCTAAAATACTCAGAACCAAATATTAAAAATTGTAAAATTATAAATGTGAAGAGATTTAAAATAAAATTAAAGCCAGATAAGATTATTAATGATACATGTAGTAATAGTCATGGAAGCGAGGAAACACCTGCAAGAGGAGATCGTGGTGAGGTGGTAAATTTATTTCCAACTGGAACTGTTTGCTATACCTTCACTGGGACATCTTTGCCAAGAGATGTTCTAATTTGTGGAATAGAGCATAGGGTTCTGCCTTATATTATGCCAGTGATTCAGTCATACAAATGCTTGAATTATGGGCATACAAAAAATTTATGTAAAATAAAAAATAACAAATGTATTAATTGTGCGGAAATTCACGATTTTAATCAAAGATGCATTATGAAATGTGAACATTGTGATAGTGATAATCACAATAGTACAAGTAGACAATGTCCAGAGTATATCAGACAAAAAAATAAGAGAGATGATGTCTCTAGAAAATATATCTTTCTTTGAGGCAATAGAGAAAATACCTAAGGTTAAAAATAATAATAAATTCAATGTGCACCCTTTAGATTTTCCCAGCTTGCCAGCTAAGAAAAATTAAAGACATACCCTTAAAGTCACGCAAAACAGCGTATGTAGCCAATCAAGTAAAGACAAATACATATAGTGTTGCAATCAAAGCAAAGAAAAGACCAGCCTCAGATCAAAGCGCAAAGAAAAGAAATTCAGAACATAATAAAGTGTTATTAAATCCTAATGGAAGAGTACATACAGAAAAAACACATATTTTTAGTAACATAAATTATACTGTTTGCTATACCTTTACTGGGACATCTTTGCCAAGAGATGTTCTAATTTGTGGAATAGAGCATAGGGTTCTGCCTTATATTATGCCAGTGATTCAGTCATACAAATGCTTGAATTATGGGCATACAAAAAATTTATGTAAAACAAAAAATAACAAATATATTACATACTTGTGCGGAAATTCACGATTTTAATCAAAGATGCATTATGAAATGTGAACATTGTGATAGTGATAATCACAATAGTACAAGTAGACATTGTTCAGAGTATATCAGACAAAAAAAAATAAGAGAGATGATGTCTCTAGAAAATATATCTTTCTTTGAGGCAATAGAGAAAATACCTAAGGTTAAAAATAATAATAAATTCAATGTGCACCCTTTGGATTTTCCCAGCTTGCCAGCTAAGAAAAATTATAGACATACCCTTAAAGTCACGCAAAACAGCGTATGTAGCCAATCAAGTAAAGACAAATACATATAGTGTTGCAATCAAAGCAAAGAAAAGACCGGCCTCAGATCAAAGCGCAAAGAAAATAAATTCAGAACATAATAAAGTGTTATTAAATCCTAATGGAAGAGTACATACAGAAAAAACACATATTTTTAGTAACATAAATTATAACAATAATGAATGGAATGTAACTACCTGGAAGGGATGACTCTCAGTCTCTCCAGGTTATAATGAATATAACTACTAAATTAAACAAAACAGATTGAAAACATGTTCTTAATTTTATCACAAAATTAAAAACAGAAAATGTTGATTTATCCATAGGAAAGGATGACTTAAGTGAATCAATATAACAAAGCACAAGGATGTTTCACATTTATACAGTGGAACATCAGCAGTCTTAAAGCAAATTATGACAAAATAAATATATTTATTAATGATATGATATGAAATGATCAAACCAGATGTAAATGTAACCTGGACAGATAATAGTATTATCTTTAAAATAAAAAAATGTTATGTATATATAGATGATAGATATGATGGATATGGCGGCATCATAATTTTAGTTAAGAATTGCTTTGATCATAATAGTATAGAAATATCCGACTGTGGTACTGGGGAAAATCTTTAAATAATAGGTACAAGACTGACAAAATTTAAACCAAATATCATTAATATTTATAATTCTTCTGGTAAAAAGATCACAGAACCATTATGGAATAATACAGTTCAACATATTGGTACACCCGATATAATTATGGGGAATTTAAATGCTCATGATCCATTAGGCGGCTATGATATTAGTGATCATAATGAAAACATAATAAAGGACTCCTTAGAGGAAGATCAATTAGTAATAATAAATGATGGCACCCCTACTAGAATGGTATTGCCTGGTCAGAACCCATCAGCAGTAGATCTAACCATTGTCAGTCAAAATATTGCAACCAAGTGTCATTGGTGGGTATATTCTGACACTGGACATAGTGATCATTTCCCAACAGTATGCGAATACCATCAAATCCAGACATCTAAAAGTCCACCGACATGTAGAAAACGTAATTTTAAAAAAGCAATATGGTCCAGATATGCAGATACTATTGAAAAGAAAAAGCATGTTTTACATGATGTAAGATATAATGATATGGAAAATATTCCATATCATATGTACAAGCCGAACGGTAGTAGTGTACCATGGTGGGACGATGAATGTGAGCAATTAATATTAAAAAGCAGACAACTTCAAATTAAGAAAAGGATGAATTTTAGAGCATTTTGTAGGTCCCTTAATCGAGATACACCAATCAGCAAAATCTGGAATACAGTTAAAAAATTTAAAACATATTTTGGCAATAGAAATACAATTTCTCCCAATAAAGATATTTTTATAAATATTCTAAACAGCTTAACCTCTTGTAATGTAAATCCCTACTTTAACTTGTTAAACGATAATAATAAAAGTATTTAATTAATTACATTTAATGAGTATAAAAATATTATATGCTCCAAAAAAGATAAAGCAACAGGGTTAGATAATGTATTATATTCTATAATTAAAAATTTACCCCCAATAGCACATTTTTATCTTATTAAAATTTTTAATGATATCATAGAAATGAGCAAAATTCCTTTTGAATGGAAACAAAAATTAATATTACCTTTTTTGAAACCTACTATATGCCCAGATAATCCAAAGAGTTATAGACCAATTGCCCTAACTTTATGTGTAGGTAAGGTACTGGAAAATATAATCAAGAATAGAATAGAATGGTTTGTAGAACACAACAGCATTTTATCGCAGTATCAAGTAGGGTTCCGCAAAGAACTTGGTTGCAATCATGTACTACTATCACATATAGCACTTAATGCATTTACTGATAAGAAAGTGGTATTAACTGTTTTTGTTTATCTAAAAGCTGCATATGATAATGTAGATATACAGATTGAACGAAATAAATTCGGAACATAGGAATATAATGTATTTCGGCTCAATTCTGCTGTAGCTGGTTGGCCAACAAAAGATTGTCAAATAATTATATTATAATAAATCCCATACTTCTACGGGTTGCTGGATTCTGAACTCATAAAAATTGAAAGCTACACATAAATCTACGATTTTATTATGCTGTCAAACCAGTTATAGTCCAGGAAATGTAGCATTTCACCTCGCAATTTGTTCGTGCGGCGTGGATTGACTTGAAATTTAACAGAAGGTAGGTAATAGCCTAAGGATCAAAATCTATATCAAACCAAAGTGCACCAAAGCCTAGGGGGTGGTTGCCACCCCATCTCCGGGGTGAAAATTTTTTTTACGTTTTAACTACAGGTTTCGATTAGAAAAATGATTCTAAACAAAAAATGTGCTATACATTTTTTTTATAAAATTATATTTTTCAAGTTATTCGCGATTGAAAGTAACAACTTAGACGAAAAAATCCACGTTTTTAATCGATTTTTCGCGAATAACTCGAAAATGGGGCATTTTATCAAAAGAATTGTAGAAAACAAATTTGTAGCTTTTAAAAAGACAAATACAATTACAAATACAATACCAATGTTCAGCGGTTTTCTTCAAATGCCAAATTTGAAAGATTCAAAGTCAAATATCGGGAAAATGATGCATTTTTGGAAGAAAACTCACAAAACCTTTTTAAAGAGCATAAATAGACCTATCATAAAAAAATAAGGTCAATACCTCATTTTTTACGAAAAAATTGAGGAAAACAACACCCTAACCACCCCCATAATTAAAATCGATCTTCACCCTTCTGCAATTCCTTTTGTAGATGTATTGTTAATACGTCCAAGAAGTTAGACCCATTTAAAATGCTTAGTTTTAGAAAAAGTACAGCTTAAAGTGAGAAACGATTTACAATTTCATATTTTTTACGCTTCTTTTTTTAAATATGCCCGAAAATACTGAATATATGAAAAAAATAAAAATTACCAAATTGTAGCTTTTTTAATGACTAAAATTATCCTTTATTTAGATTTGTTGTACAATAATTATTTGGCGAGATATAGCCGTTTAAAGCATCGATTTACGATCAAGCACCATCTTTTTCGAGCCCTTTAAACTCACCCCATTTAAAAACCAAGAGTTCCAAAAAGATTTAATTTACAGATCCTTGTAGCTATTAAAAACCTTTACAAATCGTTTTTGAAGAAACACTCTATCGTTAAAAATTAAAGGAAATACGTTAAAAAAACCAGTTAATTTTTTTCCGGAAAATTCCATTAGTATAGTACAGTACATTTCGGAGCATAATAATCTACAAAACCGGTATATTAGCTAGTGGGGCGTTATACATTCGAAATTTTAAGCGTTCTTATTTTGAAATCCCATACAACAGAATAAAACATCTGCTCATATGTCTATGGCTTGGCAATGAAAATATCAGAGCAACAGATTGGGGATGATATTCCAAAGATGGTTTGTTATTACCCGTACGCATGAACAAACAACCTGCACCCGATAAATTTTTGAAAATTATTTTTTGCCAATGCAAAAAAAGATGCGGCGTTTCATATGGGTGCAGAAAAGTTGGTTTATACTGTAACTCTACTTGTTCTGGGTGCTCAGGTGAAGGGTGCAATAACAGTCCACCAATAATTGAAGAAGATGAGGATGACATAGATCACGATGAAGATGTAATTGATGACGAATAAAATTAATATTATAATTGTTTTACCTATAAATGTAAATATTTTCAACTATTTATGTAAATGTATAAGAATATATGGTGCCTTTTTATGTTGATAATTTTTTTTGTATTTAATTCTACTTTTTTCAATTTATATCTTATAAATTAGTTTATAAAAACTGCAATGTTGTAAAGGGTGATTTTCAAAAGTTGAAAAGTTGCAAAATTTTGGCAAAAAATTGTTTTCACTTATAGCACTCATAACGATTGATTTTTAAGGGTTGAAAATGTATGAATTTGTATTTTAAAGTATAAAAAACTCACTATTTAACTAATCCAAACCAAATTTCACTCATCTTAAGATTTGTAATATTATTTTACAATTTTTTAAAATTAAGGGTAGTTTTTACCCCTAAGAACAATCAGGGTTCATCGGCATGACATAAACTATAAAGCAGAGGGTGAGTTGAGCTTAATTCCAAATTTTTATGCAAATCGTTCCAAGGTGAAATCATTTTCTTCGCATTACTAATTTTTTTATATTAATCTCTAATAAGGGTCGCTTTTTAAGGGTTGAAATATGATGGAACTTTATTCAAAAGCACGAAACTATCAATATTTAATTAATTCAAACCAAATTTTACCCATATTCAGGTTTAATATGTTATTTTATAATTTTTGACAATTAGGGGTAGTTCTCACCTCTAAGAACAATCAGGGTTCGTCGACATGACATAAACTATAAAGCAGCAGGTGAATTGAGCTTAAATCCAAATTTTTATCCAAATCGATCCAAGGCGAAATCATTTTTTTAGAATTAGTAATTTTTTTACATTAATCTCTAACAAGGGTTGCTTCTTAAGGATTGAAATATGATGGAACTTTATTCAAAAGTATAAAATAATCATTATTTAACTAATTCAAACCAAATCTTACCCATATTCAGGTTTAATATGTTATTTTATAATTTTTGACAATTAGGGGTAGTTTTCACCCCTAAAACCCTTCAGCGCACTTCGGTTCGATATAGATTTTGATCCTCGGGCTAGTACCTACCTTCTGCTAAAATTTCAACTGGATACATGCAGGACGAAAAAATTGCGAGGTTTTAACTTTTTTCGAGCTTCATTTCCTGAACTATTATCGCCTCCTTATACAAACCCGTCTTACGCAAACAACTGTGTTGCGAGACAGATAGTTGAACGATATTTTATACAATGTCTATACCCAGGTATGGATTTATTTTTGTCCAAGTTTTATATTGGTCCACTATTTCAAATGCAGTTCAAACAGACATGTATTAAATTGTATGTTCCGTTTTAATTTGGTTCAATCTGTATATATGTTCAGAAATGTAAAATAATGAGAATTATTTAAATTTGCCGCGCATTTGTAGACGGGGCCTTAGCTGTATTGGCGGTTGACACTTCATGTCTTGCCGAAAAAGAGAAGAATCGTCACCCGCCAGCCGAGAGTGAGAGTCGGTCGAATATATAGGTTGAGGTTAAGATATAGCATGTCGATATAGTCGATTTATTTTTGTTATAAGGGTTTGAATAATAAATTTGGTATCTGTGCACATATCCTTTAATTGTTACTAGAGATACAGTCCACTAGCGAAGTTAAACCAGCGCACCAGTTACAAAGGCGAACAGAATCATTCAAGAAAACAAGAATGGTCTAACCTACGCCAACATAAAACATTTGATCATTCTCGCCGGATGTTTTTACATTACTGAAGTGCCAGAGGTGACCTAATTTATTGCAAGCAAACATCAAACAAGCAGCAAGTTGCCGACAAGGTTCAAAAGGATTTCAAGTTTTTCTATCAACTACCACTGTTTTTTACGAGTTCAACCACAAGGCGAAGCCGGTTTCATTTCCAGACAGCGAGGATTTGGATGTCGTCTTCACAGGTTGAAGTACTAAGGATTTGGTATTGTAAGTAGTCATGTAAATTTGTTTGAATTTATTCAGGTGGTTGAGTGGTTTGCATTTTTTATTCTTGATTGTACATTTACATGATGGAAGACACAGTTAATCCAGAATTACCACATATGCCAACTCAAATAGCATTACAAAGTCAAATTGCTAGATTTACAATTAGAAAGAATGCAGCAATTAGTAAATTAAATAGATTTGTAGATTTCTTTCAGTCAGTGAGATTAGAAAAAACATCTGAAACTGAAACAATTCAGTTACAAACTAGATTGGATCAATTACAATTTGTATTAAATGAATTTTTAGCTTTACAATTAGAGTTACAATGTTTAGATGCTCAAAGCTTTGATGAATCAGAAACATTAACTTTTGAAAATACATATTACAGGGTGATTTCGGAAGCCAAAGAATATTTATCAAAACAAGGTGAGTCAAAAAAGTCACAATTAAACATGTCTGTAGTTAAAGGTCAATCAAATATTCGTTTACCAACTATAGAATTGCCAAAATTTACTGGTTTATTTGAGAGATGGTTAGAGTTTCGTGATTTGTTTCTATCATTAATTCACAATTCTGATCACATGGAAAAATTTCATTATTTACGTGCATCACTAGAAGGTTCTGCTGCACAATGTATTAAATCCATAGCATTTGTAGCCGAAAATTATGAGTTAGCATGGAAAACACTATGTGACAGGTATGATGATAAATCATTAATTATTCACAATCATATAAAATGATTAGTGAACATAAAAGAATTAAAACCAGATGTTTCAAGCTCCTATAGAGATATTGTTGATTTAATCTCAATAAAACTAGCATCATTAGAAAGTTTAGGCGTTAATAAAAGTCATTTGGCAGATTTATTAATTATATTTATTGTCTCTAGTAAATTTGATAATGATACTATTGATGAGTGGGAGAAACAAATAGTAAATACAGATTTTCCTAATCTGGAAGATTTTATTTCATTTTTATCAGATAGAGCAAATTTCATTGACAAGGTCAATAAACATAAAATCAAGCACAAGGTTTCATCTTTTAAACAGGAAGCGTTTGTGGTAAGTTCAGGTGGTCAACAGGATAAGCAGAATACATTACCTTGTTATTACTGCAAAAAACCTCATTTTTTATTTAAATGTAGTGAATTTTTGCAATTGCCAGTCAGTCAGAGGAGGCAAAAGGTAAGTTTATTCAAAATTTGTGAGAATTGTTTTCGTCAAGGACACCAAACTACTACTTGTAAGCATGGTCATTGTAGGCACTGTCCAGAGAAACACAATTCTTTGTTGCATGATTCCAAGATAAGATATACCCAGGTAGTTCACACAGGGTCGCATTTAGATCAAGTTTATGGTCCAGCTCAAGATTTTCAGAGTACAGATTCGCATTCAGATCAAGTCAATACTTCAGCTCAAAGTTTTCAGAGCATAGGTTCACAAGCAGGTCAGTTTTATACTTCTGGTCAAGGTTCTCAGAGCAAAGAGTCAACTACAGCTTATGGTAGTATATATTGTTCTTCAGCTCACAATCCTCAGAGTATAAATTTGGATTCAAATCAAAACTGTCAACTTGAAGCAGATCCAACCTCATATTGTTAAAACAGACATACTAACATTACTGTACCAGTAGATACTCAGCTAAGGAGTACAGTCAGTAATGGGTTGCAAGTTTTAAATCAAGCTTCAGAATCAAATCAGGAAGCTAAACCAGATACAATAATCAAGAATTTTTGTAATTTTTCAACAAGTGGTCAGGTCTTATTAGCCACAGCTTTGGTACAAGTATTTGACAAGCATGGAAATCAGCATATTTGTACAGCACTTTTAGATAATGCTTCAATGTCTAATTTCATATCAAAAGGTTTAGCAGATCGCCTACTCTATCGGATTACTCAACAAAGGGTTCAGTTGTCAGTATCAGGACTTGCACAGAATCAGTCTGTGATTCAATCCTCTTGTAATGTAACAGTAAAGTCTCTCAGTAATCAGTTTTCATGTTCTCTTCAGTGTTTAGTTATTTCACAAATAACAGATGATTTGCCTAATAAGTATTTTTCTAAACCTTCATTACCGATTCCCAACAATATTACACTAGCAGATGATAGGTTCAATGAACCCAAAAATATAGATATCCTCATTGGTGCAGATTCTTATTGGAATCTCATATGTACAGGTACGATTCACTTAGGAAAACATCTACCAGTGCTATAAAAAACAGTCTTAGAATGGATAATTTCAGGGCCACTTGGATTATCTAAATTAACATCAAATAATAGCAAATGTCATTTTACGAAAGTCACCGATTTAGAATCACAGGTCGCAAGGTTTTGGGAATTAGATACCATTCCGGACAACAAGCAGTTATCAAATGAAGAACAGCAAGTGGAAGAACATTTCATAAACACAGTTCAACGTGATACATCAGGTCGATTCATTGTATCAGTTCCGTTAAAGGAACCAATATCAAGGTTAGGGAACTCAAAGGACATAGCAATGAAACAGTTTTACAGTTTAGAGAGAAAGCTAGCAGTCAACCCCCAACTAAAGAAGTTGTATTCAGACTTCATGAAAGAATATGAAGAATTAAACCACATGACACGGTTTACTCCTAGTGATACTCAAATTACCTATTATTCACCACACCATGGTGTTTTAAAGGAAGAAAGTGACACTACCAAGCTTCGTGTTGTTTTCAATAGTTCCGCATTGTCATCTTCAGGACATTCATACAATTCCATTCAAATGGTAGGTCCAGTAGTTCAAGATGAATTGTATTCAATTATGTTAAGGTTTAGACAACATAACATAGTAATTTGTGCAGACATTTGTAAAATGTACAGACAAGTGATGGTACACAAAAGGTTCCATTCGTTGCAATTAATTGTTTGGAGAAACAATCCTAACGAAGAACTGCAGACATATGCGCTCAACAGGGTAGTGTATAGCACTGCAAGTGGTCCATATTTGGCCACGAGATGTCTGGTCCAGTTAGGTATCGAAAATGAAAAATCCAATCCAGAAGCAGCTCGAGTCATAAAGAATGATTTCTTTGTAGATGATTTAATTACAGGTGCAGATTCAGTCAATCAAGGAATCATATTGTGCCAACAAATAGATGAAATATTAAAATCACAAGGATTTCATCTCAGAAAATGGAAATCAAACAATTTGGAGATATTCACAAATATTCAGCATACACAAGAATTTGATGAATTTTATTTTGGCTCTTCAGAAGCGTCAAAGGTGTTAGGGCTTTATTGGTCAGCAAACAAGGATGTCTTTTCTATGAAGGTAGCGTTACCCCAAGTTACAAAATTCACTAAACGACTTATCTTATCCGAAATAGCAAAGATCTTTGATCCATTAGGTTTAATTAGTCCTTTAATTATTAAAGCAAAAATATTGCTTCAATCGCTTTGGTCTTTACATTTATCTTTGGATCAAGAGGTTCCACTAGACATTCGCAATAAATGGATTTCTATAAGAACAGATCTTAAAGAACTGAACTCACTCCAAATTCCTAGACATGTTGTTTGTATGGATCGAGTACATGTTGAAATTCATGGGTTTGCTGATGCGTCTCAGTCTGCCTATGGTGCATGTATCTGTGTACGGTCCACTGATTCAAATAACACTATTCAAATTAGTTTACTTACGTCCAAAACAAGGGTTGCACCATTGAAAACCATCAGCATTCCTAGGTTGGAATTATGTGCTGCGCTTTTGTTAGCAGAATTATTTCAGAAAGTTGTTAAATCGTTAACAATCTCAATTGATGATTACTATCTGTGGAGCGACTCCACAGTTACACTAGCATGGATTAAAACTTCTCCTCATATGTTACAAGTTTTTGTGGGGAATCGTATAGCTCAAATTCAATCTCTCACAAATGTAGATAAATGGAGATATGTACCCACAGCAACAAATGCAGCTGATATTCTTACACGAGGTATGACTTCAGCTAATTTACTTCAGAATTCACATTGGTTTAGTGGACCACCTTGGTTAAAACAAGCTCCAGATAAGTGGCCACAAGATATATCTAATCTTAGTCCCATCTCAGCAGATAGTCTTCTTAAAGTTCGAAAAATCTACACATTTCTTCAGAGACAACCAGTTCATTTATTTCCATTTGAAAAATTTTCTAGCTTACAAAAACTTCAGCGTGTAACAGCTTATTGTTTAAGATTTATTTCTAATTGCAGAAAACCCAAACAAGAAAGAGTTCAAGGTGATCTCTCCTTAACCGAAATAAATCAATCACTAGATATGTTAATATCACTTGTACATCGGGAAGTCTTTTCGACTTAAATCGATGATCTGTTAAAACTAGGTAGGGTAGACAGGAAGAGTCGACTTCTAAGTTTGACACCATTTCTTCAAAAGGGCATCATTCTTGTAGGTGTAAGACCACAAAATTCTTCTTTTCCATTCAAGTGTCATCCAATAATTCTTCCTTCAAATCACAAATTAACTTACCTTATGTGTCACAAATTTCATCAACAATTAGGTCACGCAGGACCGCAGCTAATGTTATCAGTCATTCGCGAAAAATACTGGCCCATATCAGGTAGAAATTTAGTAAGAAAAATTGTCAGAGAATGTGTTACATGTTTTCGATGTAAACCGACAATTTGTACACCATTAATGGGTCAATTACCATCATCACGAGTTTCTCAAACTTTTCCTTTTAATCATACAGGAGTTGACTATGCAGGTCCATTCATGATAAAGGATCGTAAGGGTCGTGGTTGCAAGGTTTTCAAAAGCTATCTTTGTCTTTTTGTTTGTATGGCAACAAAGGCAGTACATTTAGAGGTAGCCACTGAACTGACCACATTCGCATTTTTAGAAGTATTACAGCGCTTTATTGCTCACCAAGGCAAACCATCTGCCATCTACAGTGATAATGGCAGTAACTTCGTTGGAGCGAACAATAAATTGAAAGATCTTAGTTCTTTTCTTAAATGCAACCAATCTACTTTACAAACGGAATTGGGTGTTAATCAGGGAATCAATTGGCATTTTATACCAGCTTACTCTCCGCATCAAGGTGGACTGTGGGAGGCTGGGGTTAAAAGTGTTAAGCATCATCTAATTAGAGTTACGTCCAATCGTTTGCTTACTTTTGAAAGTTTTTATACAATTGTAACGCAAATTGAGGGAATTTTGAATGCTCGACCATTCACACCTCTTTCCTCAGATCCAAACGATTTCAATGTACTTACGCCCGCACATTTCCTTATTGGTCGTCCGATAAATTCCATACCATACCCAAATGTTGAAGCTGTTTCAAAGACGATGCTGTCCCATTTTGAGCAACTTGAACAGTGTAGTATATATATATTTGGGACAAAAAATAATCCTAAATAGGGAAATTCAGACTGAAGAAATAAAAAGAAGAAGAAAGTTAGCTTGGGCAGCATTCGGTAAACTGAACTATATACTCAGAAATCAACAAATTCAATTACATCTTAGATCTAAAGTTTTTGATGCATGCATTATTCCGATATTAACTTATGCGGCACAAACATGGACAATCACAAAAAAGAATATGAATATACTTAGAGTCACTCAACACGCGATGGAAAGAGCAATGCTAGGTATATCACTTAAGGACAAGAAAACAAACACATGGATAAGACAGAAAACCAAAGTCACCGATGTGGTGCAAAAAGCATTAAAGCTGGAATGGGAATACGCTGGACATGTAGCTAGGAGCGATCTAAACAAATGGCACAGATCAATTTTAACCTGGAGACCATACCAACACAAAAGACCCAGAGGCAGACCTCCTATGAGATGGACAGATGATCTGAAAAGGACTGCCGGGAAAAATTGGCTACAAGTAGCGTACAATAAAAAACAATGGAAAGGAAGACTTGAAGAGGCTTATGTTCAGATGTGGACGTGAATGGCTAGACGAAGAAGAAGAAGAAGAAGAAGAACAGTGTAAACAACACTTTTGGACTCGTTGGTCAAGAGAGTACATCAATGAGCTACAACAACGCACTAAGTTGAAAACTAATGCAGCTAGTGTCAATGAGGGAGCTATGGTCATAATCAATGATGACAACTTGCCTTCGTACAAGTGGAATCTAGGACGGATCGTCAAGTTACACCCTAGAAAGGACAATATAGTGCGAGTGGTATCGATTAAAACTGTTAATGGAATTTACAAACGGGCCGTGGCAAGAATTTGTCTATTGCCAATCGAGACGGACAATGTTTTTTTGTAACATGATTGTATTTCAATGTTTATTTGATTTATAATGTTATATATATATATTTTTTATTTTTGCATAGTTCATATTTGTTGAAAGATTGTCTTTCAAGGCTGGGGGCATGTCCAGAAATGTAAAATAATGAGAATTATTTAAATTTGCCGCGCATTTGTAGACGGGTCCTTAGCTGTATTGGCGGTTGACACTTCATGTCTTGCCGAAAAAGAGAAGAATCGTCACCCGCCAGCCGAGAGTGACAGTCGGTCGAATATATAGGTTGAGGTTAAGATATAGCATGTCGATATAGTCGATTTATTTTTGTTATAAGGGTTTGAATAATAAATTTGGTATCTGTGCACATATCATTTAATTGTTACTAGAGATACAGTCCACTAGCGAAGTTAAACCAGCGCACCAGTTACAAAGGCGAATAGAATCATTCAAGAAAACAAGAATGGTCTAACCTACGCCAACATAAAACAATATATATATATATATATATATATATATATATATATATATATATATATATATATATATATATATATATATATATACTATATAAAAAAATTACCGAATTAAATATTCCTAGTGAATATAATAATTTAATATTTGAATTTTTGAATAATAGAATGATCTATGTAAGAGATAAGCAGAATGAAATATTTAGACCCAACATTACAGATAGAGGTTTAGCTTAAGGGTCACCTCTGAGCTCACTTTTATTTAATGTGTACACTAAATCATTACATGATATTATTATACCAGCCGAATTTGAGTTAATATAATACGCTGATGACCTAGCTCTTGTAATAACTGACAAAAACGTAAATAATCTTATTAGAATTGGACTTAGACATTATTATTTGGCTAACTGAAAATAAGCTTCCTTTATCAATAGATAAAACATCAGCAATGATATTTAGTAATATGAGGAGCACAATAAATGACATGCCTTTAACAATAGATGAACAGATCATTCCTATCAAAAACTCTATTAAATATTGAGGGTTAGTTTTTAATAATTCTTTAAGCCGAACAGAAAACATTAAAAATATTATAACGAAAGCTCAAAAAGGAAGGAATATAATGAGAGCATTATGTGGCACGTGATGGGGAGCAGACCCTATTTCACTTCTTATAAAGGTATTATAAGATCACACCTTGATTACTCATGTACAGTACTAAAACCCTGCAGTAAAGCCAACTTCGTAACATTAGACAAAATCAAATTTAAAGCTTTGAGGAGTATCACAGGTTGTATGCGATCTACTCCTACGAATGCCTTATTAGCTGAGAGTGGAGAAACATCATTAGAAATCAGACGAAAAATCCAGTCTGCTAAATTTTTTCTTAAAATCTCAGCTGATATAGAAAACTCATTGAATGAAATATTGTCTGAGCTAGAGTTCAAAATCAATAATCAGATAGGAATGTGGAAATTAAAAGAGACACCATATTTTATTTACATTAAAAGTAAATTTGATCAAGATCTTAAACAATTATTTAAAGATAGTATTAAGTCCTGTTACTAGATTGAGCTATAATATCAAATAGAAAGAATAAAAACCATATTCTCCAAAAACAAAAAGTAATCAACAATTTCTTAATGAATTCTCAACCATCTATGAAGCATTCACTTGGATATTTACAGATGGGTCATTAGAACCCAATTCAAGCGCAGTAGAGTTTGGAGTTCACATTCCATCAATAAATTCTAACTATGCATCTAGACTACATGAGCACACACAAATATGCACTGCTAAAATTATGGCCATTAATAAGGCAGCAGGAGTTTGCTCAGAAAAAAATATTAAAAAAGCAATAATATTCTCTGATGCAAAACTGATGCTGATGCTATACTGATGCAAAAAGTGCAATTCAAAAATTACAAAGTACCTGTTAGGGAACAAATAACCACATTGTAAACATAACTAAAACATTAATAATTGAGGCAAATGAAGCAAGACTTAATATTATTATACCCTGGATTCCAGACCACTTAGGAGTAAAAGGATATATTGTGGCAAATCAATTGGCAAATATAGCTAGAACCCTAAACATCCCAGCTAACATAAAAATTGATAAAATGGACTTTCTCTCATTTATTACTCAAACACTAATAAATGGATTTAAAGTTGATTGGCTTAAACAGTTTAAACAAAAGGGAAAGTGGTACCAACAATGTCAAAGCTAGTTCTCTATAAAACCATAATACTATAACAAAACAAGATAAGTCAACGCGCATGTTTTTGTGACGTACGCCCGAGCCAACTTTAATGACGGCAAGTTAAAATGCTCGTAAGTGTTCATGTTAATTATGTTGCTGTGTTAATCGAGTTTGTTATCCTGTGTATTTCAAAAAGTAGTGAATGATATATTTATTTATTGATTGATGCAGTAAAGACTTTGTATATTATATTGTTATAAAGATTGTTTATAAAGAAGACTAATTATTTGTTTGCCATAACGTATTGTGCAGTGGTGGGTTGTTTAAACAATAATAATAAAAAAGTAATACTTTTTCGACGTGTTATTTTTTTGTGTTTCCTAGAGACAAACAAATGCGTAAAGTATGGGTCTCCAAGTGTTTTCAGCAAGACAAATTTAATGTAGAAACCGCGAGAATATGTTCAAAACATTTTACACAAGCTGATTATTGTTTAAAAAAAATTTATTGGGATTGCCTGACAAACAGTGGAAATTAAGAAATGATGCCATACCTTCTTTTCATTTAATAAAATCCCCAAGTGCTAAAACACCGACTGAAAATAGATGCAAAAGAAGAATGGAGAAAAGAAATGTATTAAAAAACATGTAAGCACTTTGGTTTTAGACATACTTTAACAGCAGATGAAATGTTTCTATAGATAATAATAAATGTTTCTATAGATAATAATATATTTATACTAATGCCCAATTTAATAAAACTTTAAGTAAAACTTTATTTTTGTTAGGTTTTTAAAAAAAGTTACTTTGGAGGTATCTAGTATGTAGTGACCTGGAAAATATTTTTTGTAGTTATAATGGCGACACATTAAAAATAACAAAAAATTATTTAAAAAACTTAATATAATCTGCAAAATGTGTAAATGTTAGCGAAGATATAAAATTACTTTTTTTAGATGTAAAATACGAATTCTAAATAAAAATATTAAAGATAATTACAATATGCGCAAGAGAAAAATCACAAAGTTTGTAAAATACATGTCTAAATGATATTTGTAAAGCTTCAAACATGACCCTCTTTTCCTTTATGGTCAAATTCTTTACATTTTACCAGCCTTTTATATTTAATTTATATATTGTAGCAATATTTATTTTGTTTGTAATACACACAAATAAAATCGTAGATTCATATATTCCTTTAATTAATTTTACAAATTACTTATTAATTTTCACACCACGTTTTCACAGAAAGTAACTAGTTATGTTTAAAGTTTCGAAGTTGTTCATTACAGTAAAGGAACAACGTTGCCATATGATGCATCGTTAAAATATGATACATACAAGTCCCCTGGCTTTGCCTCGCTATGACGTCATGCGCAAAGTCGATTAACATTAGAACGGCAAGTGGGTATATCTTATTTGTTATAGTATGATGCTATAAAACCATGGTTTTATAAGTTTGCCTTTGTAGACCTTAGACACCTGACAACAATTATTAGGTTACGAACAGGACATTGTTTGGCGCCAGATCATCTATTTAAAATTAACTGTATTCATTACCGTTTTTGTGAGTGTGGGCAAATAGGAAGTATAATACACATCTTGCTAGAGTGTCCCATCAATAAGACACCACTATTTGATTTATATCAACAACTTATTAAAGATGGATGCCCAACGTCCATTTCAGTACAAAATATTTTCCACAATATCAATGCTAAAACCTTGAAAACGTTTGGTAAGTTTATCAATATTTTCCAAATTAAAATGTAAGTAAAATATAAATAAACACCCAACCTAACCTATCCTTTAACCACTGACACAGACCGCTAATTGATTTGTGACCACTGATGTCCTGTCCAAGATGCCAATTTCCAGATATACCTTACATAGCTTAATAGATGGAACAAGAAAAATCTATATCATTAATGACATATAGAATTATTTTAGAATATCCACTATAAATTGTCCAAAATAGTTGAAGGGAATATGGTTATTTCCAGAATCTCTGTGAGGACAATTCCCTTCTCCTTACAGAGTATAATTGAAATGAAACTATATACATGAGCTTGCCACGTACCTAAGAGGTGGAAGCCATAAAACGAAAGAAGAAGAAGAAGAATAATTTTCATACAAAAAGTTTTGGTTTAGCAATTACCAATTTGGTTTCTTTATTTACATTATAAGCAAATATATTCATGGAAGAATTCAAATCAAATATTATTTATAAACAAAATTTAGAACAAGTATGTTGGGGGTTATATAGATAATGTTTTATTCATATTGGTCTTATTGGTTAGAATGGTTATGATAGATATTGATATTGCTAAATAGATACATTCCTGCTAAATACTAATGATAAACGAGGATCCATAACATCTTATACAGAAAAGAAATACATCATTCTTGGATGTTTTAATCTGGAATGGGTATGAAATGGGTAATCTTGGATGGATACGAAACATCAAATTGTTCTATGATAGAGCCAAAAATACTTGTTTAAACTAAAATGCCGTTTTGGAGAGGAAACAATTGTTAAATTCTAGCTTCGTAATAAATTATTATCCATTATTATTTATGAATAAAAAATTTCACGTATCAGCAAAATTAAATATAAAATTACACTCAAAATAATTAATTCATGAAGATTTCCTGCATCAAATACTATGTGTTTGTTGTCGGTTTTTTTTGGCTGTGAACACAATAAGACATAAAATAAAGAACAAAGTACTGTGATTATAGACTTGTGAATACCAGAACTTTTATATTAATGAAACATTGGGTCCAGTAAACAAACAAAGACGAACCAACAGATTATAAAAAGAGAAAAAAAAAAATAAATAAGCATCTCATCTTACCAGTTGAAGAAATACCAACATTGACTAGGTAAAACATATCGCGAAAACAAAATTTATAATTTAAAAATATGTATAATCAAATAAGTAAGTTTCACAATTAAGTTTCAACTGAGGTCAGAATTCATTTATTGTCAAGTGACAAGAAACGTAATATTTTTTACATATACTATTCACATTCTTTGGAGAATAATTTCCATACTGAGAGTCGAAACGTCAAAAATACATAATTTTATTTACAGGCATTGTAATTTATTTAAAAAATAATAAAGTCTTTAGTGTAGGTTGTAAAACTTTCATTTTAAAGTCACATCTTTACTTCTTAACGATTTTTATTCCTCTCTCTCTCTCTCTCTCTCTCTCTCTCTCTCTCTCTCTCTCTCTCTCTCTCTCTTAGTCTGCCTCTCTCTCTCTCTTCCTCTCTATATTTCTCTTTATCTCTCTCTATTTCCCTCTTCCTTCCATCTCTTACTCTTAAAACTATTTGTATGCAATACATATTTCAAAATTAATTTATGTTTTACATTTTTAAAGAAATTACCAAATTATTTTATTCTTTTGGATTTTAAATGAACCTTTTCAGAATTGGTATCACTCTTTAGTCGTATACGTATTATATCAATTCCAAATGTCTCGTAACCTCTAAAAATATAAAAGAGCTGCAAGAGTTGAGTATATGGACACTTTACGGCTGACACCTTGTGCCACTTCCGAATTATATGGTGGTGTCGGATTTCGCTTTACGATGTTTGCATGTTGACAGATGCTGAAACTTGCACAGCACCCCTACAGGGTGATTTTTTTTAGTTAAGATACATATTTGGTTCCAAAGATGTTTTCTCAAGACAGTTCAAAAACCATTTTTAAAATACAATTATTAAAATTTGTGTTTTGAACATAATATATTGATTTATTTTTATTGTATTTTAGAAATGGTTTCCAAACTGAAAAACAAAGCTTCGAGATAAAATATTTACAAATTATAGGTACATAATGGTTAATTTATATTAATTAAGTTGTCATATTTTTTACAAATTTAAAAGAAATAGTATATTCTTTAATCTTATCTTAAACTTTTCCAAAGCACAAATACATTAACCTAAAAAATATAATAATAACTAAATGGTTCGCTTTAACGTACCTAAGTCCTTTATAACAGTATCTATAACTACTAAAACTGTTCTTTTTTTTTTCGGAATCTACTAAATCTTGTATAGGTATTTGAACTATGAAATAGTTTTCAAAATAAAACTAGAAAAATTATTACGTTTTGCTATTTACTTGAAAACAGAAAGATTATTTCAGTTGAATAATTTTATTTGTCTTAACATACCCGCCATACTGTTACATGTAATAAAACAAGTAGGTATAGATGACTGTAGTTATAATTTGTATTACTTTATTTAGTTAGATTATAAGAACGTTACATTACATAATCTTATGCCTAGGTTATGTCGTTGGCCGTTGCACCTGGCCTCATGGCATGTGAAGTGACGTTGTCAAGGAAGGCGGAAGTCCCTGTTGCCACTGACTGACACACACTGTTCCCAACCTTCTTATTAAAGGTCACTTCACATGCTTACATGTGACATCTTCCCCTTTACCCCTTTTAACAAACATAATCCCTAAACCTGGAAGGTCTTTTTACCCTCCTACCAGAGCGTGTTACAATGTTATTATGTTCACTATTACTATTATTTTGAATAGTTTCCTTACTAGTTGAAGGAACTGTATCAGAACTTGGCAAAACATCAGTCTCTTCAAAAGGCACGTTGTATGACGTGTTTTGAACATATTTGTTAGGACAACGTCTAATAAAAGATGAATTCCTCCTGTAACTATTACCAAAATTATCTTTTACCCAATAAGATCTTGGACTATTAGTAATACTAACAATTTCACCTGGTACCCATATTTTATCTTTTCTTAACATTATGCTTTCACCTACTTTAAACTCACTTCTAACCCGAGAATGTTTATTATAATACTTAACACTTCTACTCCTCTGTTCTCTTAATCTATTTAGATCAACTATGGGTTTTTTAGATAGAACTTTTTGAGATACCGGAATAGCTGTCCTAAGAACCCTGTTGTTGAGAAGTTCAGATGGGGATAATCCAATTCCTGTTAAAGGAGTTGTTCTGTACTCCATTAATGCATTGTGTATATCTTCATCAGAGTCATTGCATTTTCTAAGCATGTTTTTACAAATCCCAACTGCTCTCTCTGCTAGTCCATTAGACTGTGGATATCTTGGACTAGATGTGATTAGGTTGAAATTCCACTTTCGGGCAAATTGCCTGAATTCAACGCTACCAAATGGAACATTGTCCGATACAAAAACAGCTGGGGATCCGTGTGTGGAAAACATAACTTTTAGTTTTTTAATTATTTCTTGTGCCGTTTTTGATTCTAACTTTACTAGCTCTAACCAGTGACTGAAGTAATCAACCACTACTAGATAATCAGAACCTCCATAATTTAAAATATCAGCACCTATTTTATAGTAAGGGATATCTGGTCTATCATGCTGAAGGAGAGGTTCTTTCTGAGGTTTTCTTAGATATTTTAGGCATATTTTGCACTTTTCAACAAAATGTGTTACATCAGAACTTAATCCTGGCCAATAATAAAGACTTCGTGCTCTCGCCTTAGATTTCTCAATACCAAGAGGAGCACTGTTGTGAACTTTGGCCATGATTGATTTTCTTAATGACCTGGGAACGATTATTTTCTCATTGTAATATAAAACACCATTATTACAAAATAGATTTTCTTTTATCTTGAAAAATGTCTTAGCTTCCTGGTCCTGATTTATATTATTGGGCCACATTCTAGTTTCACAGAAATCCATTATTTGTTTAAGAATCTGGTCACTCTTTGTTTCTCTTTTAAGAATGTTTGTGTTAGGACCTGATAAAGGTGATTCAAATTCTAACGAGTGTTTGATACCTGAACTAACATCATTATTTGGAGTTTTTAAGAATGCTCGTGACAACAGATCAGCTATGTACAGGTACTTGCCAGGTAAATATTCAATTTTGAAAGTATATTTTAATAATTTGAGCTTTAGCCTTTGTAAGCGACTACTTACTTTATGGAAATCTTTACTGCAGATTGAAACTAAAGGTTTATGGTCGGTTTTTATTAAAATTTCTCTACCATAAATAAAGTTATCAAATTTTTGTACTGCAAAACAAATGGCAAGAAGTTCTTTATCAATTTGTGGATACCTAACCTCACTCTTTGTAAGCCCTCTAGAACAAAACGCTACTGGTTGGCCATCTTGTAACAAACACCCACCAATGCCGAACTGACTACTGTCAGCTTGTATTGCAATTGGTACCTGTGGATCAAATATTTTGAGGTTAGGTATTGATGTAACTAATGTTTTAATTTTATCAAAGGCTCTGGTGTGATCAACCGTCCAATCAAACAAAGTATCTTTCTTTATTAATCGTCTTAATGAAGTTATAAATTCTGAAAGGTTGGGGATATACTTAGTTAAGTAGTTTAGCATGCCCATTATTCTGAGAAGATCTTTTTTTGACTTTGGATTTTCTAAGCTCAAATTTGCTTCTATGTACTGAGGATCTGGTTTAATACCACTTTTAGAAAAAATTTGTCCAATATACTTAACTTCACTTACTTTGAATTGAATTTTATCCCTATTAAATTTAACTCCATATTTTGTAGCTCTATTTAAAACCTTCTGAAGAATTCTATCATGTTCCTCCTCTGTGTCTGCAGCAATTATAATATCATCAAAATATATTCCTATTTCAAGATCTCCAAACATTTTTTCATTCATCCTCTGAAACACTTCGGGACTAACGCTAAGACCAAATGGCAATCTTTTAAAGCAATATTTGCCAAAAGGAGTTGTAAAAGTACAAATTTTCATACTATCCTCATGTAGTGGAACATGATAGAACCCCTCCTTCAGGTCAAGTACTGTAAAAATTGATTTACCCTTCAGTTTCAATGCTAATTCATCTACAGTGGGTATTGAATATTGATCGTTACAAACAAATTTGTTTAAGTGAACTGGGTCCAAGCAAATTCTTATTTTATTATTGGTTTTCTCAACTAATACTATGTTGTTTACCCACTCAGTAGGCTCTTCAACCCTCATTATGATATCTCTTTTCTCAAGATCAAGTAAAGACGCTTTTAAGGCAACCTTTACAGTGTCTGGCAGTCTTCTACAACAGCGAACAAATGGCTCATAATTTTTCTTCAACACGATTTTGTAATGAAATGGTATCTTACCTGTCCCCTCAAATACATTTTTGTTATTGTTTACAAATTCATCTTTACTTTTACTATTGATGAAGTCAACTCTCTGAACCAAATTTAATTTTTTACATGCATTAAGACCTAAAATTGGTGTACTATTAGTATTAACTAAAAGAAACTTAATGTTGTACCTAGTTCTGTAAAATAATAGGGAGCGTTATGTGAAGGTAAGGAAAACGCTGTCACCAAATGAAATACACAATAGATCCTCAAGGGATGCTAACCCTGCGAGCGGCTGCAAGGAATAGTGGTCACACTGGTCTGGAGGGCTGCCTCGTCTTCGTGGATTTACGAGAAGATAAGGGATTTCGGGATAGGGGTAAGGACTCCTAGGTCTCAGGTCCTGTAAAGAGCAGAGGTTATGGGCTTACTTTTGAAGCCGGAGATATGCATACGCAGAATCTCGTGTTCTCCTAGTCTCTAGTGAGTCGGACGAAAGGAACATTAAAAAAAAATTTAGAGTCAACAATATATTGAATCTACCCTGAAGTTACAAATACAATCGTTAACACGTTATTCTGCGCGTCGGGAGACGATGAAGCAAGATAGTGAAGAGTTGACGGTTGTACTAATATAATTACACAGGTTAGTATAAAGAAATCTGTTACCTTATGTGCGTATTAGGGCTTTCAACCACGACACGTTCAGTCTTCTGGAAGTCGATCAGTTGAGGTTCTCCTCCTGAGTTACGAACTTACGAGCTGCCACAATAACCGGACTACAGGCGATACTAGGCCGGATGATAAGCGTCCCCCGGAGAATTACCGACTGTCTCGTACTGATCGCGTACTGGACGCTATCGCGTCCAGTCACGGTGGCCCGCTATTACTGACTGCCCATTACCAACTACTGATTACTAACTACTTCGTACCCGACGCTACCGCGTCGAAAGTACCCGGACCAGGCAATTGATGCCTTCACGGCCACCGCCGCATCACTAATGCCCCACTGGCGTCCTTAGTTCGGTTTTTATCAAATGGTGTCCTCATTGACCGGTTGTAGTCCAAGGTTGCTGAATTGTAGTTTTGGCGTTATTGCTCCTATTTGGGTCACGGGTGTTGTTATTTTTTTACAACAATAGTTTCGTGCTTTTTATACGTTTAAACAATTATCAAACAATGCAATAACTAGGTCAATTTCTTTGTGTGATTTAAAATTCAAATTTTACTGTAATAATTATCCCTTATTTGATTTGGAATATATAATAATTATCTCGAATAATTATTATCTTTTTATATGCTACTTCCTTTATTCCAACTTCTCACTCACTTGCTACGCTCACATTACAGTTCCATTAACAAAACATTTTAATAATACAGACCCACATGTGTCAATTCTGTTATTTCCATAAGTTATAAGTGATACACTATCTTTTAAGACTGGTACCTGACAGCCTAAACTATTGAAAATTTTTAACGGTAGACAATTACAATTGGCTCCAGTATCTAATTTAAACTTGACATTTTTATAGTTAATTAATACATCGACTTTCCAACACTTACTTGAGAGGCTATTTTAGTTTATATTGTCTAAAACTATTGATTCAACTGTCAAATCGTCACTATCATTGCTACTATTTTCACACTCAAGTTCAAGTACATTGCCTTTCTTATGGAACCTATTAGTTTTATTGTTAAACCTACTTATATTTTTATATTGCGTTCCACTGGAGTTTCCTCTATTCTTACACCCTACTGCAAAATGATTTGGATTATTACATAAAGAACATAATTTCCCATATGCTGGACAGCTCCTAGGTCCATGTGTCCGTCCACATTTAAAACAATCAAAATCATTTTTAGCCTCCTGTTTGACCATATTTAACCTACTCTTAGCTTTGAACTTGTTCACCCTAATTATATCAACTTCCTTTTCATTCTGTATTTCTTTGACTTGGATTCTGCTTACTTCAGCTGTTCTACACATATTTTCTGCTTTTCTTAGGTCCAATTTCGAACACTGCAACAATCTTTCTTGAAGAGCGACGTCTAGTATGCCACTAACAATTCGGTCTCTGATGAGTGAATCTTGTAGTAACCCAAAATTACATAGGCTTGCCAGTTCTTTTATATTTGTTAAAAAATCTTCAAATGTTTCACCTTCCTGTTGTCTTCGTGTAAAGAACTTATAACGATCATATGTCTCATTTCTTAAAGGTGCACAATACTCTCTAAATGCATTTACAACCACCTCGAACTTTTTTTTGTCTTCCTCACTTAAACTGAAATTTTTAAATTTCTTCTGAGCTTCTTGCTCAGCAATGTTTAATAAGATAGCCACCTTAACCTCGTCGTCTTTCTTATCCAGCCCCGTAGCTTTTAAATATATTTCTAAGCCTTCCAGGAAAGTCGTTAAATTACTGTGGACATCCTGGTTGAATACTAGGGCCTTGGGTGCTGTAAATATTGCCTCCATTTTGTACAAACTTCAGTTAACTTTCAGCAGTGTAGACTTAATTTCCTTGGTCAAGGTTCTTCCAACTAACCTGACATCATGTTACATGTAATAAAACAAGTAGGTATAGATGACTGTAGTTATAATCTGTATTACTTTATTTAGTTAGATTATAAGAACGTTACATTACATAATCTTATGCCTATGTTATGTCGTTGGCCGTTGCACCTGGCCTCATGGCATGTGAAGTGACGTTGTCAAGGAAGGCGGAAGTCCCTGTTGCCACTGACTGACACACACTGTTCCCAACCTTCTTATTAAAGGTCACTTCACATGCTTACATGTGACACATACCATAATGTAGAGGAATTTAGAATTTTATTGCCATTAGTTTTGAGATGAATTTTTGGCCCAACTTTCTTGGAAGAAAATTTATTTGAATAATTCGTTTATCCATAGTCAGTTTGAAGTAAAGGCCATTAAGGTATTGTCATTATTTTGGGGGATTTATTTTTGGGACTACTTTCTTGGAGTAGAGTTCATTTGATTATATGAAATCAACTTAAAATTAAAAGAAAGTGTCAGAGAAAATAAAAATATTATTGTCTTTAAAAAGATGTCAACATTCAATAATTACTGTAATGTCATTGTAAATCATAAGAAACAAAAACAAGATTTATTTAGCGTATGGCTACATCACAGGTTCATATATATACATATAATTTAAATTATATAAATTACAAACAACAGTAAATACAAAACTATTATTCTACAAACAAATATCTAGCTAGATTATAAATATATTCGATTGACTCTTTTGTAGCAGCCAGGAAATCTGAAGGGTTGCCGTTATAGGATCTAATCGGGCATTCCTCTACCATGTGTTTTACTGTTTCCTTTTTGGCGCCGCAGTCGCAATTTGGTGATTTTATTTTTCCCCATCTAAAAGGTGAGTCGGAACATCTGCCACAGTTCGTCCTTATTCTATTGAGTGTGGTCCAAATTTGTCTCGGTTGGTTGAAGCCGCCCTCAGGTTTGCATGTAATACATGGCATGTTCCAATTAGCTGGTGCAGCGTTATTCTCCCATTGTTCTTTCCACCGTTCAGTTACATTAAAGTTTTGATCTACTAGCCTTTTTGCTGTTTTTAGAGGCGGGTGTCTTGAACGGAGCCTATTTATTTTTTTGGCGATAGTTCCGACATGTAAGCGGAGCTCAGGATCAGTATTAATTTTTGTAAATTCTCTGACAAGGGCATGTTCCCGGAGGATGGGTGGTGGAGCTATATGACTCAAAGCTGGTAACCAGTAAGTGGGCGTGGCCTTGATTGTGCCCGATATAGTTCGCATGGCTTGGTTAAGTTGGACATCAACACGGTGAGTATGTGGACTGTTTATCCATACTGGTGCACAGTATTCCGCTACGGGGTATACCAGTCCTAATGCTGTCGATCTAAGTGTGGGTGCTGAGAAGCCCCATGTAGTGCCGCAGAGCTTTTGCAGGATGTTGTTACGAGTTCGGAGTTTTGCAGCAGTCTTAGTAAGATGCTTTTTAAAGTTCAGCGTTCTGTCAAGTGTAACACCTAAGTATTTTGGGTGTTTATTATATTTAAGGAGTCTATCCCCAAAATTGATTTGAGGTTGATAGTTGGCCATCTTGTTGTACAAATGGAAGCAGGACACTTCTGTCTTAGTTGGATTGGGTTGCAATCTCCATTTGCGGAAATAATTCCCTAGGGCATTTAAATCGTTTGGTAGAATGCGTTCAGTGACCTCGAATTCTTTATGACTTGCGGCAAGCGTCCAGTCGTCTGCGTATCCAAACTTTTTTAATGTGGTTTCTGGTATGTCTGCTATGTAGATGCTGAAAAGCATGGGAGCCAGCACGGATCCTTGTGGAAGTCCATTATTGAGTTTTCTTTGGGTACTAGTCTTGTCTCCCAATATAATTTTTAAGCATCTGTTGGATAGCATGGCGTTAATAACCTCAGTGGTCTTTCTGCATGGGATTATTCGCATTAATTTATATATTGCCCCTGGTCGCCACACAGTGCCATAAGCAGCAGATAGATCGATGAAGATAGCGGTTGTTTTTGATTGCTTTTGAAAGTTTGATTCCACATAATTGGTCAGGACGAGTACCTGGTCTGTGAAGCTGTGGTTTGGCCGAAATACTGCCTGTTCCACTGGTAAGTGTTGGAATATGATTTTGCTGATTCTATTATACAACAGTCTTTCGAACAATTTGTACACAATACTTAAGAGTGCGATGGGGCGGTAGTTTTTCGGTGAATTATTACTTTTCCCTGGTTTAAAAATGGTGACGATTTTTGCATTTTTGAGTTGGTGGGGGACGTTTCCCGTTTGAAGGATGTCAGAAAGGAATTCTGCTAGCCATTGCCTAGTGAATCTGCCGCTATGTTTGAGGAACTCAGGGTGAATGGCGTCGAAACCCGGCGCTTTTCCTGTTTTCATTTCATTTAGGGCTTGCGATATTTCTTCATGCGTAAATGGGTTGGAATATTCTGTTGACTGTGCAAGACTAGATTTTATGGTTTTGAGGTCTTTTTTAACTTGAATTGTATGTAAACGATTATGAGGTGCCCTAGAGGTTGACACTATGTGCGTAGCTATTTAGTCTGGAGTTACTAGGTTGGTTTGTCGAACGGGTGGGTTGCTACTTCCGAGTTTCCGCAGTAGGGACCAAGCTTGTCGACTTGACTTCTGGAAGTCTAGGTTTTCTACTGTCTGTGTCCATTCTTCACGCCTGGCAGCATCAATGCTGTGAAGTAGTTCGTCTGCAATCTCCTGCTTTCCATCTTCGCAATATTTTTCATACAGTTTTTCGCTCTGTTCTGTCCAACCAGGAATATATTCTTTGCGGTATCCTCTAGGGATTGTCGCTTTTGCTGAGGTGATTATTGCTCCTGTTAGTCTCCCGTAGTTCTGGCTCTTTGGTGGAATCCATCCTAGGCATTTGTCAAGGTTACTGGTGAAAGCAGACCAGTTAGCTTTCTTGAAGTTCCATCTGGGGCGTGGAAACGATCTTATAATCGGAATGCTGATACCGATCTTAATTAGGACGGGGCGATGTTGACTATGTGGAAAGTCAGGCATAACCCTTAATGATGCTGTTAGTGGTTGGCCTTTGTTGTCAATGGTAACAAAACAGAGATCAGGGTTATATTCTCTCCTCCAGGCCGCAGATCTGAAAGTGCCTCTATCTTTGGCGTCGAATAGAAGGTGGGCACCATGTTCCTCTGCCCATTCCACAAGGGATGTGCCATTTATGTCAGTGTCTAAGTATTTCCACATCTCATGGTGGCTGTTGAAATCCCCTACATATATGGCTGGATGTTCATAGGAATTAAGAACTTGGACAGGCCAGGTAATAGCAGGAGGTTTGTATATGTTAGCTATTATGACTGCCTATTTTCACAGTTACCTCGTGGATGTTGTTCCCGGTAGAAGTGGCGATTAATGCTGCATTTTCTATGTTTGAACGGACATATGTTGCCACTCCGTAAGCTCTATCGTAGGTAGCGCCCAAAAGATCATAGCCGGGGATTTTTCCTCTTGAGCTTAGTTGACCTTTGTTTTCTGTGTGCGTTTTCGGAAGTGCTACTAGGTCAACTTCGTTGTCTTTTAAAAGTCTGTGCAGGATTTGACATTTTGCCCTTCTTATGCTTTCTATGTTCAAATGGCAAACTCGTATGCTTGGTCTGACTTCTTTGGTCAAATGTTTCAAAGGAAGGTGATTTTGCGAGAAAATATAATGAATACAGAAAGGGTGAAGCTAACTAATGATGTCAATTATGATTGAAATTGCGAACACGGAAAAGAAAACAACGAATATAAATAAAATATGGAAGAAAAAATAAAGTGAAACGAAGACCTTATAAAAGAAATATTAATTTTGGGTCAAAACATTATTCAAAAAGAACTATCCTTGGATACACACGGAAAAGAAAAAAGAGAAGAAAACCGATCTAATAATTAAAGGATTGCCAATCGATACGATAGATAATAATACGCAAAAAACGGCAATAACCAAGTTGATTATTGACCTAAACCTTCTTCATTATTGTAATTTATAGGTGTGTCATAAAATTAGATCAGTATAAAGGAACTAAACTAA
Organism: Diabrotica balteata; assembly: GCA_918026665.1. Classification (NCBI taxonomy): domain Eukaryota; kingdom Metazoa; phylum Arthropoda; class Insecta; order Coleoptera; family Chrysomelidae; genus Diabrotica; species Diabrotica balteata. The sequence goes on along the minus strand of OU898282.1, from coordinate 68,631,312 downwards.
AAAGTTTGTTAAGTACGATAGATTAATTTAGATATATGTTTAATATTAAAAATAAAATAAAATTAGTAACAGAATAAGAAATAACAGTATACATATTGTTACGATAAAATATGACTCATGCCTAAACTCTAAACATTTTATTAATCTAACCAGTTTTTCTCGTATCACGTAGCGAATCTCCGACCCGCTAAAACCTGTCTGGCGTTCCAGCTTATTCGACAACATTCAGGAAGGTCCACATCCGCTTCGCCGGGATTCCAGAATAGCGGTTGTTTGATATAGACATTTTAATTTAAAAACAAGTTTGTCCGGAAATATAATTGTATCGAGTTTAAATTGTAACGAGGAAATAAATTGTGTGAAATAAATTGATATATAATTAATATTGTATATATAAATATATAAAGCCTTTAATAAACTTGTAAGTCAATATAAGGTTGAATGTTCGAATAATTAAACTTTGAGGGTATACAAGGCAACTATCGAACACGGTGATTAATTTAATCTTGCCCAAGTACTTTCGATCAATAGATCATCTTCAGGGGCAATTCGTCAGTTGTGGCCTATCCGACATAGTAGAATGTCATAAATGTAAAATTTGGACATAACAATACAAAATACAATACACTAAGCATTCTGTCTCCGGCTTCTATACAACATATAGCTTCTCCTTATAAATTTTTAAGTGTTTGTTTATCTTAGTGTATTGTATTTTGTATTGTTATGTCCAAATTTTACATTTATGACATTCTACTATGTCGGATAGGCCACAACTGACGAAATGCCCCTGAAGATGATCTATTGATCGAAAGTACTTGGGCAAGATTAAATTAATCACCGTGTTCGATAGTTGCCTTGTATACCCTCAAAGTTTAAACTTGTAAGTGTTGTAAAAGTGTAGAACCTTGTATAATAAATAATAGTACAATATATATATATATATATATATATATATATATATATATATATATATATATATATATATATATGTTATGCTATTTAAATTGTATTCTATTGCTTATTTAGAAAAGATCCTGTCTATATTTATTAAATGATCTAATCTCCAATTAATCACAATAAATCAGCATTAATTAATTACAATCTCAGGCTATTTAACTTGTACTATTTACCTTTGATCGTGGATTCAAAATATTTTCCAATTGGCTTCCTAATTGGGATAGGTAATATGACCTGAATAAAATACACAGAATTTCAACTGAAGTATATGTGAGATGTCCTTTATTTTATTGAAATTTTATATAACAATCAATCCGGTAACATTTGCAATACAATACTTTAAATATATGAGAAGTTGTTTTCTATCATGGACCCAAGTGTTATTTTACATTGATTTTTAATATGTGTTATAACTAAGCTCTCTTTATAATTTTTTTCTTTTTTAAATGATCGCAAAATTAACTGTCTCTATAATTTATTCAATTTATTTAATTTATAAATGAAAACCACACTCCTGCTCTAATGAAAATTGACTGACCTTTCGTTATCTGCCGTTGCAATTCTATGGCCACGCCATAAAAAAAAACCTTTCTCTGCTTCTGCTCCTATTTTGGTCCAGAAGACGTACACCTTTCTCCTATCTGTCCTTGTATCTGCAACCCAACAACTCGTGTAATTCTATGCAGCCTCCTTTTGAACCAATCTCCGCGCCTGTTTATAACTTCAAATATTTCCGGCTTCGTCTGATATTAATATTCTTATACCCTTTGGTTTTTCTATCTCTCTGTACCCCGTTCCTCACACTGATCAGCTTTTACACAGCAAATAAACACACCCGGTAAATTACGTCTTCGGGACTTCCAACAAACACAAACCACAAAGCTCCTTCCTTCTTGGGCGACGAAAACTGACTAACTCCTTTCCTCTCTCCTATCTCATAGCTAAAACCACTCCCTCCTTGCATTCAAAAATTGACCAATAAAAATCTTCTACCTCTGTCACGTATATCGTTATCAACCAACTCTCTCTATAAAACGTCATTCGGGTAATTCCAGAAAACAACATTCTTTAATTATTCTAGCTAAATCTATCTGCTTTACAAATATTTCTTACTAATAGCTACAAACGATACCTGTTTCTCAATTCAATGTCTTTTGTTAATAAACTTTTACCGATATAATCTTTCGGGGGGAAAAACCACCGCACATCCCTTTCTATTGTTTAAACACTTTCTATATACACTTTTATTACGGGTAAATCCATTCCACAATAACCGACTTATTTAAATTTCTTATCGATAATATTTGAAAGTCTTGTCTCTGAGGCCTAATGAACAATTCTTTGAACAACTTAAAATACATATTTTGTCTTATACAGGATGTTTGAAACTTTATATGCCCGTGTCTTTATGAAATATCAATAATTTTAATTTTTATTTAAGTAATAAAATTTGTATATCGGTTTTTTATTGCTAATGGACATTCAAAAGTACAACAAATCCCCGCCTTTGCAATCGATAAAATTTATCAATCTATGCAACTAAATTTTCTCGAGGCAAACTAAAACGCACTTCCTGTATGCTATCTGTACTTATGCTTCGTATTTTGTGGCCACTCGGTTTTCCTTATTTATCAGCGTTTCATAGTCTCTTAAAATTTTACGCAAATCATTTTCTTTGCTTTCTCCACATATCAATTTTTTTGTCTCTCCCATCAAATTCTTCGCACATATTCACCGTGTACTCCGTGTCTTTTTCAAACACCACTGTCTCCATTGTGTCCTCTTCATTTTCCTTTGTTTTTTTCTTCTGTTGGGCTCGTCTCTTCTTTTGAGGAATCCCAAGTTTTGCTTTCATTTCTTGTCAAAATCTTTCCATCTTCTTCTCCTGAGCTCGTCTCATCTTTTGAGGAATCCCAGGTTTTTTTTTTCTTTGATCTTTTTCTGACCTTTTCCCCTCTTTCTTCCTTTTCCTTTCTTTGTCACCAGGTTCATTTCCACCGTTTGTTCTTTCTCTGATTCGTCCGTAATTTGTTTCTCTTGTTCCTTATCCTGTTCTTCTTCTTTTTCCTTTGTTATTTTCATCGTATTGGTTTTGAAGTCGATCACTACATGTTTTTCCGTTAATTCGTCAACGCCTACAATCATGTCATGTGACATATTCGGCATTATTACACATTGAAGTGCATACATATTTTTTTTCAATCGTACCATTACTCGTATACCTTCATTTATTGTTGCCAATGTCCGTTTATTTGCGCCCACTAAATTCACCCTAGGTATTTTATAAATTAGACTTGTTAAATTTACTTCTTCGATTAATTTTCTGTTGACCAGTGTTATTTCAGAGCCTGTGTCTATCATAATTTTAATTGGTTTCTCATTTATAAATCCATCCACAAATTTTAAATTAACTCCATTTCTCTTTTCATTGTTTCCTGCCAGTTTAATAAATTCCTTGGGGTGACAAAAAATTCCTGTTTGTTTCTTCGTTTTTAGTGAGCGCCTTCTTGAAAACACGCCTGTTGTTCTTCTGTGTTTTCTCGCCCGTCATCTTCTCTCTCATATTCATTTTCTTCTCTTTGCATATTATTTATTTCTCTTCTGTTCTCTTTTGGTCTATTATTCCCGTATCGGTTACCGCGAGATTCCTGTTCATTCCGTGGGTTATTGTATCTGTTTCCTTGGTATGGGCGGTTATTTCTACTCTGATTTTCCCGATCCCTGTTTTCATTCCATCTCTGGGTTCTAGGTTCATAATTCTCTCTTCCGTTCGGTCTATTTTCGTATCCCCGTCTAGGTATGAATTCTCGTCTTGGATAATCTCTTCTAAAATTTTGACCTCTATCTCTATATTCTTGGTTTTCTCTTTGTCTATAATTTTCTTGCGGTCTTCTTTCTCTTCTTTCATGCCTACGTGATTCTCTCATTTGCAAAAATTGACATAAGCTGTCAATGTCCTTGTAATTTTGGAGATTTATGTGGTCTTCCAAGGTATCTTCAAAGTGTCGCGATATCAACTCTACCAATTGTTCTGATGAATAATTATATTGCAAATGTTTTGCATTATTATAGAGTTGTAATGCGTACATCGTTTCTGATACGCCCATCCTCTCATGGTATTTTCCATTTTGTAACTCTTTATTTACTTGTAGTTGCTGGATTTTTCCCCAGAAATAATTTAAGAATCTTCTCTCAAAATCTTGCCAATTGTCAAATTCTTCTTCCTTGCTGACAAACCAAAGATTTGCCTCTTCTTTGAGATGGTTTCGGATGGTTTCCTTTGCTGTTGCAAACGGTCCTATGTATGTGACTTTTTTCTTTAGGTTATTTATAAAAGGCACTGGGTGTAGTTTCCTTATATCCCCGCCAAATCGTACTTTAACGTCTTCCGTGCTATGTACGATAACTTCCTTTCTTTCTACTCCTCTTATCTCCATCTCTGCAATTTGTTTTTCATTTTGCTTAAGTTTCCTTTCCATTTCTTTCCTGACTTCTAGTAACGCCATTTCAAATTTTTCTTCTAACTGTTCCAGTTCCTTTTTCTGGACAGCCTTAATATCCTTCATTTTAGTTTCCATTTCTTCTCTCTGCATCTCTAGTTTCCTCTCTGTTTCACTAACTTTTTCTAAACAGACTTTTACTTCATTTTCATATTTGTCCAAACGCTTTTCCATTTTTCTATCATTTTCTTCTAATTTCTGTTCTATTGCTTGTCTTGTTTTCCGTTGGTTTTCTTCGATTTGTTGTGTCTGTAATTGCATCATTGCTAATAATTTTTCTAACATCCCTGTTTCTTTTCTTTCCTCTATTATTGTAACATTTCCTTCATTATCCGATCCTTCTTCAAACATTGTTTCCTCTTCTCTGTTATCCTCCTTCCTTTCTTGCATTTTGCTTTGACTCCTTGTGGTCGACATGTTGATTTTGTCCCCGCCAAATATAAAATTCTACTGGTCTGTTGCACCAAACGGGACTTTTCTTGTTCAAATGTAATAACTCTTGAGTACGAGTATCAAATTTCAATATCCCACAAATAAATCAAATGGTAAAATATCAAATGTCAAATTCAATCAAATAAATCACGTATGGTAAAATTATCAAATGTAAATATCACACAAATAAATCAATTATGGTAACCTATAAATTGTCAATATCACGAATAAATCAATTATGGTAAATTGTATCTTAAAAAAATATATAAATCTTTATGTCCTCAAATTTTACATAATATTTCACTTTATCCACGGCATATAAACTTTCAAATATCTGCTCGTCTACTCCTATCCTTTCAAATTTGCCAACTAGAAATATTTTTCAAAGCTTTACACGTTGGGGGCCATTTTGTTATGCTATTTAAATTGTATTCTATTGCTTATTTAGAAAAGATCCTGTCTATATTTATTAAATGATCTAATCTCCAATTAATCACAATAAATCAGCATTAATTAATTACAATCTCAGGCTATTTAACTTGTACTATTTACCTTTGATCGTGGATTCAAAATATTTTCCAATTGGCTTCCTAATTGGGATAGGTAATATGACCTGAATAAAATACACAGAATTTCAACTGAAGTATATGTGAGATGTCCTTTATTTTATTGAAATTTTATATAACAATCAATCCGGTAATATTTGCAATACAATACTTTAAATATATGAGAAGTTGTTTTCTATCATGGACCCAAATGTTATTTTACATTGATTTTTAATATGTGTTATAACTAAGCTCTCTTTATAATTTTTTTCTTTTTTAAATGATCGCAAAATTAACTGTCTCTATAATTTATTCAATTTATTTAATTTATAAATGAAAACCACACTCCTGCTCTAATGAAAATTGACTGACCTTTCGTTATCTGCCGTTGCAATTCTATGGCCACGCCATAAAAAAAAACCTTTCTCTGCTTCTGCTCCTATTTTGGTCCAGAAGACGTACACCTTTCTCCTATCTGTCCTTGTATCTGCAACCCAACAACTCGTGTAATTCTATGCAGCCTCCTTTTGAACCAATCTCCGCGCCTGTTTATAACTTCAAATATTTCCGGCTTCGTCTGATATTAATATTCTTATACCCTTTGGTTTTTCTATCTCTCTGTACCCCGTTCCTCACACTGATCAGCTTTTACACAGCAAATAAACACACCCGGTAAATTACGTCTTCGGGACTTCCAACAAACACAAACCACAAAGCTCCTTCCTTCTTGGGCGACGAAAACTGACTAACTCCTTTCCTCTCTCCTATCTCATAGCTAAAACCACTCCCTCCTTGCATTCAAAAATTGACCAATAAAAATCTTCTACCTCTGTCACGTATATCGTTATCAACCAACTCTCTCTATAAAACGTCATTCGGGTAATTCCAGAAAACAACATTCTTTAATTATTCTAGCTAAATCTATCTGCTTTACAAATATTTCTTACTAATAGCTACAAACGATACCTGTTTCTCAATTCAATGTCTTTTGTTAATAAACTTTTACCGATATAATCTTTCGGGGGGAAAAACCACCGCACATCCCTTTCTATTGTTTAAACACTTTCTATATACACTTTTATTACGGGTAAATCCATTCCACAATAACCGACTTATTTAAATTTCTTATCGATAATATTTGAAAGTCTTGTCTCTGAGGCCTAATGAACAATTCTTTGAACAACTTAAAATACATATTTTGTCTTATACAGGATGTTTGAAACTTTATATGCCCGTGTCTTTATGAAATATCAATAATTTTAATTTTTATTTAAGTAATAAAATTTGTATATCGGTTTTTTATTGCTAATGGACATTCAAAAGTACAACAATATATATATATATATATATATATATATATATATATATATATATATATATATATACAAATAAAACAGTTTATTAGGGTTGCAGTCAGAATATTGGCCGGGATGTTAAAAAAACACTCTTTTGACTTTTTTGTCGAGCTTTCGGAATGGTTTTATTCCTTTTTCAAGACACTGCAATAATACAAAAATGTAAATATTTAAAAAATATCACAATTCTTCAGTGTAACTTACTAGTCGTTGAGATTATTTATATAAGCATTTACACTCAACATTTATAACACACATTAAAACATTAAAATATACAATTATGGACACAATACATTATAAAATTTTTAAAATTTATTGTAAAAATAGTAGGTAAAACTTAGTTGATAGCATGTTTTACTTGTGTATATTAACTCATGCACACTAATAATATACACAAGTAAAACATGCTATCAACTAAGTTTTACCTACTATTTTTACAATAAATTTTAAAAATTTTATAATGTATTGTGTCCATAATTGTATATTTTAATGTTTTAATGTGTGTTATAAATGTTGAGTGTAAATGCTTATATAAATAATCTCAACGACTAGTAAGTTACAGTGAAGAATTGTGATATTTTTTAAATATTTACATTTTTGTATTATTGCAGTGTCTTGAAAAAGGAATAAAACCATTCCGAAAGCTCGACAAAAAAGTCAAAAGAGTGTTTTTTTAACATCCCGGCCAATATTCTGACTGCAACCCTAATAAACTGTTTTATTTGTTTATATCGACAGTCAATAATATCCAGTATTTCTTATATATATATATATATATATATATATATATATATATATATATATATAAATGTATGTATTGAGATAATTATAAATATAGAAGAAATTAGCATAATAATATTAAGATTTTTAATTAATAAACTTAAATAGTGCTTAAAGAAATAATGTATAAGTTATATACTAGAGAATATTATAAAAATTATTTATATGAGGGTATTCATAAGAAATTAGCATATAATAAGTGTAAACATTTTTTTTATTAACTATGATATATTTAAGTGAGCCATGTGCATAGGCAACCAAATATACATTGAATAAGTGACAGTTGAATAATAATTACGGATGTAAAATACGGTTATTTATTAATTTAAGATGAATAATTTACATATAATTACGAATGTAAAATTGTGTTATGTATTAATTTAAGGTGTTTAATTTACATATAAGTTTACATTCCGATCTGAGAAGATTAAATGTCCATAAAATTCTCGATATAAGGGTAAAGAATTTTCTAGAAACGTCAATATAAGGAAGTTAAAGTAGAGGGAAATGAGAGTTCTAGCCGCACCGTTCGTATACCCCCACCACCAACCCCCCATTAATAATATACCCCCTCCAATGGTAAGGTAAGGGGTGAGAGTTCTAGCCGCACCGTCCTTATACCCCCCACCACCGACCCCCACCATTTTGTAGACCCCACCACATCGCATACCCTCCACCACTGACAAGGTCAACGACCGGTAAAGGGGTCAAAGACCGGTCAAGGGGTCAATAACCGGTCAAGGGGTCAATAGCCGGTCAAGGGGTCAACGACCGGTCAAGCGATCAACGATCGGTCAAGAGATCAACGACCGGTCAAGGGATCAACGATCGGTCAAGGGATCAACGATCGGTCAAGGGGTTAATGAACGTTACACACAAAGGATAAAAATATACATTATCAGTGAAAGTCAAACAGGTCAGGTATGTAAAAACAAGAATTAGCAATAGATAACTTTATTTTTATAAGGTAAAATAAGGAAAAAAACAAAAAGTAGGTTAATAGTGAAACAGAATAGTGAAGTAAAATAGTGTTCCAAACACGGTAGCTTTATTTGGATAAATTCATTATATAGAATATGTGGTGGAAACAAGATACATTTTACACTCACATCATATTAATAAATGCTAAATACGCAAATAAAACAATTATTATTAGTACAGAAATGCTTTTATTAAATACATTATACCGTTAATACAATAAAGTCTAAATATAAGATTATTAAGTTGGTGATTTACTTGAACCATCTTCAACCACACCATCAATGTCTTTATCAATAACTTTATTACTGGAAGTATCCTCTTCGTTATTTTCTTCTTTTTCGTATAAAACAGATGGAAGATAGTCTTTTATTCGAATTAAATAACCATCCAACTTTACAACTTTTAGTAACGATACAAATCCATATAAACATATTTGGTTTTTAAGATAAAAGTCACAGATTTCTGCACCTTTTTCATATTTTTTAGCTAATTCTGTACAAAATTCTGGAAAATAAGATGATGGACGCACTGCACCATAAACGGCTTCGTGAGAAGCATCAAACTCCAGATTTGAAAAAAGTTGGTGTAAGTTTTGAACACCACTTTTTAAATCCGTAACTTCAATTTCGGTAACGTAACACATCCACATTGTAAATACTAGCAGTAAAGCTGAAGAAGAACTGTAGGAATTAGCTCTACAACGTGTTATTAAACAAACACCCCACCAACAAACTCTACCACTACGATAAAAAATCCATTTCAAAACTATCTACATAAAATTCATCCCCACCATCATTTTTTGCTTCTGGTAGAAGTAGTTTAGCTTGCTGGATTAAATAATCGAGATTTTTTTGTTGTTGGTTAGGTATAAACGTATCTATTTTGTAATGACCCCACGCTAATGTGTTAATAGTACCGGGTATAACATATCTCCTATCATTGTGGGAATTTAAAGCAACCTTATTTTTTAATTCAGTATACATTTCATGTAAATGTGACTTAAATGTATACATTTTACGATAAATCTTCGCATTAGTATTATCAACTACTTGTTTATAATCCCTAAATGTTAAAGATTTATTTATAACGTTTTTGGAAATTCCCTTAGCTTTTTTAAGGTTATCATTGTTACTTAATGTCACACAATAAGCTTTGGCACCAGTACCACAAAAATTTGTAATTGGTTTACCTTTAAACTCATCCTTTAATTTACCAACCACTGATGGTGTTTTTGGTATATTAAAGATATTATCGGCGGGGTAATTGGATGTATCAAATAAATGAAGGTTTTCTTTGATATCGCGGTAAACGTTTTCTGTTTGAATGTGTAAAATTAATGAATCAGTGCGGTATACAAAAGTGCGGCATTATATACATATTTAGCTTTAATGTAATTGTAAAAAAAATCATACATACGAATTTTGGATATTTCTAAAATTGAAAAACCGACATATACGGGTTTGTCGTAAATTATTTTTAGGATATTCATTTGAATTGCAACTAAATTATCAGAAAATATTGAAACAGAGTGAAAATTCGGCATACTAATAAACCCTTCAGCACCGACGCTCCCAGACAAGTTTTCCCAGTGGGATAAAAGTTTAATATCAACCCTCTTATCAACGTTTTCCATAGTTTTCCCGTAAATGGAGTTTGTGTAATTTTTATATGTACATTTATCAAATTCATTATTTGAAGAATTACGTAAATTTGTGTTTAATTTAATATATGGTTTTAACCACGGTGATTCAGAAAATTCTAGAATTCGATGAATTTAAGTTACCTTTAAACCCTGTTTAGTACACTGTTTCAAATTTCTATAATGGATAATATATTTATTTTTCGGAAACAACGTTAATACAAGCTTGGGATCTTTACTATTAGGAGGAATCAGATTTTCAGGACAAAACGGTAAGTCGTTATGGAAATCATGTAATGTTTCAGGATAAGCTAAATCAACTTTTAAGACATACCCCTTTGGAGATTCATCATCGACTGATAAACAATCAAAATGAGTGATTTCTACATCATCTAACCATCAAAAATCACCATGCGGAAGAAATTGACTCATAGCGTAACCATAAAGGTTTGTAGCATCTAAATAAAGAATATATGAAGTAGGTTTAGAACAATCATAATTCCCACAATACTGATTATTTGCAGCAGCACATCTAGTGCTACACTGACTTATACCTCCACGTATACTTTTTTTAAAAAAATGGAGCATGTCTATATCTGTCAATAATTCAAGCTGAACATTAGTTTTACGCAACATAGCATCCCAGCTAAGTGATGGAGCTGTTAAATATTGAGCAGGATCTAGTTTATAGTTAAATAAACAATTATGTCGAAAGTTTTCGAACACATCAGCTAATAATAAAATATCGGCTTTTAAATAAACATCTGAGTACTCTGCTAAAGTGTTACAATTAAAGACTTCCCAAACTCGCTTAGCTCGTAAGTACTTTTCATCGGAAATGCCTTCACCTTTTAAAATATCGAAAAATTCTTCTTGTGTTGGTAAAGATACCTCACCAAGTTTTGAAAAGTTATCCAGGTATAAATAAGGGAAAACACCTTTTTGTCGTAACAATCCGAACTCTTCATTTGATCGACAATATTTTTGTAACTCTAGACATTGATTATCATTTAGGGTTTTACTTAAATTATCCAGTGAATGAGGTAAAAATCTGAAAGAATCTACAAACCTTAATTTTAAATATATATTTTGCTCTAAATCACCACGATCAACTAAATGTAGTTTGGTAAATGATATATATTTTTCTTTAGTTTGTGCAGTAACATCAATTTTTTCGTTATTCTGAGCTAATTTTGTTATAAACAGATGCGAATCGTAATTGGTTAAATTATGCATGAAAACAGGTATGAACTTAGGTAATTTGTAATTTAAATTACAAATTTAAATTTCAAATTTTTCTTTTCTTGTATTTCCGAAACCTTGGGTAATATCTCCCCAATAAAATCTTGATATGCTTGTTTCAAATTAGTAGAAATAGTAATAATCTGATTTTTTGTATTAAAGGATTTTAAATCATAAGTATCTTTTTCAGGTATTGTGTACATAGAGTAAAGTTCGAAATTAACTTTTAACACTTTAAATTTATGTAAATAGTTATGTAGGAGCTTCAAAACGTTACCTTGAATTTCACTAAAAAATTCCAAGTAATCAGTATGATGTTTGTTGCTAGAAAGACGGTAACTACCGATACGATTTTTAAAGGCACTTGATAGTTTCTCAACCCCACTATCATTACTAATAACACTTTTGTGTGAATTACTACGTAAATGTCCTGTTAGTCCTCTCCCAGAAATTTTTTTATGACAATCTTGACATTCGATAACATTGGATGTAGTGGTAACTGGATGAACAATAGATCTAAAGGGAGTTGCTTCTACAATGGTTGAATTGTAATTATTAGCGGATGTAACAACATCTGGGTCATCAATAAGTTTCACCTTTTTCCCTTTATTGAATCGTTCCGGACATCTTTCCCGTTTATGCCTACTTACACTGCTTTTGTTAAATAACACTTTTAAACAAGAGTTACACTGCATGGTTGTTGACTGAAGCTAGGTGACTGTAGGACACAAGAATGAACAATAACGAAAGAAGTGTGGGGTATAAATATAAACTTGTTTTGATTACCGGTTTTAAACTGGAAATACCAGTTTTATGGTATAATTAGAGTAAATAATTACAAAAACTAACAATATATCCCAAATATAGATAATTACTGCATTTATAAGCGTGGTTAAAAGTAAAAGTGTAACAAAAAATAGTTTTTTTACCGCCTTTTACCGCTATATGCGTTATTTTTTCTAAAAAATAATAACATATTCGTATTCCTGGCGTCAATACCTTTCATTAGAGTGGTCGAAAGGTAATGTAGGACTAAAAATACGCTTTTTAGCGTTTTACCGCCTTACGCGTTAATTTTTTCTCAAAGTAATAACATATTCGTATTCCTGGCGTCAATACCTTTCATTAGAGTAGTCTAAACGTGATATAGGACTAAAAATACGCTTTTTAGCGTTTTACCGCCTTACGCGTTAATTTTTTCTCAAAGTAATAACATATTCGTATTCCTGGCGTCAATACCTTTCATTAGAGTGGTCGAAACGTGATGTAGGACTAAAAATACGCTTTTTAGCGTTTTACCGCCTTACACGTTAATTTTTTCTCAAAGTAATAACATATTCGTATTCCTGGCGTCAAGACCTTTCATTAGAGTGGTTGGAAGGTGGGTGTAGGACTAAAAATAAAGAAAAAAAAAACCTCAAAAATAAAATATAAAAAATAAAAAAAACTGATGTGCAAACCAACAATAAGTGCAAAGCTGTGCAGACATACATAAACTCAACTATAGCCGGTCAATACCCTTTCTTTGTCTATGTAGAGGTCATGGAAGAGTATTCACTTCATTTGCGAGAGCTTACATCGCCTTCGAGTATTCACCTTTCTTTGTTACAGCAAGTGTAGATCCTGTTTCACCTACCATTTCGCGTTGCTTAGCTTGGGTTTGGTTTGTTGTATATAACCCCGTTTGTTATGCAATTTCAAATAGTCTCTTCTTTTCGCAATGAAAACCGTACAACGTTCTGCGCGTCGCGAGCCGGGGTTTGCGAAACCATTTAATAAAAAACAATGTTTTACTGGTGAAAGTGTACTTCCATCTTTAATCGAGTCGCCGCCGCCGGTGTGTGAAAATTCGATTCCGTCCGCGATCGCACCGCTGTCACCAAGATCGGTCCCGTCTTCGATCTCTTCTCCGGTCTGTAAAATAAGGGATAGGCATCGTGCACCGTCGGAAGAGAGTGTTGTTTTTGTAAACTGTAAAAAAATTAATTAGTGAGGCCCAGCGCCTTATTTTTAAAATTATCAATCAAAAAAACTAAAAACTAAAGCGACGGTGCACTCCGCGGTTAATGAGAATGTCGTTCAGTCATCCACATTTATTAAGGATGACATTCTTCATGCCGCCGAAGAGGCTGCACGCAAACACGAAATGGTGAAGCAAGTAGCGGCGGAGGTGCACGCTCCTCCAAGCACCTCTACACCTCTCGAGGATATCTCCGACCCTGAAGAAGGATCTGATGATGAAAACCACTACAAACCCTCTATCGAGGGTTATCCCTCTATCGGGGATGAATTAAATATATCTGAATAGGGATCACCACCTAAAGAGGGATTGATAGAGAAACCCATGACTAAGGTTCAAGTCTGGGAAAAAAACTAATAGAGACAGAGCCGTCATTTAGTAAAGTAGTGGCCAGCGCTCTCCAAATCCCCAACAGAGTAAAAGCTCAGCAACAACAATTTTGTGAGGATTTCAAAGGAGGGCTTGTGTCGGCACTTGAACGTCATCAGGACCGTTTCCAGGACAGTTTGAACAGGAGTTTAAAGGGTAGTGAGCTCCTTAAGAAAGCTGTCCAAAATATTTTTTCATACGCGGAAAAACTGTCGGAGACTTTCCATGAAGAGCAACGCCGTCTCATAGAAAATTCCAAATACACCAAAACTTTCCAGACCAACGCTGTGAGATCAGATTCTGAAGGTGAGAATTTTTATTATAATATGTTGCAACAATCTTACTAACAAAATTTACGCAATGCTAATAATGATAATTACAATACTGATAATGTTTTTCGTTTGTTACAGACTTGCTTAACAAAAATGCTGGTGGCGATGTCCTGCGATGCTGGGAGACAAGTAAACCGTGAGTTAACCAATTTTTTACCTAACTTTTCCTTTTTATCACTATAATAAAACAGTTTTCCATGAATTTTTACAAACGAAAATTTAATTTATTCTCTATTACGAAATTTTAATTTATTCTTCATTAAGCGACATCATTCATTTTTGTACACCATTATGATATTTTAACTAGTTCTACATTTTGTTATTTCTTTGTTACATATCCCACACCGACGACCCTGTATAGCCCACCCCGACGATCCTGTCACCCCGAGCACCCTATATAGTCAATATTAATTATTTTTAAATATACGTTTTTGTAAATAATATTTAGTTTTAGTTGTGTGTATAGTTTATTTAGTTTACTTTTTATTATATTATTTTCGAATATATTGTTTATTTCTAATAAAAAATATATAAAAATATTGTTTTTTTATAAATAATTCACAGCCAACATTTAGTTGTAGATAATTTATTAAGATTAACACCACAATAAACTTAAAAAAGTCTGTTTATTTAACTAAAAAATCTAAAGTTATTCTCAAATATAAATATAAAATACTAAAATACAATATTTATTTATAATTATATTTTGAAAACAACTTTAGATTTCTTAGTTAAATAAACAAACTTTTTCAAGTTTATTGGTGTGTTAATCCCAATAAACTATCTAAATATTAAAATGTTACATCTAGAAACATTCAGAACAATATACATACCTATTCAGTCTTTTTTCAAAAATTTTATATAAACTATAATTATTAAGGTGTATATAAACTATAATTTTATATAAACAAAAATTTTCAAAAATTTGTTTTTAAATATCAGTGTTGAAAAAATTGTAAAATTCGTAGAAGAAATACAAGTTTTTTAGAGTTTGGTAAATATTATAAATAAGTCGAAAAAACCTACTAAGGCATTTATTTTAAATTGTTGAATGAAACTATTAAAAAGTTTTAATAAAGTTTTTATTATAAGCACAGTTTTTCCGTTGAACACTACTAAAACTAACAACATGAACCAAATGATTTATTTGTAAACATGCTAAATGTGAAGGTAAAACAAAACCTAATTGTAATGTTTTGATTAAGTTGTTTACAAATAAATCATTTGGTTCATGATTTTTGTTGAAAATGAAATGAAATGAAATGAATTAAAATATGTTACAAGAGAGATGTATTTAAAACTAATATAATATTATTCAATAATTATCAGTTTATTAATTATTTCGGGTGGTACTATAGCAGGTTGGCAAAACATGTCATTTTTCGATACATCCTCAATCAGTTCGGGTGGTGCTATCACAGGTTCCAAAAACACATCATTTTCCGATACATCCTGAAATTCCATGTCACTATACAATAAACTGTCATTCTCTACATCAGACATGTCACTCTCCGACAAAAAAGATAAGTCCTCTGACAGCTCGAGTATTGACAAACTCCATACAGATAGATTACAATTCGTAGTAGAATCGCATGGACCATCATCACTAATGATGCTATAATTATCCCAATCTGTACTAGAGTCACACACACCACTCTCTACAATGATACTTGGAGAACCAACTTCCATGGTTGAATGTGTAAGGCTTACTGTCTAACAAATATTTTTGGAATATTTTGGAATAGAACTCAACCGAAAGTAGCATCTTTAAGACTAAGCTAAACAGGTTTAACAACAATGGGGGTAATTGCCCCGTCAAGGTCTTGTTGGATTTTTTCTTTTTATTCTATAGTCCGACCATAGACAAGAAAAAGTGAATATGCATTTACCAAACCGGTTCAAACAAAGATAGGTGAATAACCGGTCAAGGTTTTATTCTTTTTATCCTATGAACGTGGGTAACAAATGTGAACAAACGGTCAAGGTCTTGTTGGTTTTGTATCTTGTTGCCAGTCTTTTTTGTTAATATAAATTTTTTCTTTTTATAGCGCAATTAGTGTTATTAATGTGATAATTGTTTAAAAATTTCAAGCTTATACCTCCCTCCAATATAAGTTTACATATATAAATTATTTTCCGAACTAACTTATTAGTCAAATATGTGTCTTGACGACGGTAACAATGATAGTATATCTCGTACTGGGCGGCAATTTGAAGACCGTTTACTTTCTTTTAAATATTGGAAGGGTACAGTTGAACCCCTGTTATTAAGCAAAGCTGGGTTTTACTATACAGGGGTTAGTGATGTAGTTCGATGTTTCTACTGCAATACTGAAATATATAAATGGGAACCTTCCGATATACCAATTGAAGAACATTTAAAGTACAGCGACTGTTTTTTTGCAAAAATGTTGGCGACAAAATATCGAAGTTCAAAAAAAAAATGTGTTCAACGAAGTTTTAACAATATAATACCATATATTTTAATAATATGTATTATTAATTTTTTTATTTTGTTAATAAATAATTAAAATATTTTTATATATATTTCAATTAAAAATGTGTCTTGACGATGGTAACTTTGGTAGTATACATCTGTTTTAAGATCGTTTACCATCCTTTAAATACTGGAAAGGTGCAGTTAACTCGTGTTGTTAAGCAAAGCAGGGTTCTAGCATATAGGGAATGTCGATGTCGTTAGCTGTTTCTACTGTAAGGTCGAAATACACAAATGGGAGCCATGCGATATACCTATTAATCAGTGCATAAAGCATTCTACATGTCTGTTTGCAAGACTGATGAAATGTAATTCTATCTTTTTTATATATAATTTGTAATAAATTATAAAATATTTTTGTACTACTTATAGAGTTGAATATATTATTGGTAACAAATAATGGTGGGGGTATTAGCGACACGAGCTTTAAAACCGGTTTCGATATGGTTTAGTGGGGGTCGATGGTATATAACTTTGTTGATGTAATTCCAAAATCAGTTTAGACTATAATCATGTTTCAAGAAAGTATTAAATTTACTATGGATAAAGTGAAATTATTTAGTGAAAAATCAACACCTAATTTAACATCTATTGGATATTATACCAACAAAAAAAAAATGAATAAAATTTGTGTAAACTGTTGGGTGGAGGCACTTTGTGAACTCGGTCAAAACAACATGTTTGATAATGTGTGCCTACCCATAAAATTACGTATGTTCCTTAACGAATATCTGACGAAGCGTTATCTATTAGACACAGCTTTGGAAAGAATTTTCAAATTTTCCGACGTTTGGTTGTGGGTGGACCAATTCATAAAAAAGACGTCAACTTTCGACACCCTTTTTCAAAAACTTGTACATACCAACAATTGGAATCTCTTAAACCAATAGAAGACCTGCTACCACCAAGGATTCTGAAACGGTTTCAGTGTAAGGGGTATCAACACCCCTTCAAATGTGAAGGTTGTTTAGGTTCTGTAAGCTCATGGAACACCTGCTAGCACCAGGGATTCTGTGATGATTGAAGCGTGTCAACATTCCCAAGAGTGTGAAGGTTGTTTGGCTGGACCCTGTAGGTGCAAGTAGGTTATACATAGAACTTATTATTGTAGTTTGGATCAAAAAATAAAAAAGTAAAAAATATAATGTTTTTATTCAAATTTACTCCATTACAAAATTTTTATAAATAAAAAATACATTTGAAAGGGCGCATATACATTTCTGTATAGAGTGGTAAAAACATTTTGCTTTCGATACTGGTAGTGGTGGAAATTCACCTACTTCAATTACAGGTGTGGAAGAATGTTTTCTTATGTAATTCGCTTTTTCCATTCCTTTTACATAAACAATTTCAGCTTTGTCTGTTAATTCCTTTATAATTTTTTTAAATTCGTATAAGGGGGTATAACCTTCACTCCAAGAGATGCAGTGGTGGTGTTTGCTTAACCATGTCGCTTGCTGAATTAAATTAGGAGGTAACATTCGTAATGGGAAAGGTGGTTTAAATATATATACTACACATATATCTCCTGAATAATACGCCAATTCTTTACAAATAAACCTATTATTCTCAATTTTAAAACCTTGGATGACAATAACAAGTTTCATATTTGCAATTGTTTAAATTTTTGTATAACCTGTTTAAAAGCCTCGTACTGCTGAATTTGTTTTTTAAGTTTTTTTAAATTATCTATAAAGTCATCTATTGTGTTTTCGTGTAAACTTTCCATCATGAACTAACGTTTTTAATTATTACTATTAATTAATATACAGTTATACCGCATGCGTATTAATACTGATTTACTATTTTTGTTACTGGAATATATGTAAATTCCTTCTCATGTAAAATTAAACAATATGCTGATACATCAGGTGTTGAAGGTGTATTTGTTTCAAATTCGATACGTAGAACAATGGACCCATTTTGGATCACTTCTTTCTGCCTAGAGCAATCTATATGTATGAGTGGTGTTTTAGTTTTAAAATCTTGAGGACTAAATATCGGTTGGTTTATCTGAAAACTTCCAAACATCTCATAAATTTGAGCGAACCTGTTGGTGTCAAAATCAATATGTAAGTCATTATAAGCGTATCTTTCAGAATTTAAAAATACCTTTATATTTTTGAGGTCGTTATGGTCAAATTTGCTCATATCTTTAGTAATTTTGGATTTTCTTCCTTTTTGGAATGCGATAATGATATGTCTCGGTGTCTCAATGTTAGTACTAGTTTTTACCGCCCACGTATGTCGTGTAGTATTATTTAATGATGGATATTCAATCATTTGCCACGAACGGAATTTAATTGGCAGCTCAATATTTTTATGAGCTATGCCATTCAATCGTAGTTTTTCACGCATGCTTGGACTAACATGGGCGACATTCCATTGTAATTTTGTAATTTCAACTTTAGGTCGTTCCCTGTCGTCTATACTCACAACTGAGTCTACATCATCATTCGATCGTATTAAAATAAGCTCTTGCTTTACATTCATAATAATTTTTCTAAAATCTTCAACAAATCCTGATAATAATCGTAATGGGATACACACGTTAAAGTTTCCATGGGCGTCCACTATTATTTTTTCATCTCCTGCTTTTGGAAACCATCCAGCATTTTGGAACAGAATACTTTCGTTTTCGTTAAGACTTAAATAATTTTTAATCGTTGATACCAGTCCAACCTCTCGAACAGAGTCTATAATAACTCCATTTAACTCATGTAGAAGCTTGCCTTCTATATCTAAGTATGATGTTGAAGGGAGCGTATATGTATCAAGGTCATATATGGTGATTTTTATCTCGTCGTTATAGTTCAACTTTCCGGGAATGTATGGTGAATAGCTGTGAAATTGATATTCCTGTATAGTTGTATCGTTATAAGGTTGATCCGTTACTTGTAACACTTCCATCACACTAAAAGTTTAAAACCAAAATTTTTTAATAATAAGCGATTAGATGGTGTTAATATTCCAATCGTTTTTTTTTAAACTGTTCAATTTTTGTTTTTTGGCGGTTCTTTTATAGTTTTTTATGTAATCGGGTTGTTGATGGGAAAAGTTTAGAACCATTATAATCGCTGTCGTAAATGTAAATTAATAGTAATCTCTTCTTGTCGAAAATTAAGTAGTTTACCGTTTTGATTAACAATTTTTACACTAATGTTGTTAATTGTCTTAACGCTAATTATGAATGTTCTTGGGAAAAACACTTTTTTAAAAACTGAACTTCACAAATAAAACTTTTATTTTCGACTTACAAAGATTTTAGTAGCAACAACAATAAATTAAATCAGACTAAATTATTAATCAAACTAAACTACAAATCAGACTAAATTATTAATCAAACTAAACTACAAATCAGACTAAATTATTAATCAAACTAAACTACAAATCAGACTAAATTATTAATCAAACTAAACTACAAATCAGACTGAAAATATTGATTTTAACATGGTGTTTTTATAATTTTATAATTGCTGATCTTGCAGTCCAATACGTCGCAATTCAGTCCAGAATGATCGAGCGGTAGTCCCGTGTGGAATCCACGTGGTAGAATTTACTGGATGGTAGCGGTCATTGTACTGTAACTCGCTGATGGGGTAATATAAAATATTTTGAGGTGACTCGACTATTTTATACCCACTAGGTACGGTTGGAAAAAATTGGTAGATTATATGAACCAGGTCTCCATTTAAATGTGAGCCTTAAGCGATACTGCAATCAATACAGATTGCATTTGTCACTGAAATATTTACTGGCTCATCAGAAACATGAATTTTATTTGCTTCCAGTTCTCTTTTCTTAAATCCAAAAATTTTACCTATAGAGTCCAATACGTCGCAATTCATTCCAGAATGATCGAGCGGTAGTCCCGTGTGGAATCCACGTGGTAGAATTTACTGGATGGTAGCGGTCATTGTACTGTAACTACTCCATCCCCTGAAGAAGTTTTGTGAGGGACGAACAGAACTGTTGGGTTGGCCTCTTCTGGAGCTTCGTGGCTGGAGTTGGGTTTTTTGTTATTTGTTTTATACCTGTAACATATTTAGAGGCAGATTATTGTAATAAATATATATAAAGGAGTCATACAAAAACGGTTATGGCTATGGTTCCATAATTTCGGGTTAATTGTCCTTGAATTTATGTGACTCTGGATTGGGGTTTTAAATTCGCATCTGGGCGGAAGATTGATGAGATATAGCTCAGGAGGAATGATTGCAGTAGAATTTGCTGTAGGTATAGAAAATAAATGATAATAAGTAAAGAAATTATCATGTATTACAGAAAAATGAAGGATAAATATTGCTTCCTAGTCCATTAATTAGCCCTCTTCTTGGTCTGCCATAGTGGTAACTTGTTGAGAATTTTTCTTGAGCTGATTTTAATTGGTATATAAGAGCTTGGTCGAAATTTTGTAAACTGCTTAAATACGGATGGCTAAGTCCATTTTGAATTGCTGTGGTTACTGCATCGTACTGGGTTTTAATTATGTCCAATTCTTCCTTTATTGGTAGTAGTCTAAAAAATGTATAAAATCGTGTGTACTAGTATAAATCTTTGCTTGTCCCAGGTTGAGGGGAATTATTTCTGGATTGTCTTTCAGGTCCTTGATCTTCATTTCTTCTGCCAGCGTCAAGGTGAACCTGTGGGGAAGGTTCAGAATTAGTTTTTGACTTAGGTTGGTGTTTTATGTTTTTCTTGTGAACTGTAGCTTTTGATGTATTTACAGTCACTTTGTTATTCCTTTTTATATGTTTTGCGGAATATCGCGGAAGTAATTTATTTCTGGTAACTGTTTTTCGTGTATAGATTTTTGTGCTGGGTTTATACGTAATAGGGTCTTGTCTTGTTTTGTTTCTATTTTCTATAACTTTATTTTTATTCTCTTGTATATGTTGGTTTACTTCTTGTATAATTCCTTTGTTATCTCTCTATGATTTTGAATATAATCGTTCAGTATTACTTTTTGTATGTCAACGTCAAAGGGATCTTTTGCGTCGATATGTTCGTTTAATATGTCAATGGGTCTTAACTTCGTTGCTGAATGTATGGAATTATTGTACCCAATTATAGCGTATAGCATTTGTTCTTTTATCGAGAGTTTTGCTTTGGTGTTCCTTAAGATTCGAAGATGTTCGATTAATGTAGAATGAAATCTCTCAATCATCCCGTTTGATTGCTGATTCTCTGATGTCGTATAGTGGATTGAGATTTTGTGAGAGTCTACAAATTCTTGTATTACTCCATTTTTAAATTCAGTACCATTATCAGCTACTATCATTGTTGGGAGTCCATGATGTGTTATAAAAATTAATAGGGCGTTGAGTACATTGATTGCATTTCCTCCATTTATTGGGTAGGCTTGTCCATACTTTGAAAATGCGTCTATTATGGTTAAAAATTTCTGTCCATCAGCCTGGAATAAATCGATGTGAACTATTTCCAGTGGTTTAGTGGGAGTTGGTGTAACCATAAATTTCGGTTTGGGAGGAAGTCTGTCGTATTTATTTTCTTGACATATATCGCAAAAGTTTATGATATCTTCTATGTCCTTCTTCATATTAGGCCAGTAACATCGTTTTCTTATTTGACTTTCTGTTTCAGCTATTCCTCTATGGTTCGTTTTTCCTTCATGATAGTTTTTTATAATTTCTTTTTGCTGTTCTTCTAGGTTAACATCTTCCAATAAAAGATTACATTTTACTAAGTCGTATGCGTTGTTTTTAAAAGTTTTCCTAATAATTTCGCAAATCTCTGCAAAAATTTCTTCTTCTGTTTCAAATAAAATTGCATATTTCTTTTTCGGGTTGAGGTGTTCCTTAAACATTTTTATGGTATCAGCTTTTAACTGATCTTTCGATAGCTGGATATGATAACGTCTTTTATTCGGAAAGGTTTGTATAATTGCTGGAGGTCGTGGATTGTAGTTGACAATTTTGACTATAATTTGGTTACTATAGAAGTTAAGTGGTTTTTCCGAAATAGGTATACCAAGAATTGGGTTTTCTACTGCTGTATGTATTGTTTCATTTCCGTCTTCGTCCATGTTTTGATTTTCGTTTTCAACAGTGTAGTCTGAGATGTTTTGATCTTCGTTTTCAACAGTATCTTCTGGGATGTTTTCTGGAATTAATTCTGTTGCTTTTTCTTCTACAATCTCGTCGATTATTCGATCTGCATCTGGATTATTAGTCGTTGACCATCCATCGTCTTCCATGTGTACTAAATCATCAAAGACTTCCTTAATTTGTGAATCGATGTCCTTAGTTTCCTTTGTGTGTATTTCGATTCGAGACAGTGCGTCCGCATTTGTATTAGCTTTGCCTTTTTTGTAAATTACTTCGTAGTCAAATTCTTCTAATTTTAATCTCCAACGTACTAGTTTGGATTTGGGTTCCTTTAGGGAAAATAGATATTGCAAAGGACGGTGATCTGAGAGTATTTTAAATTTTCTTCCAAATAGGTAGGGTCGGAAATATTTAGTTGCCCACACCATTGCTAACATTTCCTTTTCTATTGTGGAGTATTTGGTTTCGGTTTCATTTAGTGTTCTGGAAGCAAAGGCAATTGGTTTATCACTGCCAACTGGTCCTTGGGAAAGTACTGCACCAATAGCGAAGTTGCTGGCATCTGTTGTGAGGTTAAACGGTTTGGAAAAATCTGGATATTGCAATAACGGTTCATTCATTAATAATTTCCTGCACGTTTCAAAGCATTCTACGAATTCGGGTGTACGTTCGATTTTTGCATCCTTTTTCAAGCATCTTGTTAGAGGTTTTGTGATTTTTGCGAAGTCTCGAATAAACTTTCTGTAGTATCCTAGTAATCCAAGAAATCCTCTTATTTCTTTTGCTGTTTTCGGTATTGGATATTTTTCTATTGCTTCAATTTTTGCTGGATTCGGTTTTATGCCTTCTTGTGTGACTACGTGTCCCAGAAAATTAACTTGCTTTTTTAAGAATTCGCATTTGTCGACTTGGATTTTTAGTCGGGCTTCTCTTAATTGTTGAAATACTTTTGAGAGATTTACTATGTGTTCCTGCAGTGATGTTGAATAAACTATTACGTCATCCATATAGACGAGGCATATTTCTCCTTGAAGTCCTTTCAATACGTTGTCCATCATACGTTGGAACGTGGACGGAGCGTTCTTAAGTCCAAATGGCATTCTTAAATATTCGTAGTGTCCATTTTCAACATTAAATGCTGTTTTGGGAATGTCTTCTTCAGCCATCTCGATTTAATGAAATCCGCTCGCTAAGTCGAGGGTCGTAAAATACTGACATCTTCCCAGTTTGTCCAAAATATCGCTAATGTGAGGAATTTTGTATCGGTCATCAATTGTCTTCTCGTTGACCTTTCTATAATCTACCACTATCCTCCACTTTATTTTACCGGATGAATCTGGTTTCTTTGCCACGACCCAAATGGGCGAAGACCATGTTGATTGACTTGGTCGAATTATCCCTTGCTCTAACATTGAAGAGATTTGTTTCTTTACTTCTTCTTTGTGTACATACGGATACCGGTACGATTTCGTATATACAGGCTCTTCATCCTTAGTTCTGATGTGATGTTTAACTTCGTTAGTAAAGCTGAGAGGAGTGTCTGGTTGGTGAAATATATCGAAAAATTTTCGGCATAGGTGACGAACTTGTTCCTCTTCTTCTTCATTAAGATGTTCGGTTTTAATTAAGTCGTCGATAGTTTGTCTATAGTCTGGTCCGGAGGTTGTTTCCATGGAATATATATGGAAATCTTGAATGTCTATTTTGTTGCTTTCGAGTGGTTCCATAAGAGAAAGATGAATGGGGTCTGACGTGAAGTTGGCAATTTCGGTCCAGGCGAGGTGGTTCTCGGCGTTAGTAAGGGCTTCTCGTACTACGACGCCTTGCACTTTTTGGGTTGGAATAATGATGGTTCCGTGTTCTTCTTTGACAGGAACTTTGACTTGGCTAATAGAATTTGGTTCCAAATGAATGGAATAAAATTGTGTTTTATTTGTTTCGTAATATTTAATTGGGATTGTAGAATATTTTGTAACTAGAAGCGACTTGGGAAAGTTTAATTGGGCTTCGAAGAGTTTTAGATTGTCGAGGCCAATAAGACCATCAAAAGTTTTGTGGAACTTAAAGAGATAAAATTTCATTTTGCTGTCAGAATTAAATTCTGAAAATGAAGGAATTTCGGCACAATATTTTTGGGAATAATTTTGGAAAATTGATGTGACGACAAAGGGTTCATGTTTTATGTAACTTCGAAAATATGAAGAAGCTATTTCTGGATTGAGAAATGACTTTGTGGATCCTGTATCGATTAAAAGCCGTAAGGAAGGTTTAGAAATTTCGATGTAAGGTAGCTCCTTTTTGTCGGGAAATGAATGGAGTTCAATTACGTTCCGATTGCTTCTGGTGGGTCCTCTCGAAAATTTACGTTTTCTTCATATTCGGTTGGTTGGTTTTCGTATGTATCTTGTGGAAAATTGTCATATTCAGGTTCGTAGTAATCATTGTAGTTGGAATTATCTTCTTGCTCATCTCCATGGCATTGTATATTGTAAAGTTCTTCTACGGTGAATTTTGGCTGTGCTCGGTAATTTGGTGTGAAATTTTGACGGCCTCTGGTTGTGGTTTCTGATATTCCACTCATAGGTGTTGGTCTAGGCTGCTTTGACTGTCCATTTTTGGGTGCCCATACATTCGACTGGTTCTGGGTCCTGAACGTTGGAGGGTTCGAATTTTGTCTAAATTGGTTGAAGTTTTGTTGCCGGTGTGGTTGCTGAAACTGATTCTGCGGATAGAATTGTCTCGTTGGTTGCTGCCATTGCGGAGCTGCAAAATTTGGCTATTGATACAATGGTTTCTGGATAGGTACAGGCATCTGTTGTCTCTGAGGTCGGCGTTCTTGATAACTTTCGCTTCTTCCTGATGTTGAAGTTTGACTTAATTGATTTTTTTGAAGGTAACGAACGTTATTTTCTTCCTGTACGTATCGTATTGCCGTGGCTAAACTTCCTGGTCTCATTGCTCTGATAACAGAGCCCATTGGTTCTCGTAGGCCTGCTAAGAATGTTGTAAGAGCTTGTTGACGGAAAAATTCTTGTTTGCTCCTCTTAATATCGGCATTTATGGTATGTAATTCTAGGTAATTATTAATACAGCTTAAAAGTCCCATGATCTTTTCGTAAAAATGCAAAATAGATTCTGTTGAGCCTTGTCTTAAATTTACTAGGTCCCTTGTAAGCGAATTTTCGTCTCTCTGGTCTCCAAAATTTTGAATTAATGCGTTTTTTATTTCGTCCCAACTTTCACATCCATATACTGATATAACTTCTTTTGCTCTACCTGTTAATTTACTCATAATACCATGAAGCAAAAATTTGTTTTGGATGTTCGCTGCATTACGTCTATCATAATAATGGTTGAGAAGTATTGTAGAAACTTTGATAAATTCATGTAATTCATTTGGATTTCCGTCAAAATTTGGAAGAATGCATAAATTTTTAACGTCAAATTGTGGAACTGCCATTTTTAAAATATTCAATATAATATATAGTCAATAATCAAATCAGTATAGTAATTTTCAATAGAATATATATAAATATATCAATCTTAATCTACTTATTTTCTATCTATTAAATCTCTGTGTTTATTAATATAGAATTTATTAAGCTATTCAAATTTGTATTTAAATTTTAAAGTTTCTGAATCTGGGTCTAAAGTCAATCTAAGGACTTAGAGGAGATATTTTTAAATTATTTTAATCTTTCTGTTAATATATTCAAATCTTTGTTTAATTTATCTTCTAATCTAGCTCTGATTCAATCTAAGGACTCAGAGGAGTCTGATTTTATAAAAATTCTTTCAAAATTTAATCTTCTTAATTCTAATTAATGATAAAAATCGCTTACAGGATAAAGACGATGCCGATGTGCATTTCTTTTCTCCTGAAGGCTTCTAACTTCTAATTCCCTCGGGTGAACTCTGCAGACGGTTTCCCTGGGGCTGGTTCTTGGAACAGTGGACAAACGCTTAAAAGTGACGAGGATCTATAAAGACTCTTCCACTTCCGTACTGACTCTGCGCCAATTATGAATGTTCTTGGGAAAAACACTTTTTTAAAAACTGAACTTCACAAATAAAACTTTTATTTTCGACTTACAAAGATTTTAGTAGCAACAACAATAAATTAAATCAGACTAAATTATTAATCAAACTAAACTACAAATCAGACTAAATTATTAATCAAACTAAACTACAAATCAGACTAAATTATTAATCAAACTAAACTACAAATCAGACTAAATTATTAATCAAACTAAACTACAAATCAGACTGAAAATATTGATTTTAACATGGTGTTTTTATAATTTTATAATTGCTGATCTTGCAGTCCAATACGTCGCAATTCAGTCCAGAATGATCGAGCGGTAGTCCCGTGTGGAATCCACGTGGTAGAATTTACTGGATGGTAGCGGTCATTGTACTGTAACTCGCTGATGGGGTAATATAAAATATTTTGAGGTGACTCGACTATTTTATACCCACTAGGTACGGTTGGAAAAAATTGGTAGATTATATGAACCGGGTCTCCATTTAAATGTGAGCCTTAAGCGATATTGCAATCAATACAGATTGCATTTGTCACTGAAATATTTACTGGCTCATCAGAAACATGAATTTTATTTGCTTCCAGTTCTCTTTTCTTAAATCCAAAAATTTTACCTATAGAGTTTTTAATACCGAAATATAGTGAACAATTACTTTTAATAGATACTTTAGATGCGTTTTTATCTGGAATAATATCTATATAAGCATCTTTATCTCTTTTTTTCATCAACCCCCTTAAAAGCTGAATTATATCTTCCAATTTATACGAGCCCAGGGGGATAACAGTTGTATAAGTAATGTTACCGAGACCAAAGAGAAATACATTATTAGATTCATCAATGTTGGATATGGAATTAAAAGAATAAAAGTTCGTTAAACCAACTTCATATTCAAGACTTTCGTCCAGGTAAATGGGAGGATTAAAATTATAACTTAAAATACACGACTTTCCGGTCAGGGTGAAATTATACGACATATTTGCTGAACGGTTCTATTGTTTAGACTGATTCACACATCCTTATTATAATGGTTATATAGAAACTGTAATGCCAATTGACCGCAATTGTAAGAATGATGTTGGAACCTTTTATAATTATAATTTATATTTACAGGGCCACCAGTTTTAAAGAATTTAATTACATTACGTGGTGGTGATAAATCACCATAAGAATCAAAATATATTATATTTTTGTTTTTTTTTTTGTATAAGCTGTCCAGTGCGTGCCTTTACCTTTATTTGAATCCATATTTATAATACCGCTTTCATATTTTTGAATTTTACTTGGTAAGGTATCTCTCATGAATACGTCTCTAAAATATGGGATTTTGATTAATTTTGCGTATTTTCTTATATCGACATCTGTTAGTGGGTGATGGAAAAATATTAGTTTTTTGAATACGGTTTTAAATACATCCCATACCCTTTAGCAGGTTTCAAATATAACCCCTTACCTCCTTTTTCCATAGCAAGATGGTGACGTTTCTGTTCAGCTATTTGTTCACGGTTGGTTTTTGAGTCGTTAATAGCCTTCATAATTGATGCAGTACCTCCTCCAATTGCACTTAAAGCTCCGATTAACGGCAATAATAAAGGTAGAAAACCTCCTTTTTTGGGGGTTTTAATAATACGTTTTTTCAAAAATTTAATCTTTTTCTTTTAAGGGATCCACCTTTTTTATTTAACCGACGTCTAATTATCTTACGTAACCCCATCCCCAATTTACGTTTACCCTTCATCGTCGTTGTAACTAACCAAGCTGCTGCTTTTTCACCAAATGTAGCGTCTTTGGATTTTACTCGATCCCAAGCTTTGTTCTCTAATATTTTATCAGCTTCGTGTCTTTTACTAAGTTCTTTATGTAGGGAATATGCGATGTCGTGTTCTTTACAGGCTTTGTCTAATAAATTTATTCCTACATTACCAAGTGCAAGTCTTTTTTCTAGCTTAGTCCCCGGCCCACAATACGAATAACCTGGAATGTGTACCTCGACTGGTAGTGTATTAATGACAGAATTCAATAATCCGCAACCTCTTCGTTCAACTGTTCGATTTCTACTAATCCTTTTTCACCTCATTATACTTTCTTTGATATATAATCTGATACCCTATATATACTCACATCATTCCCAGAAACAATGAAGATTGAAAAGCAACAACTGTCGCTACCTATTACAAACCATGATATAGTTGCACAAGATAATAAAATTAAAAAACACGGTAATTTATTTGGTGGTAATTCAAAACGGTGTCTTATTATTGGACCAAGTGGATGTGGTAAGACTAATACATTATTATCGTTGATTGAGCATCCTAATGGTTTAAGATTTCAAAACATTTATGTTTATTCTAAATCACTTCACCAACCAAAATATATTTACCTACGTTACTTAATGAAACCGACGTCTGAGATTGGATATGAAGAATATGGTGATTCTGTAAACATACCTACTCCAGAAGATATTAAAAATCATTCAATAATAATCTTTGATGATGTTGCTTCGTGTGATCAAAAACTTATTCAAAGTTATTTTTGTTTTGGTAGACATAAATTTACCGACTGTTTTTACTTGTGTCAAACTTATAGCGCTATACCAAAACAGTTAGTGCGGGATAATGCCAATCTTTTAGTTGTTTTTCAACAAGATATGACGAATTTAAAACACATATATGACGACCATGTCAATATTGATATGAGTTTTCAACAATTTAAAGATTTTACTTCTTTTTGTTGGAAAGATAAATATGGGTTTGTAGTGATTGATAAGGATTGTTTGTTATCGTCAGGAAAATATCGCAAAGGGTTTGATACATTTGTACATATATAAAGGAAGAAGTACTCCTTTTTAGTGTTAGTAAAAATGGTACTCGAATCGCTAAACAACTGTTAAAAACCCGCCAAGCATTAAAACGAAAATATCGTAGTTTAAAAAGTGATATCATTAAGTCTCAGAGTCAGTTAGAAAAAAATTATCAACCCATAACAAAACCTCTCAAGGAGTTGTTATTAAAATTAGAACCTACAAGTAATATAAAACAAGAACCTACAAATAATATAAATCAAGAATCTGCACCACTTAAACTACCTAAATCACCTAAATTTGGATCTCCCAAGTCAAATCCTCGTCGATTAAGCACACCAAATCTTAGTTTATATCAACTTGCGACTTCATCACCAAATAAACGTTCTCCTTCATCTAAAACACTTGCCAACTTTGGGGAACTTTCTTTTATCCCACCTAGCGGGATCGAAGAAACATGTGAATCACGACTTGGAGAAAATAGTGCAGAAGATACCTTTACATCACAACCTGTAAGGGGTAATAGTAGTGAAGATATAAATCGATATTTTGAAGAAACTGTATTAGAGTTTTACAATATGGTTAATAATCCTGACGTAATGGGTGCATATTATGAGCAATTTACTGAACCTTTACCTCGTGTGTACGTTAAAGCTAATATAGAGGATACAAAAGGTGAATTTGATCATATATTGGGAGTGTATCATGATTTGGCCAACGAAAAATTTTCAATCGGTGATTCAAATATCGACTTTGTCGGATC
This sequence comes from Diabrotica balteata, assembly GCA_918026665.1. Classification (NCBI taxonomy): domain Eukaryota; kingdom Metazoa; phylum Arthropoda; class Insecta; order Coleoptera; family Chrysomelidae; genus Diabrotica; species Diabrotica balteata. Next base: position 68,600,992 of record OU898282.1, on the reverse strand, counting down.
AAATATGATTATAAAAGAGGTTAAGTATATAGGGACACCTGGTCTATATGAATTAATGTTTAAGGCTAATCCCGTTAGTTTTAAACAGGGGGATGTTAACGAATACGTGGACATTTTACGACGAACCAATTTATAGAAACAATAATCCTGAATTACAAATTAGAAAAATGGAATCTAAAATAAAAGATAAATATTATTTTATTATTAAGAAAGTATTGGAAACTAGACCCCAACCTCACAGACAAAGATTAACTTCTTTACCTTCAAGTCTTGGTGCAACAACTAGAAATCGAGCCAAACAATTTACTGGTAAAAAAAGTGGGGCTTTATTAACAAAACAATACACTACAAAACCAACTGAATATAAATACCTTGACAATTTCAATGAAATAATAGATAGACTTCGACTACTTCTAGCATCACAATCTGCGGGAAATAACGGTCACGGTAACGAAATTATTTCCATTATCGAGGAACTTCGAGAAGGTGGTATAATTCAATAATAATGCCCATTAATAAATTTGGCAATCACTTTCTAATTGATTTAAAATCTCATGGTAATTCTACAAATCCATTATATTTTATTTGTGATCCATCTTCTTACCACAGCAAAAGTATAATAGCTTTAAAAGGAGAAGAAAAAACAAGTTTGAACAAAGACTTTTATGTGTTGGATCATGGAGGGACGTCGTATGTATTTTCTGTAAACGGTGAAATTGAAACAATACAACATTACAGTTTTAATGGATTAGTTTTAATAAATTCAATAGAGTATAAATATCATGAATTGCCTGGTTTGCGTGTAAAGAAAGGTGATAAACTTTCGTTTAAACTTGATACGAATCCTAACGTTTTTGTCCATATTACTCTTCAGTGTCCACTAGAAAAAAATGTCTAACCCCAAAGAACAAGTCGTTAATGAACTTCATAAACCCGCAAAAAAAAACTTTAAACGGAGACATGTTATTATTAAAGGTTTGCATGATTTGTGTCAAGCAGATTTAGCTGTTATGACACCTTTTGTTAAATACAACAGCGGATATAACTATATTCTTATTGTCATAAATGCATTTAGTAAATATGTCTGGGCGTCACCGATTAAAAGAAAAACGGGGTCTGAAGTTACCAATTGTATGAAGAAAATTTTATCTCAAATGCCTAAAATTCCTAAACATTTACAAACAGATAATGGGACTGAATTTTATAATTCCCACTTTAAAAACCTAATGTCATCTTATGGTATAAATCATTACAGCACATATTCTAATTTAAAAGCAAGTATTGCTGAACGTGTGATACGAACTTTTAAGTCAAAGTTGTGGAAACAATTTAGTCTGCAAGGTTCTTATAAATGGGTTAACATACTACCATCTATCCTTGAACAGTACAATAACACCAAACATTCAACTACGGGAGTCATTCCAAGTAAAGTAACTAATCGAAATGCAAAGCAGATAATTGCTTACAACTGGTTAAAAACCGTTGATAAACGTAAACCAAAATTTCAAAGAGGGGATTATGTTCGTATAAGTAAATATCGCCACGCATTTGCTAAATGATATACACCATCTTGGAGTACTGAAATATTTAAGATTAAAAAAGTTCAGTTAACCAATCCGACTACCTACTTACTCGAGGATTCTAAACAAGAGGAAATTAAGGGGGGATTTTACACAGAAGAACTTCAAAAAGTTAAATATTCAGACGTCTATCTTGTGGAATGGATATTAAAACGCAAAGGTAACCAAGTTTATGTTAAATGGTTGGGGTTGGATTTTGTTGGGTAAAAATTTATCTAACAGAATTTAGTTCGTGATAAAATATTGCCTGGAGCAGGTCTACTTATTTTACATGCTGTTTTGCAGGGTGTACTTTATATTTACCAACCTTATGCTGTAAACGATCTTCATATATGTTTTGATAGAAATGGAATAAAAAATGATAGTTGGCCATCGCAGTGGACTAACATGAGTCTTTATAAGCTAAATGGGGTAGATCTTAGATTCGCCTATATACCATATAACAGTACAGTGTACAAACTACGATTACCTTTCCCCAATTACCTTAATGATGAAACAGAACGGCGTCAGCTCTACATCTCTTCTGCTGCTACTCAAGTTGGTGGGTATTATCTGCGAAATATTTGTTTATCCTGGTATTTAGTTATTTGTGTTACTTTTTTACTTTTTAATGTAATTATTAGATATGTTAAACATTTTGTATTTAAATTTTTAAAATAAAAAACTTTTATGTTTTAATATTTATTTAAACCTACTATTGTATACAAAAATTCTATGATTTATATTTAAAATCGGTGATATTATTTTCGAAGTTTCATCGATTTTTTTTTTAAACCTTATTAAATATATTACAAATATTTGCCAATACTTTTGTCGTGCATGACGATATGCGTGGTTACAAACTCGTAGAACATGTGTTTTGTTAAGATAATCATTAAAAGTTACTCTTTTTCCCGTTTGTGCAGACATCTTTTAATGCTTCTGGATACACGTACACCAATTCCAAAATATTACTTATATCTTCAAAGCAAACTTGAGTGTTTACGTTGACACTTCCTAACACGTTTTCATAAAAATCACCTTTGTTGTTTTGTAATTGTGGATATATACTCTTTAAATATTCCGAAAAATTTCCTTGTTTCAAATGGCTAATATGATGTTGTATAAGCGGTAACACCTCCCATAATTTACAGATGGTTTCATATTCTAAATATATGTAGGAGTTACTTTGTGATATCTTTATTACTTTCGCTTCCAGTACCTTTTCAAATTCTGTACTATAGCTTTTTCTTCTTATAGACTCATTGCTTTCTATAGACTCACAAATTCTATACTATAGCTTTTTCTTCTTATAGACTCACTGCTTTCTACCGTGTACAGATAATTTGTAATTACTCCTTGGTAGTATAAAAATTCTGTCCAATCTTCTTCCGTGGATACTACTCGTTATCCTTGATTTCCATATAGTGATATCACTGGTGTACACTCCGCACCGTACTTTAACCCAATAGACACAAATTTGCTTCTCGATCTGTTTAACTGAAAACTTTTTTCTCCTATTATTACATCTTTTTTATTCTCTACCCGATATTTTTGAACGGGTGTGTTATCACTAAAGTCGTATTGAGACATGTTTACTTACTCGATACACAGGTTATCCTACCTTATATCATTTATGTCTAGTAAGTGGGGTCTCAGCGGGGTATCAGTAAGAGGGAGGTATCTGTGAGTGGGGGGTATAACCAGTTATTCTTGCGGTAATATTTTACATGTAATCAAACAGTATTCAACATGACTTCTTACAGTTAACACTTTCTTGTTGTTCCATTGAGCGCATTTTCTTTCGAAGAATTACGAGATTTTCCATTACAATATCTCCGATATATGAAAGCGTCAGAGTTACGAGATATTGAACATAAACTGCCAGATGAAGTGAAAAATGATTCACATATTCTAACGAAAATTACACGCTGTTTTAATCATTGGCCTTCCACCTTTGATGGAGTGATGTACCCACCTTCCGTCAGCGACTGCTATATTTGTATTCTAAATCTTATTCAACACGATCCTTTATTAGAACAAGTGATAACGGATCATTATCTTCGTCGTAAAAATTTTTGTTTATTTAACAAACAAGAGTTAGAACGATTTCCGGCGTGGTACCTTCTGAATCATGTTGATGGGTCTGATCTACTGGATAAATGGAATGAACTTTCACCACATATTCGACGTAATGAAGTCATCCAAATGAAGCTACCTTGTTTGGAGCACTATCCAATCTCGCTATTTAACACTTACCTACCATACAAATACCAATGTCATAGATTTATTACATAAAATAAATATGGAATATTCACTTCTTGTTTTTTACCTTATGAAAATAACGTTATCTATTACTATTGTTTCTAAATACCTTTCACTGGTAATGTATATTTTGATCGTTCGTGTGTAACGGCCATTGAACGTTTATTGACCGTTTATTAACCCCTTGACCATTAACCTTGACCGTTAACCTTGACCGTTCATTGACCCTTTGACCGGTCGTTGACCCCTTGACCTGTTATTGACCCTTGACCGGTCTTTGACTTGTTTACCGGTCGTTGATCCCTTGACCTTGACCCCTTGACCGGTCGTTGACCTTGTCAGTGGTGGGGGGTATGCGATGTGGTGGGGGTATACAAAATGGTGGGGGTCGGTGGTGGGGGTATATGGAGGGTACGGCTAGAACTCTCACCCCTTACCATACCATTGGAGGGGGGTATATTAATGATGGGGGGTTGGTGGTGGGGGGTATACGAACGGTGCCGCTAGAACTCCCATTTGCCCTTTACTAGTTAACCCTATTTGCAAGGTAGACTATTCGAGTACATTTATACTTCTATGAAATAGAACAATTCTAATACGATTTATTTCAAGAATATTCTTGAACGATGAAATGATATAAATACTCGATGGTTTGGAGGATAGAGGACACTATAAAAGTAAATTAGGACAGTATGAGAGTTAGAGTTAGACAGTTAGTAAAACAGTTCGGCAGTAATAGTGAGACAGTTACACAGTATGAGAGTAAACTAGAACAGTTGGACAGTTAGACGGAGAGTTAAAACATTTGGACAGTATGAGATTAACAGTGAGACAGTTAGACAGTTAGACAGTTAGTTAGTTAGTCAGTCAGTCCGTCAGTATAAGCAGTTTATAGTCTACAGTATACAGTGATTAGTATTAGAGTATTAATTATGCAGTACAGTATGTATATGTTGATTGGAGATTAGAAGAAATTAAAATTATAATAGTTATGTGGTGATTGGAGATTGGTATATTAAAAAGAAGAATAAACATAAATGCTATTAAGAAGAAAAATATTTTAAATTGGTGAAAGCTGATAATTAAAATATTGTGGTCACTCAGTGACAGAAAGGTACCAAATTTTATTAATATAATTTAATTATTGAATTTCAATTTTAAGATAGGTTGTTCTAAATTTATATTGTCTATATTAGATATATACGTGTGTTTTATAATAATTATAATAAAGATAATTTTAAAAAAGAGCTCAGATTATTACTATTATAAAAATTAATATTAAACTCACCAGTCTTCCGGGTTGAACCGAAATCTTTTTTGTTTCAAAAACTAACTAAAGTCTCATTCTCCAACCAATCATCCCACCTTTTTCAATTTCATCCAACCAAAACGCGTCATACACCTCCCATTTCTTCATTTCGATAACACTCAAATTTTTACCTACAATTAAAAAATTTCCTAAAACTTATTTACAAATAATATTTTTCTACAATTCTTAAAAACTACCAAAAACCTATCTTTCTAAAATCTATTCTACTGTCCTAATCGCTGCACTAATGTATTTGAAAAACCCGTTTCAATTGTCTTTTATTTCACTTAAGCTTATTCACGTCATACAAATATATTTTAACAAAGAAAGTAATTTATGCATATCTTACGTTTTGTTAAATACAGGTAATCCAAAATTAAAAGACTTTCATTCTTCGAAATGTTTGTAGTTTATTGTTTGACTTATCGGAATTATTTTAATGTTTTTGAACTTTGAAATATTTTAAGCAAACCAATATTTTTCTTGATTTTACATATCATAACAATATATATATATATATATATATATATATATATATATATATATATATATATATATCTATATATATTAACCCTTCTTCTTCTTCTTACGGTGCCTATCCGTTCCGGATGTTGGCGATAACATGACTATCCTAACTTTGCTTGCTGCTATTCTGAATTGTTGTCGATGTATTAAACCACTTTCTCAGGTTTTGAAGCCAAGATATTCTTCTTCTCCCTGATCCTCTCTTTCCAAATACCTTGTCCTGAAGAATGAGTTGCAAGCCGTATCTCTGTTCATTCCTCATAACATGGAATGAACAAGATATTCTAGTATGCGCTCTTTGATGGTGTTAATAATCTCGCATTCCTTGCCTATTATTCGTAGGGCCTCAACATTAGTCACACGATACACCCATGAAATTCTTAAAATACGTCTATAACACCACATCTCGAATGCCTCGAGTTTTTTTAAAGAAGCTTCGAAAAGTGTCCAGGCCTCTACTCCATATAATAACGTAGAAAATACGTAGCATCTAATGAGAGAGATTTTGGTAGCAACTGGTAAATCGTGACTTCTGAAAAGAGACTTCATCATTATGAACGCTGATCTCGCTTTTCCTATGCATTGTTTTATTTCACTGGAGTGATCCCATTGGCTGTTAATGTTGGTACCAAGGTATGTGTAGCTGCCCACTCTGTCAATTGGATGTTGGTTAACCAAAAGCTGTGCATTTAATATTTCGCGCTTACTGACTACCATGTACTATGTTTTCTTCGTATTAAGATCAATGCAGACCATCTGCAAAAACTACTGCGTCGTCGGCATATTTAATGTTTTTTAGACGCATTCCGTTGACTAATACGCCTTCTTGTAGTTGTCCCAGCGCTTGCTCGAAGATATATTCAGAGTATATATTAAATAACACAGGGGACAGAATGCATCCTTGCCTCATTCCTCTATCTATGGAGACTGCCTCTGTCAATTAGTCATCCACTTTAATATTGGCTGTTTGGTTGTAATATAAATTATAAATGATTCTCAAGTACCTATCATCTAACCCCACTTCTTTCAAGACGTTTATAAGTTTATCATGCTCTACTGTATCAAATACCTTTTTGTAGTCGATAAAACAAATATACACATCACAGTTAACATCTTTGCATCTTTGTATAAGCATCTGGACAGCGAATAGAGCCTCTCGGGTGCCTAAGAAATCGCGGAATCCAAACTGCGTCCATGATACTTGTTCTTCGCATTTTTTATATTTTCTGCCGTGTCTCACTTTCAAAAAATTTTTAAGTAAGTGGCTCATTAAGCTAATTGTTCTGTAGTATATGTTGTTGAATACAGTTGTTATCCATTTTATTCCCTGTTCATCCATAAGTTTTAGGAATTCTGCACAAAATTCGTCAGGCTCTACCGCTTTACCATCTTTAGTTCTTTTAATAGCTGACGTGACTTCTTCAATGGTATCGGGGGTTCTGTTTGGCATTCAGTGTCTTCAATGGTATTCTGCCTTTCATCTGCAAAAGTTACTTCCACATAATTCTTCCAAGTGTCTAGTTTTTCTTCCAGTTAACAGTGGTTTGTCTTGATTATCTGCCAAACACCCAACTCTTCTAGGTTTGTATAAGCCTGCAGCTTCTTTAACTTTTTTGTGCATATTAAATGAATCGTGTTTATGTTGCAATTGCTGTATTTTCGCACACTGTTTTCTTAGATGTGTATCCTTAGCTATTCTAATAGCTTTTTTGAGATTTTTATCGATTCTTTTGTATATTAACATGTCTTGATCTTTGAACTTTCGTCTTTCTTCCATCATATCTAGAATCTCATTTGTCATCCACGATTTCTTTTTCATTTTTGGTGGTTTGAGAAATTTCTCTCGTATGTCTTTTAAAACTGTATGTAACTTTTCTAGCTCCTGGTTCATTACATCCGATTGAATAACGGTATTCAAATTGTTCTGTATATACCGCTTTACACTATGTTGTGTCTGTTGGTATTTTAATAACTTGATGTCGAATTTTGGATTGACACTACGTCTTACCTTCTTTAGCCTGAGCCTAATTTTCTCAATCAGTGGGTTATGGTCTGGTTTGATAACAGCTCCTGGGTATGTCTTAACTGATGTTATGCTGTTTCGGAATCTTTTATCAATCAGAATGTAATCTATTTGATTTCTTACTATGCGGCCTGGAGTATTTTGAGGTGATTTCCATGTATATAATCTTCTGTGTGGGAGTTTGAAGTAAGTGTTAGGTTAGGTTAGCAAACTCTTTTTCTGCTACAAATTCACCCAGTCGGTCTCCTCGCTCATTTCTTTCTCCAAGTCCAAATTGTCCTATGAATTCTCCCGATTGTCCCCTTCCAATTTTGTTTTGATAGTTCGTTATAAAATGCTTCACTTATCTCGTCCGGTTTGTCAGCTGTAGGGGCATATACCTGGATATTGTTAGATGTAATTGGATAGGTATAAAGTTGAAGGAGGAGTATTCTTTCCGATATAGGTTTTTAAAATGTTTGGCAATTTCTTGATTTAAGATTATACCTACCCCATTTTCGTGTCTTTCATTAGGGTTACATGAGTAATATATATATATATGATGATCATTAATTTTAAATTGCCCAGAGTTCGTCCATCTCATCTCACTTATTCCCATTATGTCTATTGATAGTCTATCCATCTCCTTGATTGCATTATGAGTCTTGCCTGCCTCATATAATGTTTTAACATTTAATGTGCAGATCGTGAGGTTTATCTTTCCACTATAATGGCAAGGATTTCTTCTGCTGGCGACCGAGAAGGCCTTGCCGTCTTGTGATTGTCCTTCTTTGTCGGATCTTGGTATCCGAATTCCATGATCAGTAATATGGTTTCTATGATTTGTCGTAGTCATGTTAATTGTACTAGGGGTACTCTCCGAGTCTTTAATGCAGTGGTTCTGCCTTCTCCATATTTATGCAGTTGACCCTTACGTTGTTAATACGTTCATTCGCCTTCGAGACCGATTTACCAATCTCAGGACAAAAAGGTGCCCTTTCACTTATTAGTGGAAGTGGGGGATTGCTTATACCAACAATCTCTCGGACGTCAGAGCCTCGTTTGTTATCTGGCAGGATGCACCGAATGGTCAGGATCAGACCATTACACGGGCAGGTGAGGTTTACATTTGGATAGGAGAGCCTATACGTTGCACATCTCTATCCCTTACATCCCATAAACCTTTACATTAGCAGTATTATTTACATATAGTGTTTGTAATAAATAGATTAGATGTTCTGGAGTAACCATTTCTCTAAGTATATGCCACATTTTATCCCACTTTACTGTATCGAAGGCTTTGGAATAGTATATATATATATATATATATATATATATATATATATATATATATATATATATATATATATATATATATATATATATATATATATATATTAGTTCAACCGGCTGTGAGACTCCGATCAGGCAGGCAACGAAAAACAACCTGATGATCTTACCAAAGAGCATTATGAAATAACGACTAAGCCAGAAAATTCTTGCAACCCGGCTAGCAACCGGCGTCATATTGATTCCGGGTCGAATGGTCTGAAATGGGCGAACGGGCAGATGATTGTGGACGACCAGGCAATATTTGCGAAATAGGATACTGGAAGATCAAACTTAAAATTACGTAAAAAGTACCGCATCGCAACATGGAATGTTAGGGGGCTGCTACAACCAGGTAAATTATATATATATTAGAAAATGAACTGATCAAGGAGAAGATAGATATCTGTGGAATATCTGAGATACACTGGGACGGCCAAGGACATTGGGAGGCTACACACTACAAAGTTTTCATCTCAGAAGCTACCAAATCACGACAAACAGGTATAGCAATATTGATTCAAAAACGTTGGGCAAAATATGTACATGAATACCTTCCAGTAAATTACCGAATAATCAAAATAACTCTAAACGCTAAACCAGCCAAAATCCAAGACATGTTAACTTTCAAAGCGGAAGAAGATACAGTAGTAGAAACATACCACCTGATACATGAAACTATCTTTAACATTTCCAAAAAAGAACCAATGATGATAATAGGAGATTGGAATGCAAAAATAGGAAAAACTAAACGATGATCACTGAAAAGGAACGATAGGTGAGCATGGCTTAGGCGAGCGAAATGAACGAGGTAAATGACTCCTTCAATTTGCCATCGACATGTATCTTAGTATAGTAAACACAAGGTTTAAACATCATCCGCGTTGATTATCAACATGGAGCAAGAGAACATATTCTTAATATTCGTAAAATAATCGAAAAATCTCAAGAGTTTAACATAAAAACATATTTATGCTTTGTTGACTATTCCAAAGCCTTCGTTACAGTAAAGTGGGATAAAATGTGGCATATACTTAGAGAAATGGGTACTCCAGAACATCTAATCTATTTATTATAAAAACTATATGTAAATAATACTGCTAATTTAAGAGTTAATAATGTGGTTTCGAAAAACTTCAAATTAAAATCTGGAGTTCGACTGGGATGCATATAATATCCCCTATTCTATTCAATGCATATAGTGAACATATTATGCGTCAAGTTTTTTCCCATAGGAGAAAGAAAAATCAAAAACCTAAGTTATGCTGATGACACTGTTATATTGGCGTCATCACTAGAAGAACTGGAAAAATTATGAATCGGCTAGGCAAGGTGAGTAGAAAATATAGCTTAAAAATAAATATGCAGAAAACCAAACAGAGATAAGAAGCAGGTTACGAAGTGGTCAGGAAATTTAATTACTTAGGCTCCGTTATTATCAACAGTGGAGGATGCGAAGATGAGTTCCGTTGACGCATCACCACAGATGAATGTAGGAAATGTTCAAAACACGATTTGCGATGTCAAGCTTCGGCATACAGCATGTCTCAACATAGCCAAACGTCTGTCCCAGAAACATCGAGCAAAGGCAAGAACATCCTAGGAAAAACTTGTCATAAACGTTTAAACAACAAAAGTCAGTAAGTGTTTCTAAACAACTTATATCTAAAACTGCTTCTTATTTTATATCTAATGATAATTTATGCACATTTTCTTCAGTACAATCTGAAACTTTACCTTCTTCTGGTACTTGTGTTTCTTCTAGTGGTCCTTTAAATTTTAAGGTACATTTCAATTCTGGTCCATTACTAGATGTTCATACTAATGATAATAGACCATATATTTCTATTTCTGTAGGTAATAAAACAATCTCTTCTTGATAGTAGCAGTAATGTTAGTATTATTGGTTTCCTTTCTATATTTGTGCCACAAAAAGATGGTTCACACCGAGTTTGTTTCGATAGTAGGAAACTTCATTCTGTTAGAGTTTCTGATAGTTATGCTATACCTTTAATTGATACAATTATTTCTGAAGTAAGAGATGCTTAGTTCATATCTTCTATTAATCTTAAACAGGCTTTTTACCAAATTCCTTTAGACGAAGAATTTAAATTAAAGACTGCTTTTTCTGTGCAAAATAGAGGTTTATTTTGTTTTAATGTTTTACCTTGTTTTAATGTTTTGGTCTTAATAATAGTGCTCAAGCTATGTGTAAAGTCATGAACATGCTAAACCCATTAAACAGAGACAGTATCTGTTTGCGCCGCAAACAATTATTCTAGATTTTTATTACAACCGGCAACTGTGTGCGTGACTTCAGCGAGGAGTGCGCGCACCTAGCAGAAGAGAGAAGACATCACCGAGACATCATCAAGCAAGCAGGTCGCAGTTCAGTGAACAAACAATAAATTCGTTACATAGTTCCATTTTACAAAGGACGATAGTGGTTTAGTTTAAAACAGAGTTTTGTTATTTCAAATAAAGCCAGTGTTTACAGTCCACCAAGTTTTTCATTTTGCCATATATTAATAAAACTACAATAGACAATAAACTAAACATTTCTTGGTCACAATCGAGCGCGGATGGAACATTGAACGAACTATAAATAGGCTGGACTACGTGAGTGCAACAAAGATAGACAATTAGCAAAAACACCGGTTCTCGAAATTCAAGTTCTACGGTTGTCGTCAAGTGGTCAAGCCGACGCCAGAAAAGATAAACATTTTTTACCGGCAAACTGCAAACTGGTGAGCAATCCTTTTTATCTATTCCAAGCAATAACATTTTTATTATAGCCTCATTCATTTCATTTATTTGTTTTGAAAATAAAAGCCATAAATTTAAGTTGGAACTATATTACAGTCACCTAAGATATATATTACGAATATAATATAATACGTTTGAACTATATTACGATATTTAAGTAGGTTAAAATTTCTACAAATTCAATATACAGGGTGAAACAATTTTCAGCTTAAAAATATTTTTTATTTTCTTTCTTTTCAAACATATCTAGCTAACATTACACTATATTTAAACGATCTTTGATGGTGTTTGCACTCGATTAAACATGAAAGCAGAACTGAAAAAACTCATTTCGCGCCGCACATCGCTAAATTCTAAACTGTCAAGCTTTACGAGCATAGTTAGCAATATGGCAAATGAGGCAAACATTTCAGAACAGGACATTTTAAAATTAAAATTAAGACTAGAAAAGATAGAACCATTATGTGAAGAATTCGATAGTATTCAAAGCGATATCGATATCAGTGCTGAGGGAGAACTAGAATTACAACAAGCTCAGGATAACGAAAGATACACTTTCGAAAATAATTATTTCGATTCTGTTGCACTAGCTAAGCACTTGATAAGCAAATACGATCAGTCAAATTGTAACAATATTCCTGACAATGACAATATAAATTTGAGTTCTTTGCCTCCAATGCATCTAAAAACATTTAGCGGTAACTACGAGGATTGGATCGAATTCCGCGATACTTACATAGCCATGATACACAGCAATAAAAAATTGGACGATATGAAAAAATATTATTATCTTAAAGGTTCATTAGAAGGTTCTGCGGCACAAGTCATTAAAGAAATTAAATTCGGGGCTTCTTTCTACAATAGTGCTTGGAACTCACTATGCGAAAGATATGATAGGGCTAAAATGTTAATTCACAAGCACGTAAAAGCACTTTTTAATATAGAAACAATCAGCAAGGAAACTTCACACAAAATCCGAGCATTGGTCGATGAAGTTTCTAATCATTTGCAGGCATTAGAGAATTTAAATAAAAGTACTGACAATTGGGATCTACTCTTGATTCATATGATTACATCTAAATTTGACAATAATATTTTACGTGATTGGGAAAAACATACTAAAGAGATGCAAGACGAAACGTGGAGCGATTTAAAGCGATTTATAAGGGATCGTGCAGACTATTTAGAAAAAATAGAAGGTAAGATTGAAAAGCAGCCTTAAATACAAGAAAAATCAGGTAAATTCGATGCCAAGCAACGGTCTAAAGGGTATACTCGAAGCTTTACTTCTACAAGCGAGTTTAACGGTACTAACAGGGTTTGTGTTTTCTGCAAGGGCGATCATTCAATTTATTCCTGTGAACAATTTCTTAAGCTTTCTATTTTTGAGAGGCGCAATTTTGTCAATAAAGCAAAATTATGTCTAAACTGCTTAAGACCAGGTCATATTCGTTCTAAATGCAAACTAGGGCCTTGCCGAAAATGTAAGCAATGGCACAATACTCTTATTCATGAGGAAATTTCTAGTAATAAACATGAAAACAATGAAACTATAGCAAACAATAACACTTCTCTAACTTCCATAACTGCATTGCCCTCTGTGCAGCAAACAATTCTATCAACTGCCTGTGTAAAAATAGCAGATTCGAGGGGTAAATATCACATTGCGCGTGCGCTTCTAGATTCAGGTTCTCAGAAATCATTCATTACCGAGCGCTTATTCAATCTCTTAGGTTTCCAGGGTCAAGCTACCAATCTTTCTATCACTGGCATCAGCAATCAGACTTCTTGTTCTTCCAGAAAATGCAATATATGTATAGAATCACAATATCACTATTTTAAAGCTGATGTTACATTTTTTATTTTAAAAGAAATAACTAGCAATCTACCTGCAACATTTGTCGATAATGAAACCTTGAATATCCCAAACAATATTATACTAGCGGATCCTAAGTTTCTCGAATCTAGACCTATTGACATTTTAATTGGGGCAGATCTGTTTTGGCAACTATTGTGTCCCAACCAAATCAAAATCAATCAGTACGTTTTCCAAGAGACTCATCTAGGATGGGTTGCATCTGGTCAGGTCGGTCTCTCTAGTTTGAACAATATCAGATGCCACCTCAGCACTAGCACTAATTTGGATTTGCAAATGCAGTTAGCAAGATTTTGGGAATTGGAGGAATGCCAATCTACTAAGATTCTCTCCAATGAAGAACAATTTTGTGAAGAGCACTTCAAGGAAAATACACGTCGTAACGAGAACGGTCGATTTATTGTGCGTCTTCCATTAAAACAGTCACCGGAATCACTAGGTGAATCCAAGGTTCAAGCAGAACAGAGATTCTACAGCCTTGAAAGAAAACTCAAAAGAAATCCATCATTCCGTGAATTGTACGTTCAGTTCATGCAAGAATACCAAGAGCTTAATCACATGACTGCGATAGAAGAAAACGATTATCCTCATCCTGTATACTATATGCCACATCATGGAGTGCTTCGTGAACAAAGTTTGACTACCAAACTACGAGTAGTATTTGACTGTTCAGCACCGACCACATCAGGGTTGTCTTTGAACCATATTCAATGCGTCGGGCCTACCTTACAGGATGATCTATTTTCAATACTAATTAGATTTCGTCAGCACCGATATGTCGTAACAGCGGACATCGAGAAAATGTATCGCATGATTACTGTTGACGATGAATGCAAAAACTTACAAAGAATATTATGGAGGGACGATCCTTCCGAACCAATAAAAACATTTGTTCTAAATACCGTTACATACGGACAAGCATGTGCATCTTACTTAGCAATAAGATGTCTTATTCAACTCGGCACGGACAATGAAAAGACTTTTCCCGAGATAGCAGAAATCATTCTGCGCGATTTCTACGTTGACGATATGCTTACTGGAGCAGACACTATTGAAGACACTCAACATATCTGCCAAACCGTCTCAAACATTTTAAAATCAGGTTGTTTTAATCTACGAAAATGGTATTCGAATGACAATAGAGTATTAGACGGCTTGCAGCATTCAAACGATGCATGTATTTTGAAGTTTGATCCAGAAGAAAAGGCAAAAACTCTTGGACTAACATGGTCCTGTAATGCGGATTTACTACATTATGAGGTGGAAACACTACCCATCAATAAAATTCCTACTAAACGATCTGTTCTTTCTTCAATATCCAAGATTTTTGATCCATTAGGACTTTTAGGTCCATGCACAGTGTTAGCCAAAACTATAATGGAAAAACTTTGGATCGAGTAGATTTCTTGTAATGCACCCATTCCAAACGATTTAGCAGAACGTTGGATTAAATTCCAATCTGAATTAACCCAGCTTAGTCAAGTCAATCTTCCTAGGCATGCCATGTGCAAGAATTATAAATACATTGAAATTCATGGATTTGCTGATAGTTCTAGTATTGCATATGGGGCGTGCATTTATTTACGTAGTGTAGATCAGTACAATAAGGTCCACATTCATTTACTTTGCTCCAAGTCAAAGGTAGCTCCAATAAAAACAATTAGTATCCCTAGGTTAGAGCTTTGCGGAGCACTTTTGTTAGCACGTTTATTCAATAAAGTGAAGCAATCTTTGAGAATAACAATAAACGAAACTATTTTATGGTCCGATTCCACTATAGTACTATCCTGGATTCACACCAGTCCAAATTTACTGAACACTTTCGTCAGTAATCGAGTATCCGAAATTCAATCATTCACTTCCAATTGCAAATGGCGACACGTATCATCACGTGACAATCCATGTGACATCTTGTCCAGAGGTCTATTTCCCAGTCAAATTTCGAATCATGAGATATGGTGGTCAGGTCCTCCATGGCTTCAGTTGAATGAATCCTCCTGGCCCAGCTCTAAGTTCGACTATGTTTTAGACCTGCCAGAATTAAAGCAACAAAATTTTACTCATTTGGCCACTACCTCAAAGCTATTTCCATTTGAGCGCTTTTCACGTCTTAGTCATTTAAAAAGAGTGGTTGCTGTGTGTTTTCGTTTCAAATCAAATTCTCTACGCTCAGATGAGAGAAGATCTCTTAATAAATATCCTATTTCCATTGACGAATTAGATCAAGCTTTTCATTCATTAATTCGAATGTCACAACAAGAATCTTTCTCAAACGAAATTGAACTCTTAACCAATAGCAAATCAATAATTAAGGGCAAACTAGCTGGTCTAAATCCATTTTTGGACGATAAAGAACTTCTGCGGATAGGCGGTCGTCTGATCAATGCTTCCTATGAATTTAATAAAATTCATCCCATTGTTTTAGACTCAAAGCACAAGTTTTGTCAGCTTCTTTTTCAATTTGAACACTATAGATTAATGCATCTTGGTCCTCAGGGTTTGTTAGCCACTATCCGAGAGCAATTCTGGCCCATCGGGGGCAGAAGACTCGCTAGGTCAATTGTTAAATCGTGCCTCACTTGTTTTCGATTTAATCCAAAGACCATACAACCTATTATGGGTAACTTACCTAAGGAGCGCCTCAATTTGTCTAGTCCTTTTAGCTATACCGGAGTAGATTATGCTGGACCTTTCAATATCAAAACGCACAAGGGGCGTGGTGGTTCTATAATTAAAGGTTACATCAGCTTATTTATCTGCTTCACTACAAAGGCGGTGCATATGGAACTTGTTTCAAGTCTTTCAGCAAACGAATTTTTACTTGCTCTTCGCAGATTTGTTGCACGGAGGGGCAAGCCTATAAAGATATTTTCCGACAACGGAACTAATTTTGTGGGTGCATTTAAAGAGTTAGGCACCTTTCTTTCTAATAACGAACTAACCTTGCAGAAAGCATATACTCAAGAAGCTATTTCATGGCATTTCAACCCACCATATTCACCACATATGGGCGGAATCTGGGAAGCGGGTGTTAAAAGTTGCAAGCACCATTTAAAGAGAGTTCTTCAAAATACTTATTTTACATTTGAGGAATTTAATACCATGTTCAATCAAATTGAGGCTATATTAAATTCCCGTCCGCTCTGTCCGCTATCATCCGATCCATCCGACTATACTCCATTAACTCCCGCTCATTTTTTAATTGGTCGATCATTGGTTGCATGTCCAGACCGCAACATTACTGAAGAAAGGGTAAATCGTCTTACCAGATATCAGCACATCCAGTTATTGTGTCGGCATTTTTGGCGACGTTGGAGTCTCGAATACATCGCCGAACTTCAATACAGAACCAAATGGAAAACCAACCATGGCAGCCTATTTGAGGGTTCCCTTGTTTTACTCAAGTCAGACAATACTTTACCTACTCAATGGCGTTTAGGCCGCATCGTTCATATTTTCAAGGGCCCTGATGACGTCGCAAGAGTAGCATCAATCAAGACCCAAGATGGAATCGTTAAGCGGAGCTTTACGAAAATTTGTCCATTACCAATTGAAAGTTAAAGCCTTTTGCTTTCAAGGCCGGGGGCATGTTTGCGCCGCAAACAATTATTCTAGATTTTTATTACAACCGGCAACTGTGTGCGTGACTTCAGCGAGGAGTGCGCGCACCTAACAGAAGAGAGAAGACATCACCGAGACATCATCAAGCAAGCAGGTCGCAGTTCAGTGAACAAACAATAAATTCGTTACATAGTTCCATTTTACAAAGGACGATAGTGGTTTAGTTTAAAACAGAGTTTTGTTATTTCAAATAAAGCCAGTGTTTACAGTCCACCAAGTTTTTCATTTTGCCATATATTAATAAAACTACAATAGACAATAAACTAAACAGTATCCATTGTCACCTGCTATGCAGAAGGTGTTAAATGCTGAAGTGGATAAAATGCTAAAACTTAAAGTTATAGAACTCTTAACTACAAGTACACCGTGGTCTTCTTCTTTGTGGCTTGTGCCAAAAAAAGATAATTCACAATAAGTTTGTTTCGATAGTAGGAAACTTAATTCTGATACAGTTCCTGATAGTTATCCTATGCCTTTAATTGATTCCTCTTTCGACTCTTCTACCTTCCCCAATTTTTGCATTGTCGCCTATAATATATAGAATTTCGTGTTTGTTAAGTTTGTGTAAGATGTCTTGGATCTGATCATACAACTTGTCGACTTCATCGTCATATTTTCTATCTGCAGTCGGGGCATAGATTTGAAGTACGGTAGTTTTAAATGGTTGAATATTTATTTGGAGTAATATTATTCAGTCATAGATTAATCCCTTAATTTGTAATCTCACATTATTCTTAACTTCTTAATCTTTCATAGTTTCACCGTGCGTTTAGGATTAAACTTGAGAGATCGCTGGTTAAATTATATCAGATAAATAATTATAACGAAAAATGCAATATTTGTTTGTACATAAAATTAGCGAAAATAGCAAATATTTGTAGCAAATATATTTAAAATAAAATGTTGTAACTCAAATACTAATTGGCAGATTTAATAACTTATTGTCAACTCTATATGAGATTCACTTACCTTTTGTCTGTGGTTGGGCCAGGCTCGGGTAAAAATGAAATGTACAGCGGCGTTGATCTGCTTGGTTCCGTCCACGACGAGAGTTTTTTGAAGATAAGCTTAAACTGACATTTTAAACTTGCTACACAAAGGACGGGTACGTTTTCTTAAGGACTCTGAAGTGTTTGGGTTTGATAAATGTTTCCCAAAAATATGTTGTTTTTCAGCCAAGTGAATTCTCAGAACTTGACAATAATTAATAAGCCAATTTGTGTTCGAGAATTTAAAAGATAAACTGAAGTCATATTACAATTAGCTAATATATTATGATTAAATAAGATATACAACTAAATCAGGTCATAGTCGGAAGAATAAAAATAAAATATTTAAATCAGTCTTGACACTTTTTCAAACATTCTCCGCCCCAAAACGAATGTTTTTAAAAACAACTACAATGATAAGAATAGAAACGAACGCTAAACTATAATAATAATAATAATAATAATAATAATAACCTGTGGGAGTTTTTTATCAGTTCTTCTATCAGGCGCGGCCCCCTGCGAATGGGGGATGCTCTCTGGGTATTCTTAGAACCGATACCCAGAGGGTAACAGGAATACCTGTCGTGGAACAAAAACTGACACCTGGCAGTAGGTATAAAATGCACACCCATGAAAATGGAGACTAATAATTATTTATGTTTAGGGTCGCTGCCTGGGGATCGCCAGGGCACGTCTGGAGCCGGCGCTGGACGTGACAGCATGCGGGACGTCGGTGGCAGGGTGTTGAGGAGGCGGGCCCCTGTCATACAATCAGCTACAGCCCAACAACAACAACAACAACCACAAGTGAGCCAAACAACAACAAGAGCTCCACTCGCTGAAGGTGCTGCGCTGGAACATCAGCCGGCGCTCACACAAGCGGGACGACCGAGGCAGCGCATGAAATGGACTATGTCTATAAATGAAAACATTTTGCGCTTCTATTACAAGGTGACGAACCTCGGTCGAGAAACGATCGGCTATAGACAACAACTGTATGCCGAATTTTGCAGGGAGTATCCAGAGATTGAAGTATCTGAACAGCGAATAGCAGATCAATACCGGGTAATTATAAGAAATAATCTTATCCCAGAGGCTAGACGCGCTACCATTAGAAGCGAAGTCGAACGGGAGATTCATAACCAAGAGCTAGTTGTGGATCAAGACCATAATGAAATCCCAAATGAGCAGATTCCTGAGCCCCTTATACAAGACACTCAACCTGTTAATACCCAGCAGGACAACAACGAGTTGCACAATAAACTGGTAAGAGAAATGGAACGGGCCATACAAGAGTTTAATGGTACAAACCCACTTAGCCGACCACCGCTACCAAAAATAAACTCTTGTAAGAAACTAGGTGCGCTGTTACAAATTATGAACACTGAAGTCCTACTCAATTATGTCGTGGAAGCACATACATTAGAATATTTGCATATGCTGATTTACTGTGCAGCAACAGCAATTGCTAATGTTATGGGCATTAAGATCAGAACACGACGGGGAACTAATATCGGAAGGACTGAAAACAGAATTGCACCCTGGGAAGAAAGACTGCTGAGGAAAATTGAATTATTGCGCAGGGATATTGGGCAAATTACGGAATACATCCGAGGAGTAAGAAGTCAAAAACTAATTAAAAGAGCTGAAGAAATTATTCTGAACACTTCAAGACACTCACAACATGATCCAGAAAACAACACAGCTCAACACTGCCTAGACACATTAAAACAAAAACTCTCCGTTTATTCAGGTCGCTTAAGGAGATACAAAGTTAGTAACAACCGTAAATGCGACAATATACTTTTTGAGAATTCAGAGAAGGCTTTCTATAGAAAACTAAATTCCACTGTAGAAAATGTAAATAAATCCTACCCAAGCCATGAAGAAATTCATGAGTTTTGGGGAAATCAACTTTCGACGCCAGCTACCCATAACAACAATGCTGGATGGATTGAAGACACGGAGAACAATTGTCAACACTATAGGAATATTCCTTATGAACCTTTTACCACTGAAGAAGTCTTGAACATCATCAAAGAGCTTCATAACTGGAAATCTCCTGGACCAGACGGAGTTCAAAACTTCTGGTTAAAGAAGTTTTGGAGTGTTCATGAACTTTTAACAGTATTTATTAATAATATTATTTCTAATTTGCAGGAAATACCATCATTTCTTACTCAGGGAACCACTTACCTAATACCGAAGGATCAAAATAACACCCAAGATCCAGCCAAGTACCGCCCAATTACTTGTCTTCCAACTTTGTACAAATTGGTCACATCCTGTGTGGCCCGGCGTATCTACCAACACTGTGCTCTGAACAATATCATAGAGCCCCAACAGAAAGGATGCGCTAAGGGCTCCATGGGATGCAAAGAACAACTTATTATCGACTCAGTCATTTCTAACCAGGCATACACCAAAAAACGAAACCTGTTTACTGCCTTCATTGACTACAAGAAGGCTTTTGACTCAGTGCCGCATGAATGGCTTATAGATATATTGAAAATATATAAAGTCGATGATAATCTCGTGACCTTTTTGAAGCATATAATGACAAAGTGGAAGACTAAAATTCACCTTCAAATACCTGGTGAAACCAATATCGAAACTGAAGATATCGCTATTAACCGGGGCCTTTTCCAGGGGGACTCGTTGAGTCCACTTTGGTTCTGCCTAGCGATGAACCCACTATCTCAGCTGCTGAACTCCACTGACTCAGGATTTAGCATCAAAAATAACAACACTGTTGTGGCGAAGCTTAATCATCTGTTGTATATGGATGATTTGAAACTAATGGCTTCCACTCGAAATCACTTAGATCAGATGCTAAAAACTGTAGAAACTTTCTCAAATGATATCAGTATGCACTTTGGACTAGACAAGTGCCGTATACTTAATATAGTCAGAGGAAAGGTTCAGCCCGGAGGTTTCGATATGCAAGATGGCCAAAACATCGAGGCAATGGGTGAAAATAATATTTACAAATATCTCGGAGTAAAACAGGCGCGGAAAATTGACCATAAACAGATGAAAACTGAACTAACTTCGGAGTTCGTGCGAAGAATAAGACAACTAAATCGGTCATATCTTAATAGTAAAAATTTGTTTAAGGCATTAAATACGTACGCCTGTTCCGCGCTGAGCTACTCATTTGGTATTATAAAGTGGTCAAAAACGGATATAGAGGGTCTTCAGCGGAAAGTAAGAACACTTCTCACAAAGGCGCAAAAACATCATCCACGCAGTGCAGTAGAGAGAACAACATTACCGCGGTATCAAGGAGGAAGAGGACTTATGGATATAGGTGAGCAATTAGATAAACAAATTGCTAATTTAAGATCTTATTTTCAGGTACAGGCTGAGACATCTACTTTACATCGAGCAATTTGCGCAGTAGATGACACAACGCCGCTTAAACTGAGGGAACAAGAAATGCGCACAAACCATCTGACTAAGCAAGAAAAAATGCGCACCTGGATGAGTAAACCTCTGCATGGGCGACATCTCAATGAGATCAACCAAGAATATGTCGACAATACAGCGTCGAACTATTGGTTGACATCAGGAAAGATGTTTCCCGAGACTGAGGATTTCCTACTTGCCATTCAGGATCAGGTTATTCCAACTAAAAATTACCTGAAATATATTGTTAAAGATCCTCAAGTCCAAAACGACAAATGCCGATATGGATGCCAAGCCCAAGAAACCATCCAACATCTTACCGGTGGCTGCCAGGCATTTGTCGGTACTGATTATAAAGAACGCCATGACTCAGTAGGAAAGATTATCCACCAACAACTAGCTGACAAACTGGGACTTCTCCAAACCGACCATCTTCCTTATTATCAATATGTCCCTGACAGAATGCTTGAAAATGACAACTACAAGCTATACTGGGACCGCACTGTGCTCACAGACCAACCAGTGGCCCATAATAGACCGGATCTCATACTAGTGAATAAAATTACCAGGCAAACAACACTTATTGATGTGGCGATACCTAACACTAACAATTTGCTTGTTAAATACAACGAAAAGATCGCCAAGTATAGAGATCTGGAAATACAAATCAAGAGACAATGGAGAATGGAAAGTACCCAGACAGTACCTATTGTTCTATCTACTACTGGTGTTATTCCCAAAAACCTCCTAGCGAACATAAAACAGCTGGGTCTAAAAGAACATCTTTATAAGGCCATGCAGAAAGCTGTACTCCTCGCGACCTCCAGATGTGTACGAAAATTTCTGGGAGATACTCCGACATA
This sequence comes from Diabrotica balteata, assembly GCA_918026665.1. Classification (NCBI taxonomy): domain Eukaryota; kingdom Metazoa; phylum Arthropoda; class Insecta; order Coleoptera; family Chrysomelidae; genus Diabrotica; species Diabrotica balteata. The sequence goes on along the minus strand of OU898282.1, from coordinate 68,578,480 downwards.
CCAAGTCACCTAGGGCTCGATAACACGGAAAGAGTCCCACCAGAGCTCAATCCTTTTGATACCGTAGGTATCTGGGATGAGTAAATTTTCCCCTTAGAGGGAGTGTGAGCCGTATGGCTAAATCTGGGATAATAATAATCCCATACTAGTTAATAAACTTACTAGACAAACAACACTTATTGATGTGGCGATACCCAACACCAATAATTTAGTCGTTAAATACAACGAAAAGATCGCCAAGTACAGAGATCTAGAAATACAAATCAGGAGACAATGGAGAATGGAAAGTACCCAGACACTACCTATTGTTCTATCTACTACTGGTGTTATTCCCAAAAACCTCCTAGCGAACATAAAGCAACTAGGTCTAAATGAACATCTTTATAAGGCCATGTAGAAAGCTGTACTCCTCGCGACGTCCAGATGTGTACGAAAATTTTTGGGAGATACTCCAACATACCAAGTCACCTAGGGCTCGATAACACGGAAAGAGTCCCACCAGAGCTCAATCCTTTTGATACCGTAGGTATCTGGGATGAGTGAATTTTCCCCTTAGAGGGAGTGTGAGCCGTATGGCTAAATCTGGAATAATAATAATAATAGAAATGAACAAAAATATAGTTGTTAACAAATAGGTAGTGGACAGATCTTGACCACCGGACGTTGTAGGATGCCATCTGAAGCTGTCCTCAGAGTAACAACCCGTACAATACCGTCGGTGCCGTAATGCAACTGAATGATTCTGGCCAACTGCCAGCGAAGAGGAGGCTGTTGTTCATTTTTTATGAGGACTAAAGGATCTTTAATGAGAGATGGGTTGGACTATGCCATTTAGATCGCTCTTGAAGAGAATGAATATACTCTTTAGACCATCCTTTCCTCAAGTCCCTCCTTATCCTTTGAATTAACTGCCAACGATTCAGACGGTTAATCTTTAAAGCGCTTAGATCTGGATCGGGAATTAAATCCACTAAGGGTTCAAAAATCAAAAAATGACCAGGAATCAGTGCCTGCAAGTCATTAGGGTGAGAGCTTGCTGCATACAAAGGACGAGAGTTAAGAACTGCCTCGATTTGAGTCATAAGAGTATAAAACTCATCATAAGTCAAAATTTGTGTACCCAAAACACGATACATATGGTTCTTGAATGATTTGACCCCAGCCTAGACTAACCCATTAAAATGAGGGGCACCGGGCGGATTAAAATCCCAGGTAATAGAAAGAGTTTCAGCAGCAGATTAAGCTAGTTTAATGATTTCGATGCTAGTTCCCTTAAAATTGGTACCTTAAAATTGGTACTCCTTATGGTTAGGCACTTACCGCGTCGAGATACAAATCTATGAAAGGTAGCCAAAAAGGACTCAGAACTAAGATTGGACGTTACTTCCAGATGAATGGCCTTTGTACTCGTACACACGAATACACAAACATATCCTTTGTATGGTTTTGCAGCTCTATGTTTGGACATTAATAACGAGAATGGTCCTGCAAAATCCACACAAACAGACAGGAAAGCACGTAACGGAGTAACTCGGACAGTTGGCAAGTTTGCCATAAAGGGGTTGTAAGATTTAGGTCGGCATCTAAAACAACGAATGCACTTCGACAAACAGCGATGAATGGCACTGTTCGGAGACAGAATCCAAAAGCGCTGAAGTAATAAATAATGCATAGCCTTTAAACCAGAGTGCAGATGAGTTTGATGAGTCCATTCGATGATTAAATCGGTCAGACGATGAGTTTTCAGTAATAGCAATGGATTTTTTACATCACGACATCACGTTTTGTAATCGACCTTCTACTCTCAAAAGACCATATTCATCAATAAAAGGTGCGAGTTTACGAAAGGTTTGGGTAACAGCGAAGTTTGTTGAATTTTAAGAAAAATATCCAAAAAAACCTCGCTTGTACGTGCTTAACAATATATTGTAACGCAGATTCCATCTCTAAATGACTGTTCAGGGAATCTAAAGCGGCAGCATTGTTTTTTCTTCGAAGTTTAGCCACGAATTTTAAGACGTAAACCATGACTATTTGAATTTTTATTAGGGACGAAAATTTTGAAAGTAAAGTGGAGATGATATTATCCGAAATGACCGGTATGAATGATAATACAGTGGGCAATTTTTCTTCTAACATTTCCGTGGGGTGGGAGGTGTGAAAATTAACTTGAGAGGGCCAATACTCGCTTGACTTTGAAAGAAAATCAGGACCGCGCCACCAGAGTGAAAATTGTAGTAGTTGTGCCGGAGTCAAACCACGACTAGCACAATCAGCAGGGTTTTGATTAAATATCACGTAATGCCAAAAAGAACATGGTATAAGTTCTTGTATGTGTCTTACTCGATTGGCAATAAAGGTTTTCCATTTATGCGGAGAAGAATTAATGCAAGTAAGAGCAATCGTGGAATCTGAGCAAACATGAATATCGGAAAAAGAAAAGATATGCTTAAACGACTCTTTAATGAATGCGACTAGAGCCGCCAGCAATACAGCTGCCAACAGTTCCAATCTTGCAATAGATTGTGTCTTCAGAGGAGACACTCGACATTTAACACACGCAAGTACAGTCTCAAATGTGTCAGAAGTATTAAATCGGAAATATACAACGTTGGCGTATCCTAACTCTAAAACTTCGCAGAATCCATAAATCTCAACTTTAGAAGATTTATTAAAGCCGAAGTGTCGAGGGATTTGAATGTTCGCAAGGTCAGGTAACTCGATTTTAAACTGATGCCATACCTGTTGTATTTGTTCAGGTGGTTCATCATCCCAAGATACATTAGATTGCCACAACTGTTGCAGCAGACGTTTGGCCCGTAAAAGACACGGGGAGAAACCAAGAGGATCAAAAATACGACTGATTTCCGAAAGAATAGCCCGCTTTGCACAAGTTTGTCAAGGAGACAGTAAGAATAAGAAAAGAGGTCAGTCGACGGGTCCCATTTCAGGCCTAGCACCTTAATAACGGAAGGTTCCTCTTTGTCAAACGAACAAGATGTCAGAATATCAGAACCAAAATCTTGGAGTAGACTGGGATGGTTGCTGGCCCATTTGTCTAGCTCAAAACCACCGAGCTTTAAAAATTAAATGAGCTCTAACTGTAGAGAGTGGGTAGATGACAGAGCATCACTTCCTAATAGACCGTCGTCAATATAAAAATGTCGCGTTAAAACTTGTGAAGCATTAGGGAAACGAGACTCTGCCGACTCAGCTAACTCTTGTAAAGTTTTTAATGTGAGATAAAGTGAAGAAGAAACACCGTAAGTACCAGTACGTAAAAAGTACTCTTGAAGAGGTTTAGAAGAATCCGGCCTCCAAAGAATTCTTTGATAATTCCAAAATTCTTTGTTTACGTTAATTTGTCGATACATTTGCTTTATATCGCATGTAAAGCAGTAAAGAAAATATCGACAATTGAGTAAAAGCAAAGAGACGTCCTTTTGAAGCTTAGGACCTGTATATAAGGTATCATTCGGAGACACACCTCGAACGTCACATAGACTGGCGTCGAAAACAACACGAATTTTGGAAACAAGAGATGAATTAACAATTTGTTTTTTGAAAACTGCGTGATGAACAAAATAATACGAGGTAGGCGATTTAAAATCGGATTCAGGAACCGGGACCATATGTTGGGAAGTAATATAGTCATTCATGAACTCAACATATTTCTCTTTGAGATCCGGAATTTTCTTAAAACGATTCTCTAACACGCAAAACCGACGATATGCTTGAGAATAAGTATCGCAAAAGGCAGGATTGGGTTGTCGAAACGGAAGAGGAACAGAAAATCTGCCTGTTGACTCTCGGAAAGTAAATGCCTTGTAAATATCCTCACAAACTTGATCGTCCTGGGACAAAATGGCAGGTTTAGAGATATTTTCGACTTCCCAAAATTTTTGTAAAAGACTATCTGTTTGTATTTACAGACGTATGTAAAGAGGTAAAATTACAATTTGAAAGGACCGTAGAGACTCGCCCGTGTAGCACATAACCGAAAATGGTTTCTAAAGCGATAGGTTGGTTTGGTTCGCCAAGAATTCGACCCGACTTTAAAAAGAGAGGAACTAGTTCAGCCCCTATCAGCAAGTCTATCAGACCTGGTTGATAGAATGTGTGATCTGCTAATTTCAGATCACGAATATGAGTAAGATCGTGAGGATTGATAAATACCTTAGGTTGATTTGAACACACCTTTTTCACAATTATTGCGTCCAACGAGAAGATCGGGCCGTTACGATCACATGGTTTAATATGACAGAACGTGATACCCTGAGTGGTACACGTCGACATTCCGTTTAGACCTTCCACTGGGATTGATAAAGTATTACGGGAAAGACCTAAATGCCGAAAACAACTATCTGAAATAAAATTAGCCAGTGATTTTGTATCCAGTAGGATACGAATTTTCTGAAAATCACTGTAGACATCTTTGATATGTATCAAACATGTTGATAATAATACAGACGAGAATGTTAAACGTGATTGTGTGAAAACGTTAGCGTTTGTTATAGAAGTCGCCGTAAAACTAGACGTAGAAGTTTGAGGCGTCTCTAATGTAGGGTTGTGGTTCTCATTAGAAGTTGGTATTTGAGGAGGCGGTTGACTGAATAAACAAGATTCGTTGGAACTTGGGTAGAAATGAAGAAAAGTGTGATGTCGTGATTGGCAAATCCTACATGTGCTCGAAGAAGCACAGTTCACGGCGGAATGATATGTACCCAAACAGTTGAAGCATAAATTATGGCGTTTAACCAACGAGATACGTTCTTGCGTAGTTTTAGCAAGAAAGGATGAATATTTATATAAAGGGTGAACATCAGAACGCAGGACACATTTACTCCCTTGATAAGTTACCTTCGGTCGATTGGTGGCAGTGACGAAATTAGATGTAAACGGTTTTTTATTAGACTGATGAGAAAATGATCGCGAGTGAGACTGGGTAGAAAGGGTTAATGAATTGAACTGAACCGATTCCAAAGCTATACATTGTCTTTCTAGAAATAAAATCAATTGCCTGTAAGTGGAAATGTCACAGCTTCGACTGTTTTTTAATTCAAAATCTGTACGAGTTTTATTGTCCAATTTGTTCGACAACATATTGAATAATAGAAAATCCCATTGCTCAACCGGAAAATCAAGAACACGTAAAGCGGCAACATTTTCCGTGAAAGTATTTAAGAGATTTCTTAAATTAGAAGAAGTAGAATTTTTGATAACCGACGCGTTGAAAAGATCGTTATAATATTGGGTAGCAAGAATTCGTTTATTCTGATACCTTTTCCCTAGAATCTCATAAGCAATCTGATAATTTGCATCGGTCAGGAAAATGCCTTTAATAAGAGCCAAAGGTTCTTGACTAATAAACGTAATGAGGAAACGGAATTTTTCCACATCGGACAAATTGTGATTGTGATGAATTAAGCTGTTAAATAGGTCAAAGAAACTAGGCCAATCTCGAAAATTGCCTGAAAAGGTGGGTATATTAAGCTTTGGAAGTCTAACTGAAGGCCTTGAAGATTGTGCGTTTGAATGTGAAGAGATATTCGAAGAAGAAGACGAATCCCTAATTAAAAAAATCACTCTTTATGGAGTTTACTCCGTAGTATGCCTGATCAGCGGCCACCCTAAACTTATCTTGCTCCGAAAATTCCTCATCGGTTATTGATCCGATGATCAGATTGTGAGCTGTATGAAATTCTTGGTAAATAGATTCGATTTCTTCTGCCCTGCCTAAGAATATTGATTTGACAGTATTATTACTTGATGCTTGAATGCCTGCCTCATGGGCTTCCCTCAATCTAGAATACGCTGTTTGGCGCGCCAAGTTGGCTTTGTTTATTTTGCTGGATATTGTAAGATAAAAGACACGACAAAAGAGGACAATGCAAACAAAATTAAGCAAATCGAACACAAGAAATGCCCTAGATTAAAAGAAGAGAAATGCGCTACTTGGTTTCAGATACAATTCCGAACAAACAAGTGAAGTATCGATAAAAGTAGAATAAAAATAATTCACAAAAATCACAACAATCACAAAATCAGCACAAAAAAAATGTAAAAATATAGTACAACGTTAATAAATCATGTGTTAAAAGTATATATATATATATATATATATATATATATATATATATATATAAGACATATATATATATATATATATATATATATATATATATATATATATATAAGACATATATATATATATATATATATATATATATATATATATATATATATATATATATAATATATATATATATATATATAAAATAAACAAATAAAATAAAATAGGAATAAACTAATTATTTAAAGAAAATAACAAACATTAAACATTAAACATTTAAAACGTTACACCTTGTTTAAATATTTGAAATTGTAAAGAATTGTACACCATTAATATAGATTATTACAATGTAATAATATAGATTATTGTTAAGGTTACAAACATTGCAACATAGTAAAACTTCTGTTAACGGACACCTATTCACAATGGAAACCTCTGCTGAACGGATAATTTTTAGGTCACCGAACATTTCATATGTGGGTAAATAGGAAGACACCTCCGAACAACGGACACTCTTCACAACAATACCAGACAAAACATGCTAGAAAATTATTGTAATTTTACCTGTCAACAACGGACAGTCAGGTAAAGGCGATTAAAAGATTCAAATTGGGTCTCTGGAAATCCAAATATGTAGGTACATAACTTATTGTAGTTATAAAACTAATTATATAAGTAGATATTTATGGTCATAAAACTAGGTACTTTAGGTATATCGAGTTTGAGTTAAAAAACCCATTTTAGAATTGATTCATCCTTTGTATAAATTTTCTTATTTAGTTCCATAATCTGGACCGACAATAAAATAAAGAGCTTTAGACGCGGCGAAAGAAATCAATTTGAATTTTAATGATTCCAATAGTTGGCTTGACAAGTTTTGCTTAAGATTCTTCTTCTTCAAGTTCCACTCCTATCGGAGATTGGAAATCATTCTGGCAATTATAATTTTATTGGTTACTCGCCTGAATAGTTCAATTGAACTGCATCCAAACCACTCACGGAGATTGCGTAGCCACGAGATTTTACGTCTTCCTACGCTTCTTCTACCTTTGATTTTACCCTGCATTATATTCCTTAGTAGTTCGTACTTTTCACCTCTCATGATGTGCCCCAAGTATTCCAATTTCCTGATCTTTATGGAATTTAAAACTTCTAATGTTGGATTTTTTAAGTGTCCAAGCTTCAACTCCATACAAAAGGGTAGAGAAAATATAACATCGAAGCATTCTTATCCGGAGCGATATATTGATATCGCGATTACAAAAAAGGTTTCTCATTCTATTAAAAGTTGACCGCGCAATTTCAATGCGGCATCTTATTTCTTTTGTCTGATCAGTATCTTCTGTGATCCATGCTCCAAGGTATTTGTACGAAGATATTTGTTCAATTTATTTGCTTAAGATATAAGATTAAATTTAGAGCAATTTTTGGAGAAGCTGTAAATGTTAATCTTGATGACGTTTTAGAGTGGCAAATAAAATTGCCAAATTTATTAAGTGGCTATTTACCTAAATATATTTATAATGCTAACGAGACTGACGTTACCTCACTAAATTATAAATATTTTTAGTAGCCGTTCTACTCTATATAAGCCGATACGAATTTTGATTTGCTCTATTCACTCTACTAGTTTTAGGCCTCTGTTTTTTACTTGTTTTATTTTGCGTGGCAAATACTTTCTTTCTTAAAATAAATCTGAAACCATTTTAACTTTATTTTTTTACTGTATAATGTATCTCTTTGGCCTTATTTTTTTAATATCTTATTAATAAAAATCTTTTCCTACAAATTTATTTTTATTAATGCTACGCTGTGATCAGAGATTTTGTTGAGATCGTTTCGCCCTAAATACTCAGCTTTATTTCTGATCAGGCTTTTCTTTCGGGAGAAAACTGATCTTTGTATGAATTTTTTAGCCACTACCGTGGGGAGCAAGAAATAGACAACCACAGTACCGTGGGAAGCAAGAAATCAGCCAACCACAATACATTGGGGAACAATCAGCAACCATCTGTAATCAACTGATGCATCAGAACAGAATTTGAAACCCATTTACCAACATGGGACGAAAATGATTGCCATTATATAGACCAGCAACTCCCCTTAACTCAACCAACAACCACCGACAGCGGCGAACTTTCACAAAGATCGGAACCCTTCCTGAAGAACTAAACGGCTCATTCAGAACGAACTAAAGCTGAGTACCTTTTTTATACTTTAGTTATTTTATAGCCACCGGTATAATCTTTGAGACTCAGTTTAATTTATTTTTGTTTCACATAATTTAAATTCTGTTTATTTTTTATTTAAAAAATAAATATACCTTTGTTATGACTTAATAAATATTTTTATTTCCTGTTCCTTTCTGGGATTGGTGTAGAGAGAGAATGAACAGGAAACGAACCCAGGGCTGAGCAGTCGAGCAGAGTACCATTCTGATGGATGAAACGGTGGGTGTTTTTTTTAATATCCTTAGGGATATTCGAAAAATTTCTCCCCTCGTTTCTTCCCGCAGTATGGTGTTGCTTAACGCTCTGGTGTTTTTAAGATTAAGACGTTACACCTTCTTTGTCTTTCTTTTTCCACCTTTTGACCAAAAAACCCACCACTCTTCGAGTGATCCTGAATTTATATTGGATGGACGGTCGTACTCCTTTTCTCGATGCTTCCTGTTACAGAGGAGTTTTATGCCACCACCAGGCGCATTCATGGAGAACCAGCAGTGAAGAAGCTGAAAAGATGGACTAATCTAACCGAGAAACTAGCAACAGCAGATGCAAGAGGAACTTTTCTTCTAGAGTGCTGGAGAACTAAGAAGATCCCAAGTGTATTATAGACACCACTTTCAACATACTTTCATTAACATCAGGTACCATTAATGAAACACTATACCGCAGAAGCCAGGCTTTGAACAGACACGCGAGGGCACGATTACTCAATTTCCATGTATCTAAGGTTCACACTAATATTAGGATTATTATTTTTTAAATCAATAATATCACTGCTTTTATTGAGAATCACCTTCTTGACAATTTGTTGGATCCTTTTAAGTCATTTTTACATAAAAAATTCAAATCATGAATTTGTTGCTTGTGTGAGTCCATTTCAAATAGGTAAAGAAATAATAAATAAGACTTACTCACAATCAATTTAATTTAACTATCAGATGACCGGTTTCGCTTTCTACAATATGCAAAGCATCCTCAGGTCTCGATACAAAGTTAAACAAATGCTGAAATAATAAAAACCCATATTACGGTGTTGTCTAATAACGATACACAAAGTAGGTGTTGTAAATTACAATAATTATGCCAATATTACATGTCTGTGGTTTTATTTAAATGAGTAAGTTGAATAAAAGGTATAAAATTTTTAAAAAGTTTAAACAGACAAGGTAAGGCCCACAAATTGTTATAAAATAGTCTCTTCGATTGTAATAAATTAATAAATGAGCAAATAAATAAATAAAATAAACATTACTTACATGCCGGTACTCTATTAATAGATGTATGGTAGAACATGGTTGAAACTACTTTATATTGTTGAATGGAGAACTCAATTCTATTATTGCAGTTGTTTGACACTAAACGGGAAGTTCTTGAGGAGATAGATTTGATCCAATGAAGAAAAGATATGTGTGAGATTGTTTGTTAAATGTAAGTGATGTAATATACCATTCTGTTATTAAAAGCTATTTATACTTATTCGAGAGATATATTTTTGAAATGTGTATTATTTATTGAGTAATTGTTTTATGAAGGTGACAGTTTTATGACAATGAATAAGTTTAGATGTAAAAATTGTGTGGGTGTGCAATTATTTTCCAACTTGTAGTTATCAAATTACTTTGATAAAGTTCTATTGGCAATGAGTTAATTATTGGAATAGTCAAGTAAATAAAATGTTAAAATACAAACAATTAAGGATAATTTAAACACACTAAAACAGAAAACACTTAGAAGGGACGAAACAAACATTGAATTTAAAAGGGGGAAGGACTTTATTGCACTACATCGTAGTCTTGGGCACAATGAGTTTTTTTATGTTGTATCTATTAGATTTTAGTGGTAAATTTGACAGATGTAGGTTAGCATGTGACAGTTCTTCTTCTGTTTCTCAATACTGTAAGTCAAGTTATCTAGTTTCATGAAATATGCTGTTATTAATGAATGTCTATAAAATTGTTTCAATTTAGATATCAAAAGTAAATTGATGTGTTTAATATTGGCATACTTTAACAATCTTTAATTAATCAAATTTAATGTAACAATATGGATAATTAAAATACATCCTACAATATAACTAACTCAGTCTAATGTCCAAATTACTGAACAAATTAAAGTAATTCGTTGGCAACTGAACATGTACATTTTATAATCAAATGTATAATAAGTTTACAATTTTTTTTATTTTTATTTGAAATTGTTGTAGGTATGAGTTATCTGTCAGGGTATTTTTTAATTATTTGAGATATTTTTTCAAATTCTGATATATTAATATCTAATATACTAATATGTAACCAATATGTAATCAATAATTAGTTGGTAGTTCTAATATCCGACAGTTGGAACCGGAAATTGTTATACGAACAGGTAGAATGATCGTCTATTTAAACCGGTATAAGGTAAATTTATTCTTATTTCAATTTTCGGTGTCATATGAACAGATATTCCTCACACCTACATGGACAATGGTGAGTTTGTACAATTGTTTTAAGTAACACTTTAAATTTTTTTCAATTAATAGCTGTTTGTGAAAATTAATATTTCTATTTGAAATGTAAATTTGTGTATAATTGTAATTGGTAAAGATGTATTCAATTAATACAGCTAGTCTGAACGATTAACGTGTTATTTTTTGATGATACTCAAAACACGCGTTGAGTTTGAAATCAAATTTTTTTGTACGATGAGTATATTTCGGAACCAGATGGAATGTAATAATAATTGTGGGTTAAATAAGTTGAGGTACCATACCAGTTCAATACTGATATTTAATGTAGTTTTAGGAAAAAAATTGTTTCTGGTAGTATGTTAAAATGTTAAAGAAATTCTGTGAACAAAGAACTAGATCCAAGGGGCCTGATTTAAATTTTAAAGTAGAAGATTTAAATGATCTAAGAGGTGTATCAACTGCATCTGATTATATATGGAATTCTGAAATAAATGTTGTTTGACCATAATATTAAAGTTACTTCTGAAAAATATGTAATGATTAGGATAATATATGGAAAACTAATATGAATAGTTGAAGTTTGTGGCAACAATTCTATAAGTTTGCTGTGGGAGCAAGAAATGGAGTGGTATCAGGTAATGATATGTATATAAAAAATTTTTATATTAACACTGAGTATACTGGTGTGTATTCCAGTTTTAATTGTGCATTTAGTGTAACTTCTGTGTGATTTTTTAATGATTTTAGAATTTCTAGATATTCTAGGTTATTTAATAAGGAGCCTTTATTACAAGTATGAAGGATTGTGAAGTCTGTTTGTGGATCAAAGATGTGGTTTGTTCGATGGATATGTTGGGAGAAATGTGATTGACCTGATGTTGGGCGTTCTATATATCTAAGATGTTCTCTTAGTCTAATTTTGAAGGATCTAAAGGTTCTACCGATGTAACATGCATTGCAGGTATGGCAGCTCAACTTATACACTCCGCTATACTCAAGTGAGTTACGTTTGTCCTTGTTATTCAAGAAAGTCAGTCCTAAATTTGAGGCAGTTTTAAATGAGATATTTATATAGTCATCAAACACTTTAGCAATCTTATAGGAAAGTTCACTTATATATGTTAATGAACGATAAGGTTTTTGTTCCATTATTTCATTAGAATGTTGTGTATATACTTGGTGTTCTAGCATCCTATTTGTCTTTTTGTGTTAAATTTTATTCACTAGGTTAGTGGAATAACCATTGTTTATAGCTATTTGTTTAATAATCTCTAATTCTTTATTAAATGATGTTATAGTTAATGGTAATGATATTAAACGATTAATGTAACTGTAAAATGCTGCCATTTTGTGCTGGATAGGATGATGTGATTCTGCTGGTATAATTGTACCAGTATGAGTTGGCTTTCTGTAAATATCAAGAGTAGGACTCGAGAAGGACTATTTGCCATCAACATATTAATTCAGCGATGTCGGGATGTGAATGTTGATCTACACTTGTGCTTCGTTGACTACGAAAAAGCTTTCGATAAAGTAAGACATGAAAAACTAATATCAATACTTATGAACAAGCGCATTGACAGTAAAATCATAAATATAGTGCAAACATTATATTGGAACCAAAGTGCCATAGTTCAAATTGATGGGCAACACTCAGAAGAAATGAAGATCTGTAGAGGAGTTAGACAGGGATGTGTGTTATCACCACTTTTGTTTAACTTATATTCTGAAGAAATTTTCCAAAACACGCTCAATAATATCGAAGCGGGAGTCACCGTTAACGGAAAATAAATAATAATTTAAGATATGCAGAGGACACTGTGATCATAGCAACGAGTATAGAGGATCTACAACATCTTATCGAAAGCTTGAGTATAAATAGTGCTGAGATGGGAATTACTATAAACGCCAAAAAAACGAAGTACATGCTGATTACAAAAAGGCCACAACATATACATCACCTATTGACAATAAATGGTAACGTGATAGAACAAGTAGAAAAATATCAGTATTTGGGAACTTTGATCAATGAAACCAATGATCATACTGTAGAAATAAACAGACGAATAGAGATTGCCAGATCAGCATTTATACGAATGAAGCCACTCCTAACGTGCAAAAATCTAAATTTGGAGATCAGACTACGTACCATTCGCTGTTATATATTTTCAATATTATTATATGGAGCTGAGACTTGGACATTAAAAAAATGTAATTTAAAAAGAATCGAGGCCTTCGAACTCTGGTTATACCGCAGAGTATTGAAAATATCATGGACTGATAGAATTACAAATAAAGAAGTACTGGAGAGGGTTGGTAAAGAAACAGAACTAATCACCACTATACAAACCAGAAAACTGGAATACCTAGGCCACGTGATGAGGGGACCAAAATATGAAATTTTGAGACTGATAATACAGGGAAAGATTCAAGGAAGAAGATCTGTTGGCCGAAGGCAGAACTCATGGTTAAAGAATCTACGTGATTGGTACCAATGCAGATCGATTGATTTGTTTAGAGCAGCAAGTTCTAAAATAAAAATAGCCATTATGATTGCCAACCTCCGTAGGGAGACGGCACTCTAAGAAGAAATATCAAGAACAATCGTACTATTGTTTAACGTTAAAGTTAAATCTAAGAAATTTAAGCTGTTTGAGTCATCTTGAATCTCCAAAGTAAATTTAATGGTGTGGTGTAATTGATTAAGATAATCTAGAAAGGAATGTAGATTGTCAAGAGTACCACCCCATACTATAAAAGTATCATCTACATATCTAGAATAGAATTTAATGTAATTAGTGTGGGTATTATTTTTCATTATTTTGTTAGATTCAAGATCATTCAAAAAGATATCAGCTAGGATTGGGGATAGAGGGGAACCCATTGCAAGTCCATCTGGTTGAACCCTAATATGGGTTTTTATTATTTCAACATTTGTTTAACTTTGTATCGAGACCTGAGGATGCTTTGCATATTGTAGAAAGCGAAACCGGTCGTCTGATAGTTAAATTAAATTGATTGTGAGTAAGTCTTATTTATTATTTCTTTACCTATAAAAAATTCAATTCCTCCCTAAAATCCCCCTAATCCTCTCGTTCTTACTAGTGCTAAACGGAATGCCACTGTACTCATGGATAGAGATCAATATCTCAGTCTTAGTCAATCGTTGTTAGATAATAATAGATACTATCAACCTCTCTCTACCGACCCTTGTTCTAAATTTACTAATAAAATAAATAAATTCATCACTCATTTAAACAACTTAAAGATCACAAATCAATCTCTTGGTAATTTTTGTTTATTGTCTACCGAAAATACATAAGCCTACATTGAGCGAGCATGAGGCCTATTGTTTCCTCAGATCAGAACCCTGGTGTTCTGATGTTTCCTAACATCAGAACTGAGTAAATATGTGACTTATTTCGGACCAGACTCAGATAGAATAATGGACATATTCGAACGTAGTTATAAGGGTCTAATCGTTTTATAATGTCCCTTTGTCCGCTTCCTGTCGATCGACGAAGAAAAATTTAATAAAAAGCTGAAGTTGTGGAGAAAAATGTTGGTTTTATTAACAGCTACTAGTAATTACACTATAGGATGTTCGTTAGGTAACTATCTATAATAGACTGCGCTCACATGAGCTCAAATCCCCAATTTATAATCTCACAAATAATTTATACCTCAGCACAAAGGTTATTGCTTCTATCATACTAACAAACTTTAAACTATTAGCTTATATAATAATTTAATCTAGGCCGTAATTGCAAAACTTAGGAAGTTTAATTAGAAAATATATTATTTGGCAATTTATTTAGTTGTAGGTAAATCAACTAATTATTAAAATATTATACGATATATTTTCACAATGTTTCAATTATACACGGTGTTTGAAAAAGTGTCAAGATTCATTTAAATATTTTATTTTTATTATTTCGAATATGACCTTATTTAGTTGTTAATCTTATTTAATCATAATATATTAGCTAATTGTAATATCACTTTAGTTTATCTTTTAAATTCTCGAACACAAATTGGCTGATTAATTATTGTCAAGTTCTGAGAATTCACTTGTCTGAAAAACAACATGTTTTTGGGAAACATTTATCAAACCCAAACACTTCAGGGTCCTTAAGGAAACGTACCCGTCCTTTGTGTAGCAAGTTTAAAATGTCAGTTTAAGCTTAATTTAATGCTACTCCCTGAGGTCCAGGAACAGAAGTACCACCCTAGTGGATTCGCGTACATATGTATGTTTTCCTATTATCGCCACACTCTTCAAAAAAACTCTCGTCGTGGACGGAACCAAGCAGATCAACACCGCTGTACATTTCATTTTTACCCGAACCGGGCCCAACCACAGACAAAAGGTAAGTGAATCTCATATAGAGTTGACAATAAATTATTAAATCTGCCAATTGCTATTTGAGTTACAATATTTTATTTTACATATATATTTGCTACAAATATTTGCTATTTTCGCTAATTTAATGTACAAATAAATATTGCATTTTTCGTTATAATTATTTATCTGATATAATTTAACCAGCGATCTCTTAAGTTTAGTCCTAAACATTTCATCGCTTCGTGCAGAATTATAAATAATCATAACTTGGATTCAATAATTTTATTGTGTTTCAATTAAATTTATTATAATTAATTGTTTTTTTTTTGTTTTTTTTTTTCAATTTAAATCTAATTTGGTCTAGACCTAAGGATTAGAAATGAGGCAATCAGAGAACATCTTAAAGTCCAACCAATTATTAAGAAAATTGAAGAGGCCCAACTAAGATGGTACACATGGTTAGAATAAATCAAGAAAGACCAGTTAAAAAAGTATGGGAAGCCAGAAGACAAACCAAGAGAACAAGGGGCAGGCCAATGAAGACATGGGATGATAATGTTACCTCAATCCTAGAGACACGAGGAATCAGCAAAAAATAAGCAAGAAACCAAGTAAAGAATAAGAAGCAATGGAGGAAAATTGTACATGCAACTAACTGAAGACATTACACCCGACACCTTAGGGTAAATGGGTTTATGATTATATATATATATATATATATATATATATATATATATATATATATATATATATATATAAATATATATATATATATATAATATATATATATATATATATATATATATATATATATATATATATATATATATATATATATATATGAATAATTAATATATGAAATATAAGTTAAAGTGTGTAATATAAAAGTACCTACTGATATTATAAATTATAAAAGTAGAAATAAATTTAAAAATTGTTACGTAAATATGACCAAATTTAATTATGTAAATATAGTTTAAAAATATTGTTCGAAGGACCGAATTAGATTTAAATTGAAGAAAAAAACAAAAAAAAAACAATTAATTATAATAAATTTAATTAAAACACAATAAAATTAATTGAATCAAAGTTATAATTATTTATAATTCGGCACGAAGTGATCAAGTGTTTAGGACTAAACTTAAGAGATCGCTGGTTAAATTACATCAGATAAATAATTATAACGAAAAATGCAATATTTATTTGTACATAAAATTAGCGAAAATAGCAAATATTTGTAGCAAATATATGTAAAATAAAATGTAACTCAAATAGCAATTGGCAGATTTAATAACTTATTGTCAACTCTATATGAGATTCACTTACCTTTTGTCTGTGGTTGGGCCCAGCTCGGGTAAAAATGAAATGTACAGCGGTGTTGATCTGCTTGGTTCCGTCCACGACGGGAGTTTTTGAAGAGTGTGGCGATAAAAGGAAAACATACATATGTACGCGAATCCACTAGGGTGGTACTTCTGTTCCTGGACCTCCGGGAGTAGCAGTAAATTAAGCTTAAACTGACATTTTAAACTTGCTACATAAAGGACGGGTACGTTTCTTTAAGGACTCTGAAGTGTTTGGGTTTGATAAATGTTTTCCAAAAACATGTTGTTTTTCAGACAAGTGAATTCTCAGAACTTGACAATAATTAATCAGCCAATTTGTGTTCGAGAATTTAAAAGATAAACTAAAGTGATATTACAATTAGCTAATATATTATGATTAAATAAGATTAACAACTAAATAAGGTCATATTCGAAATAATAAAAATAAAATATTTAAATGAATCTTGACACTTTTTCAAACACCGTGTATAATTGAAACATTGTGAAAATATATCGTATAATATTTTAATAATTAGTTGATTTACCTACAACTAAATAAATTGCCAAATAATATATTTTCTAATTAAACTTCCTAAGTTTTGCAATTACGGCCTAGATTAAATTATTATGTAAGCTAATAGTTTAAAGTTTGTTAGTATGATAGAAGCAATAACCTTTGTGCTGAGGTATAAATTATTTGTGAGATTATAAATTGGGGATTTGAGCTCATGTGAGCGCAGTCTATTATAGATAGTTACCTAACGAACATCCTATAGTGTAATTACTAGTAGCTGTTAATAAAACCAACATTTTTCTCCACAACTTTAGCTTTATACTAAATTTTTCTTCGTCGATCGACAGGAAGCGGACAAAGGGACATTATAAAACGATTAGACGCTTATAACTACGTTCGAACATGTCCATTATTCTATCTGAGTCTGGTCGGAAATAAGTCACATATTTACTCAGTTCTGATGTTAGGAAACATCAGAACACCAGGGTTCTGATCTGAGGAAACAATAGGCCTCATGCTCGTTCAATGTAGGCATATGTATTTTCAGTAGACAATAAACAAAAATTACCAAGAGATTGATTTGTGATCTTTAAGTTTTTTAAATGAGTGATGAATTTATTTATTTTATTAGTAAATTTAGAACAAGGGTTGGTAGAGAGAGGTTGATAGTATCTATTATTATCTAACAACGATTGACTAAGACTGAGATATTGATCTCTATCCATGAGTACAGTAGCATTCCGTTTAGCACTAGTAAGAACGAGAAGATTAGGGGGATTTTAGGGAGAAATTGAATTTTTTATGTAAAAATGACTTAAAGGATCCAACAAATTGTCAAGAAGGTGATTATCAATGAAAGCAGTGACATTATTGATTTAAAAAATAATAATCCTAATATTAGTGTGAACCTTAGATACATGGAAATTGAGTAATAGTGCCCTCGCGTGTCTGTTCAAAGCCTGGCTTCTGCGGTATAGTGTTTCATTAATGGTACCTGATGTTAATGAAAGTATGTTGAAAATGGTGTCTATAATACACTTGGGATCTTCTTAGTTCTTCAGCACTCTAGAAGAAGAGTTCTTCTTGCTTCTGCTGTTGCTAGTTTCTCGGTTAGATTAGTCCATCTTTTCAGCTTCTTCACTGCTGGTTCTCCATGAATGCGCCTGGTGGTGGCATAAAACTCCTCTGTAACAGGAAGCATCGAGAAAAGGAGTACGACCGTCCATCCAATATAAATTAAGGATCACTCGAAGAGTGGTGGGTTTTTTGATCAAAAGGTGGAAAAAGAAAGACAAAGAAGGTGTAACGTCTTAATCTTAAAAAGACCAGAGCGTTAAGCAACACCATACTGCGGGAAGAAACGAGGGGAGAAATTCTTCGAATATCCCTAAGGATATTAAAAAAAACACCCACCGTTTCATCCATCAGAATGGTACTCTGCTCGACTGCTCAGCCCTGGGTTCGTTTCCTGTTCATTCTCTCTCTACACCAATCCCAGAAAGGAACAGGAAATAAAAATATTTATTAAGTCATAACAAAGGTATATTTATTTTTTAAATAAAAAATAAACAGAATTTAAATTATGTGAAACAAAAATAAATTAAACTGAGTCTCAAAGATTATACCGGTGGCTATAAAATAACTAAAGTATAAAAGAGGTACTCAGCTTTAGTTCGTTCTGAATGAGCCGTTTAGTTCTTCAGGAAGGATTCCGATCTTTGTGAAAGTTCGCCGCTGTCGGTGGTTGTTGGTTGAGTTAAGGAGAGTTGCTGGTCTATATAATGGCAATCATTTTCGTCCCATGTTGGTAAATGGGTTTCAAATTCTGTTCTGATGCATCAGTTGATTACAGATGGTTGCTGATTGTTCCATAATGTATTGTGGTTGGCTGATTTCTTGCTTTCCACGGTACTGTGGTTGTCTATTTCTTGCTCCCCACGGTAGTGGCTAGAAAATTCATACAAAGATCAGTTTTCTCCCAAAAGAAAAGCCTGATCAGAAATAAAGCTGAGTATTTAGGGCGAAACTATCTCAGCAAAATCTCTGATCACAGCGTGGCATTAATAAAAATAAATTTGTAGGAAAAGATTTTTATTAATAAGATATTAAAAAAATAAGGCCAAAGAGGTACATATACAAACAAGTAAAAAACAAAGGCCTAAAACTAGTAGAGTGAATAGAGCAAATCAAAATTCGTATCGGCTTGTATAGAGTAGAACGGCTACTAAAAATATTTATAATTTAGTGAGGTTGCTTTGGAATAATATAGTACGGGGAATAAGTACCAAGCGAAGCTTGGTGTCACCTTCAATTCGTTGATTGAAACGTTACACATAAAGGGTCGTCTCGTCAGTCTCGTTAGCATTATAAATATCTTTAGGTAAATAGCCACTTAATAAATTTGGCAATTTTATTTGCCACTCTAAAACGTAATCAACATTTACAGCTTCTCCAAAAATTGCTCTAAATTTAATCTTATATCTTAAGCAAAACTTGTCAAGCCAACTATTAGAAGCTTTAAAATTCATATTGAGTTCTTTCGCCGCGTCTAAAGCTCTTTATTTTATTGTCGGTCCAGATTATGGAACTAAATAAGAAAATTTATACAAAGGATGAATCAATTCTAAAATGGGTTTTTTAACTCAAACTCGATATACCTAAAGTACCTAGTTTTATGACCATAAATATCTACTTATATAATTAGTTTTATAACTACAATAAGTTATGTACATATTTGGATTTCCAGAGACCCAATTTGAATCTTTTAATCGCCTTTACCTGACTGTCCGTTGTTGACAGGTAAAATTACAATAATTTTCTAGCATGTTTTGTCTGGAATTGTTGTGAAGAGTGTCCGTTGTACGGAGGTGCCTTCCTATTTACCCACATATGAAATGTTCGGTGACCTAAAAATTATCCGTTCAGCAGAGGTTTCCGTTGTGAATAGGTGTCCGTTAACAGAAGTTTTACTATGTTGCAATGTTTGTAACATTAACAATAATCTATATTATTACATTGTAATAATCTATATTAATGGTGTACAATTCTTTACAATTTCAAATATTTAAACAAGGTGTAACGTTTTAAATGTTTAATGTTTAATGTTTGTTATATTCTTTAAATAATTAGTTTATTCCTATTTTATTTTATTTGTTTATTTTTTATGTTGTTTTGGTATTTTTATTTTAAAAACAGTTGGCGCTCCATTTTTATATAAACTAAATATTCGGTTTAATCATTATTACTTCACTTTAAATGTTCATTTATTTCAATTCTATTCACATTTAAACTTTATACATCTCTTTATTGTTTTGTATTAGTTTTGTTTATCCCTATTAAAACTTTTCATTGAAAAATGGCTTCCGGGTGACGCATAAATAAAAAAGTTGACGTCTTTTCTCAGGAGTGTGAGATGCGAATATAGATCCTAGCTCACCAGCAAACCTGCTGTAGTGGCCTAAAAGTCGCACTCTACAAGAGGTGAGAGGTGTCCCATAATAGAATACAGTGGATCTAGAGCACACAGAAACTGCGTTATCAGCAGAGCACGTTACCGACCCACAAATAAAATAATAGCAACTCTCATGAAACTCGACGAGACGAAAAGCGACCGTAGTCCGACACAGGGTAGGCTGTTTTTTCGGTATTTTGGTCACGCCTGTGTGCTTCTGTTTTTTTGCTCAACACTAGTTTATAAGATAATGCTGGTCGCAGTAATTTCTTTACTTTTTTATTTAGTCTTGTGCAGAAAGCTTTCTTCTTTACTCTCGGTCTCTCTTGGCTTAACTTTTGTTTTTTTCCTAATTCCTTCTGGCTATTAGGTGTATTAGAATGTAGAAAAAACGGCTAAAGTCTTCACAACACTTTACAACCAAAATATAAATAGAGAGATTATATAGAATCCCAAGCTGGCACACATTCACGGTGAAATCGAAGTTATAGAACAATTCACTAAGAATAAATTAAAGGCCGTAGAGGTACCTTCCTCAACCAAGATTATTATAGTTGCTTATGATGAATCTATGTATAATAAAAATGTAAAGACATTTGAGGGTCACAGCTGGATACTGGGTAACATAAAAGACATAGCTATGACTTTAATGAATCGAAAAAGCGAAATTTATATAAGGGCTACTTAGGGTCGTATATAAAGGCTACCTGTTAATCAAATTCAAGGATTTTGATGACGCATGTGACACGTTTCTCCAAATTGCTACATTAAAAAACTTTGTGGTAAATAGTATAAGGCTGCCAATACAACGGTCTAAGAGATCTATTATCATGGGGGACTTAAATGCCAAATTGCTGGCTGAAGATCTTTAGCTTGCGACGTCAAAGGCAGCTATATTATAATTTTTTTGTTACAGCTCGTAAAAAAAGAATGATTCACATTCAAGCGTACAGATACATGTAGCCAGATTGACTGTAGTTGAGATACCGAGCAGAAAGTCACCTCCTGAAAGGTCTTGGATAACAAGAACATGTTTAATGGTTACCATCGATATAAATATTTTTTAAAAGTAAAATCGGCAAATTCTCACTACAACACCCAGGTTAAATTTGTAAACTTCGTAAAAGCTAACATATTGTAATAAATAACTCTTTACTTATGGTATCGTATTGTACATTTATTGAAAACACTGCTATACACTCTTACAACGTTACTTATCTTAAATGTATTTAGTACTAAAATGAAGCTGTGCCAATACGTGTTACATTGACTTGCCATCTTGACGTTAAATTAGTTCTGATCCCCGAGATAATGATTGTTGTTGCTTTTATAGTAGGCCTTGCATATCTCAGCAGTTTATTTCTTAGTGTGTCAAGGTTGTCACGACCTACGACAACCGTGTGTCGTGATTTACAATAGTGCTGACTTACAAATTCTAATTCGAGTATATTTTTCAATGTCCTCGATTCAAATTATTAAACATATTTTATACAAACAAAATGTGAAACAATGTTACACACGTTTCTTTTAACTTATTCTTTATATGAATTATATTATTTTAGGAATAATACTACACCATCCCCCTTACGGAAAAATTTTTTTTTTGCGACTGTCTCATTCCCCTCTCTTTCCCTTTAGAAGAGGAGAAATTCTTCAACCTCAAATAAGTACCGTTTACCTATGCTACCGTATACATATTTATAGAAAGTTTGGTATATATTGTCTTATATAATATAGTAAAAAAATTTTTTATTTTTTAAATTTAGTAACCTAACCTAACATCAGCATATTATAACGTAACCCTGATTGTTCCCTTGTAATATGCTACCTAGTATTCTTCCTTATGCCTTAAATTAGCTTATTATTTTACCTACGTTTTTTCCTTACGTTAAATCATTTAGATTATATTACCTTATATATTACCCCCTATTATGTGCACATAATATTTACAATGACCTTTACATATTTTACATAATAAGTAAACTACAATGATAAAGTCTTATATTAATTCTTGTATTAATTCTTGCATTAATTCTTGGTACCAAGTAATAGTTCTGTCTTCACTTTTCGTATACACGATTAATCACTTTGACATTTCACAATAAAGTTGTGTCGTTTTATTCATTTATTCATTTATCACTATTTATTTTGTTTAACTACTATACAGTCTAACATTTTTCTTTTTGTTATACACATTTTAAATATATATTGTACGAACTTAAAACTATATTTACACATTATATTCATTTAAATATTTTTATATATTATTTGCATTCAAAAGTATATACGAGTATATTCATTGACTCGTATTGCAGTAAAGTATTGTTTCCTTAATTATTCTAGCTACAAACTCTGTGCCTTGGCCTTAGTATTATTTTTCTGGGTAGTCCATACCTCAAGATAAATTTTCCTACCAATGATTTTGTTGCTGTTTCGGCTTATTTTATTCTGTATTACGTATTCGTTTACGTAGTTGCTTAATTCGCATTGTATGTCAATATATCTGTTTCCATTTTCATTCATGTACATGTTCATGGGTTCCTTGTTTATAATTGAGTGCTTATGCCTTTGGCAGTCGTTGCATCTCTTCACATTTCACATATTTCTCAACACTTCTTCGTAATTCGTTCCAGAAATAGTATTTCCTTATATTTTTGTACTATATATCCGATTTATTTTTCCATACCCTTCCTGTAATATGTGGACGTCATTCATTATAACTCTTCTTGATCTGCTTATCTTGTGCTATTCTATGTATTGATTGTATTATGTTAATCTTGTACTATACAAGCTTTTATACCGTTTTCTTAAACAAAATTTTTTTCCTAATATTTGGTATTTCATTAAGAATTGGCTGATTCTTATTTTTCATCTCTTCTTATTCTCATTTCTCATTATTATCATTTTCTTTATAATCTTCTGCACTCACATTTATGAGCCAAAATCTCAACAAGTCTCCTAATGCTATTACTGAAGCTTCTTCTTCTTCGAAGTTCCATCTTCTATCGAAGGTTGGAAATCATAATGGCTATGCGGACTCTGTTGACTGCCGCTCTAAAAAGTTCTGCACTACTGCATTCAAACCATTCCCTCAAGTTCTTAAGCCAGGATATTCTTCGTCTTCCTACATTTCGCTTTCCTCGGATTTTGCCCTGCATAATAAGTTGTAATAATGCGTATTTTTGCCCTCTCATCACATGTCCCAAGTACTCAAGTTTTCGTCTTTTAATAGTTAATATTATTTCCGCCTCATTTCCTATCCTTCTAGTTACTTCCATGTTTGAGATTCTTTGAGTCCATGATATTCGTAGGATTCTTCTGTAACACCAAAATTCAAAGGCGGCCAACTTATTCATATGAACTTGTTTTAGTGTCCAAGCTTCCAGACCATAAAGAAGAGTAGAGAACACGTAACATCGAAGCATTCTCAAGCGTAGTTCTAACCTTATATCCCGACAACAAAGAAACTTTTTAAGTTTAATAAATGATGTACGTGCTATTTCAATACGTGTCTTAATTTCTTTGGTTTGGTCTACATCTGATGTTATCCATGTTCCTAAGTATTTATAGTTATTAACACTCTCAATTGCAGTATCTTCAATAGTCAATTGGATATTTGCATGTGCAGATTTAGTCATGATCATGCATTTAGTTTTCTTTAAATTTATCTTCAGTCCGTACTCATGACAGCGTTCATTAAGGCGTTGCATTACTTTCTGTAAATCATTGTTGTTATCCGTAATTATTACTGTATCGTCTGCAAAACGTAAGTTATTCAAAACTTCTCCATTAATAGATATACCTTCTATTAAGTCTGAGAGCGCTTCTTGAAATACCGCTTCACTGTAGACATTGAAAAGTAGTGGGGACAGCACGCAACCCTGGCGGACTCCTCTCTGTATTTTGATATTTTCGGTGTACTGGCTGTCAACTCTTACCTTGGCAGTTTGATTCCAATATAAATTAGATATAATTTTCAGATCACGACTGTCAATATTTTTGCTTTTTAATATATCTACAAGCTTTTTATGTTGAACTTTATCAAATGCCTTTTCAAAGTCTACAAAACATAAGTACATATCCTGATTCATGTCCATGCATCTCTGAGCCAGCACATTCAAGCCGAGCAGCATCTCTTGTACTCATACCATTTCTAAAGCCAAATTGTGTGTCACTAATCTCATATTCAAGAGTTTTAACAATTCTGCTGTGAATTATTTTCAAAAATGTTTTAAGTGTGTGACTCATTAAAGCTATTGTTCTGTGGTCTGAGCAAGTTGTTGAACTTGGTTTTTTGGGAATTGCTACAATGGTTGATTGCAGCCATTGTCTGGGGATTGTGGCAGTCTGATATATTAGATTAAAGAGTTCAACCATTACATCAATAACATCTTCATCGATGAGTTTTAATAATTCGATGGGCACCTCATCTGGTCCAGTGGCTTTACCCTCTTTTGTGTTTTTGATGGCATAGATGACTTCTTCTCTTAATATTGGTGGTCCAGTATCTTCGGTGATTTCTAATGACAGTTCTTCTCTTTCATCATTAAATAGTTGTTGAATGTAATTGGTCAAGTGACATCTCTCCTTCATATCAGTAATAATATCCCCTTTATCATTTTTAAGGATATTCGTTTTTTGTACGCTATCTAGAACCTGTCATTTCTTTGATTTTTTTATGTAAATTAAAGCTATCGTACTTTTTATCCAGATCTTTTATTTCCTTGCATCTATCGGAGAGCCACCTCTCTTTTGCCTCTCGAATTTTCTTTCTGATGTTTCTCTGAATTTCTTTGTATTTATTCAGGTCTTTTTACTTTATGTTTTCTTCGTTCTTCCATGAGTTCAAGAATTTCTACTGTCATCCAAGGTTTTGTTTTTTCTTTAAGTGGTTTGAGGGTTTCTTTTCCAACTGACACAATGGCATGTTGAATTTTTCCCCATTTTTGGTCAACAGTTAAAGTTTCTACATTATCTTGTTTGACTTTCCTTAAGCTCTCGTTTATTTTAAATTTGGTTTCCACATATGTGTTGTCTTGTTTGAGACGTCTTGTATCTATGATTTTCTTGGTGCTAAG
This sequence comes from Diabrotica balteata, assembly GCA_918026665.1. NCBI lineage: Eukaryota > Metazoa > Arthropoda > Insecta > Coleoptera > Chrysomelidae > Diabrotica > Diabrotica balteata. Next base: position 68,553,020 of record OU898282.1, on the reverse strand, counting down.
GCTGTTGATCTTCTTTAGTTTCACTCTCATCGACAAAACAACCGGGTTGTGGTCGGAGGATATGTCTACTCCTGGATAAGTTTTAGAGGATATTATAGAAATTCTTATATTACTTCTGTTGACGATAATATAATCTATTTGATTTCTGACTATCTTGTTGTTATTGTCAGCTGGTGACCTCCATGTATATAGTCTACGTTTAGGAAGTTTGAACAAGGTATTTGTAATTATGAGTTCCTCATTGACACAGAAATCGACAAGCCTATCGCCACATTCATTCCTTTCCTCGAGTCCATATCGCCCCACGCAATTCTCCACTTCTCCTTGGCCAACTTTAGCGTTCAAATCGCCCATTATAATATTTATATCTTGTCTTTTAGTTAGTCTTAAGACATTGTCGATTTGTTCATAGAAGGCCCCTATGGTGTCTTCATCCTTGTCTGCAGTGGGTGCATATACTTGGATTATATTTATTTTACGTTTTAAATGAGAGTTTAGAGACAGCATTAATACTCGATCAGAGTAGGGAACAAAGTTACAGACAGCTTTATGAGAATTCTTATCAACTATAATGCCAACTCCCCGTTTGTGCTTGGAATCGTTGTTTCCAGAATAATACATCGTTCCATTTCTGGTCTTACATTTTCCTGATTCGGGCCATTGTATATCGCTAAGGCCCAGTATATTAATTTTCATTCTGCACATTTACGACACAGCATTATCCAGTTTGCCTGATTGGTATAAACTTCTTACGTTCCATGTTCCGATTTTCAAGGCTATAGAGTTATTTGCTTGACAGGGATTTACCTTGTTGACGACCTGAGAGGCCCTGTCGTCTAAATCTGATTGTCCTCCCCTGCCGGATCTTGGATTCCGAGCTCCATGATCATTAAGTAAATTATCCACTAGTGGGTCCATGATGATTTTTACCAAGGATATCCTTATGGATCTTTAATGTGGTAGTCATCCCCTGGCTTTCCACATCTCAATGCCGTTGACTAAGCTGTTGACCAACAGGTGGGGGATTACTTATACCGGTAATCGTTCGGTTAATTTAGCAGCTCTAGTATCCAATAATATACCGATTCAGGATCATTTCCCTTACGCTCTATCTTGGTACTGATGCTACTGTCTGACAGAGTAGGATATAGGAATGGAAACTTTGGTAATTAGATGGGAGAATGGGTTCAGGACATAATTTCTCCCAGGTACCAGTAGATTGGGAGATAATTATGGCTCACGTGGGCAGGGTCGCATCCCTGAAGTAGATCTATCTTCTACCGGAAACGTAAAAGAGTATCTACCCGCTACTCCTGAAGCATAAATCCTTAAAATAAATTTGTTTTTCTTCGATAAATCGGGGAATTAAATACCGGCGTTCATTAGATATGTCTTGGGCTTATTAAGTGTTTCTTCCATCTGAATCTCGATTTTATTTTCTTTACAACTCTATTATTTCCCATGTCACCTCTAAACATCGGGTGATTATGGTATTCTTCTATTATTCTTAGTTTTTCTTGTTCATCCTCTATGATTTCTGGTACTTCACATATGTATATTTCTACATTTTTCAATATCTTATTTCCTTCGTTTATAAATTCATCAATTGTGCACGATTTAAAAATAATATCATTTACATATATTTTTGCTTTACTTATTGCATTCTCTACCGTTAGCTGATCAAGCTGTCCAAACAGTTGACCTAAATCAAAGTGATTAAATCCTGTGGTCATGCTCTTGCTGCATTTGATTTTGTTTTTGACTCGAAAATGCCGAATGCTTAGTTTTGGTGAGACTCGGTTTGCTCCAAAAGACACAATTGGTAGTCCATGCGCATCCATATTATTTAGTACGTTTCTTACTGTTTCCTTGTGGGTTTTATGTTGTAATATAATTTCCTCTGAGTTCTTTATTGTGGTAAACTTCTTTTTCAATAATTTTTTTATTTACTTCATTAAAAAAAATCATAATTCCAAATTCGTTTTTCCATTTTAATCCATTATGTAGTTACTGTATTGTCGTGCTGAAGCCGCAGGACTCTTAGCGGGTTGGGATTCAAGTAGCGCCCTAGCTTATCCACTTAGCAGCCTCCTGCTCGACGTAGATTCCAAACCATTAAGGTCGAACCATATCCAGTTTCTCTACATTTCTGTCAAAAAATCTACTTCTGGCACTATATTCGTATTCGCATGCGGTGCGTAATATGCTCTTGAGGGTTCCTCTATTTCTGTGGCATCTCACCTGTGTCCATTGATTATTCTTTGTTCTTTGTTGTGATTGCCAATCTCCTCTGTTTCTATAAAATCTATTACGATATATCCTCGTATCATGTCTTTCATATTCACTTATATTTCTATAATTTTTGTTCCTTTATTCTTTTCTTTCTTTGAATTTATTTTTTTAATATCCATATATTGCATTCTTACCTTCTTTTCTCGTATCAAAATCGTATTTGTTCCTGTAATTTAACACTCTTCCTTGTGTGCTATCTTCTGTCTCGTCGATCGATAAAAATTTGTGTATTACCTACGTGGTTGCAAAGTTGGCTGCCTCTAATATTATCTTGGCTTTATCTGTGCTGGCATTGTGTATTTTTTCGCTAGTTCCAATGGCATATCTTCCGCTATGTATGTAACTTTTAGCTGTTCTGCTAATTCTTCAACTTCAGGTACATAGATCTCTGCATCTTTATGTAATTGTCTTTTTTCGAAAATGTAGCTATTATCGTCTTTGGATTGTCGCCTCTCAGTTATCTCTTTAGCTGCTATTCTTGCGATTGTATCCTCTGTAGTTATAACGTTTCTGGCCTTATTGGTTAATCTTGTCTTTATTAATGTTATCACCGTTTCCTCGTGTCCTATCGCTATTTTCTCAAGGAGTTTTAATGCATCTAAAAATGACTACAGTTTACCTGCTTTTCCATCAAACTCGATGGATAACACCTTGCTTGCGATATTTAAAAATTGGTTGATTGTAATAGCCAAACTTATTTTTTGCTCTGTGTCGCTATGTTCTTGCTTGTTTATAGGTTTTTGTTTCTTTGTCACAGGTAAAGAAACTGGCTTAAATTCCTCTACATTTTAAGTATATTCTTTATACGAAATTTCCCTAATGTTATTATCGTTTAAAACTTTTCTATCTATAGTGAGTCCTTGTATTTGCAATGAATCGGCCGTTTCAATGAAGATATATAAATCTTTTTGTCTAATTTGTAATTCTCCATGGTATATAAATTGTAACAAGTCTCCTAGTGCTTCGTAAGTCACGTTTGTCAAAATTACTATAGGATGTTGACAGGGATTTAAATTAAAAATTTTCTTAAAATATGGGCTACAAACCGAAAGAACCATTTTATGGGCTTTCATGCATTTTCCTTGTGCTGCAAGCATTACGTCTACAAAATCTTGTTTTTTTAAAATTTATTTCCTTCCTTATAAATGTAACAATAATTCTAAATATCCTAATTTGTTGTATTTAAATGGTAAAATAAAGTCATGTCCGATTTCTTTGTCTATATTATTTGAAGAATTTGTCGTTCAAGCAAATTCATGTCGTAATCTAATATTTTCCGTGCTATATCACGGTTGTATCTTCAATGGCAAATATTAATACTTTTAAAAATATACCTTTAGTAAATAAAATAATATGACACATTTGTTTCATTAAAAAAATAGAATTTGATATATAAATAGTTATTAAGTGATAACTTAAAAATAAATTGTATACCCTACTTTTAAAAGCAAAAAATTGTATGGTGAACATTTTGAACTTGACCTAGTTTAATTCCGTATGTTCAACTAATTAATATAACAATGATGATTATTTCTTCAACTGATTATATTCAATTCTTATATTCAACTACTAAGTAATAATTTCTTTGTGTTAAACTGTATAGTTTATATAATAAGGGATAAAATAAATTTACTTACACAATACATTTTACATATGATTTTAGTTAATTCACTTTTCCATAGTCCATTTTTCCATTTACTGTCCATTGTCGTGAGCTGGCTCTAAAGATGCTTTCTTGGAGCTCCTGGTGGGTTTGGTTCAGAATTTGGAGGGAACTTTCTTAACCGCTGATGCATCTCGCATTTTGAAACTGGTAAAATGGGTTTCATATCGTTTAGTATGCTGATGGATACTTTACCCCATTTTCCATTTAAATTTCCAGTATGTTTTTACCATTTTTCGTTTGTGTCTTCGGATCAGAAGATTCCTTATTCAAAAGGTAGGATCGCCATGTAATAAATAATGCTTTACTTATGGTATCATATGGTACATTTATTCAAAACACTGCTATACACTATTACAACGTTACTTATCTTAAGTATGTATTTAGTACTTAGTTGAAGCTGTGCCAATACGTGGTATATCGACTTGCCAACTTGACGTTAAATTAGTTCTGATGCCCGAGATAATGATTGTTGTTGCTTTTATAGTAGGCTTTGCATATATCAGCATTTTATTTCTCTTTATTTAATTATTAAACATTAAATGCGAAACTATGTTACACACGTTTCTTTTAACTTACAATTTATATCAATTATAATATTTTAGGAATAATACTATAATATTACTAAAATCGTTAGATATTCTTTGAACAGAATTGAAATGGAATGTGGTGTAGCTAAACCTGGTGACCTCGTTATTGCCTGTTGAAGCACAGAGCACAAGGTAAGTATGACTCTGTGTATACCATAGTAAATCTTATACAAAATTGGCAAGTGTAGAAGAAGAGGCTGGCTCAGGTTATATGAGCAGGTAAGAGAAATAAGTCGTATGAATTTCTCAAAAATCTTGGATAGTGGAATTGAACAATGGCATGTGGAGGGACTGTTATAAAATTTCTTTAAAATATCTACAGTTCACCAGCCCATCTAAGCTAACGATATCTACTAAGGTACAGACTGTTCGTAAACTTTTCCTACGCAGACCCTTATTGCAATCCAACATCAAGCTCGAGCCTGAGTTAAAAACAGTGAAGAACAGTTAAAAACTTGAAGAAATTTGTACTAAGGTAGTACTAATAAATAAAAATTGGAAGCTTACGGAAGATCCAAGGTCCTAGAGATTCATGAGTATCTTAAACTGCATATAAAAGTTTATGGAGAGCCTGATGGTGAAACGACTTAGAGGATGAGATAGAAAAAATCTAATTTTTGAAAATTAATTTGGTGACAGGGCGTTATATGATAGATGCGGCAAATACAGTAAACAAATTAGTAGGAACGTATACAGAAAACTACGTTTCGTTACTCGCCGTAGATATTAAAAATGCGTTTAAAACTAAATATTTGATTAAAAAAAGTAAAAAATAAACCTTGATGCAATATGTTTCATCGATTAATTCATCAACTCCGATGCCAGTTATATGGAACAAGGTACGCACACTAAAAGGAGAACATAACTCAACTCAAATCAGTACCTTGCCTAATGGTAATAATTTAATAACATCTAAACAAGAAATCTGTAATACACTGGCAAAAGTATATAAAACAAATTTTAGCAATACAAATTTTAATCCTAAATTTTTAAATTTTAAATGTAAGAATGAAAAAGAAAATATCCGAATAATAGACAAAAATGATCAATTAAATTTGCCTATCACATACCAAGAGTTTGAAGAGGCTTTGCAAAAGTCAAAAATACTTCTCCAGGCCCTGATGATATTCCAATTATTTTTATAAAAAACCTCCCACTCTCAGGTAAACTAATCCTTCTAGATATATTTAATTTACTATAATCTGGTGTCAATCTACAATCATCCCCATTTTAAAACCATATAAAACAAAAACTGACCCTTCTTCTTACCGACCAATTTCTCTTACGAATAATATTATGTAATGTAAATTATTTGAAAAAATCTTAAATAATAGATTAGTTTGGTTTCTAGAGAAAAACCCCCTACTGACCTTCATCCAAAATGGATTTAGAAAGGAAAGATCGACAAATGACAATCTAATATCTTTCTTAAATGATATATGTGAATCTTGAAACTTGAACTGAAACAATCAACAAGTAATTTCCATATTTTTCGATATAAAAAAAGCCTTTGGTACTGTATGGCGTCATCGCATTCTGAAAATAATGGTTAGCTGCGGCATACAAGGAAACTTTCTAGCCTTTGTTAAAAATTTTATGAGTAACAGAACATTTCAAGTTCGTATGACTGAGCACTTACAAAATGGAATTCCACAAGGTTCCACTCTAAGCTCTAGACGTTTCTTATTAGCTATTATTAATATTGCACAAGAAATAGAGTTACCATTAAAAGCACATTTGTATGCTAACGATATAATAGTTTACACTAGAAGTTGTAATAACTCTCTCGCGACAAAAATCCTCAGGCATTTCTTCACAAACTGGAAATATGGTCCCACAAAAGTGTTTTTACCTTTTCAAGGGAAAAGACCTATTTTATTATCTTTATTAAAAATAAAACCAATAGCAAACCTACCCTAATTCTAAATGATATTATCATAAAACAAGTAGATTCAACAGACTTTCTAGGATTGAGATTCGACAGTCATTTAAAATGGACAGACCATATTAAAAAATTAGCCTTATCCTGCCAGCCAAAATAAACCTCCTTAAAATACTTTCTAACAGAAATTTGGGTGCTGATACAACTACTATGCTATATTAATAGAAATCACTCATCCGTAGTAAATTAGATTACGGTGCAATGTGCTATTCTACTGCTAGTAAAAAAATTCTTAAAGTCTTAGACGTTATCCAAAGTGCATCTTTGAGACTTGAGCTAGGTGCCTTCCGTACTAGTCCGGTGGCAAGTCTTCAAGCTGCACTAAATGAACTACCTTTGTTTATAAGAAGAGAATATACCACACTAAGATATTCTGCTAAACTATATAGCAATATTAACAACCCTAACTACCTACTCCTACATACAAATAACATCCCTCACAAAAGTAACAGACAATCAATATATTTAACCTTTAAAGAACTTGTAATGAATTGTGGATTCTTCTTCTTAGGGTGCCTGTCCGTTCCGAACGTTGGCGATCATTCTGGCTATGATCATTGTGTTGGTTGCTATACGAAATAGCTGAGAATTGTGAAAATAATACCAATTTGTTGACATACTCGCTATCTACATACCCAACTAAACCCCCCTGGACAATTAATACTCCTACTACTAATACATCTCTAGTAGCTTACCCAAAGAATACCACAAATCTTACCCTCGTTCGTACATTATATAAAGAAATTCTGTCAAAATATGTCAATTATGTTAAAATTTTCACCGACGCATCAAAATCCAAAAATGGCTGTACCGCAGCCTTTTTAACAGATGATATCGAATGCGCTATACGAATACCTACTTTTTGCAGCATGTTTACTGATGAAGCTATTGCAATTTTAAAAGCACTTGAATTTTGTCAAAAATATACAGATACTAGTCTTCTGTTTATCTCAGATTTATTATCAGTACTCCAAAGCGTCAAACTAGTCTATTCAGCATATAAAATCATCCAAAACATAAAATCTATGCTTCATTACTTACAAAACAAAAATGTAAACATTCACTTCACCTGGATACCATCACATATAGGTATTTCAGATAATGAAAAGGTTGACGCCTTAGCTGTTAAAGCAACCTCAAATGAAAGCATCGATATTATCAAACAAATTCCAGTCACAGATATCTACCTTAATATCAAACAATACTGTACAGAAGTTTGGCAGCAATGCTGGGATTCAAATAACCCAAATTTTAAAGTAAAAAAACCCTCTGTCGGTGTCCGGCTCCAACTTCCAAAAAAAAAGAAGAGAACAGGTGGTTATCAATCGCCTAAGAATTGGTCATACAACATTAATTGATCAACACTTATTAACGAAGCACCTACCACCAGAATGCTCATACTGTAGATGCCAAAAAACAGTCCAACACATATTTACAGACTGTCCACTTTACTCATATGAACGAAGCACCAACAACATTTCTGAAGAACCAGGTCAACTTAAAAATATATTAAACTGTAACTTATCCAATACAATCAAATATCTTAAGGACATTAACCTATTTCATAAAATGTAATTTTTCTTTTAGTTGATAAATTTTTATATTACCTAACCTTATAATAATAATATGTACACTACCATATATATTGTAATTAACATCCGCCAATAACCTTTTACGGGTGATGCGGCTTTTTTTAAAAAAAATGCGTTTAATATGGTCTCAGGGCGTGTAATTCTTGAAAAGTTCGAGGCTACGAAATCTAAAGATATAAAATAAATGTTGTTACTTACCCTTTAAAACATTCTCTATAACGGCTTTTTTAGAATAAACCTAGGTACAGACATCAAACAGGTTGTCTTTGCAACCTGATAATCGTAGTGGTAGCCAAATCCAAATGGTACATTTTGCATAGGTGAAACTTAAATCAATCTTTTATTCAATTAATAGTAATTACTTTTTGACAATAAATTTATTTCGAATAAGTATTTATTTTTTAATTAAAATACAATGTTCATGACGTATTTATTTTTACATCAAATTAAAACTAATTTTTTTCTTAATATGATGACATTAGTATGCCTGAAAAAAAGTAGTCGAACGCTAAGGTTGCAAGCTGTTAAAAACGCGAGGTATCAAATATAAAATAAAAGACAGCTAGCGCGCAACGCTACTGGTTTAAAATTTCAGTTTTGTGACTTTTAAAGCATGCGTCAATATATATATATATATATATATATATATATATATATATATATATATATATATATATATATATATATATATATATATATATATATATATCAGATAATTATAATAATAATATACATATTATCACTTGTCAAACCAGTGTCGCTGTGCTGTAACTCTTTTTTAATTTTATCTTTGATACCTCGCGTTTGTAACAGCTCGCAACCTTAGTTTTCGACCATATTTTCTTAGGTAACCTTATATCATCATATTAATACAAAAATTAGCTTTAATTTGATATAAAAAATATGCATATACGTCATGACCAGCGTATTTTATATAAAAAAAAATAAACGAACGAAATAAAATATTTGTCAAAAACGAATTTCTATTAATTGAATTCAAAATATTTCCGGCAACTTTTTAACTGGCAACGTGTTATCAATGGATTCTTCTAATTTTAAATGTATGTTAACATGCGAGTTTAATGAACTACGTTTGAATTTAGTGATACTGAAGTGGAATCTTTTACTAGTATATATTTTTAAATACATATATGTTGTGAAAGCATCAAGAGTGAAAACGCAAATGTAGATGTTGCAAGCTTTAAATATATTTGCGTTAACACCTTATAGTTTCTTAGTGATTAGATTCTCACGGCGAACGAAAAGGGATAATCTAGAATATATGACAAGAAAACTACAAGGTAAATATAGAAAACTGGAACTGAAAAAAAAAATACTAAAAAAACTAAACACCTGCAGATAGGAACCAAACTAACGATAATTGTATTGGAAAATAATACTAATAGGCCAGGGAAATAAGCAAAAAAAGTACCCTGTTTTTGACACTCGTCCGGCCAGGCAACCGACAGTTGTTTTGAGTAGTGTGGACCTGTGTTATAAAAACCTATATGTTTCCTGCAGTCGATTTTTTGGACTAAATTAGTTATTAACAAATTAAGTTCAAAAAACGGAAAATTTTTGCTTTTTTCGGCTATCAGCGAAAAGTGAAGCAATTTAAACAAATTTTAGAAGAGAGGAAACCTATAAGTTATATAAAAACCTTCAAAATGGCGTTTTCAAAATGTTTCTATCCTTATTTGTTGCTTAGAAAGTTGCAAAATAAGTCAAAAATTTCGGTTTTTTATAAATGTTAATAACTTTTTTGAAAATAAACTTATAATATTTATATTTTATGAAATGATGTGTCTTGTAGTGCTTAAAATAGGGTAAAAATTTTAAAGTGATCGGTCCAACAGTTTTAAAGTTATTTTATTTGTTTATCCCAAATTAACATTTTTTGCAACAATATAAGTCAGAAATTTATACAGTTTTAGAAATTGTAAGGGTTGTTTCTGGTAGAAGAAGACTTGTTTTATTATGTACATTTAAACAAAATTAAGAAAATTAATTTTAAATATTGCAAAATAATTTTGCAAAAACATGTCGATTTTTTGCTTATAAACAATTACAATAACTTTTTAACCATTGACTGTAAAAATATTATTTTTACATATTTAAAAAGCTTGAATTTTTTCACAAATTTAAATAAAAAAAAGTTTGTCCTAAAATAATTCATAGCACCTTTGTTTATAACAATTAACAAATCTAATTAGCGCTATTTAAAAGAATATACATTATAGTTTTAAACTACTAAATTTTAAAATTATTGCCCTTTAATGGAATCCTCCACAAAGCTTCAAAATATATGTAAAATCCGTCGGCTTTAAAACTCTCGGGAGTTGAAGGGAGGGGGAAGGCGCTGTTAACTGTATCTCTGTTCCTTTTTTATGTATTTAAACTTTCTTTTTGAACTTGTATGTACTTTTTGCGTACATTAGGAATATACATTATTTCAATAAATAAATTGTCAAATAAACCACCTAATTTGTTTAAAAACAATTTTTTTTTATTTTTTTAGTAGTATTTAAGTTAAGTTTGAATGTAAAACAGAAGTACTTGTCATTTCCCATATTTTGGGGAATAAGCCACAATTTAAGTTTATAATAAGTTTATTTTTGATGTTTCGATTTCTACTTCGGAAATCTTTCTCAGAATGCAGAACATTAATAAATTAATCAAATTTTATTTTTGGTTACTTAATAGAAAATTTTTCTGATAACTCTTTTGGGTGATTGATTAGTATGAGGAAACTCAGTAGATCTGTTATGGTAAAAATTACAAAAAAAATTATTGACAAAAATTGTAGACAGCTTTAAACTCCACATTTTAAAATTAGTTACAATCTTACAGGGTGTTCTATAAGATTGTGGCAGACCAAACATATGTTTTTTTAATGAAACACCCTGTATTTTATTTTAAATTTGAAATCTGCTTCACTTCCACATCACAATAATGTAAAGTTTTATTATGTTATACCGGATATTTAAAAAGTTATAACCAATATTACCTGAAAATCGTATCAAGTTAACTCAATGTATCATTAAAAAGGAGTATAGGACCATTGATCTATTGCAACCATAGTTTTTTAATAATTGTTAAAAATTGTAAAACATATTCGTTTTCATAATATTCGTTAATTCAAATACAGGGTAAGTCAAAATGCAAGTATTTTAACTCACTATCGAAAAGTACTAATATCGTACTTTACATTTTATGGAATACTCCCTATACCTAAAGTTATCAATTTTCTAGATAAGTATTAATTTGGTACATATTTGAACTTTTACCAATAATTATTAGGAGTTGGCCATGATTGATTTGTCAGAAACTGACCGTTTCACATTATTGTTTTTTAATTCAGTAACGAGATAACGACACAGAAAAGAAAACAATTTGTTTCAAATAAAATTTATAAAAAATTACCGACAGAAAATAAAAAAAAATAACAACACATAAAAAAATAAAAAACAACTGTAATTTTAACTAATCATACTTAAGCAAGGTGTTCAAAATGACCTCCCAAAACATCTATGCATACTTGAAAGCGGTCATTGAAAGAGATGACAAAAAAATGAGTCCACTTTATTGAATTCTGGTGACCTTGGGCCACCTCTTAAGATGCATCTTTCACCAAACTGATCATTAAGTTCACGACGTACTAATTCGTTGTGGTACGCAGAAGCACCTCCATGTAGAAACCACATTTGTTCACGTATATTAAGTGGAACCTCGTCTAATAATATTGGTAACTGATGTACGATAAAATCTAAATAAATCTTACCATTTACGTTATGTTTAAACAAATATGGTCCTACTGCATGGTTACCCACGATACTTCCCCACACATTTAAAGATTATCTTGTTTGACTATGTGTTACTATTTGGTATGGATTACTTGTTGAATAGTAGTGAAAGTTATTTATGCCTATTAACAGAACCGTTTCAGTGGAATGCAGCTTCATCACCAAATATGATATAATCAAAAAAATCTCTGTTCATTAATTTTTTTTAAGGCCCATTCACAAAATACTATTCGTTTCTGAAAATCATCATCATCATTTCATTCTTGGTGCTTTTGAATATGATATGGGTGCATCTTGTTTTTAGATAGAATGTTTTGAAAAGAGTAATAACTAAGTTCTTGCTTATTGGAAATAATCCTTATACTTGTGAGTGGGTTTTCTGTAACTGCCATCAACACACTCATTTCGTTTTCCTCTGTCACACTAGTTTTTTCGTTCAGGTTTTTCATAATTCACTGAACCAGTGCGGTTAAATCGATCTTTCAATTTGTCAAATGTATCTTGTCTAGGTTGCCGCCTATCAGCTGATAGTAATGAATTTTTATTGTATTCCCTCAATATCCAGATCATATTTATCTATCATTTCATCAGTAGTAAAATTCATTATTGCTAATTTAAATTGAATAAATTATTGAATTGCTAAATAATAATTGTTGCTAATTTACGATGTACCCCAATACTGAATTAATAAACAATAATGTCAAACTGTCAGTTTCTGACAAATCAATAATGGTCAACTCACAATAATATTGGTAAACGTTAAAATACCTTCAAAATTTATACTTTGATGGAAAAATAAAAATATCTAGAAAACTAATAACTTTATGTATAGGGAGTACTCTATAAAATTTGAAGTACGATATTAGTACTTTTCGATAGTGATATAAAATACAGGGTGTTCTTTTTAAAATTACCAAGAAAATAATGTACTTGCATTTTGACTTACCATGTATTTTATTTAACGAATATTATGAAAACGAATATGTTTTATAATTTTTAACAATTATTAAAAAATTATGGTTGCAATAGATCAATGGACCTATACTCCTTTTTAATTATACAGTGAGTTAAACTTGATACGGTTTTCAGGTAATATTGGTTATAACATAATAAAACTTTACATTGTTGTGATGTGGAAGTGAAGCAGATTTCAAATTCAAAATAAAATACAGGGTGTTTCATTTAAAAAACATAAGTTTGGTCTGCCACCATCTTATAGAACACCCTGTAAGATTGTAACTAATTTTAAAATGTCGAGTTTAAAGCTGTCTACAAGTTTTGTCAATAACTTTTTTTTGTAATTTTTACTAAAACAGATCCACTGAGCTTCCTCACTCCAATCAATCACCCAGAAGAGTTATCAGAAAAATTTTCCAACCAAATTTTCTACCAAGTAACCAAAAACAAAATTTGATTAATTTATTAATGTTCTGTATTCTGAGAAAGATTTCTGAAGTAGAAATCGAAACTTCAAAAATAAACTTATTATAAACTTAAATTGTGGCTTATTCCCCAAAATATAGGAAATGACAAGTACTTCTGTTTTACATTCAAACTTAACTTAAATACTACTAAAAAAATTTAAAAAAAATTGTTTTTAAACAAATTATGTGGTTTATTTGACAATTTATTTATTGAAATAATGCATATTCGTAATGTACGCAAAAAGTACATACAAGTTCAAAAAAAACGTTGAAATACATAAAAAAGGAACAGAGATACAGTTAACAGCGCCTTCCCCCTCCCTTCAGCTCCCGAGAGTTTCAAAGCCGACGGATTTTACATACATTTTGAAGCTTTGTGGAGGATTCCATTAAAGGGCAATAATTTTAAAATTTAGTAGTTTAAAACTATAATGTATATTCTTTCAAAAAGCGCTAATTATATTTCTTAATTGTTATAAACGAAGGTGCTATGAATTAAATAAAAAAAGAGGCTAACTTTGTACCAAATTATGTTAAGACAAACTTTTTTTTATTTAAATTTGTAAAAAAATTCAAGCTTTTTAAATATGTAAAAATAATATTTTTACAGTCAATGGTTAAAAAGTTATTCTAATTGTTTATAAGCAAAAAATCGACATGTTTTTGCAAAATTATTTTGCAATATTTAAAATTAATTTTCTTAATTTTTTTAAATGTAAATAATAAAACAAGTCTTCTTCTACCAGAAACAACCCTTACAATTTCTAAAACTGTATAAATTTCTGACTTATATTGTTGCAAAAAATGTTAATTTGGGATAAACAAATAAAATAACTTTAAAACTATTAGACCGATCACTTTAAAATTTTTACCCTATTTTATGCACTACAAGACACATCATTTCATGAAATATAAATATTATAAGTTTATTTTCAAAAAAGTTATTAACATTTATAAAAAACCGGAATTTTTGACTTATTTTGCAACTTTCTAAGCAACAAATAAGGATAGAAACATTTTGAAAACGCCATTTTGAAGGTTTTTATATAATTTATAAGTTTCCTCTCTTCTAAAATTTAATACCAATAGCAAACCTACCCTAATTCTAAATGATATTATCATAAAACAAGTAGATTCAACAGACTTTCTAGGATTGAGATTCGACAGTCATTTAAAATGGACAGACCATATTAAAAAATTAGCCTTATCCTGCCAGCCAAAATAAACCTCCTTAAAATACTTTCTAACAGAAATTGGGGTGCTGATACAACTACTATGCTATATTAATAGAAATCACTCATCCGTAGTAAATTAGATTACGGTGCAATGTGCTATTCTACTGCTAGTAAAAAAATTCTTAAAGTCTTAGACGTTATCCAAAGTGCATCTTTGAGACTTGAGCTAGGTGCCTTCCGTACTAGTCCGGTGGCAAGTCTTCAAGCTGCACTAAATGAACTACCTTTGTTTATAAGAAGAGAATATACCACACTAAGATATTCTGCTAAACTATATAGCAATATTAACAACCCTAACTACCTACTCCTACATACAAATAACATCCCTCACAAAAGTAACAGACAATCAATATATTTAACCTTTAAAGAACTTGTAATGAATTGTGGATTCTTCTTCTTAGGGTGCCTGTCCGTTCCGAACGTTGGCGATCATTCTGGCTATGATCATTGTGTTGGTTGCTATACGAAATAGCTGAGAATTGTGAAAATAATACCAATTTGTTGACATACTCGCTATCTACATACCCAACTAAACCCCCCTGGACAATTAATACTTCTACTACTAATACATCTCTAGTAGCTTACCCAAAGAATACCACAAATCTTACCCTCGTTCGTACATTATATAAAGAAATTCTGTCAAAATATGTCAATTATGTTAAAATTTTCACCGACGCATCAAAATCCAAAAATGGCTGTACCGCAGCCTTTTTAACAGATGATATCGAATGCGCTATACGAATACCTACTTTTTGCAGCATGTTTACTGATGAAGCTATTGCAACTTTAAAAGCACTTGAATTTTGTCAAAAATATACAGATACTAGTCTTCTGTTTATCTCAGATTTATTATCAGTACTCCAAAGCGTCAAACTAGTCTATTCAGCATATAAAATCATCCAAAACATAAAATCTATGCTTCATTACTTACAAAACAAAAATGTAAACATTCACTTCACCTGGATACCATCACATATAGGTATTTCAGATAATGAAAAGGTTGACGCCTTAGCTGTTAAAGCAACCTCAAATGAAAGCATCGATATTATCAAACAAATTCCAGTCACAGATATCTACCTTAATATCAAACAATACTGTACAGAAGTTTGGCAGCAATGCTGGGATTCAAATAACTCAAATTTTAAAGTAATTAAACCCTCTGTCGGTGTCCGGCTCCAACTTCCAAAAAAAAAGAAGAGAACAGGTGGTTATCAATCGCCTAAGAATTGGTCATACAACATTAATTGATCAACACTTATTAACGAAGCACCTACCACCAGAATGCTCATACTGTAGATGCCAAAAAAACAGTCCAACACATATTTCATGTGTGTGATATCATTTCATTATCATTAAGTTCACCACGTACTAATTCGTTGTGGTACGCAGAAGCACCTCCATGTAGAAACCACATTTGTTCACGTATATTAAGTGGAACCTCGTCTAATAATATTGGTAACTGATGTACGATAAAATCTAAATAAATCTTACCATTTACGTTATGTTTAAACAAATATGGTCCTACTGCATGGTTACCCACGATACTTCCCCACACATTTAAAGATTATCTTGTTTGACTATGTGTTACTATTTGGTATGGATTACTTGTTGAATAGTAGTGAAAGTTATTTATGCCTATTAACAGAACCGTTTCAGTGGAATGCAGCTTCATCACCAAATATGATATAATCAAAAAAATCTCTGTTCATTAATTTTTTTTAAGGCCCATTCACAAAATACTATTCGTTTCTGAAAATCATCATCATCATTTCATTCTTGGTGCTTTTGAATATGATATGGGTGCATCTTGTTTTTAGATAGAATGTTTTGAAAAGAGTAATAACTAAGTTCTTGCTTATTGGAAATAATCCTTATACTTGTGAGTGGGTTTTCTGTAACTGCCATCAACACACTCATTTCGTTTTCCTCTGTCACACTAGTTTTTTCGTTCAGGTTTTTCATAATTCACTGAACCAGTGCGGTTAAATCGATCTTTCAATTTGTCAAATGTATCTTGTCTAGGTTGCCGCCTATCAGCTGATAGTAATGAATTTTTATTGTATTCCCTCAATATCCAGATCATATTTATCTATCATTTCATCAGTAGTAAAATTCATTATTGCTAATTTAAATTGAATAAATTATTGAATTGCTAAATAATAATTGTTGCTAATTTACGATGTACCCCAATACTGAATTAATAAACAATAATGTCAAACTGTCAGTTTCTGACAAATCAATAATGGTCAACTCACAATAATATTGGTAAACGTTAAAATACCTTCAAAATTTATACTTTGATGGAAAAATAAAAATATCTAGAAAACTAATAACTTTATGTATAGGGAGTACTCTATAAAATTTGAAGTACGATATTAGTACTTTTCGATAGTGATATAAAATACAGGGTGTTCTTTTTAAAATTACCAAGAAAATAATGTACTTGCATTTTGACTTACCATGTATTTTATTTAACGAATATTATGAAAACGAATATGTTTTATAATTTTTAACAATTATTAAAAAATTATGGTTGCAATAGATCAATGGACCTATACTCCTTTTTAATTATACAGTGAGTTAAACTTGATACGGTTTTCAGGTAATATTGGTTATAACATAATAAAACTTTACATTGTTGTGATGTGGAAGTGAAGCAGATTTCAAATTCAAAATAAAATACAGGGTGTTTCATTTAAAAAACATAAGTTTGGTCTGCCACCATCTTATAGAACACCCTGTAAGATTGTAACTAATTTTAAAATGTCGAGTTTAAAGCTGTCTACAAGTTTTGTCAATAACTTTTTTTTGTAATTTTTACTAAAACAGATCCACTGAGCTTCCTCACTCCAATCAATCACCCAGAAGAGTTATCAGAAAAATTTTCCAACCAAATTTTCTACCAAGTAACCAAAAACAAAATTTGATTAATTTATTAATGTTCTGTATTCTGAGAAAGATTTCTGAAGTAGAAATCGAAACTTCAAAAATAAACTTATTATAAACTTAAATTGTGGCTTATTCCCCAAAATATAGGAAATGACAAGTACTTCTGTTTTACATTCAAACTTAACTTAAATACTACTAAAAAAATTTAAAAAAAATTGTTTTTAAACAAATTATGTGGTTTATTTGACAATTTATTTATTGAAATAATGCATATTCGTAATGTACGCAAAAAGTACATACAAGTTCAAAAAAAACGTTGAAATACATAAAAAAGGAACAGAGATACAGTTAACAGCGCCTTCCCCCTCCCTTCAGCTCCCGAGAGTTTCAAAGCCGACGGATTTTACATACATTTTGAAGCTTTGTGGAGGATTCCATTAAAGGGCAATAATTTTAAAATTTAGTAGTTTAAAACTATAATGTATATTCTTTCAAAAAGCGCTAATTATATTTCTTAATTGTTATAAACGAAGGTGCTATGAATTAAATAAAAAAAGAGGCTAACTTTGTACCAAATTATGTTAAGACAAACTTTTTTTTATTTAAATTTGTAAAAAAATTCAAGCTTTTTAAATATGCAAAAATAATATTTTTACAGTCAATGGTTAAAAAGTTATTCTAATTGTTTATAAGCAAAAAATCGACATGTTTTTGCAAAATTATTTTGCAATATTTAAAATTAATTTTCTTAATTTTTTTAAATGTAAATAATAAAACAAGTCTTCTTCTACCAGAAACAACCCTTACAATTTCTAAAACTGTATAAATTTCTGACTTATATTGTTGCAAAAAATGTTAATTTGGGATAAACAAATAAAATAACTTTAAAACTATTAGACCGATCACTTTAAAATTTTTACCCTATTTTATGCACTACAAGACACATCATTTCATGAAATATAAATATTATAAGTTTATTTTCAAAAAAGTTATTAACATTTATAAAAAACCGGAATTTTTGACTTATTTTGCAACTTTCTAAGCAACAAATAAGGATAGAAACATTTTGAAAACGCCATTTTGAAGGTTTTTATATAATTTATAAGTTTCCTCTCTTCTAAAATTTGTTTAAATTGCTTCACTTTTTGCTGATAGCCGAAAAAAGCAAAAATTTTCCGTTTTTTGAAATTAATTTGTTAATAACTAATTTAGTCCAAACATCGACTGCAGGAAACATATAGGTTTTTATTACACAGGTCCACACTACTCAAAACAACTGTCGGTTGCCTAGCCGGACGAGTGTCATGAAAAAATGCTTATTTCCCTGGGCTATAATGGTGTAATATCCTTGTGGCGAACACGCATACCGTGAAATGCATTTCTTTCAATACCGTCAAAATTTTGGCACAACGGAATAAGACAATAAAATTTAAAAAAAGAAGAATACAATAAGAAGACTATTGTTCAAGATAGACTGCTTGAACAATATACCTAATAATGACCAGAAAGTTTTTAAATTGGTAAATTGCAAATTTTGTTTAAAGTGTTTTTCCGAACAATATAAATTTGGAATGAGAGAAAGGTCGATACAGACAATAATAGTATTTGTTTCTTAATAATTCAATTGCTTTTTTAATGGAAAATAAAAAATGTCTTTAAAATATAATTCTCAATACTTTCTGAACAAATTGAATAAACTATTGCCCTGTAATTACTCCATAATATGACTAGGATAAATATAAAAGAAGTTGTTTGTCACTCAAAATCAATTTGCTTTTTCTTGAAAACAAATGTGCAGTATTCTTTTTTATTTATAAGCTTTGATAAACGGAAACATTTTTCTTTGAAACAAATACAAGGCTTTACTCGTAATAATGGCTTTAATATACAGTATCATTATATTGAAAATATGTAACATTTATTATATAATGATAAATACTACATCATTTTCAGATTATATAAGGTAATATAGTCGGTCCATCAAGTCTTTGCACACATACAGTGTGTCCGTAAAGTATGGAATAAATTCGATATTTCCTAAATAAAAATCCTTTTTAAAAAAATCTAAAACAAGCCGTTAATTTCGTTATAAAAGGTGATACACATTAAGGTCATGACGATATCGGCTTTTTATTTAAAGGTAACACTCTATATTTTATTACATTTTTAGATTGATAAAAATGAGCTTACTTTGAAAGATATGCGCTTATAAAATAAATTATTTATGATCAATTACAAAAAAGTAGCCTACCACTAGTTTTTAGTGAAATGTAATTATTTTTAGTAATGTTCAATAACAATTAAATAGGACAATAATTGTATTAATTCGAGAATGTTCTTTATTATTGCATATAATTAATTTGAAGTACAAAGAATTTGAGTGTAAACCAAAGAATTGAAATACTCATGAAGATTGTGTATGGAAACAAACCGCGAACTCAGATGGAAGTGTGTAATTTATTTAATGATAAATATCTAGAAAGAACCATAACGGAGTAAACAATAAGTAAGATTGAAAAGAAATTTCGAGAAACTGGTACGGTTAAAAATTAACGCAAATCAGGTCGTCTCTGTGTAACTTATGATACAACATCAGATGTTCTACTTGCTTTTAAAGAAGATGCACACACTTCTGTTCGTAAGGTTAATCGTGATCTCGATGTTTGCAAAACAACGGTACACAAAGTAATAAAACTTGAAAATGGTACCCCTTTAGATGCACACTTGTACATGAATTAAACGAGGATGATCCAGATAAAAGAATACAATTTTGCGAAACAATGATCGATAACTGCCACCGAAACCCTCTCTTGGTTCAAAATATTATTTTTTCTGATGAGACTACATTCACATTAAATGGCGAGGTTAACCGTCATAATTGTAGATATTGGGTAAAAGAAAACCCCACCTGGATGCAGGAACATCACACAATACCCGCAAAAGGTAAAACTATGGACTGGTATTCTAAGAAATAGAATCATCGGACCCTACTTTTTCGAAGATAATTTAAACGGGCCAGCATACTTTCAGTTTTTAAGGGGGTATCTCGTACCTACTTTGGTTAATTTATTCCCTAGTAGAATTAATCCTGGAGGTTTTGATGAAAGTGTACGGTTTCAATAGGATGGTGCGCCTCCGTATTATGGTGTAGATGTTCGAATGTACTTAAACAAAGTTTTTCCGAACAGATGGATTGGAGGCGTGGACATATTGAACGGCCAGCGAGGTCGCCAGGATTTAATCCTTTGGATTATTTTATGTGGGGTCATTCGAAGAATATTGTTTTTAAAACTTCTTCTTCTTCTTCTTTCTATATATACATGACTCGGTCTGTTTTTCAATGTGCCTCCAGTAAGTTGCCATTCTATTGTTTTCGTGGTCTTCCTACTGATCGTCTTTCCATTGGGGAACCGTCCCTTGCTGTCTTTACTACTCTATTTGTTGTCATTCGGCTTATATGATAGTTTTATTCTACTCTTCTATTTCTTACCCAGTTTTTGATGTTCTCCACCTTGCATCTATGTCGTACATCTGTACTTTTAGCTCTGTCCCATAGTGTCTTATCATCAATTTTTTAAGTGTTTATTCTGCCTTTCGTTTTTTTCCCGATATTTTTATTTCTCCATATTATTTCGTTTAGGCAGCCTGCGGCTTTGTTGGATCTATTCACTTGATCTTCCACTTAGGTTTCGAGCTTGCCGTAGCTAGATAATGTGATGGCTAGATATTTAAACTCCATCACTTGTTCTATTATCTGACCTTACAGCTCCAATTTACATCTTAGTAAATTTGCTGTTGTAACCATGCATTTTGTCTTTGTTGCGGAAATTAATATGTTAAATTTTCTGGCGGTTATATTAAATTGGTGCAGCATACGTTGTAAATTATC
The DNA here is from genome assembly GCA_918026665.1 of Diabrotica balteata. Taxonomy (NCBI): domain Eukaryota; kingdom Metazoa; phylum Arthropoda; class Insecta; order Coleoptera; family Chrysomelidae; genus Diabrotica; species Diabrotica balteata. Next base: position 68,531,701 of record OU898282.1, on the reverse strand, counting down.
TTCACTTTGAGAGAGTAGTATTGCGTCGTCTGCATAGCAGATTATTTTAAGTTGTTTTTCTCCCATTTGGTATCCTTTTTTAGTTTTGACTTTCCTTTTTTTCTAGAATCTATCTGTTTTAACCCATTGCCAGCTTCAGTAGGGTCGGTTAGTTCTTCTTCTACTTTTACTTTTATTGTGTTGTTTTGGTAGAAATTTTTGATCGTTTTTATTATTCCTAGAGGTATCTCTCTTGCATACAGAAAGTGGATACCGTCTTTTAATTTAACTCGGTCAAATGCCTCTGTAAGGTCTACGAAACATAGATATTCCGGTTTGTTGTATTCTAATGACTTCTCTTGCACTTTTCTCATTATAAATATAGCGTCGTTTCATGATCTTCCTGACCTAAAACCTTGTTGTTCTTCTGCTAGTTTTATAATTTTATTCAATTTATTTATTATCACTTTGGTTGTTAATTTTAGTGTTGTGTTTAATGAATTGATTCTTCTGTAATTTTCCGGGTCTAATTTGTCTCCCCTTTTTAAAGATTAGGATAGTTGATCTCCATTCTTGAGGCATTCTGTTTTGTTCTATTATTTTTTTAATTAGTTTTCATAGTTGTTTGGTCAGATCTGGCCCTCCATACATTAGGAGTTCGTTCGGTATTCTGTCCTCTCCTGGTGATTTTCTAGTTTTTTATTTCCTTAATGCCTCCTTTACTTCTTCCTCCCCATTATTTATTAATTCGTTTGTCGTCACCTCTGGTGTTGGTGGTTCATCATGGTCTTTTTCTTCTTTTTGTGGTGCCTATCCGTTACGGATGTTGGCTACTGGCATGACAATTCTAACTTTATTGACCGGAGCTCCAAGTAGTCTTGAAGTGGTCAATGAAAACCATTTTCGTAAATTCTGGAGCCAAGATATTTTTTTTCTTCTGGGTCTTATATCTATGATCGTTTTGCATTATATGTTCAAGATATTCTAGCTTGCGCTGTTACTGTGGATATAATTTCACATGTTTTATCCATACGACGTATAACCTCAATGTTTATTATTCGGTCCACCCAGAGAGATCCTAAGTTTCCGTCAATAACACCACATCTCAAACGACTCGAGTTTTTCCATGGGTGTCACGGTAAGTGTCCATGATTCAACCCCATATAGCAGCACTGTAAACACGTAGCATCTCAATAAACGGATTTTCGTTTTTAAGGGTAGGTCGTGGCTTTTAAATATTTTATTCATTCTGACAAACGCTGACTTGGCTTTTTCAATTTTTTGTTTTATCTCAACTGAGTGGTCCCATTTGTCGTTTATGGTGGTTCCTAAATAGTAGTAACGGGGCACTTGGAGTATTTGTTGCTGATCTACCAGTAATTGACTAGGTGGAATATGATTCTTGCTGATGACCATGTACTTTGTTTTCTTGATGTTAAAATCAAGCCCGTATTCTTGACTAATTTTCCATAATTGCGATACTAGTGTCTGTAAATCTTCTAAACTGTCTGCAAAGAGGATGGTGTCGTCTGTATATCTGATGTTATTCAGACTATGAGAATACCCTCTTCGATATGCTCTAAGGCCTGGCTCATCACGTATTCCGAATAGATGTTAAATAATAGGGGAGAGAGTATGCAGCCCTGTAGTACTCCTCTCTTTATTGCAACTTTCTCTGTTAGTTGGTCTTTCACCCGAATGGTTGCTGATTGGTTGTAGTATATGTTCTTGATTACTCGGTCTTTGTTATCAAGATCAGTTGCCTTTAGTATATCCATGAGCTTATCGTACTTTATTTTATCGAAAGCTTTCTGGTAGTCGATAAAGCATACATAAATATCACACAGGTACAAGGCTTCTCTTGTATCTAACGTATTCTTGAATCCAATAAATGTAGATTTTAACCAGCTCTCTGAAATTTTTCCCGAGTCATAGATTTTATTGAACGTTGTCATAAGGCATTTTACTCCTTTATTTCCCATGATTTTTAGAAACTCTGAATGAAAGTTGTCGGGCTATGGTGCTTTACCTGCTTTAGTCGCTTAAATTGCGGCTTTGATTTCGTCTTAAGTGATTGGTGGTCCTGTGTCGTATTCCATAATTATCTGGTTAATATCTCTGTCGTCATCGAACGTCTTCTTAACGTATCTCCTCCATATATTCTTTGTTTGTTCAATGTCTATTACCGGGTAGCCATGATCATCAGTCATATGTCCTGATCTCTTGGGTTTGTACATTCCTGCTGTCTTTTTTACCTTCTTGTGGAGATTAAACGAGTCGTGTCTATAGTTTTTAGTTCTATAATAGTTTTTCTTCTTCAAACTTCAGAGTACTGAAACTAAGAGATGAACGTCGTGCACTTATAACATATTCTTCTTCTTCATGTGCCTTGTCCGTTCCGAACGTTGGCAATCAACATGGCTATTCTGACTTTGTTTACGGCAGATCTGAATAGTTCAGCAGATGACAATCCGAACCATAGCCGCAAGTTTTGGAGCCACGAGTGTCTTCTCCTCCCTGGACCCCTTTTGCTGTCTATTTTCTTTTGAACGATAAGCTTTAGTACTCTATATTTATTATGTCTCATAACGTGACCCAAGTATTCCAACTTTCTTTTCTTTATACTTATTCCTACCTCTCTCTCTTTACCTATCCGACGTAGTACCTCTTCGTTGGTGACGTGCTCAGTCCAGGATATACGTAATATACGTCGGTAAGCCCACATTTCGAAGGTCTCTACTTTTTTATCAATGTTGCGGTCATTGTCCACGCCTCCATTCCATATAACAAAACCGGGAATACATAACATTTCAGAAGTCGAATTTTGAGAGGTAGGGTGAGGCTTTTAGAGGTAAAAATTTGCTTCATGCTAGTGAACGATGCTCTTGCCTTTTCTACTCTTATACGTATTTCCTTCGCTTGATATTAATTTGAGTTAACTGTTGTTCCCAAGAAGATGTACGAATCCACGTGTTTAATTCTTTCATTGTCTAATATCAGTTGCTGTGGTGGTTGTTGGGTTTTGCTTACTAACATCCATTTGGTTTTTGTGATATTTAGTCTGAGTCCGTATTGTGCACTGTATCTTACTCATTAGGCAACTCAGCTCCTCCATGCTACTTGCTAGAATCACAGTGTCACAAGCCTTATGTTATTAATAATTTCTCCATTTATCTTTATGCCTTCTGTGCTTTCCTCCAGCGCTGTCTTAAATACTTCTTCTGAGTATATATGAAAAAAAATTGGAGACAAGACACAGCCCTGTCGTACCCCTTTCTTGATCTCAATTTTATTGGTCAATGTAGATCCTACTTTCACTTTAGCTGTTTGTCCCAATAAAGACTCGCTATTGTTCGAATGTCTCTGTAGTCGACTCCGATCTTATGGAGAACTTCAATTATCTTTTCGTGCTTTACGTTATCGAATGCTTTTGCGTAGTCTATAAAGCATATGTACACATCTTTGTTCATATCTCTGCAGCGCTGGATGAGTACCTGTAGACTAAAAAGTGCTTCTCTTGTCCCAAGAGAATTCCGAAACCCAAACTGCGAATCTCCAATGTTATCCTCGCATTTTTTGCTTATTCTGTTGTAAATAACCTTGGTGTATGCCTTCTAAATGTGGTTAATTAGACTTATTATCCGATGTTGATCACAAGACTTTGCTTGTGGTTTTTTTGGTATGGCAACAAAAGTTTACTCTAGCCAGTCTTCAGGAAACTCCCTGCTGTTATAAATATTGTTAAAGAGTCTGACGAGTGAGTCTAGAAATTGACTGTTTATTTCGCACAGCATTTATAATTTATAACAGATATAAACCAAAAAATGCAGAGATAGCCACAATATATAGCACAACTTTACAGAAGAAGCACCAAAAGAATTTAAGGATGATACTGGGCCTGAAATTATACGAGAGAAGAAATTCAATATGCAATGAAGCAAGCTTATGAATAAAACTAGAGACATTAGAATCATATGTAACCTCTATTGGACCCAAATAGCAAAAGCGAAAGTTGAAAATGAACTGATCAAGAATATCCAGATTCGCCGTGGGATCTGCCAAGGGTGTAGTTTATCACCCTTGTTATTCAATTTATACAGTGCAGCCATCACATAACATAAGACATCGTCCTTCTGACAGAAACAGTAGAAGAACTGCAACACCTTGCTGAACAACTAAATATATATTGCAACGATTATGGAATCAAAATAAATTTGAAGAGAACCAAGTTCATGGTATTTACAAAAGCACAAAACATCAAAGTTAAGCTAGTACTAGATAATACAGAAATTGAACAAATATCTTCGTACAAATACCTTGGAGCATGGATCACAGAAGATACTAATCAGACAAAAGAAATAAGATGCCTAATAAGGTGTATTGAAATTGCACGGTCAACTTTTAATAGAATGAGAAAACTTTTTTGGAATCGCGATATCAATATATTGCCAATATATTGCTTCGGATAAGAATACTTGGATATTATATTTTCTCTACCCTTTTGTATAGGGTTGAAGCTTGGACACTTAAAAAATTTAACATTAAAAACCTATAAGCATTCTAAATGAGGTGTTATCGACGTTTTTGAAAATATCATGGATGGATCGCAAAACAAACGAATAAGTTCTTGAACTAGGAAAATAATGCGAAGTTTTAAATTCCATAAAAATCAGGAAATTAGAATACTTGGGGTACATAATGAGAGGTGAAAAAATACGAACTACTAAGGAATATAACGGAGGGTAAAATCAAAGGCAGAAAACGTGTAGGAAGACGTAAAATCTCGTGGCTACGCAATCTCCGTGAATGGTTTGGATGCAGTTCAATTGAACTATTCTGGTGCGTAACCAATAAAATTATAATTTAATTATAATTTAATTATAGTTTATACTCCCACATGTCTCTGTTTTTAGCTCCTCTTCTATTCTCCATCATATTTAGGATTTTATCAGTAATCCACTCTTTCTTTTTAACTGTTTTTGGATGAAAATATTTATCTATGATTGTGTGGTTAATTTGTTGTAGTTTTGCCATTTTGTTATCTGGTTCGTTAGTTTTGTCTGTATTTTTTTTTTCTATATAGATTTGTATCTGGTGCCTGGTGTCTTAATTTTTTAATGATCCTAAATCGTATTTTCTTGCTTTTGCACTCTCTATCTTTTTCAGCTTTAGTCTGATCTTAACTACCAGTGAGTTATGTTCCGGCCCGATATCAGCACTAGGGTATGTTTTAGCTGATTGAGTTTCTGAATCTTTCATTCACCATAATGTAATCAATTTGGTTTCTGATGATGTGATCTGGGGTGTCTTGAGGTGATCTTCACGTATACAATCTCCTAGCTGGTAGTTTAAAGAAAGAGTTGGTGATTACCAGTTGTTCTTCCAGGGCGACGGTGATCAGGTGATCTCCGCTTTCATTTCGTTTCCCCAGTTCAAAGGGTCCTACGGTTTCTTCACATCTACCCTTTCTTACTATGGCGTTTAAGTCTCCTATAAGCATTTTTATTTCGTTTTGTGAAATTTTTTTAGAACACTCATTAGTTCCGAATAGCAAATTTTGATCTCTTCGTCTGATTTGTCTGCAGTATGTGCATATACCTGGATTATATTGGTCTTGACAGGGAGGGTGTGAAACTGAATAAGTAGTATTCTCTCTGAGATTAGGACAAAGTTTGTGACGAATTTAGAAAAGTTCGTATTCACTATGATACCAACTCCGTTAATATGTTGGTCTTCGCTATTTCCGGAGTAATAAATCTGGTGGTCATATACTGTGCACTGTCCAAATCCAGTTCAGCGCATTTTAATTACACCCAATATATCGACAGCAAGTCTATCTATTTCCTTAATGGCACCTTTAGCAAACAGGGATCGAAAGTAGTCTACCTATGTTTCCTTCTAAATGTGATTCGTTTTATTAGTTTGTTTATCTCTTTTCTTTGTCTTCTGATTATTCTAAATATTTCTTTTTGTGTTCCGTAAAAATCGTGTTCCATCTATTTTGAGAAACTCTGCCAGTGTTCCTTTTTTATTTGTCTAACTAAAGTATTCGTTTCATTTCTGATTCGGTTATAGTGGTTGTATGCCTGTTGTGTTCTGTATTGTAAAAAGGCTTTCTCCGTTTCTTCACATTTTGTCTTCATTTCCTCTCTAAACCATTGTGTTTTCTTTTTTGATATGTTAGTGTTCGTTACTTTGCTCTCTTCAAGTGATTCTCTCGATGTTATCGTTTTCTAAAACGAAAGCTGCAAATATTGAAGACTTTAAAACAAGAACTCGTAAAGAGATAAACAATATTTCTCAAGAAACTATAAACAAGGTTCTATAAGAATTTGTACAACGTTTCGGTTACTATCAAACACAATAAGGGCTACAATTCGAACATTTAAGATAAAGTCATATATTAATTATTAGATTACTTTCAAGTTATTTATTATAATTTATTTATAATTTAATATTAGAAATCAGTAAAAATTGATTTTCTAGGCGCATATCTTTCAAATTATATCATGTATACACCCAGTATTATACTTTTTTGTAATCAGCTCATTGGTATCGATCTAAAAATGTCATAAAATACAGGATGATACATTTAAAAAAATAGCCGATGACGTCATCAGCTTAATGTGTATCACCTTGTATAATGAAATTTTATTGCAAAATTTAGAACATTAAACTTGAAAATCGGCGTGTTTTAGATTTTTTTAAAAAGGCTTTTCATTTAGGAAATATCGCATTTATTCCATACTTTACGGACACACTGTATATTGCATTATTTAATGTACACTTCATCTAATTTATATGCCGATGGACGTCATCGGCGTCATAGCCCGTGACGTCACATAATACCAACACGAAATATTTAGGCGATAGGTGTGTTCTTTTTTAGAATCACTTTGCTGAGTACGCTGGCGCTGGCATTACAGCCACTAGACATATTTTATTATATACGCGTAGAAATAATATTTAAAAATTTCTATTCATGCTAACTTAAAGAAATACACAATGTTTCATTTAATTTGTATAAATGCATTATAAAGCGTTTTTATGAAAAACACTTGTTCGGAACACACTGTAACTGTAATTGAACAAAGGTGAAATTTTGGCATAAATTGGTAACACTTATTTGACAGTTGTGGTGTTGACACTTTTTGTACTTGATTATTTTGAATTTTAAAGTGAATACCTTTTGTTTTATATTTTTACCTATTTAATAAAATCTGTTCTTTTTAGAACAAAATTAGTGTGTTTTATTTTAAAAATGTCACGTAAGAATTTAAATAGTCGTTGTAAAGATATGGTAATACTTTTGCAATAATTATGTGATCTATTTAATTTAAAATAGAGTCAGAATTTTTTTTATACTTTGTCAACTATGTCAACTTAGATCTCTGACGTAGATAATGACGAGCATCGGTATGTTAATTAGATGGAGTATATATGAAATAAACCAAAACGTTAAAAGTTGAATGCACATTTTCGATGATATTTAGAGTAAGTTAGGAAATGTCACATTAATTTGAGATTAGAATATTATTATGAGGTTAGGATTATTCCTGCTATTAGCCTATAAATATGTACTTACCACACGAAATTAAACACTAAGATAATGGTTAATCGTTATAAGGTATCTACTTCGGATTACCGAAAACATTGACATAATATGTTATTAGTACTTATAACAATTTAACTACTTCAAAAAGCTAATGTAGAACAATAAAACGCTTTCTTTGCGAGCTAATTGTTAGGATTCGTCTAGCTCAGTTTCTTAGGAGTGAGAACGTCTTATTTTAGAAGTATATTTTACAATTAAGGTGGACTGGGACAAATAAACCAAGATGTTAACTTAATTTCTTGTACTTAAGTAAAATATAAATTGAACTTTATATTAAATTAAAAAAACAAAGCAAATCTTCCCTATAGCTTTACAAAAATTGTAAAATGATACCTATGGCAAATATTATTGTCTTTAAGTAGATGGACAGGATTACCTGTTAATGAATTCAAATACTGGTTGGGTAGATTGTAGAATCCAGCTAGTGCGGTTGCTAGCTCCAGATAGTGGCTGAAATTTTACTTCAGAGATATGTTGAGTTTTCATAGTAACGGCACCTACTGTAGTATATTAGTCACTATGGTTGACCATGTGGTTTTAGGGGTGGTCCCTCTCGAGCGGGGAAGACAGGAAAAATATAAATCAGGCTAAAACCCAGAGAAGTTTTAACATTATACATGAATTTTCAATCGAAGCCTGCCTTTTTATAGATGAACGATAATTTCTCTTCCTATTTTGAAGTAAAGCTGACAACCCAAAGGTCAAAGACCAGCCAACTGACACATATACGGCATAAAAATTTTATGTTTCGCGGCATAGAACATACTGGGGCCTGAATAAGGAATTCAAATATTAAGTGAAAATTAAAATTTAATTAAGATTATGACAGAATATTTAGTAAATAGAAAATCGATTGAATAGTTAATTGAGGACGATTTTTAAAATAAAAATAGTAAAATGAATGAGGCAGATTAATAAATGAATGAAATTGAAAGAAATTCTAATAAAATAATTATTTGAAGAAAAATAACAAACATGTTACGTTTTAAACGTATAAATGAAAGTTCTAATATAAGGGGTTTTTTAATAAAGCCTGATTAATCGTAGCTTATCGTAACAGATTCAAAATACGTCAAAAAGTAAAATATGCTGTGCATTGAAAGTTTAATCCCCTCAAAATTTATGTAAATTGCACTCCAAGTAATTTAGTTCAGTGTACCATTAAGTTTCTTGAAATTTAATGTGATTTTATGTTCTATGGAATTTTCTGTGCCATAGAATTCTATGTTCCATAGGATTTTTTCGAAAAAAACACATACTATGAAAACTATTCGATATTAAAAATTTCAATCGCAAGAAACAGGTTTCTTGCGAATAACTCAAAAACTTATTATTATATATGATCATATATTATGTTTTATCAAAAAAGCTGTTAATGGATAATGTTACGAACGTGCATTCAACGAGGCACGTATAACGGTTGCATCTCGAAACAGCACCTCATGCTTCCATGCGGCGCCGGCATCTCGAAGGCGATATTTCGAGAACGATCAGTCACGTACGGACAGAGGTGGGAACTTTCTAGAAAATAGTAACTTTGGTATATATATGTAACGATCTTAGGAATAAGTTTAGTTGATAAGAGAATACCGAACTGTAAAGTTATAAATAAATATATTTATATAAATTCGAACCGCTCGTTTTATTTAAAAACGGTACAATTGGTGTCACAATGTGAGGACAATAATTGATTTATTAAAAAATAAATTCAGCAGTGACTTTGAATCGAAAACGAAAAGACTTTTGAACTTTTGAAAAGTAGTGTTCGTCGGGAACATCCGCGTTGTTCGGTAGTGATCGTTGTACGAAAGAACATTTAAAAAGTACGTGTGTGCCTGATTAAAGATGCTGCTAGTAGAACTTTCATTGAAACAGTTGCGTGAGCAACTAGAAGAACGCGATGAAGACTGCAGCGGGTCCAAGAAGATACTACAAGAACGACTGAAGACTGTTCTCAACAAGAATGGAGACGACCCAGAGATATTCCAGTTCCAGTCAGCAGAAGAAGCCGTTTTAACTAAAATAATTGATGGAAAATTCGAGACTGTTTCCAAAAGATTCGATGAAACGTCACAAATAATTGAAGAATCTTCGAAAAAAAATGATAGTAAATTTGAGAACGTCTCGCAAATGATTGAGGAGACTTCTAAAAAAAATAATGAAAGATTCAATGAAACGTCTCAAATTATTAAAGAGGTAGCTATACAAAACGACGAAAAACTCGAAAATGTGTCTAGAAGATTCGACGAGAAATTTGAAAATGTTTCTCAAATGATGGAAGAAACTTCTAAACAGAATAATGAGAAATTTGAAGAAGTCTCAAAAACATTCGATCAGATGCAGAAAAATGTAAATAACGTAGAAGAGAAAATCAAACAATTAGAGACCATGATAACTAACACGAAAGTGCTACCACTAATTAATACGGTAGCTTTAGATTCGGTTGTTAAAGAAGAATCACCTAGAGACGATATGACACATCATATGAGATTCAAATTACCACCATTTGATGGAAAGTCCTCTTGGTCCATATACCTTAGACAATTTAAAGCTATTGCGACAGCCAATCATTGGACAGAACAAGAAAAGGCTGTTTCCTTGACTGCTGCTTTACGAGGTGATGCTGCAGATATCCTAAGATCGATTCCTAAGGGTCAAGAAAAATGTTACCAGACCTTGTTTACTCGACTAGACAAACGTTACGGAGATGCCCATCTACAACAAATCTACAAGGCGCAACTAAGAAGTAGAGTTCAACGAGCAAGTGAAAATTTGCAAGAGTTTGAAGCAGATGTTGCTCGTATAGTGCGGTTGGCTTATCCGGAGGTACCAGACAAAATTTTGGAAGAAATTGCTGTAGATACCTTCGTCAATGGGTTAAAAGAAAGCGAATTACAGAAAGCTTTACGACTAGCAAGACCGAAAGTTCTAGATGAAGCGCTCGCTATTGCTTTGGAACATGAAACAGCTAGTCAAACTTCACGGAGCCATCGAGTAAGAACCATTGAAGAAGGCGATGAACCAAACGATGAACGTCTAAAAGAAATGGTACGAAAAGTAGTTCGTAACACGATGCCAAAGAGACGCGAACTTAGATGTTGGCATTGTGGTGACGTAGGTCATATTCGCGGTAATTGCAAGAAAATGATACAACAGTCGGAAAACTAGAACGGGTCGACACCAAGGGGCAACTGCCGACCTCGAGAAACACAGCCCCCATAGTAACTGTGAACATTACGTCCTCCGGTGGAATTCATAGCTTGTACATCGAGGGTCATATCAATAATAAATATAGATCGTTTTTGGTAGATACAGGTGCAACAAGAACTATAGCACGGCCAGAAGTAGTACGAGACCATCTTAAATTATCGCCTGCAACAGTAAAGCTTAGAACAGCAACTGGTGAGATGATTAATACATATGGCGAGGCTAATATGTCAGTATCCATTGGCCAGACCACAGTGAAACATCGAGTATTAATTGCAGAGATCTCCGACGAGTTCATATTGGGGATGGATTTACTACGGAAATTTGGGGCTGTATTGAATGTCAAAGATGGAGTTCTCGAGATCAGGGGTGAAGAGTTGCCGTTTCATGAAGACAAAAAGATGTTATCAGCTTAATAACTACTTGTGACGTAACAAAACCCGCTAATAGTGAGAAAATTTTGATGGTCAGACCTGATGGTTAGTGCCGAGAGGGAAGTTTAAGGATGATCGAAGATGTGAACAATGCCGAGTTCCTAACGGCAAAAGCTTTGGTGAGAATTCGAGATGTCGTTTCTGTAAGAGTTATGAATTTAAAGGGAACTGCTATTAAGTTAAGTAAAAGAACTTTGATCGGACAGTGTGCTCCCGTTTCTTCGATTTGTCCCATGAAAACTAATGAGAAACCGTCGAAATCTAAGTATCCAAAGGAGCTTGTTGAGACGATGATTAAAACGTGCCAAGATCTTGATGATGAACGAACTAAAAAAGTAAAGTCTATGCTGATAGAATTTCAAGATGTTTTTGCCATTGATAAGAAGGATAATGGCAAAACAAGCATAGTAAAGCATAAAATTAATACCGGAGATGTTCAGCCAATCAAACAACAACCTAGACGACTTCCATTTGCGAAAAGAGATGAAGCCGAAGACATCATCAAAGATATGAACAAACAAGGGGTAATTGAACCATCAAATAGTCCATGGACATCACCAGTAGTGCTAGTAAAGAAGAAAGATAGTTTAACACGTTTTTGTATTGACTACCGAAAGCTCAATTCGGTAACTAAAAAAGATAGTTATCCTATGCCCAGAATAGACGATACTTTGGATACACTTTCTGGTTCTCGTTGGTTCTCCACACTCGATCTGAAAAGTGGATATTGGCAAGTAGGCATGGAGCCAGCTGATCGTGAGAAAACCGCATTCTCGATAGGATCAGGGCTTTGGCAGTTCACAGTTATGCCTTTTGGTTTATGTAATGCCGCGGCCACATTTGGTCTAACATGGAAAACATGCCTGGTTTATTTGGATGATGTAATTGTAGTGGGAAGATCCTTCGATGAACATGCCAATAATCTGACAGAAGTCTTTCAACGATTGCGGGCAGCGAATTTGAAGTTGAGTCCGAAGAAATGTTACTTGTTTCGACGAGAAGTGAAGTACTTGGGACATATTGTAGCAAGTAATGGTGTAACAGCTGATCCTGAAAAACTTGCAGCAATTAGGGATTGGCCAGTACCAAGAGATAAACACGAAATTAGAAGTTTTCTTGGCCTATGCACATATTACCGACGTTTTGTCAAAGGTTTCGCCAACATCTCCAAGCCATTAACAAAGTTGACAGAAGAAGGCAAAGAATATACATGGAGCGAAGAATGTCAGAGAGCTTTCGAACACTTACAAATGGCTCTGATCAGCGCACCGATTGTAAGCTACCCTAGACAGGCAGGAAAATTTGTATTGGACACCGATGCAAGCAACAGTGCAATAGGAGCTGTTCTCTCCAAATCCAAGATGGGCAGGAGAAAGTCATCGCTTACTTTAGCAAAGTCTTGCTAAAGTAAGCGATGACTTTCTAGGCTTCCAAAAATTGCTAGGCGTAGTAAAGGCTTGCGAGCATTTCCATAAATATTTATACGGCAGAAAGTTTCTTCTTCGCACGGATCACGCTGATCTAAAATGGCTCCTACAATTCCGTAATCCAGAGCGCCAGATGGCAAGATGGTTAGAACGATTACAAGAATATGATTACGAGATCGAACACAGGGCTGGAAGAGTTCATTTAAATGCTGATGCGCTTTCGAGAAGGCCGTGCAGTGAACATTGTAATCACTGTCTTAAATTAGATGAAAGACTTTGCCCCGTGAGACGAACCACCGTTATTAATGATCAATGGCAGCCTCAACAGCTACAAGACGCTCAAGCAGATGATCCATGTATAAAAAGAGTATTGGATTGGATGCGTCGAAGTGAAAGGCCCTCTTGGCAAGACATTAGTGCATGTAGTCCTGAAGTCAAGTGTTACTGGAGCCAATGGAATTGCCTAGTGTTAAAAGATGATCTTCTTTATAGAACCTTTGAGAACGATGATGGTACAGAATCTAAGCTTCAGTTGATTGTACCTAAAAGTAAAGTGTCAGAAGTATTGCGTCAGTTACATGACGGTGCATCAGGTAGACACTTTGGTATTACGAAGACTCTGCAAAAGGTTCGAGAACGGTTCTATTGGGTGAACTGTAAAGATGATGTAAGAAGATGGTGCCGGAAATGTGAACTGTGTGCAACCAGTAATGGTTCAGTTGGTAAAAAGAGGGCACCCATGAAACAGTACAATGTTGGTTGTCCTATGGAAAGAGTAGCAATCGACATTGCAGGTCCACTTCCAGAGACAAACGATGGAAATAAATATATCCTGGTAGCCATGGATTATTTTACAAAATGGACTAAGGCCAATGCGATACCAAATCAGGAAGCTGCTACCGTTGCAGAGGTACTTGTTAAAGAATTCTTTAGCCGATTTGGTGTTCCCTTGGAGCTCCACTCCGACCAAGGGCGAAACTTCGAGTCAACCCTTTTCCAAAATGTTTGTAAATTCAATAGTGTCAATAAGACCAGAACGACACTCCTGCATCCTCAATCAGATGGAATGGTCGAGAGAATGAACCGAACGATGGGTAAACACCTGTCCAAAGTTGTATCAGAACATCAAAGAGATTGGGACCAGCACATTCATTAATTCCTAATGGCCTACCGCTCGGCCGTGAATGAAACTACGGGCCAGACTCCAACCTGCCTGATGTTAGGTCGTGAAGTTCGTTTGCCCCGCGACCTAGAGTTTGGCTGCAGACCTTCCGAAGAACATGTTGCAAGCGAAGATTATGTTGACCGCCTAAAGTTAAGAATGAACAACATTCATGAACCTGTCCGACAACACATCCAGTTAGCCAGTGACAGAATGAAAGATCAATACGATTCTCGATGCAAGAATGAAAGTTATGAAGTAGGTGACCTTGTTTGGCTTTATAATCCCCAACGTCGTCGTGGCTTGTCTCCTAAACTGCAAAGACAATGGGAGGGTCCGTATGAAATTAAAAAGAGAATAAATGACGTAATATACCGAATTAAGAAGTTGCCGAAAGGTAAACCCAAAGTAGTTCACATAAATCGTCTTGCACCTTATGCTGGCTCAAATGAAACAGAAGAAGTACGAATCCTTCAACATGAGATCAAAGATGACCGGCGACCAAGCTTTAATGAATTTATGTCAAATTACGCAGAGAGAATGAGTGCTAGATTCGGCGTGACGACAGAAGTTCAGCAGGATCGTTTTAGTGTTCCGCATAACGTCACTCTAGCCCAGTGTGTTGCCCAAGATCTTGAGATGACTAAAGGAATCTCATCCGTATTTTATAAGAAGTTCGGTCGTTTGGACGAGTTAAAAAACCAGCAGCCTAAAGTTGGAAAAGTACTGAGATTAGAAGATGGTTCTCGATCTTTGCTGTATATGGTGACCAGGAAGTCGTATACAGACAGGGCAACCTACGAGGATATATGGTGTGCTCTAACTAATTTGAAGAAAATCGTCTGCAATTACGACATTAAGAATTTGGCCTTACCCAAGATAGGCCATGCACTAGATAATCTGGATTGGAAGATTGTCAGAAGCATGCTAGAAGTGATCTTCCGAGAAACCGGTGAAAGAATTACCGTGTGTTGCACTAATCCAAAGAGATTGTGTCCTTCAAAGACAGTAGACTGTTATTTCTTTCTGAGGGGTTCATGCAGAGCTGGAGAGTCCTGTAGATTTTGCCATCCTGGGCCTACATATAGAGTTACTGATCGGGACGCTCAGATCTAAGAGGGGAGCAGTGTTACGAACGTGCATTCAACGAGGCACGTATAACGGTTGCATCTCGAAACAGCACCTCATGCTTCCATGCGGCGGCATCTCGAAAGCGACTCGATATTTCGAGAAAGATCAGTCACGTACGCCTAGAGGTGGGAACTTTCTAGAAAATAGTAACATTGGTATATATATGTAACGATCTTAGGAATAAGTTTAGTTGATAAGAGAATACCGAACTGTAAAATTATAAATAAATATATTTATATAAATTCGAACCGCTCGTTTTATTTAAAAACGGTACAATAAAATTTATCTTTTAAAAAACCAAAGATATTGTTTTTCTTGTTTTTACTGTAAGCCTAATACAACCCGAGTTATAACTCATTAAAGGTGATAATATTGTATTTAACGAGACATTTAACATATTACAAGAAAACGGGCAGTTCTACTGAAAAAAAATTTACAATACATTTTTAAAGCACTTAGAAAATGCATTGACCCATTAACGCCGAGAAAAAAAAATTTCTTAAAATTTTAGAAATTAACAATAATAATATCTAAAATAAGACCCTACAACATACTTTTGACCATATTTTTTTATTAGAAAAAACAAGATGCTTAAAAATAGCTGTTCCCATATGTGCTCGTCAGACGCAACCTATGTTATACACAAAAAAAATTATTTTTATAAAAATTAACTATTGATTATGAAACATTCGAAAACAATCTATACAAAGTCCAATATTACATTATTCGTTCCCTACTATTGCAATTGTCATCCCTCATCTTTGTCTTTTACCTTCGGGGACTGTAATAATGCAATAATGCATACCATCATATCTAATATCATTGCTAACTCGAAAATCACTCGCTGCTGCTTTCGGTGTTCATCCAGTAGCTTTCGGTTGTACCCTGTATCTTGTTAAATACGTCTGAAATAAAGAAAAGAAACACAAGAGTACTACTGAATAGCTTCCTTCTACCTGTTTATGTACCTGGTAAATACTTTACTCTAAAATTGTGTATGTACCTGGTAAATACTCTAAAATATAGTTGACTAATTTTTCGGTCTCTTTTTCTGTACAAAATCCACGCATTCTGTAATGCAGCGTCAATTAGATAAGTAAATATGGGCCAGTACCATTTCTTTGACCTAATAACAATGCGATAACTACAATCAGATAAAAAATTATATTCTAAAGGTAGACAAAGAGACAAACTTACCAAGATATGTTGTTGTCCATTTGGTCAGTTCCACCCATATTTTTATTGTATTGCGCTATAAGATTAGGCCTTGGTATGGAAAGTATTTTATTTTCATTTCTGTTAAACCTGTCTACTGCCTTCACTGGCTTAATACTATAACTCGTACTAGCAAGGGTGACAACATTATTGTCCATCCATCTAACATACACTATTCCAGT
Organism: Diabrotica balteata; assembly: GCA_918026665.1. Taxonomy (NCBI): domain Eukaryota; kingdom Metazoa; phylum Arthropoda; class Insecta; order Coleoptera; family Chrysomelidae; genus Diabrotica; species Diabrotica balteata. The sequence continues at coordinate 68,515,349 of OU898282.1, read as the reverse complement.
TTCCCTGTCTAAAATGTATGAAAAGTCTCCTCTTCTTTGTTTTTCAACCTCCTTTTCTAAAGGAAGAGGCACAGCCACCTTTACTTCCAAGCCATGAAGTAAAAAAGGCAACACCGCATTCTATGACGTCGGTAGTCCGATAATCAGCTGTAAGGTCTACCAGAATATTAAACTAATGTGAATTTTAGGAAACTGATATTTTGAAAACTTCAATTCATTACAGAAATATTTTTAGGGAAATTAAATTAATAAAACCTTATATGTACCTAGTAAATATATTATATAAAGTTTTATTATTATTTAGGTTATATTTTCAATAAAATAATCACTAGAGTAAAATTTATTGCACTTAAAATACAGTGTCAAACAGTTAATTTTACAATCAAATACAGTCAAGAATCTCTAGAAATTTTAAAACACAAAAACTTAGTGTAACTATTATGATTAAAAAATTCATCCTAAGAAATCAGACACAATATAAATATGGTTCGAAATTAATCTAAGTAATGGAAAATTAAATATTTTACTATTTACTTATAACTTTTGTTGAATTTTCATACTTAGATATACAAAAGTAGCAATTTTAAATATGAATAGGTTTGTTGTCATATAGACCAAGTTAAAAGAGGTATACATGAAAAATGTGTTGAATGTAACATACCATTTATAACTTGTATATCGATTTAAAATAGCCCATATTCTCAAAAGATTTTTGAATGTAATACTCAAGTTTGTTATCACTTATCTAAAAAGCAGATCTAAATGAGAAAGTAAGTTTTCTAATTGTGACCATCTTGTTAATTTACTGTATTGTAAAATCTATTTCAAATCATTACCACTTAATCTATTCTTACCTACATTGACGATTACACTAAAATTACTGCTAACTATTACACTACATATTACACAAATATTATCACACTTGTGTCCCAACTGATTAATGTTTAATATATAGAAATATACACAGTCGCTTGTAATTTTACTTGTCCAGTTTTTCAATGGGATATTATTGTCTAAGTCTAATTGACATAATTATGTTATCTCTTGTTCCCTCTTCTTATGCAAAAAGTTTCTTCTGTCTTCGGGATTCCTTCTTTCTTTAGTACGATGAACAGTTACATATGATGGTACTTCAGGAAATATATTAGGAACTGCATTCCCTTTTAATTTGGGAAATATTAACTTTTCAATGTGTACATTTCCATCTTTATCTTCTCATTGTTTAGTCCACTGAATATCATCTTCATGAAAATGTTTGGCACATACTACGGAAGATTTGGTAATTGTACAGCCTTCTCTATGAATAGAGCATAACCCAGTATACCTTCTTTGGGGATCTTTGGGAAACAAAAACGTACTTTCTGCCTGTTTCATTTTTAAAGTACTGGAATAATTGGTTTTGCAACAAGGTACACAACTATGCCAGAGCATCTGTAACAAAAAACAAAAGTATTATTATTGTTGTTTTTAGTTTACATACTTTGTAACAAGAAGCAAAAGTATTATAATTTTCAGTTTGTTTTGTAGGTTATATTTATACTTGCCTTTTAAATTGTCGTTAACAATCTTCTAAAAGTTCTAAATTTAATGAAATTTCACTTATATTAATATTTTCTAATTGATGTAAACACAATTTACAAATAAAACATTCGAATAAAGTTAAAAAAACAATAAATTTAACAAACTTTACAAGCCTTCCTATATGAAATGTTAAACCAAAACAAACCACAGTCGGACTACCACGCGTTGTTGCCAAATTTCTACTTCATGGCTTGGAAGTAAAGGTGGCTGTGGAAGAGGTCATTCCTTTGGAAAGCGGTTTTCCCTTATAGTGCCGGTTCCACTATAACCATTAGCTTTTAGATTACATAATAAATTTAGATTTGTAAACAAGTTATCGAAAAAAATTGTACGGAAAGTTTCCTTTTTCCTTTAGTTTCTTTTAGTTCATTTGCAGTAGAGGAGCCGTCGGTTTTCCAAAAATTGATTCATAATTAGAATTTGATCTGGGATTTTCTCCTTGGTATACTTCAAAATTCACCAAGTAACCATTCGGAGTATTCAACGGCCAAACCTTGTATCCAAATCTTACTGATTTGCCACGTATGAATTGTTTACAAATAACTCTAATATGGCACCAATTTTTGATGTTAACAAAGACCTTTCTATCGTACCAGAGTACGACGGCAATCCCAATGAACTCCACAATTTTATTGATGTTATTTTCATGATTTTAAACAATTTCTGGGATCATACGAATCCCGAAAATTTTCAAAATCATATGGTCACCCGAGGAATTATGAATAAAATTAAAGGAAGAGCCAGAGCAATTATTTCTGTATACGGCTGTAAAGACTGCCCGTCAATAAAATCAATTCTTGTCCAAAATTTTTCAGACCAACGTAACGAAAACTCGTTAACCAGAGCTTTAGTCAATCTTCGTCAAGCTCCAAACAAAAACCCGCATCAATTTCATGAAAAGTTATGAGTCTTTTAAATACAATCTCAAATCATATTGAATTGCATACAGAAATCGACGAAGTGAAAAGAAGTAAAAAAGAATTTTTCCAACAACAAGCTCTAACCACATTTCTGGCAGGCCTTAGAGAACCACTAGAATCAACAGTTCCATCCATGAGACCATCAAATCTCGCCCTTGCTATCCAATATATTCAGGAAGAAAATAACATTAGATATCTCCAAAAAAATAATTATTCCTTATCATCTAATAAACCATTTACGACTTCACAAACACAGAGACCAAATTTAACTCATACACCCGCTCCTACGCGATGGCAGCCTGAGGTGCTCAAGCCCCAATGGCCACAGCCATTTTTAGGCCAAATCAAATGCCCCTGCAACAGCAGCCATTCAATAATAATCCAAGAGGGACATTTCAACCCCCTAGATTTCAACAAAATCAACAAATCACTCCATATGCACAAAATTATAGGGCTAATCAACCCAATTTTCATAAACCAGTGCCATCTCAATCATATAAGCCAACACCTATGAGCATATCTACACGCCAAACCGGCTTTAATAGACCGCAATCTCAAAGAAACTTCCGCTTTCAACAAACAGCCAGCCCCCGATTTACTGTAGAAGAACTTTTTAATATCGAACCGAGATATTTATATTCATTGCATGTTTTTGTGTTTCTAATTTTTAACTCTGGTCCTTCTTCGTCATCTCCTATTTTAAGATATTTTGTCTTTGACATATTCATATTGAGGCCCCATTTTTCATATTCTTTCTTTAGTTTTCTAAACATGTAGTCCATGTCTTCCTCATCATTCGATACGACTACCTGATCATCTGCGAAAAATAAAGTTGTTATACATTTACCACCGGAAATGTATAACATCACCGTGTATAAAAAAACTTATTTTTATACAGATTTAGAGTTCATTCAATTCCACATATATCGTATTTGCATTTTTTATATATAAATTTCTCTGGTTACAAGTGATAATATTAAATTTTTTAATTTGTACAATAAGCCGTGTCAACAAGATTAAGTTCATTATGTTGTTGTGTAAGGTAATCTTGCTGAGACTTTACAAGTTCTATTTAGGTCAATCTTATATGCTTACGTAGTCGAAATGCAGATATTATATACAGAACAATATACAGAACAAGAAAGACTAGGTCAAGAATTAACAAAGTTTTTAAATAATTTACGAAAATTAACAAAAGATAAGTGTACGAGGGAATATTTAAATATTAAAAAACAAACTCTTGAAGAATTGTGGAACGAGTTTGAAAATAAAAATACAGAAATTGAAGAAAATGGTTCAAAAGATGACAAATATTTTACATCTAACTTTTACGAACCAGTACAAAAAAGATATGAAGAAACGAAAAAGACTTTAGAGAAATTTATTTAAAATTCATACATGTCTTCCACAAAAATTAGAGAAGTAGAAATTAGGATGGGAAAACTTCATCATTTATTAGAAGACGACGAAAATGATGAAGATAAAAATAAGAGATTGAAGGCGGAAGGATGCAAGAAAAATATAATAATATTACCCCAAGTGAAGTTACCGTGTTTTGAGGAAAGGTATGAATCCTGGGTAACATTCTATGATATTTTTAAACGTTTGATATATAAAAATAACCAACTATCAAATGTGAAAAAAAATCCAGTATCTGAAGACAAGCCTCCGAGGAGAAGTAAGTAGAATAATACAACATTTAAACACAACAGAAGCAAACTACAGTGCTGCTTGGAAAATGTTGCAAGATGGGAACGATAATCCAGGGTGAATCTATTTATATTAATAGACAAGATACTTCAGGCCGCGGAGATAAAAAAGCGTCAGCAAAGCGCTGAAAACGTTACATGATACTCTCCACGAATGCTTAGAAGCCATTAGTGGACTAGGTATAATGACAGAGCCCTAAAGCCCTCTAATAGCAAGGATAAGCATGTTAAAATGGGCCACAGAAACCAGAAGACTATATGAAACGTCAATTCAAGACAGTAGGGACATTCCGACATATAAGTCAACACAAGAATTTCTACAAAGAAGATTCCAAACATTGGAGATGTTGGAAACAGTAAGGAAGGAAACAGGTAAAGAAGAAGATAACCTGTGTGGTGTTGTAACCTCGAAAACTTTTTTTTAATGCTGCTAGAAAGGTCACCAATGGAGACACTGCGGACGACAGCCAGATGGTTGGTGGAGAGCGAGTCGTGGGTTCGAAACTAGCTTTTGGTACCGGATATGGGTCCAACGGACGAAATCAGTAAAGAGAGAACAAAAGGGCACCACTCAATTTTTTGGGGTTAAGGAGAAAATTAAGAAACCTTAGAAAAGAAAAGAGATAGGGAAAGATATTAAGGTTCAGAGATCAAACCCAAGGAAAGATACCAACAGTTAATTATCAAATAAATTTGGTCAAACAAATAATAAATATATTACTTACCTACGAAACTTAATCAGCCTGATCTTTCTGCTAGTGAAAGGTATAGTAATATTTAAAGGTAAAAAGCAAATACTCAGAAATACTATTTTATCAGGGAACTTGTTAGGAGCCGACAAATAAAATACAGACATAAAACAATAAGAATATATTCAACAACAAAATTATGACGATGCTGAATGCAACACAAGTAATAAAAGTACACCAACAACTATGATATGGTAGTATACGTATAAAAATAAGCAGTAATATAATTAAAAAATACCTTTACATAAGATATATAAGACAATCATGTACAAATAAAGTTTTGTGGGCGTACCTCGAGATATTACAAAAAAATGAATAAAAATATAACAAACACAAAAGATAACAAAAATTAATTAAATCTAAATTTACAAAAATACAAAAAGGTTACAGAAATGAAAACATAAAAATTTAACCAAACCGCACTTGGTTAAGTCGATTAACTATCTCGCACTATTAATTAATGAGAAACTGAGCCTTAAATGTTCATAATTATTACTTATTGAAATTTCTTGAATATATTGAAATGTTCTTTAAATTGAATGAAAAAATCAGCAATCGACAGGTGAAGACATGGAGGAACTTTAGATACGTCCAGGTAATGGCAGATGATATGATACCATACCATATTACTCGCCCATAATTAATGATTACGGTAACTGTTTCATCACAAATTAACCCTTTAATTTGTAATCTCACATTATTCTTAACTTCCTAATCTTTTATAGTTTTACCGTGTATAAGTGAATTTGCAAAACCATATCGTATGATAATTTAATAATTAGTTCATTTACCTATAACTAAATAAATTGCCGAATAATATATTTTCTAATTGAACTTCCTAAGTGTCGTAATTAAGGCGTAGATTAAAATGTAATGTAAGCAAATAGTTTGTTGGTATATGGTATGAACGAGGCAATGACTTAGGTGCTTGGGTATGAATTATTTGTGAGATTATAAATTGGGGATTTGAGCTCATATGAATACAGTCAAAATTAAGTAGTTACCTAACGAACATCATATTGTGTAATAATGGGTAACATTCTATGATACTTTTAAACGTTTAATACATGAGAATAATCAACTATCAAATGTGGAAAAAATGCAGTATCTGAAGACAAGCCTCCGAGGCGAAGCAAGTAGAATAATACAACATTTAAACACAACAGAAGCAAACTATAGTGCTGCCTGGAAAATCTTGCAAGATCGGTTCGATAATCCAAGGATGAATCTATATTAATAGACAAGATACTTCAGGCTGCGGAGATAAAAGAAACGTCAGCAAAGGCGCTGAAAACATTACATGATACTCTCCACGAATGCTTAGAAGCCATTAGTGGACTAGGTATAATGACAGAGTCCTAGAGCCCTCTTATAGCAAGGATAAGTATGTTAAAGTTTGACACAGAAACCAGGAGATTATATGAAACGTCAATTCAAGACAGTAGGGACATTCCGACATATAAGTCAACACAGGAATTCCTACAAAGAAGATTCCAGACATTGAAGATGTTGGAAACAGAAAGGAAAGAAACAGATCATAGACAACAGGTAAAGAAGAAGATAAACTGTGTGGTGTGTCATGAAGAACATAAACTGTTGAAATGTATAACGTTTCTATGTCAACAAGTACGTGAAAGAAACAAAATCGTAAAGGAAAAGCACTGGTGCGGTAGATGCCTACTACACAAAAGGGAAGTACCATGTTATTCCTCTCATAGATGTGCAGAATGTGGTGGACAGCACCATTCATTACTACACATGTCAGAAGGTCAGTATGATAGCAGAAGGAATTCTGAAAACAGAAGGCCACAAAATAGACCAAATTCTAGTATGTCAGGTCAGTATGAGAACAAAAGAACTTCTGAAAACAGAATGCCACAAACTAGGCCCAATTCAAGTGGGACCAGAGGTGACAACAGTTACGACGGATCGTCAAGGAGACAAGAGAATACCGTGAGCTGTTTAAGTCATTAGAATAAGGAAGTGCTACTTGCAACGGCATTAGTACAAGTAAGATAATCAAAAGGAAGTTCACAATTGATGAGAGCGTTGATAGACCAACGCTTGCAGTCATCATTAATTACGGAGCAGGCCGCTACAAGTCTCGGACTAAAAAGAAAAGCTGTCCACGCTCAGATATCTGGAATTGGCAATGAAGACAAAAGGACGTCGAAATGGAGCGTAACATTAAACTTACAGGCACATTTCGAAAATGAATTTAAAATGAAGATCGAAGCACTTATACTACGAAAAATAACAAAAAATCTACTGTAGAAAGAGATACAAATGAAACAAAGGAACCATAGGAACTTAGTCCTGGCGGATCCAAATTTTAATGAAACAGGTTCAATAGATATTCTATTAGGAGCCAAAGAATATAGTTTAATATTACTGGACGGAGTAGATCGAACAAAGAATGGTTTGCTGGCCCAAAATACAAAATTGGGTTTAATAATGTCAGGGATAGCAGAGCAAGAGAATATCCCTAATATACAAGTACTCAGCATGCTATCTAGATGACAAATGGATGAAGATAAAAACAATACTGGAAGTTGGAAGTAGATCAAAGCAATACTCTTTCAGTAGAAGAAAAAAAGTGAAAAGGATATTATAAAAGAACAGTAAAAAGGGATAACGAAGGAAGATTTGAAGTTAAAATACCCTTCAATTCTAGTACAAGCCTATTAGGGGGACTCACTACTATAAGCATATTTGAGACTTCTTCAATTAGAGAAGAAATTTCAAAGAGACACAAACCTAGAAAAAGAAGAGGTGGTGTTGTGCGCTCGTTGTTGGTCCCAAGGAATCTACTTGCAGTAGATTACAATAACTTACACTAATTTTTTAAGTGACGTATAAAAATAAAGGAGGGTAGTCAGATATTTTCGAAACTCCAAGAGAGCCACAAAACGAAGACATACTTCATGACAACCAAATTTAAGTAGTACTTTTTAATTGGACAAACAGTAGAAGGAAAATTGTGGACAAACAACTCCTTCTATGAAGTATTTATTGCCTAATTGACGATAGCTCTGATGATGACATTTATTATGTCGAAAGTATACTCAGCTTAATTAATAAATTATTTTACACACTATCAATTTTATTGAAAACATACAAAACCTGCTTCAGTTACACCTATTATAAAAGAACCGTAAAAAGAAATAACGCAGGAAGATTTGAATCTACTTGCAGTAGATTACAATAACTTACACTATTTTGAAGTGACATATGAAGATAAAGGAAGGTGTATAGAATTTAACAAAGAAGAGTTGGTATCTTCACATCTAGTAATTGAGGCAGAACAGTTTAAACAAGATATATCCGAACACACGTGGAAAACCATTGCTAACCATCAGTGCGTTCCTCATGTAACCACGGGACTAGTCACTATATAAATTGTTTTGTTGATTGTCATTATATGGAAGGTAGTTAGATATATTCTAAACAGCCAGAGAGTCAGAAAACAAAGGCATCAAGGTTCTTGCATCCAACTTCATCCAGCGCCTCGAACACATACGGTTTACAACCAAATTGAAGTAAAACTGTAAAGAAAGCTCCTCCTAGATCAGTTTCACTTAATAAGCTTAGATTTGAATTAGATAGTTTAGCTGAAACATAAATTCTAAATATTCAAGTTATAGGTAGCACTGCTCAGGTGAGATAATAATTAAAAAACCGAGTGAATTAGTGTTATGATTATTGTTATGTTATAATTATTTTATATTTTATATGTTTTTAGATATTTTCTATTAGCCGTCTGTTTATAGTTTCACCGTGTATATTAGAAATATTGTAAAAACTATATCGAATAATATTTTAATATTTAATGTCCATTCTCCTGAAAAACTACACTTTATTTCCAAATTGAACTACCTAAGTGTTGCATTAATGGTCTAGATAAAATTTTGTTTGTAAGCTCATAGTTCAAAGTTTGTTAGTATGATCGAAGCACTAACCTCTGTGCTGAGGTATACATGAAATTATAAATTGGAGATTTGAGCTCATTTGAGCGCAGTCTATTATAGAAAGTTACCTAACCAACATGTATAGTATAATTAGTAGTAGCTGTCAATAAAACCATAATTTTTACTCCACAACTTTAACGTTTTATTGTATTTATCATCGTCGATCGAGAAAAAGCGGACAAAGGGACATTACAAAACGATTCGATCCTTATAGTTACGTTCGAATCTGTCTAGTACGAGAATTACAGGGCAATAACAAATAAGTACGAGATAGACAATTCTAACAAACATACTAAACACGAGACTTAAATCATGCGATGAACGATTATTAGAAGAATATCAGAAAGGGTTTAGATCAGGGAGATCGACAATTAATTTCATACATACAATGTGAAACCTCAATACTCCGGGAGTATTGGATTTTAGGAAGTGTAGAACTTCCAAATTTCAGAAGAACTGAAAGAGAAGTGATGAAAAAAAATACTAAAATAGGGCTAAGCTCAGAGGAACAAATTTAAATGGCCAAAGAGTCACTAAATCTCAAGTGAGTGTTCGGGCTAGCTTCAATGCACTGGATTGTGGCTTTAAAGATATAAACAGATAGCATGGACACTGAGCTAATGAGACAAGAAACGAAATGAGACCTGGTAATATCAAACGTGATAAACTAAAGAAGGTTACTGGGAATAAATTTATAGAAAAGAACAATAAGAAGAGAAAAAAAAAAGAAGGGCGCCAACTCAACGATAGTTGAGATTTTGAAGTAACAAATGACTGAAAACAAATGATACTAGAGATAATAACCTGAAATACAAAATACTGAATACTAATCTTGTTTTGCTATATTGTATACTGGTTAGTAGAACTGAAATAAAACTCAAAATAGTAACAATAAATATATTTATAAAAATATGTATATCGATATATATGTATTAACAATTTACATATAAAGCAAAACTAAATAACAGTGGTAGTGGGTGTGTAAAGATACAATAAGACCTAATAACCCCTCAACAAGCGAATAATCACTACCACTGGCCAAATAAAGTGTGAAATGTTAGTAAACAACAAGAATAGTCCGTATGGTAGCCAAAGTCTTAACACAAAAGGTAGTAATTTAACTAGTTCAACTAAAATGAGATATAATTACTGTATTGTACAGATATCAACAATGATAACTCTGTTACAATTATATTATCTCAAAAGTGAGTTCTCAATACTCTATATATATATATATATATATATATATATATATATATATATATATATATATATATATATATATATATATATGTATATATATATATATATATATATATATATATATATATATATATATATATTTAAAAAATTTAATTCCCTCCCCGATCTCAATTACATTATCTCAAAAGTATGCTAGTATAAAAATTATATCAAAGTAAATGAGTTTTGGTCAGACTCTCTAAATCCTAGTTAAAACCTAATAACACATGAAGTGTCCTTTTTCCCTCCCCGAATATTTTATAATTAATTAAATTATCAAAAAAAAAAGTATTTACCTTGTCATATGCATATGAAGAGGGTATACTACCAAATAGGAAGTAACAAAAGTTAAACAATTAAACAACTTATCTTAAAATCACTACAAGTCCATAGGAAAACTCCTCTCGGCACGGCAAAATTAGTTCTGGGCTATGATGACAAATCCATGGGAGTACACGGTAGTAAACACCAGGCGCTGGTCTATCCGGTCCGAGAAATCGGTAACTCCAGAGACAAGTTTCTAATTAGTTTAAGGATGCAAAGTTATTTCAATGAACTTAAATTAATATTTTCACGTGACGGAATCTAAAATGATTATTTAATTTAATAAATATGTAATATAAATGTAGCAGCAGGGATTAACTTCACCAGAACACAACATTAAACATTAGGTTAGGTCAACATCATGTCAAAATTTATGAAGTTATTTCCGTAGCATGACAGGCTTGAACATGCGCAGAATACAGAAGGCTGTAGAACCTTGTATATTCCACCAAAAAAGTTAGGTAAAAAAAAGAACCAAAAAAACTTAATGATAACGACATGGACTAAAACAGAATTTAAGTTTAACTATATAAAAAAAAATGACCTGTTCTTTGCAAGTAAATCAAGGAAATTTTATATTTAAATTATTTCGGAACTCAAAAATAAATCTCTAAAGAAATACTAAACTGCAAGGATAAATTTGATTGTATGATAAAGAGATAATACGTATGAAATGATTTACTTACATGGAGCCGCAACACGCCAAAAAAATCTTTTTTTTATGTGGAACTCTTAGATTAGTATTGATTTTAAAAAATTAATTATTATTATTAATATTTCTATTTTATTCTTCCCCAAATTATCTTCCTTGCTTCAATTCCGTCACTTTGAAGGTGAAAAATTTCACCGGTTGACGTGGCTGCGTATGAGTTCTGACCAAAACTGATCGTTCTCTACCGCACAAAATCGATCGAATCATTTAAAAGCGCTCCCAGTTTCTTGAGGGGTTAATCAGTAGCGTAAACGCTACAAATGGAGGAAATAATTAAAAAATTTAGAGAATACAGCAGAAAAATGCACGTAATATTATTAGATTTCAAGAGCGCTTTTGATACTAGGAAATAAATTTGAACCGGACGAAAATGATGAAGGATCTAGAACATCTTGTAATCCTAAAAACTTGAGTGACATTTTCAAATTTTTCAGTGAGTCTAAAGAACACCACAACAAAGACAAATTTTAACGGGGCAACTTCTTCGGAGATCAAAGTAAACAAATGCGTGAATTAACGTAATTATATCTCGCCGACACTGTTTAACCTGATATTAGAAGCAATAATAAGGAGGACAAACTTCGTAAACAAACACATTATTACAGATCAACTTTAACTAATAGCATAGAGATGATTAAGTCATCATAGCAAAGACAAAGAATACACTTATAAGAGCAATTGAAAAATTAAGTAAACAAGCAAATAAAATAGGGGTCGAGATAAACCAGCACAAAACAAAATACATAACGATAGGGAAGGATGACACAACAACCCACAAATAACTAATAAGACAGAACCGCAAATTTAAAACTTCATCCACCTTTAGCTACCAGGGAGTAGCAATAGGCACAGAGGAAAGAATTATAAAGGCAAAAAAATGTATGGAATAAATAGAAATCTGTTAAAAAGCAAGACTAAGTAAACTAAGCAAGAAAACAAATATGAACCTATATAAGACCTTAATAAGACCTGCTGGTACATATAGGATGGAAATAACGACGATTAACAAGAAAGAGAGTCTATATATCATAGCCTACTGAAATGTGAAAGAAAAATAATAATACTAGGCCCCAATGTAATATGAAAGTGATACAAAAAATAAACAAAAAATGCCAAATTTGACGAAGAATTAAAGGGAGAAAATATAGTCAGATACATAAAATCTCTTCGCTTAGAATGGATAGGACATATAAAGAGACTCCTACACTCAGATTTGCTGAGAAGCATAACTTACTGAACACCACCATGGACCAGGTGTAGAGGAACATCTAAAAGAAGATGGCTGGATAATGTAGATAAATAAGAAAAATGAATTGTTCTTTTATCTCTTTCTCAATTTATTTCTCTCATTTAGATAAAAGGAATAATTCACTTTGTAGCATGTTGAAATTAGTTAAAATGTTGATATGCAAGTATAAAAATTTTCTAATAACTCCTGAGCTATATATAAATCTTGTTGAAATTATTTACATTTAAATCGCTCAATTCCTTAATAAGCCGTTCCAAGTGTGCAGTGTCCCAATTTCAACCTTAAATAGTCAGAAACTTTTCCAGTGAGATGTATTTTTTTGATCGTGTAGCAGAGAAGGTAACCCCACAAATCTTACTGTGTTTAGTAAAATGAAGGTAACTTTTTTGTTTTAAATTTTAAAGTAATAGATTTTTTAATATACCTAAACAATAACTGCTTTAAAAAAAATTTAAAAATATTGTAATAATTTATTTCTACCACTGTTATAGTCCAGTAGTTTATAGTCCAGTAACAATTTTTTTTTAGCATCTCCCACTTGTCAGTTTGTAGAGCAGATAGGACGTTTAAGTATTTTTTCGCTATTGTTTTGGTATAAACCTTTGAAACCATTAATATAGTATATGCTGTTTTAACTTTTGTACCTAATTACATCCTAATTTTTTTGTGCTATTTATATTTTATAACTGTTTGTGTTGAGACAAAAATAAATGTTTAATTTTTTTCCTCAGATCATTTTAGTTTATTCATTTTAGAAAAATCTCTTAACCCCTCTTGTGTTTCTGTTTTAGGGAAGAAGAGCCGTTTTTCCTAAATCCAGCAAGATTAGGATTCTTCGAAGCTTCGTCATTTTTCAAATATCTAGAGGTCTTTTCTTGTTGTTTTGTTTGTTCGTTTGTTTGTCCCAGGAGATTCATGTAAGTACCCCTTTGTTTAATTTTTTATAGTTGCGCCAATTTGACCCCTTGTACCCCATTCTCAGCTCTCCAATTAAACCCTGAGTGCCGTTCTCACAAGTATCGTTTTATTTTGCTTGCCCTATCTCTAGCCCAATATTTTCTGTCTCCAATTTTTAACCTCCATAATAATACCCTAGGTGGTAGGCAAAATATTCGTTACACCCAACAATAAGATTTTAAACGCCACTGCGTTAGCTATAAACCCTAGGGATTGTAAAGCTTAAAGAACAGATGAACAATATACTCGTAAGAAACATACAAACAACAATAATAAACAACCTAGCAACAAGAACAAATTTTATAAAAATATAAAAATTATAATTAATGTTCAAAATGCCCTCGTTTTGCTATTAGTATAATAATTGAGACCATTTTCTAACAAATCTTACAAAATTGAGTATATGCAGTGGCCTTATTTTTCTAAATACTTGATTATTATAATTATTCCTTAGTGTTAAAGGTCAGTTTTATAAATATTGTTTTTTAAAACTTATCAAATAAAAAAAAGTCGACGGACAGGATTTAGTTCTGGTGAACGAGAATCATAAGTTCTAATCCACTGATTATAAAATTTTTAGACAACACTTTACATTGAAACAGTGATTGTGACAAAACCAAAGCCTATTCTACGAAATGACTATTCTTACAAGATGTAACAATATATGATTTTAGATAAAAAGACAAAATTATATTGGATAAAAAATTATAAATGACAACGAAAAAGGTAATACAGTGTGTTCTATTTACTGACAATTTTGTTTATAAAATATGGAATCAATAATATGTCTATGTAAAACGGTATGACGATAAGTCACACCGTTTGTCCAGTAAGGTAACGAAGCCACCTGGGACAGAAATTTGAACTACCAACATAGTTTGCAAGACATTTTACAAAAGTATTTTGTTCTTAAAACGATACGGCTGATTTATTGCTAATTCGTTCTACAATTTGATGATTCAAATATTGTTAATAAGAAATTTTACTACTTCACAGTAATTAATTAAGTAATTTAATATATATTTATTATAATTATGTCATTCGGTAAGATAAACATAGACTTACTATAAAAATAAAATAATGTATAACAAACTTCAACGCTTCACCAAAATAAAATAAAATTAAAATTAAATAAGATTAATTAAAACTTAATAAATGTAAATAGAATTAAATAAAATTAAATTAAGTTTTACAAAATTACTTAGAATTAAATAACAATTAAATAAAATTAAGTAACACCTACACCTGCAAAAACGCTGCTATACCGTTTCTGCTTTATTTGCCACATAAAAGAAGGCTAAGAAATGCATTACAAAATGCTAAGGTTAATTATGCTCTTTTTTGTGAGCGTTTTGTCGTGGTAGTAGAATAGAGCGTCGGATCGTGACGTATGATACATCATTGGAAAAGAGAAGAGGTAGCAAATTTGTTGAGATAGAAAAAAACACACATTGCGGCATTGCTCAGAGGACATTGTCCTATCTCTTTAGTTATTGGTCTGATTGAAGCTGTCTTCATTATTAACAAACGTATAGTTACATAAGAGATGTCTTATTATGGATTAAAATCGTTTACCTACAAGACAAATTATGATTTATTGACTTAAGGGAGGCCTCTGGCTGAATACAAAATAATCAACCAATGGAATACTAAAATGCGACATAGTAAACGAAAGGTCAGCATATAACGAATATATTCAGATAGAAAAAACAAACAAGGCGACTACCAAAAGGGTAGTCGCCTTTTTTAAGGGTAGTTTTATCCATAGTTTATTACTATGGATAAAAATAGATTTACCATAAGACCAATTTTAAATGATTTACTTTAAGAAGGCCTCAGGCTAAGTACAAAATAAACAACTGATCGAATTTTCGAATGATCGAATCGAAACTGGATAACGCGACATACGATATATCACATGACAATATGGATGATAATAGACATATTTACTTTATGTATAAAGCATAAGGTAAAAAGGACTTCACAATAGGTTTCTGTGCGCTACATCAGATGTATCCCTTTAATTCTTCATTTTTGCATTCGGACCTGCGGTGTCTTCAATGCCGTACTTCAATCACTTGTAGCACCTAGCAATGTGAACTTTTATTGCAGTTAATTGTGCAGAATATGAATCTCACCCTAAGAGATCCTATTCATAAAACGCGAGCCGCAATGTCTTCATCCACCTCAACTATGACATTGAGATCTTCACCGTATGACTTGACAGGCTTCCCTACGTCCCAAGAAAGTCTCAATTGCCCTGACAATGTCACTATCTTTGGTCTGGTCCATTTATAAAGACTTTCCGTCTGGCTGTACCAACATTCGCCCGTGTTTTTGTGATGGTGCCTTTTCGAGCAGAGACAATGCCCTTCACTCTCTCTTTCTACCTTTTCCTCCTTCCAACTTTAAGACTATGCCCTAGTCCCTTGTTCTTTGCCTAAGCGAGCACCACTACTCCCTTACTCTCTCTGGGCTTGACCATGCTCGCTCAGCTCTGCCTCTGTCCGTACATCGCTGCCTTGACTTCCCATTTATTGTGAAGAGCCCAACGCTTTTCCTTCCTAACTCGTACATCCTATGCAAAAGTTTACTGCTTACCGCCGAGAACCAAGACCACCTCAGGTATATTCGGATTGTTATGTATGAGCTTGTAGATGCACCGTTCGGGGTGATGGTGCTCACTGAATTGAACATTGTGCCGGCTCCTCCATTGTGTCCTCAACTACCGGAGTAACCAGAAGGTCTGGATACCTCTCTTTAAAGCATCCCAGCACCTTTTTATCAGTTTAATCAGCGGAAATATATACAGCCGTGTCATTGTTAGAGTCAAGCGGGCTCTCCTCTATGAGAGAAACCTTGATAAACAAGGCTTCTGGCCAATCCTCGCTGAAGAGATCCGTGATCTCCTCAGGAAATTTGCTTACAGCCATTCGTGCCCTAATGTTCTGAACGTGGCGTTTAATTTTCACAGGATCCTCTAAATGGGATACCTGCACACCCGTGTTTTTCGTAACTAACGTGATCAGTACCGATAGTCATCTTGCACACCTTGGCCGACTTACGGGGTTCTTTCGTCAATGCCGCTTTATACTAAGCATATATAATCATATCCCTTTCTAATTGGTATATCAGATTCGTTAACCTTCTGACTTCTGGATTTATTATCGCTGGTTTTCTCCGCCGGACTTTTGACCAGGTTTTCTCCAGCAGGAATGGGGGTCTGGAGGGAGAAAAAAAGGAATAGATACAATCGGACCAGAGTGCAACACATCGCAATTGGGAGTGATTGTAGCGCCTTTTGGCGTCCGGAGGCGAAGTTCGGCGACCACCCGGTGCGACAGTAGAAACACCAATATGTTGGAGTTGAAGTGTAATGTATCCTAAATATTGTATTAAAACATTGTAAAACAAATGTATGTACGAAATGATTTTAAAAAAATTTTAGGAATTTATGTAGGCAAACATCAATAGATATACCTAATGAAACTAGGATAAAGTGGAATATAGACAAGGCCCTATGTTCCAAATTAAAATTTGGTTCCTAAACATTAAGTGGAAGAAGATGTGTGTATGAGGCTGTGTTGTTTAGTATTGAAGACAGAGGGGTAAACGCTCTCGTGTGTAGATAGTGTTGAAAATTTGGAAACTGACTTAGTGGACGATTAGGGAGATAGAGGATTTGTACAGTTAACCCTCTAACAGTTTAACCTTTTGATAGTTTAACCCTGTCATCAATAATAAAAACCTCAACATCATGCACATAACTCCATCTAATTTTTCTTTAGTTTTGTTTTAAATCGTGTCAGATATATTTTAATGAGTTAAAAAACATTGCTCTCTTTCGTTTATTTTCTTTAACGTTTTCCTAATTTTTTGTTTTAAGTTCAATGAGAGATCCTATAATAGGGTATAAATGTTTGTTTATATTTTCCAATGTAAGTTGTGAAAAGGATTTAGGATATAATACGAAGAAACGAAGAAGGATTAATGATAAAAATATAGTTATTGAAATAAAATCTAAACCATGCACACTACCAAAGAATATAGACGTCTATATTCTTTGATACTACGTTGAGTATTACAGTAGGATAAATCATGATCTCCAAAAAATTATATAAGGAAAACTATATCTTACAAAAAAAATAATGTAAACTGATAGAATTATATAAACATAAAAGAGATATCTAAATGTCATAGTCCAAGTCATTAGTACGAGATATATATATATATATATATATATATATATATATATATATTATATATATATATATATATATATATATATATATATATATAGATATATATATATATATATATATATATATATATATATAGATATATATATATATATATATATATATATATATATATATATATATATATATATAGTGCAGCCACGGCTGTGAACACTCATTCTTGATTTATAATTGATATTGTATACTTGTTTTGATTCGCTGTTGAACCTTTGGCGCAGTCAGTAGGATACCTGAAGGTTGTAGCAGATTCCAGATAATTGCAGCACAACCGTTGGTTTCCACCATTCATCCGGAAAATCTACAATAAACAAGTAAGTTACTGAAGTTTCCTTACTTCTTATTACTAGCTATTCTCCTTTATATTTTTGAAAATTATTACCAGTTTTATTTTATTTTTACCATTTGTCATAGATTGTAATAAATCTTCTTCATTTGAGTAATTTCAAAAAATATTTGATGCAAAGTGATATCGACAATTTAATTTGTTACTTAAACAAAATGGCATACACCTACAATTCAAGCGGCAAAAGCTCTCGCTGACTTTTTACCCACATTTAATGAAGATCCACACATCGCACTTATAGACAGATAACGGATAATACCTTGAATGATTTTACATTTAATGTATTATGTTCGAAGTTACAAGATAATGTATTAAACTTCGTAATGTGTAGACCAGATTTAAATACCTGGCCACTGATTCGAGGTACATTAAGAAACAACTTCGAAGACAGAATCGACAGACAAATATTAAATAAAGAATTTTTGCAAATAACAAAATACAAAAATGAAAATATTATAGATTTTTGGCAAAAATATCACAACTCAAATCAAGATTAGAAATTAAAATAAACTCAGAAGCGAATTTAAGTGCTGAACAGAAAACAATATTATTGGAACAAAATGAAGCAAACTCCATAGATATTATACTTGCAAAAGTAGATGAGAAAACCAGAACGATTCTCGAAATAAAAGAACCAAAATCGTTTATAGAAATATTAGATATCTTAAATAGACAATTTTATAATGACCAAAGAGTCGATTTAATGAACTCTTTAAATAAATTTAAAGGAAAACCTCAATTTCAAAATTCAAAATCAAATAATCTAAGTCATAACCAGCAACACCGCAATCTTAATCCAATCTTTAGTCATCGATATAACACACGTTATCCATCTAATTCTAATTATAACCAATTAAATCACCATGAACAAAACAATCATTTCAATCAGCCTAATACATCAAGGCAAATCTTTTCCAATTACAACCAATCTAATTCTAATCGTTATGATCAAAATAATCATTTTAATCAACCAAGTACATCAAAACAAAATTTTCCAAGTCAACCGATAAAAATTCAATCTAGACCTGTTCAAACCAAATTCTTTACAAACGAACAAGTTTTTGGAAAACCTAAAAAAGTCTTCAACCCAAAAAATTGTCCTAAAAATACATTCTCACCAGAACCAATGTCAACGACATCGAGAAACTCTTCCGGAAAACAAAAATTTCCCTTTATTCAGAGAGGCCCACCAAATTTCCAATTTGAGGAACTTTATCAAGTAGAAGACGAAGATGAAAATAATCCCTATTGGTATACATATAGTCATCTTCCAAATCCCGAAATAGACTCCATAAACAGAAATAGAAATTTTCAAGAGGAACATCACGAAAATTCAAACGATTAACCCATCACATCGATCTAAATAATACAGTTTCCAATTATCTTTCTAAATTTTCCAATTCCCATCAAATTACTAATTTACACAGGCTGTCACCCATCTCTCCTAAGACTCTACATTGCCAAAAAATACTTTTCAGAAAAAATCATAAGACACACAACTCCGATTATTACGTGTGCAGGATCCCGAGAAACCCAATTCAAAGCCAAAATTCCCCTTGTATAAGAATTTTACTTATCCGAACCTCTAGACTGTCTTATTTGACTTTCATAACTATTTTGATGGTATCATTGGAATACTAGACCTTCGAAAATTGCACTTAAATTTGGATCTAAATCGCCAAATCCTTTTGAACCAAAACTCAGTGATCCCTCTTAATTATAAAAACGATTTCAATACTCAAAAGAAAGAAATTCCATCTTTTTTGTCTGTAATAAAGAATATACAGACATCATTACCAGATGGAGATATATTTCTTAATGACATTATTAATGAAACAAAAACAATAAAAATCGAATCAAGTTTAGTTCATGTAAAAGACGGACGTGTAAAAATTGAATTTGTTAATAAAACATTCTACACACAACTAATTAACATCGATAACAACCTTCTAAATAATTTTGAGGAAAATTTAGATACAAGAAATTTTAATTGTTTTTCAATAGAAGAAATTATGAACATTACTATAAACGATACAATTAGCACTAAAGACCGGAAAACTTTGGATAATTTTAGTCAAGATTCCAGTGTATTCTAAATCGTACAGATATCCCCACAGACACAAGGAAGGGACAAGAAAACAAATCAATAAAATGTTGAAAGATGAAATAATCAGAACATCACAGAGTCCTTGGAGCTCACCCATCTGGATTGTAAAAAAAAGTTAGACGCCTCCGGAAAACAAAAATGGAGAATCGTGGTAGACTATAGAAAAATAAACGAAAAAACTATTGACGATCGCTACCCATTACCTTCCATTCAGGATATACTAGATAAACTTGGCAGAAGCCAATATTTTACTACAATTGACTTAGCTTCTGGATTTACACAGATAGAAATCGAGAAAGAGTCTATTCCTAAGACAGCTTTCAATGTCGAAAATGGCCACTACAAATATCTTCGTATGCCATTTGGTTTTAAAAATGCACCTGCAACGTTTCAACGAGTAATGGATAACATACTCAAAGACATTTTAAATAAAATTTGTTTTGTATATATGGATGACATAATAATATTCTCCACTTCACTTCAAGGACACATAAGTAATATAAAACAAGTCTTTAAGAGATTGAGAGAAGCTGGTTTAAAGGTACAATTAAACAAATCAGAAATATTTTGCAAATATGTAGAATTTTTAGGACACGTCATTACCCCAGAAGGCATTAAATCTAATCCTAAAAATTAAAAAACCTAAAAAGGTAAATGCAATAAAAAAATTTCCCATCCCAAAAACTGCCAAAGAAATTAAATCCTTTCTAGAACTCATAGGCTGTTACCGAAGATTTATAAAAAATTTTGCCAAATTGACTAAGCCGCTAAGATCATGCTTAAAGAAGGGAATGCAAATCAAACACACTCCTGAATTTATCGAAAGTTTTGAACTTTGTAAGAACATCCTGATGAATAATCCTATCTTACAATACCCAGATTTCAACAATCCTTTTAATGTAGCAACAGATGCTTGAAATTTTGCAATCGGAGCAGTACTATCTCAAGAACCAATAGGAAACGACTCAACGGTTGCTTTTGCATCTAGAACTTTGAATCCGGCAGAATGTCATTACAGTACCATAGAAATTGAACTTTTGCTATAGTATATGCTGTTAAATATTTTAGACCATACTTGTACGGCACAAAATTTAATATTATTTGTGACCATAAACCCTTACAATGGCTTTTCTCCTTAAAGAAACCCAATTCCAAACTAATTAGATGGAAACTCAAACTAGAGGAATATGTCTACCAGATTTATTATAAGAAGGACAAATTAAACACAAACGCAGATGCTCTCTCCAGAGTAGAAATTCATCCCGTAGAAACCGAAGATAACGACAAATTGTCCATTATAATAAACTTAGATCACAACGAATTTATCGATCTTGAAGAATCAACAAATGAAATGTCGAAACTTAGAGACTTAGATTCGAATGATATTATACTAAAGCCTGCTCTAGATCACGATATAAATGATATTATAAATATCAATCCATACCAAAACATAACGCAAGAATTTATTAACGAAATAATTAACAAAGAATTACCAGTACCAGAAGAAGATATTCTAGAATCTATAGAAATAAATATCCAAAAAGAAACACCACCACTAGAAGATACCCAAAAAGAACAAAAATAAAAATTCTTCAAAATATAGCAATACCAAATACAGAAGAAAAATCTGACGATTTAGAAACGGTGCATACTAGTCTAGAAGATCCCATATTAAATATACCGTATACAGAAAAGGCCATAAATATATACAAAAATCAAATAATAGTAACTTCTGCAAATATATCTAAATCAAAATATACATACGAAAAAATATTCGGCAAAAATAGATATTGTTATATTTTTATAGTTCTAATTTATTGTCTTTATTCTAATTTATTAAACCTCACGATAATTTGTTATCAATTTATTAAATAACTGTACAACTATTTATTACATTCGTACATTTAAATACGCGAGCCCCGAATTTATCTTCTTACTGACTTCCTTAATAAAAGCTCCGCGTTATTTATATTATAAAGTGCTGTTATCTCGAAACATCTATGCATCGATCGTTTCATTCACTAAATGACTCATTTAACCAGTATAGAAAAGTCTGATCGCCTTCCGGTAAATTTGGAATTTGGGTCGCCAGCAGCATTCGGTACCTGAGGTGGATATTCGAAGGGTCTAGTATTTTCTGTCGGCAGGTAACATTTATAAGCGCCGAAATTACTACAAATAGAAAAGAATTAGTCACAATATATTTTCAGTTTTATACGCCAAAATATTTAAAATCGTAACATTGCCCCCCTCTTAAAAGACGGTTCCTCCTGGAACCTTGTCGGGACTGGAACTGGAACGGTATGCTGGTATCGGCAACTGGACCCACTTTTACAACTTCTAGTTGTATAAAAATGACAAGGGACGGTTTTCTCTCCGCACCAGGAACTATGCGGATTGCAACAGACTAACACCTGGACTTCGGTGTCTTTAAAGATCTCCTCTACCATATTTCGTATAACCCTCCAATCTAATTGGCAGCACTCCAACTTTTGCATGGCTAACTTTTGTACGTCTGACTCTAGTACGTGCTCTCTCAACTGAAGTAAGGCTTCCCATACATCTCGGTAGGTAGGTTGGTCATGGGCAGTGTCTTTTGTTACCAGGTAGAAAAGGTAACGTGATGCATCTTGGAGTTTCAAGGTTTTACCGGGAGCTGGCACTTGGCATTGAAGTTCTGCAACTCGACCAAACTTTCTTCGAAAGACGGATGCCAACCCTGGTGCGTCTTTGATTCTGGCGGGGATGGTAAGGGCCAGCGAGTAGTCAACGGGAAGCGCGAGTAGATCTTGCCTTTCTTCAGTGGTAACACCATGTCTTGCTTTATCGGTACCTCCATAGGCACCCATGAATTCCTCAAACGTGAGGTCAGACACATCTTGGACTTGGTTTACTTCCACTTCTTCATTTACGGCGTGGTCACCCTCAAAAGACGCCAGCCGGTTATGGTGTACTATCATCAGCTTTTCCCTCGGAATCTTACTTATTCGGTAAATGACATCATTGATCTTCTCCATAATGAGGTATGGACCTTCCCAAAACTGTTGCAACTTGGGAGAACAGCCTTTCCGCTTTTTAGGATTATCAAGCCAGACTTTGTCGTTCTTCTTAGAACACCCCTTTTCGGCCTGCGTATCGTACCGTTTCTTCATTCGGTCACTAGCGATCTGGAGATGGGAACGGACCAACTCGTGTACATCGTCCATTCTTCTTTGTAATTCGATCACATAATCTTCACCTGCTACATCTTCTCCAGGTCGACACCCAAACTCTAGCTCACAAGGTAGTCGCATCTTGCGTCCGAATAGGACTCTGGCTGGTATCTGGCCTGTCTATTCGTTAACAGCAGATCTGTAGGCCATTGTGAAGAACGAAAGATATTGGTCCCAGTGTCGCTGATGATCGGACACCATCTTTGTCAAATACTTACCAACTGTCCTATTCATTCTTTCTACCATACCATCCGATTGCGGATGATAAGCCGTAGTTCTTGTTTTCTTCATACCTACTCTATCACATATTCCTTGGAATAGATCGCTTTCGAAGTTCCTGCCTTGGTCACTATGGATCTCCAAAGGCACTCCAAATCGACTGATATATTATTGGATCAACTTATCTGCAACGGTGGCGGCCTTCTGGTCTGGAAGTGCGTAAATCTCGACCCACTTAGCGAAGTAATCCATTACTATCAACATGTACTTGTCTCCATTATCACTTTCTGACAATGGCCCAGCAATGTCCAAAGCTATTCTTTCAAACGGGCTTCCAACATTATATTGTCTCATAGGAGCTCTCCTTTTTCGATAAAGCCCGTTACTCGTAGCACAAATAGTACATTTCTTACACCAGTCTTTTACATCGTCGGAACTGTTCATCCAATAAAACCGTTCCCGAATTCGTTGAAGGGTCTTCTTCACACCAAAATGCCCTCCTGATGGACTGTCGTGTAACTGACGAAGTACTTCGGCTATTCTGCTCTTTGGGATCACCAACTGTCTTCTCTTCTCTGAACCGTCATCATTTTCCAGGACTCGTTTGAGCAAGCCATCTTCCATGATAAATGAGTCCCACTGGGCCCAATACGTCTTAACTACTGAGCCTAGGTTTGATATTTATTGCCAAGGTGGTCGACGGTTTTCTTCTTTCCATTTTCGGATTTTCTGTATAACTGGATCTCTCTCTTGTTCTTCCCTGATCTTGGTAGGTATCCAGTCGTCGTTGACCACCGTAGTTCTTAGCACTGCTGCTTCCTTGGATTCCGTTTTGTTGCAGTGGAAACACTCTGCTGGGCATGGCCTTCTGGAAAGAGGATCAGCGTTTCGCTGGCTAACTCCGGCTCGGTGCTCAATATTGAAATCGTATTCTTGAAGTCGTTCGATCCACCTGGCTATCTGACCCTCAACTTGGTTTTTTAACGAAGACACTCTATCGTCGAGAGCAGACATCTCAGAAGTGACTTTGAAGATTTCCATGGAGATGTTAGCAGAAACTTTGCTTTCCAGATAAGAAATCTCGTTAGAAACTTTGCTTTCTAAAGAAGCGATGTCGCCGGAAACTTTGCTATCTAATTTCGAAATCGACGAGATGACAGCAGCATGTTTATCTTCAAATATATAAGTTTCCGGATCCAAACCCTCTTCTTTTAAAGCGTTCTTTAGTCGTTGGACTAAATCAGCCTTTTTTCCGGTAGAAGCTAGTTCTCTGTCCTCAAGATGCCTTCTTAAATCCGTAACTGTGAGCTCATAAATTGTAGCCATATTCACAATTTCACAATTTCAC
The DNA here is from genome assembly GCA_918026665.1 of Diabrotica balteata. NCBI lineage: Eukaryota > Metazoa > Arthropoda > Insecta > Coleoptera > Chrysomelidae > Diabrotica > Diabrotica balteata. The sequence continues at coordinate 68,490,450 of OU898282.1, read as the reverse complement.
TTCTGACACCAAATGTTATATTTTTATAGTTCTAATGTATTGTCTTCATTCTAATTTATTAAAACTCACGTTAATTTATTATCAATTTATTAAATAACTGTACAACTATTTATTACGTTCGTACATTTAAATACGCGAGCTCCAAATGTATCTTCTTACTGACTTCCTCAATAAAAGCTCCGTGTTATTTATACATAAAGTGCTGTTATCTCGAAACATCTGGCTATGCATCGATCGTTTCATTCACTAGATGACTCATTCAACCAGTCTAGAAAAGTCTGATCGCCTTCCGGTAAATTTGGAATTTGGGTCGCCGGCAGCATTCGGTACCTGAGGTGGATATTCGAAGGGTCTAGTATTTTCTGTCGGCAGGTAACATTTATGAGCGCCGAAATTACTACAAATAGAAAAGAATTAGTCACAATATATTTACAGTTTTATACGCCAAAATATTTAAAATCGTAACAATATCATTGGCAAATATCAAAAAATGATTTTGAGGAAACACAGTTTCTATGTTTAATTAAAGAGATCATAAAACCCAATACAACCTATTAAACACTCTATTAAACCTACTATTAAAAAACAAAGACCTCGAGATACTTTTTATTCGTTTTATGACAAACTTATTTATAGTCATTTATATATAGTCATTTCAATTAAAATTCTAACAGATATTACGGAAGAAGCAGAAAAACAAGAAAAGTTAAAATTTTACCACGAAACAAAAACAAACCACAGAGGCATTAATGAAAATCTCGCAGCACTCAAAAAACATTTCTATTGGCCTAATATAGACAAAAATGTCACAAATTACGTGAACGCTTGTGATCTATGTCAAAAATCAAAGTACGAAAGGTATCCCAACTCACTTATTCTCAAACCAACATCAATTGACAATTCTTCTATGGAACACATATACATCGATACATTTAAGTTTAGTAAGCAAAATTTCCTTACCATTATCGATAGCTTTTCCAAATTTGGTCAAGCCTATCCTATAAATTCAATAAACGCTATGGAAATTGTTAACAAATTGACATTCTTTATGTCGCTACGGAATACCCATAGATAAAATTACACCTAGATTGGTAACAGGGATAGGCAATGTCAAATCACGTTCGGATTTAGCGCCCATACGCCCATTCGTTTGGCGGCGCTGCTAGTCTCGTTTCTACGCGGAGAGAGTGTGCAGTGTGCTGTGGTCAAATCAAAGTTAAATTTAGACAAATAAGGCGCCATATTTGTATTTGTTTTATTTTTTATAATTTATTTTATAATTTAAATTTTTTTATATCAGTAGTGCAAAAAGGTACAATTTTAGACGATTTGATATTATGGACTCGAACACATTACATGGAATAACAATGTGAGACGAAGAACTGAACAAAAAGGATGTGTTTCAGATTGCATGGATACTATTGGCAAACAATATAGTTTTTCAAGTCCAGGACATTATATGGCTATGTTTGATAAATGGGTGAATGTTGTTAAGAGCCCTAATTATAGAATGCTGCAACAGAAACTATTTATAACAATTTTCGTGTATGCGCTAGTCATTTTGAAGAGGACGATATAATTAATGTTGGACATACCGGTATTACGAGAACAGCACTTCTGAGTTTGTTTTTACCAGCACCAGGTAAGAACTATTATGCCAATATATGTATGTATGTGACCTTTTACTTATAAAATTAGTTAATTATAAATTTAACCTAAAATTATATATTATAAAATCAGTCTTACTTGCTTACTATTTGAATTATTTTGTAGGTGGTAGTTCAACAACTATCTTAAAAATAAAAATAATCACCTTAGAGAAGGTTCGACATAAATTTCTACAGGTGTGCGTCTTTCAAAGTTGGATTGGATTAGCACACCATGACGACACTATCATATGGAGAGGTCTATGAGCTTGCCTCTTAAGTGCGAGGAGGGATCTGTCTCTCTCTTTTGAGTGAGATTGGTCTTAGAGTACCATATTACCATGGTTTGTCTCATCTATGTACTTTTAATGTTTCATTTTGTATGAACAATCTAAATCTAAATGTATTTAATATGTCTATCAAGGAATAGATAAATATTCCTTGATAGAGTAGGTAACATAGAGTTTGGAAACTTAACTTTGTAAAATACTTCATGTTTTTATTGTAACTAGGTAATACTTTACATATTTTTTTATTTTTAATGTTATTTTTCCATCTTTATAGTGCTGGATCTTAGAATCTTAAAGCTAACTGTTGGGTTTATAGGTTTAAATATGAGTAAAAATATTATCATATAAATGTATATAAAGTTCTTTCTAGAACTAAATCATTTAATTTTTCTGTTTCCAACTTAGCAGAGTCCTTGAGTTCTGTCTTTCTGTGAGTAGAACGCCAGACAGTAACAGTGGTATTCATAGTTGTTCGCCAGGAAGACTCGCCGGCGGTTCGCCAGTTAGCGAACTCTCCATCGAGATTTCATCCCCTGTTTCATAGTCGATCTTCGGAGAACCGCTAGTGGGCGATCGGTTACTTACTACTCGATATGAAAACGTAGACGTATTGTCATAAAATCCACGGCTTCTCGCAATCGTACTTGTGAACTAGTCGACTGGAGTTACAATTTGCCAAATTTAAATGTAATCGTTTCTACTCATTCATATAAATATTATAATGTATAATATATTAAAGTTTTTAATATTGGTAATATTATTAAAGCTTTTAATATTGTTTTTTAATATTAATAATAATATTAAGTAATTAAATACTGCGCCTTGCTTAAAAAAAGTACGAGATAAATAACTCATTTTTTTTAATGAAATTGCAATTTTCTTGCAAATACTTGGTTTTTTTTATAAGATAATACAAATTGTATGAAGAGTAGCTAAGCGTTGGATAGTCAGTGGCGAATCTACGAGGAGGGAAAAAGTATCTTCTTTTTTTGCCAATACTTTGACTGAACATAAAACCAAGAGAGGATGGAATGTTGTCAGACCATTAATAATATTGAATTATAACCAGTACGTGACAAAAAACGATGTAGAACATGTTGTATGGATAAAATTTGAAAAAACACAATTTACGAGTGTGCTGATTGTGACAAAAAAACCTGGACTATGCATACGATATTGTTTTCGTAAATACCATTTAACCAACAGATAGATTGCATCCAGTATATTAGTTTAAATAAAAATTTTATTTTCTAAAGACCTTTTAATTGTTAGCTGATGAAGCTAGGATGCTGGTTGAAAAAGCCAATTTGGAAAAAATAGAATTAGAAAAAAAATTATCTTCCAAAACAGTCGATTAATTATGTCGACTGTGTTGTTTTTTCATTTTTTTATTAGTTTAATTTCGGTAAGGCTATTATTATTTTACTCATATTTATATGTGTAAGTTATTATTACTTGTAATTACAAATACAGTTTATTATTACTCTTATTTTATACACATTCATATGTTACTCGTACATACATTTATTTTTCTTGATTTGTTTTTTATTTATTGATATGGGAAAGTGATAGGTTTTTAAGGAATTTTGAGTAGTATTGAACAGAAAACTTTTAAATTTTAAAAAGGGAGAATTGTAGATATTTATTTATTACTTCAACACGGCTAAGTGAAAGAGCGCCAAACGGTGTAACATAAAATTGAAATCAATTAAAATGTTGTTCAATAAGTCTTCTTCGTACAATATGTCCAATATTTTGAGCTTGATTCGGTATGTGAGGTTCATTATCATCCAGTTCTTCTTCCACATTATCTTGTTCATCATTTACATCATTCACTTTGATCCCAATATTGTGAAGAACTGCACCTGCCACAATTATTTCTGGAACTCTTTCCAATTTATTATTTAAACCCCGACTCAAACAACAAAATCTTTATTTCCACAATCCAAACAATCTCTCAATGGTATTTCTCGTTCTAATATGAGATCTGTTATACCTTACTTCTTGTTCAATTCCATGATTTAAAAGAGGCGTCATTAAATAGGGTAAACAAGCATAGCCACTATCTCCAAGAAGAAATCCTGTTAAACTGCCATTCTCGAAACGGTGTTTCACTGAACTATTATTGAAGACCATCGAATCATGTTCTCTTCCAGGCCAACGAGCTACAACATCGAAAATTTCCTAAATTGGGTCCACCCACTACTTGGACGTTTATTGAAAAATATCTTTTCCTGTTTCCATATACCTCGGCCATATTCCCTCCAGGACTTTTTATTGGTATGTGGGTACAGTCTATACACCCTGTTACTTTGGGAAAATTGGCAATATCGTAAAACAGCCTTTGGTTCTTTCTCTGGTTTTCGAGACCTTCAGGAAATATTATATATGTGGGTAATAGCTGAGCAGGTAGGCGGGAAATTTTAAAAATGCATCTCGAAACCGTGGGTTGTGAAAATCCTCTAAGATCTCCAGTTACAATCTAAAAATTCAATTAAAATTAACTATACTACGATCCACCATATATAATATTAAAAAATATATACATATATCATGTTCTGAAAATATATTCTTTAATTTATCCTACCTGAAAATTTCCAGTAGTATAAAATTTCAAGGCAACTAATAGACATAAAATAGGTGGAAACGGTAATCCACGTCGAATAATTTTCACCATTTCATTATATATTACTGGCAACATTATTTCAATAACTGTTTGTTTTCGAAATCTATACCTTTTTCTAAATTCATTATCATTATAAAAGTGTAATGGATTTTGCATGTCCCTTGTATATCTTCTGGGTACTTGTAATATATCATTTTGTTCATTTATTTCTCGGATAACTACATAATATTGATGTAAATCGTCCATTGCAAGCGTATTTCAAATTGACGGGCGAATCGCCAGAGCATGCATAAACCTTCTCTGGCGAAACTTCGAAAATATCTAAACAGGGCATGCGTCATTCGAGTGTGAGATCACTGTGAAAGCGACTGGCGCGTCTCCAGCGAAATGCCAGCGACTGTTCGGAGAAAGATGCTTTACGCTTGCGTCAACCAGGCTGTAGGTCGACTATGAAACATAGATTTGGTGGTGATCCGCCAGCGACGCGCTGGAGACGGACTATGAATACGAGTGTAAGAGTTCTCACTGACCGCTGGTAGTGTGTGTTATTACATTAGGATGTAAGTACTACAAAGAACTCAGAATGTCTGACGGCTGACTGTTGCTTATTAGGCTTTAATTTGACATTAGAATTCCAAAAAAATTCAGGTTTTTAAACAGGTAAATTTTCTGTCACATCTGGTATTGATTTAGTAGTGGAATTCTCTAATGTGTTATTTGGACTTTCATCTTCATCATTATCGTGATTCAATAGTACACTTCGTATATAGTACAGAGCTCCTGGTAAAGCAGTTTTCCATTTAGTGATGTCTAAATATTTGGTTTTCAATGCTAGATTCGCCAATTTCCATATAACTCATTGTATCTTTCAACTTAACCATTTCCTTCCTGGTTATATGGTGTTGTTCTACTTGATATATTTCTTTAGAGTGTAGATAATTAATAAATTCTTGTGAAGTAAAGCTAGTTCTCCTTGTCAGATTTTATATATGCCAGCATTCTATATTAACAAAATAGTGATTTAATCTGTGATTGGTTTGAATTGCTTTTCTACCAGATGTCTGCATTTTTTTAATACTTCAATGCATTCGTATTTTTTCAATTGCATGTTTTCATTCAGAATCTGTGAGAGTATGTGTGAAAAAAGCAATTGGTTTTCCCCATTGATTGCTTCGCTTATGTAATTATAGACTAAATTTATTAAAAGCATGTACTTATCTTTGTCTTCTAGGGATTTATCTTTAGATTCATTGCTTTCTAAAAAAATCTTGAATGTTATATACTAATGTTTGAATTCTTTGCGAATTATGAGAATAAAATTGTAGTAAAATGCCTTTTGCAGAATTAGGCTTTTATTCACATAAAACTTGACAAACTAAAATAAAACAATTATTTAAATACTGACCAGTTCTTGCCACAACATTAAGAAAACTAAATTATAGTACTCTTGGCTTGTATTATTAATATTTCTTGTAACACATATAACATTTCTTGTAACATTTTTATAAATAAAGATTTTATTATATATTTTATTCTTTAATTTTTTTTAACCACTTTGGTATTTTAATGTAATGTAAAATAAATATAGTCTCAACAGAACAATAAAACCCAAAAAGTATACGAAAAATATTTATTATCGTATAGGATAAGGATTTTTCTTGTTATTATAGGAATATATCGATTTTCCTTTACTTTAAAATGAGTTCACAATCCTAGATAATATTACTAAACTTTTGAATTTCGCGCTATGTATCCTTGTTTTACTCGTCAACACAGGAGTTTCAATGCTAGGTGGTAGTGTGCTATGGGAATACCCAACAAAATCACATGTGACAATGGCACAGAATTTAGAAATAAAATATTTCAAGATCTCTGCCTCTTACATCATATAGATGTCCATTACGTAACCGCCTACAACCTAAATAGCAACAGTCCGATAGAAAGATTTCATTCTTCAATCATAGAAAGTCTGAGAATACTTAAAGAAGAAAAAGAAAATATCATCATTTCTCAGTTGATGAGTTACGCAATATTAGCTCATAACAATAGTATTCATAGTGCTACAGGCTATACTCCCTTTCAAATAATGCGAGGCAAACTAGATTATAAAAACCCCTTAGAACGAGATGAGAATGAAAGAATAACTCAATATATTCATAATTACTAACAAAAGCTAAAATTATTTAACGATCTGATTCTTAATAAACTAAATAAAAATTAAACACAAAACTTATAACGTGCAAATAAATCTAAACAATCAGAAATAAAATTAGACACGAATCGTCCCATATATCAGTTAAAAGGTTCAGAACAAAGATTTGCGAAATGTAATCAACCTTATCAAAAATTAGTAAATCCTAAAGTAGTCGGAGATAATAAAATACTATCCAACAATAAAGTATATCACTTACGAAGTATAAAACCTCAACGTATTATTAAGTAATTAAATAGCTTGGAGCTAAAAGGGCCAATATCAAAATTTTCATATTTCAGAAAATCGCAATTGAAGTTTTGGTGAAAAATATTTATAATTACAGCTTAACCGGCGAACAACCTTTATGTACCAGCTTTGACTCAATGTATAATATTTTTGAGCAGAATATGATAGTGTTTTTTATTTTTTTCTAAATTCAAAAGTCTGAGCAAAAAAATAACTTTGGCCCTTATTACATAAATGTATGACGTGTTTGTTTCATTGTGTATGACATTGGCCATCAAAACAAAAAAAGTAACAATAAGAATAACAGCATAATTTTAATAATTTATTATGGAGTTACAAAGTTCATTGTAATTCAATGTAAGAAAATTAAAGCTAGTAGTAAGAAACTAAAATTGTATCCAAAAATAAAAAAAATATAATTTTTATTATCAAAAAATATCGGCAATACTACTTCCATTATTCTGATACATTCTCCTCTTCTTGAGGTTCATCTGGAAGGCATTCCACTATTTTATTGTCATCTGCAATTATTTGTTTAATGAAATGATTGTAATATGTTCGATTTGTATTAGTTATGTACGGTAAAAGTTCCTTTAAGTCCGTTAGTTTTTCACTGCTTAAACGAAGTGGTTCGTTTTTAAGTGGTAGAAGTGTAGGAAGATAATCACACTGCCTTGTTTTCGTGTGACTTCTGGATATATCCAACGTTTTGAACTCACCATCAAACGAGTGTTTATACAAGATAGCTAGGATGTCGGTTGAATATTGCAATTACTTGTATATGTGGTTTTCTTGGCACCAAACGTATCAAGTTTGCCCAATCTCGAGACAATTCAATATCCGCAGTAGTACGTTTTTTTTTCTATTGCGGCATGCATGCTGTCTGCCTCCATATGAGTATGACCACTCTCAAGAAATTTGTGGTTAATAGTCAAGTTTTTACCTTTAGCTATCAATTCAGAAACAGTTTGCAGTAACATTGTAGAAAAAAATATATTGCGGTTTTGTCCTCCGCAAGAATTGCTGTACATAGTTACTGTATGAATATTATTATTTTCTTCTGTGAGTTTATGCAGGTAATGGTAAATACAGGAACCAATTTCTTGTCCACCTTTGCCAGCCACTGTTTCATTCCAAACGTAACATATGGAAGATGGTTGTTTTCCCATGGTTTGATAGATAGTGAGGTTAAACGTCCACAGTTGGCGTTTATAAAAACTCAAACCACTTCTGAGGTAGGGAGTAGGCAATCATTTTTGTAAATCGAAGGAAATGGTAACGTAACCTGGATTATTGCATTCTCCTTTATCTCTTCGTTTTGACTCGTAGGCGGACTCAACTAACTGTAAATGGACTGTTTTTTCTTCTTCGATTGACGTTCGTATTGTCTCACTGTTACAACATTTTAACTGCATCTCAAACTTGTCGCATTTTGCACACGTATCATTTTTAGGCTTATGAAAAGAGAGGTTGAATTCCTCAACAAATACTTTTCTATACATCCAGGCATTTTGCGGTTGAATATTTCTGTCTTTACAATAACTGACATACAGTCGGTACATTTCAGCAATAGATAGGTCGGATGACAGTACTCCTTATGCGTATGGAAGCGCGAGTAGTGACTTTGGTAAGCCGGGAATTAGTTTATGTGTTCACTTATCAAGAGTTTATCATTTTCTGGAACCTTAGATTGCTTTCCATGTTTTCCAAGTCCATCTTCCGGACATAAACCTCCGGTAGACCGTTTCTTTTCAACAATTACTGGCGCTTTCTTCAAACTTATGTCAAATGTATTTAAAAACATGTTTTGACACACTTCTTACCACTGTTTTGAGATGTGTGTGTGTGTGTAGAGGGAAGGGATGGCCTTAGACATAGTCTATTAGCCACAGAATTCATTTTTATTCATATTCCTGTAGGAACATAATATTAGGTGCTTATAACGTTAAATATCGATTTTAGCTTCTTTAACGTAATTTATTATTGCATCTAAAACGCGTTTATTATGGCTTGATAACAGAGAACCAATGTTGAGAGGAAGAGGAGTGTTGTATTCTATTAGAGAATTATATAGTCTAGAGATAACCGATTCATTTTTTTTACACTCCAGAAATATGTGGTTAATATCACCTATGGACATGTTGTCACAGTCACATAACGGGGAGTTAAGTATCCCTAATTTATAAAGGTGCGCCGGAAAACGACCATGATTCAATTTTAAGCGAGTTACTGTTGAAGTATATCTTTTTATATAATCAAATGTTATATCCGGTATTCTATTTGGAAGCTGTGGGTAAAGCTGGAAATAAAGATTTTTAGATGTCTTGCTAAAATTATTGTAAGATTCTGACCATCTGACTTTAATAGCTTTTTTTAGTTTTGTAGTTAAGTCGGTATAAGAAAAAAATTCTACAAATTTATCTGATTTACAAGCTTCTTTTGCTTCACAATCCACCCTTTCATTACCAGTAATACCGCTATGACCTTTTACCCAAATGAGAATTATTTTTTTATTTTGTTGGTTTACTTGGTATAATAAGTTTTTTATTTCACAAACTAATTCTTGATTATAAATATTTATTGGAGATCCTTCAATTGCTTGCAGAACGGACTTTGAATCTGACATAATAGAAACCGTTTGAACTGGATTTAGTGAGCACCAGAGTAGCACAAGACCAACTCGACCTGTGAGCAATTTGGTATGAAAATAAACATTAAAAAAACCAAAGTGATGTCAATCCGAAAAAACCAAAACGTACCTCAACCTTGCACAATAAATGGGCACATCTTAGAACAGGTCAATAGATTTAAGTACCTGGGATGTTGGATCGATAGCAGCCTAAATCCTGATCAAGAAATAAGATCGAGAATAGAACAGGCTAGAAAATCCTTCGAAAAAATAAAAAAACTGCTTTGTGATTCTCGAATAAAACTCGAAATTCGACTACGTTTATCAAAATGCTACGTCTGGTCGACTCTTCTATATGCAGTTGAAACGTGGACCCTTAAAACATCAACCGTAAATAAATTGGAGGCCTTTGAAATGTGGATCTACCGGAGAATACTCAAAATTTCATGGACATCGCATACCTCAAACGAAGAAGTGCTGCATAGAATAGGCAAGGAAAGAGAACTTTTTAACACAGTAAAAGTAAGAAAAACATCATACCTAGGCCACATACTGAGAAATAATAAGTACCAATATGCCCAACTTATAGTGAAAGGAAAAATCGAGGGAAAGAGAGGCCTAGGAAGGAAAAGACTATCATGGCTCAGAAACATCCGACAATGGACAGGGCTAAATTTTGAACAGCTAATAAGAACAGCTGAAGATAGAGAAGAGTTTAAAATTGTAGTAGCCAACCTCCATTGAGGAGAGGGCACTTTAAGAAGAAGAAGAAGAGTAGGCTTTTTTTTATCGCGATAGACTCTGCACTGTAAATAGAGAGTGTATCTGCTAGTCTAAATTTTTCTACATGGTTGATGTCTGAAACAAAAAAATGCTGCACCTGTTCCATTTTCACATTTGGACCCATCTGTAAATATTTTAGTAACATTTTAACCAAAAGCATTCAAAGTGGTTGAGAGTATTAGGTTATTTAAATTAGCGTTTTCAGTATATTCAGGGTATATAATGGTTGGCCGAAATATCATACTTGGATAACTATATTCATATATTGGATATTTGGGACTATTGAATTTACAAATGTCATATTGATTGGTATTAATAAAGCCATCTGCCAAGGGAGGGGAGTTTTTTATTCTCCAATAAGGTGTTGTAAGGTTACAAGTGTTAATAAAAGCTATTTTCTGGATCATATTCGTATTAAATGCCCTGTATTTTATTATTTGTTTTTCAGCTAAATACTGTCTCCGTATATTTAATGGCGGTTCTTGTATTTCTGCAAGCACTGCTTGGTTAGGCGATGACATCATTAGACCCATACAAATTTTTAATGCTTTGTATTGTATACGATCGATAGTTATTAGATTCGTTTTAGATGTTGCCCCATATAATGTACAGCCATAGTCCAATATGGAACGAATATATGCTTTGTAAAATGTATACGATACAGTTACATCAGCCCCCCATTTTTTCTTGGAAACCACTTTTAGCAGATTTATGGCTTTTTCGCATCTTTTTTTAATATATTTTATGTGGTTAGTCCAAAGCAATTTTTTATCTAATACTATACCTAGGTACTTATATTCGTCTACGAATGGAATCGTAAACCCATCTAGACAAGCAGCTCTAGCAGTTTTAACTCGGTGACGAGTAAAACATACCAAGGCAGTCTTATCCTGAGAAACGCTAAAACCCATGTCCCTAAACCATTCTATTAATAAATGAATACATTCTTTCAAGTCATCTAAGCATTTCCCATATGAACCATGGCTGAAGTAAAAACATAAATCATCCGCGTATTGTATCATGTTGAACTTGTCACCTACTAACTTATGCAGATCTGCAGTGTAAATATTAAATAAAATTGGACTCAATACAGACCCTTCAGGTAACCCGTTACATACTGTGTGAGGACCATGTAATACGTTATTATGATCCCGAATAAATATTTTTCTATTATGAAAGAGACTTATAATATTGACACATACGGTTTTATTAATTCCAATTGTTTCCATTTTTTTTGCTAAAATATTTAGATCAACTACATCATAGGCCCCTGATAGGTCTATAAATAAACATAATGTATATAGGTTTCTGGATAAACTTATTTGTATATCTGAAACTAAATGACTAACAGCATCGATAGTTCCTCGTCCTCTCCGAAAACCATATTGAATGCTTGGTAATAGGGATCTATATTCAACAAAATGTTCTAATCTAAACTTAATTAATCTTTCGAATGTTTTGGTGACACATGATATTAACGAGATTGGACGGTATGAAGATGTAATTTCTGGATCTTTATAAGGTTTAAGTTTAAGGCAAATTATAATATTTTTAAAACAGTCTGAATATTTTTGTTTCCTCCACCAGTCATTAAATAACTGCAAAAGAAAAAGTTTAGCAGAGTATGGTAAATTATAAATTATTTTATAGGTAAAGCCATCTATCCCGGGAGCAGTATTCCGACTATTTTTAATCGCTAAATCCAGTTCGTTCATTGTGAAAGAAGAAGATAATTCATCTTCGTGATTAAATGGAAATTGGTTAAATGGTTTTACTACAAAATTAGAAGCAGAAGGAGGACCTATTTTGTTTAGAATTTGATCTATTAATTTTTTTGAAAGGGGTTTTTTGGGACAAAGAAAATTTTTGTTATTTACAGCTTTAACAAACTTCCAAATTTCGGTCAGTGGTGTATTTTTGTTGAGCTTATTTAGAAAATTAATCCAGCTACAACGTTGTTTGTTTTTAAATAAACGTTTAGTTTGGGCAGCTACGTTTTGATATACTAAATAATTATTATGGTTGGATTGATTTCTATAATTTTTTAAGGCCATTTTCCGTTTTTCTACCATCTTACTACATTCCTGATCCCACCAAACTGGTCTAGGAGAAATGGGAATAAAAGATTTTTTAACAGGCATCGACCGATTCGCAGCAGTGGAAACCTTCCCGAAAAATGCTGCTGCATCATATACGTTATTTTCAGTAAGTAACTCAGTAACATCTTTATCCAAGAGTATTCGAAACAATTCCCAATCCGCAAATGTGTCATTCCATTTAGTAGAGGGATTTATTAAAAAAGATGAAGGATTAATTTGGATGTCAATAACTATTGGGTAGTGGTCTGATCCCATTGTATCATCTAAGACGGTCCAAGTTAATTTATCAACTAAAAAATGGGAACTTAATGTTATGTCCACCGCTGAATGATTTCCACTAGAGTTAATTCTAGTGGGAGTCCCATCATTTATTACAACAAGGTCTAGATCATCTATTGCGTCTGCTAAAATTTTTCCATGTCGATCATCAGGTATAGGTCCCCAACTATCATGGTGGGCGTTAAAGTCTCCGCAAAAAAGAGTATTGGACTTGAACTGCTGAAATAATTCTATCCAATCGGTGAATTTGACAACCACGTCGGGTGGTCGGTAAATAGATACTATTGACAAGTTTATACCAGATAAAGTAATTGCGCAAACTTCTAGCTCTTTGTTTGACGATTGCATGATATTAACCTCTTTAAACACTAACCATTCAGCTATAAAAATGCCTACCCCCCCAAAACCATCAACTCTACATTTTTTAACTAAATTGAACCCTCTCAAAAAAAAGTTTTCGTCAGGTTTAAGCCATAATTCTGATAAAACAATAATGTCAATTTGTGAACTGTGAATAAAATTAATTAAACTTGCTTTATTTGCTTTTAATGATCTAATGTTCCACTGCAAAATACATAGTTTTTCTTTTGTAATTTTGTGGTTAGGAATCGGGAAGATTAATAATATTCGGATTCAGACCCACTAATGTTAAAGTCCATTCCATCATTGGGATTATCGGAATCAAACATATTATTAACAAATTCTCTTATATCTGAATCTGCAAAAGTAACCGAGCTAGACGGAAAATGTTTTTGAAGTTGTTTAACGAATGTAGATAATATAAGAATTGACTTTTCTTTATAGTTCATATATTCGTCTCTATAAGGATTAGGAAGAACAGTATTAGAATTCAATGTTAATTTAGTAGGAGTTTTTTTTATTGGTGAAATTTCTGTAGTGGGAGATAGAGGGGAAGGTTTTCGTTTTTTTGAAGTAGGCATAATTGTTTTGATAGAGGGTTTCCTTAAGACTGCTGAGGAAGGTTGAGAAGATTTTTGCTTAACATCTGGTAATGGTGGAAAGTTATTAATATTATTTAATATTGAGAACTTGTTATTCGTAATAATTTTTGAATAAGAAGGATTTATATACATATTTTCAGCTTCTTTAAAGGAAATATTTTCCTGGGCCATAATCTGCTTTATTTGTTTTGTTTTGTGAAGACAGGGCATTTTCGCGAGATTGAAGTGTGTTCATTACTTTTACAGTATATGCAAACATTTTCTAATTGACATTCATCTTCCAGATGATCCAAACTAGTGCATTTTTTACATCTGCTATCTTTAGATTTGCATTGTCTGGCCGAATGACCATAACGCAAACACTTAAAGCATTGTACAACTGGTTGTATATATGGCTCTACTTGGAAATTGCAGAGATTAATTTGAATGTTTTGTGGAATTTCATTCCCCAGAAATTGTACTATAATCATCTGCCTGTTAACTAAACAGGGATTTCCATCGGAATCTATTATTTTTCTTTTTATTCTTTGAACACTTACTACTTTTTTATTGGAAATAATGGCATTTAGTAAGTATTCTTCGGAAAAAAAAGTATCGACCATTCTTATGATACCCTTTTTGTGGGTGTAGAATTTAGGGATATATGCGATTAGATTATTTTGTTTGATTACATAATGATTAACTAGAGAATTAGCCGATTCCAAAGTTTTAAATATAACTTTCACCCGGTTAATTCCTACTGATTTTATATCCTCTACTTCTTTACTTAATGTTTCATCAGGGAGTAGGTAGTGCCCAATTTTAATTGGGAAAAGTTTACCAATATTTTTTTCTTTATGCTCCACAAACACGAAATAAGGACCTTTATCGCCTGGTCTATAGCGATTTTCTAGATCAATAATATTATTAAAATCATCTTTCTTTCCCTTTTCACTATTATTCATACATTGATTTAAATCGGGCGGTTCCCGCCCGTATTTTCCCCCATGGTTTAATTAATTTTAGATGTTTTTATCTACAGCTTCTATATATAAAATATTTCAAATTTTATCAATTAATCAAAATAAAATATGTAATTAGTCAAACCAACACAAAACTTTGAAAAATTAACGAGGTTCAAATATCAATTAAAATATAATTATAACAGGTAATATACTTATCTTAACAAAAAGTAAAAATACCAGCACTCGAATACGTCAGCTCACTAGGCTTATCAAATTCGAACTGACTGTTTTGAGATAAAAAATATTTTCTAGTAAACTTTCGCCTACTTTGATTACCACCATTGCGTCTTAATCGACGGAGCTTCTTTTCCTCTTCTTCTATGGAATTTGCTATTAACTGGTTTTGTCCAGAGCTACATAAGTGATAAAATCCAGTGAAAAGTATTTGTCGTTCCTCCTAGGTAAATTTTTCACTGCACTTTTTTTGCATATGCAGGCTGCCTTCAGCTGCTTAGCAGGTATTGTTTTGTTTCCACAGACTGACGTGTACGCTCTACCTTGAGTTTTCAACTTCAACGATTTTCTTTTTCACTTAAACATTTCTTATCCACTTTGAAGGAATATGCTTTCGTTCACTTGTAGCTTCATTTAGTATTTCTTTCTTTCTTCCTCTGCGTGATTGATTTTCAGCAGGACCACTCAATTGTGGATTGTTATCTACTACAGTTATTTTGTTAACATCTTTAAACTGCCCTACTTGTAACTTGTAATATAACCTTAAAATCGCGATTATTACATTTTAGTATAATGTTTTAAATTTATCTTATCACTTACCATTACTGTAATCATCAGTGTTACACGTTTTTAAAATCTTTCTTGTCCGTAGATTAACATTCATTTTTTCTTAAAATTCAACTTAAAAACTGAAATTACAATGTACAACTTCTCAACGTGAGAATGGCACTACTATGACAGCCGACAATACGGCGGATGCTAAAATGCAGTTATCTCTATCCTTTCACACTACCTAGAAAGACCAATGTAGACAATCGCCAACTGTTTATTTCAAAAAATAATAATACTGTAGCCCTTGTAGCTTAACGTTATGTGAATTCATTCATCTTAATAATAATACTAAAAGGGCCAAAGTTTACTTTGGCCCTTTTAGCTTAACGTGATGTGAATTCATTCATCTTGACATTGGCCACCATTAAACTTATGGATCGGGTATTGGTTGAAATTGACATTGGCCGTTTTAACATATGAAAGTTGTAAGAAAAGAAAATTGAATAGCATGGTCTACTGAAAATAGCAAAATGTTGACATTGGCCCTTTTAGCTCCAAGCCACAGAAATAATATACAATGAAACTAATAAACTTCAGAAATCATATTAAAGTAAATAATCCCTTTTCTATATTAATTACAAACAAAATAGATCACGCTATATCACTAGCAAAACTAAATATTCTTCATAGCTCAATTATTAATCATTTACAATTATAATCAATAATACTAAATTTAAACAAAATATATACAGTACGCAATGTACCACAACTTCAAAATTTTATGAATTATTGTAATCTCTTCTCAACTCAGATAAAAATTCATGAGAACTTTTCAAGATTCATACCCCAATAGTTAGTAATTCCTTAAAATATTTCTGAATATATCCTATACCTTTAAACAACCTAACAATTATACCTGATCAACCATTCATTCTTCTCATTAACGAAGAAAATTGGACAACATCTGAACAATGTCCCAAAATCGAAAACTACTATTACTGTCCAAAGAAGTACCTGCAAGAAAATACACAACCTTGTTTAAGCAAACTCATCCGAGAACTGGCAAGAATAAATGTATAAGCACGAGTATCCATTCAAAGAAGACTTAAAATAACCACAATTAATTCAAACCAGCTAGTCATCGTAGCCATCAATCACATAAGAATAGAAGCAGATTGTGAAAAGAACGATATATACGAAATAGACAAATCTTCCATCATAACTATCGAGAAATGTAAAATAACCATCGACAACAAAATTTACGAACAAGAAGAAACAATGCACGAAGAGTATGTATTCGATTTACTCAAATTCGAGTTTCAAAGTAACTAAACCCAAGTTTCAACAGTAAAACTAAAAACATTGGACGACGCAAAAATCAGGCATGTCCAGACCATAGCAGAGAATATTGAACTTCCAGAATTAAAAGAAGCCCCGACGTATCATAATTAGACCAACACATATCTCATCATCTTTATTATACTAATAATCTCTGTTCTAGCTGATTTCAAAGTATTCAAGTCCAAAATCAACTCCATCACAAGAAGTCGACCAAGAGAGGCACATGGCTCAGAAAATCCAACTCCCTTGTTTTCTGAGCTTAAAGAAGGAGGAATTATATAAACATAAAAGAGATATCTAAATATAGTCCAAGTCATTAGTACGATATATATATATATATATATTATATATATATATTATATATATATATATATATATATATATATATATATATATATATAATATATATATATATATATATATAGTGCAGCCACTATGCTGCTATGAACACTCATTCTTGATTTATTATTATTATTTTATACTTGTTTGATTGGTTGTTTAACCTTTGTATTTAGTTAATTTTAAATAAATTGTTTTTAAAAACGCGAGTCTGAAAACGAGTTCTTTAATTATAGTTCTAAACATCTAAATACATCTAAACATTCTGAAAATCTAAATGAACTACATGAATATACAATCCTTAAATCGCAGGATAAATTAGTGTATATTTTCATTAAAATTTGCTGTGGCATGCTAAAGTTTCTACCTCCACCTTAATCTATATTTATTAAAGCATAGTATATTCCCAACAAATACCCGACATCTACTTAACACTATTTTGTCCTGACCGGATGCCTTTTCTGTGGTCGGAGAAAATACAGACATAAAAGGAAATACCTTCCTAGCACAGTCACTCATATACTCATATACACAACACACACGGGAGCATGTGCATATTTTTATAATGGCTGTCTGCTATACCTATTAATTGCGATCAGTGGCACACATGGACGGGGATAATAATATTTCAACTGGGGATAACTTTAATGCCATTATTAATTATTATTCTTAAATGTATACATTCGTTTAGTAAAATTGCTTAAGATTATTGTTTCTAAGAATACCTATCAGAACTTTGTAGCTGATGTAGATACTTCAGCGAAAATTTAAACACAAACGACCAACATATAATTAAAGATAAAAACTACGTAGATATTTTCAGTGTCAGATTTAACAACATTAAAAGAACAAGAATATATGCCAATTAAAGACCTACATTTTACACGCAAAATCTAAACAAGGAGGCATTGTCAACATCTCTCAGCTCAAACTAGTAAAAAATAAAATATTAGAAAAAGTTAACTAAGCTTAAGATGCAAAATAGAAAACTGTTCTTTAAAAATTCTCTGCTTTGTGGATCATTTTGTTTTTTATGGTTAGGTACACTGTCGACCTGTATTTCCTGATTTCACCAATTCAATAAGCGAACACAAAATTATACCATGATAGGTTACAAAAATCAGGCTAGGGTCTTGAACGTCTTACAGGGAAGAATATGGAGATAACTGATGTGATAAATTAAAATAAGGAAAGTACAAATTGCTTGCAATACGAATATTAAGCATTATATGGAGAACCAGGCTGTGAAACTAGAAATTATGCTGGAGATGATCTGTTAGAAATATTAACAACATTGGATATGACACTTGTTAACACATTTTTGAATAAAAAAGAAAGTTTACTTATCACATACAAAACCACTCTCAAATAAATTATTTCATGATGAAAAAAGAAGATTTATTGAATATAAGGACTACAAGATCGTTAGTAAAACTAGCCAATAACATTATTTGCCTATGCCGGATTAAAGTAAGCAGCGAAATAAAACACCAAAATATTGAAAAGGACCACAAAAACTTAAATGGTGAATTTTAAAAATGAGAAAGAAAAGTTCTTTAGGGCAATAAGACTAGTATTATAAGATATATTGATTGTTGGAAACTCTCACAAATTAATTATTATGTGAATATTTATTTATTGAAAGATTATTTTATCCAAATTTAGTCATACGGCTCACACTCAGTGAACCAAGAACGAAGCAGATGTAAAATAAAAATGACTGAGACACGTATTAAACCAGTAATGGAAATAGAATACCTGGGAATTACACTGTCCAGCTATGAAGACCTGGACGAAGAAGTAAGCTATCAAGTACAAAAAGCAAATAGTCTATTAAGGCATCCTGATACCCTTAATTCTATTATATGGCTAAACAGACACATTAACACCGAGATGAACTCAAGAATTTATGATGCCCGTGTAAGACCAATAATGACATTATATGCCTCAGAAACAAGACCTGACACAGCTACAATTCAAAGGCTACTGAAAACAACAGATATGAGAGTATTGAGAAGAATTACAACAAATACGCTGAGAGATCAAAAGATAAGTGAAGATATTAGAAGAAAATTTAACGTACAGTTACATACTTAAGACATTAAAAAAGTGAACACCTTCCATAGAGGTATTAAACCAATGAACATGCAGAATTCCTTATAAACAAGAATAAGAAGAATTATTTTTACCCTTATAGCTTTTACTAGAATTTCAGGAAAGTATGCTAATACTTCTTTTGTAAATAGATTAGTAGGGTACGGTAGGACAATATCAGGGAGTTTCGATATCTATGACGTCAGACACCAACTTTTTTTTCTACCACGAGTCACATAAAAACAAAACATTAATACACACTCTTAAGCTAGCTGTTATAGAAGATGCAATTACTGGGAGTATCTTTTCTTTCGCAAAAGACGATAGTCAAAAAAGAAGGGTGCAGAAAGTACAAATTCTCACGTATATCACGGCTCAGACAGTTTAAAAGTTATCTCTCTTCGCTAGTTACAATAGCATACGGTACTTGTAAGTGTACATTTAAGCTGTATGTTTCTCGAAAAATTAGTGGAAGCTGTAATATCGTAAAAAGTTGCTGCATATCTAGGCAAGCGATACCCAAGATTCCGGCAGATAAGGTAAGGGCATATATCTTATAAGCTCATAATATATAGTCTTTATCAGTAAAGGCCTGAAGCAAGAAAATATCAGACTTTATTAGTGTGCGAAACAGTATACAGATAGACTATCGTAGTTTTAGTTTCCGGTCATTTTCAGTAGTGGTAGTATTAATAATATTTTTCATTGTTATTTAGCTTTTTTTATATATTTATGTATCCCTTTGTTGGGTTTTTAGTTAGAAATTAACAAGAGAAACAAAGAAAATTATTAAATTAGAGAAAAATTAATACGATCTTTAATGATTTAAATTAATAGCAAAATAAGCAAATATCCTAAAATCTAATCATATCCGACTCGAATGATCATGTTGGGAGGCTGATAATTAGATACCCTTGTGTATGAAATTATTAATTAATTAAATATTGTATAAGAACTAGTTTACTGAGCATAGATAATAAGCTGTGTACTTAATGTACCAGCGAGGCTTCATCTTAAAGGCTCAAATCTAGCCCAATCAATATAAAGAGAGAAATGACTTTAACATATTTATTTGAATTCAACACCATTTTTATTACAGATATCTGAATTGCTTGCTATTGTTCTACGGTACCCTTATAAACTAGTTACAAAAGAACAAAATCCACATCATTCAACAAGCGATGTAGTGTTGCCCGTGAAAAGTTAGCAAAGTTTCTTCGACATCGTACTTTTCTGAAATTCAAGTAGAAATTATACGGGTAAAAATAGTCTTTGAATAAATAAATATTTACTAACTAATTTGTGAGATGTTTGAACAATGCTATTGAAATACTTGGAAAAACCTCAGAAAAGAAATTTTAATTTAAAGGAACTGTGGGGAGAAACAAAGTACCAAAAAAGTGAGTAAAAAGAGAAAATTATATACAGCATGGCAAGAAAATAGACCGGACACAGATATTCAAAATTATAAGATCGTTAAATATAAAGCAAAAATAGTATAAGCAAAAATTAACAATAAATATACTAAATTTATACAAACTAAGTTAATAACGGAGACAATAAAGCAAATATATTTAAAATAGCTCAACATAGAATAAAGTAAGAAAATGATTTGAATAATTAGATTAGATGTATCTGAAACGAAAATAATAAAATACAGTTTACAAAAAGGATGTCACACAGCATTAGAAAATGCTTTGTCAGTTTATTTTGTAAATAATTTGACAAAAAACTAGTTGAGTAACGAAATATTCACTAAAATATCAAACACGGAAGTTACTCAAGTACTTGAATTGGCAGCTTTAGAGAAGACAGAAGCAAGTTGGCTAATAGGTTTGTATATTATAATTATAGAAGTGGAACAAATGCCAGACGAATGAAAAAGCAATTTATCAGTACCTAGTAACAACAAAGTTGTTTGTTGCCCATCAACAAAATCACACCATGAAAATATAAGGAAGAGTAATTTATAGGCGGATATGTGAAGAAATCAGAATATTAATATTCGAAAATCAGTTTAAATTTATGCAGAGCTAATCAACATCAGGTGCAATTTTTTTTATAAGGCAGCTAATTAATAAATAACGTAAAAAGAAACAAATGCTTATATCGTATTCATTGATCTTAAGAAAGCCTATGATACTTAATAAGGAAAAAGTCCCCAGTAAATTTCTGAAGATTATAGTCTACATCTACAAGACCATGAAACATTTTTAATGGATCATTTGACCCAGCATGAATTACATATAAATAAATACTAAAATATGTATAAGAACTATAGAACAACTTAGCTGATATCAATATATTGACAACTTTAGAAATTATGCCGTCAATTCTAATCGGTACATGTTAGTCTCAACTAAGAGAACTCCACTCAAGGGGTAAGTTTCTTTTTTGTCCAAACATTTTTGAACGGCATTTATAACTTAAGTGGATAATACAAAAATAATAACCTGCTACCTAATGGCGTACAAAAGTATTGGTACCAGGAGCAAGGAAACCTTTTTATTTTCGGAAAACTTTTTCCCTATTTTCCGTAATTTGACACAGTACGGCATTCATAAACAAAGTTTTGAATCGGTATATATATTAATTTTTTTTTTCAACGCCGTATATTTTGGCTAGGACAGGGGTGAGAAATCTAAGGAGCAACCCTTACTTTGAACTTTCATGCTTTATGTACCCCCATGTATAAGTAAATAAGAACTTATTTTAGGACAATTGTGTGAGAGATCTTTAAATTTCATTATTGGTTGAGGATGCAGTGCTTAGTCCTTTTTTTTCATAAGTTTAACATAGAGTGTTGCTTATTAAGTTGACATATCGTTAAGAACTGGCTTAAGTTTGCAGAGATTTCTTTTAAGCAAAGAGTTACATTTGAAAACAAAAATTTAAATAAGTTAATATAAGATACGTTTTTTATTATTACAATACAGGATCACATCTTCAAAAAAAGTCCAAAAAATTCAGCAATATTTATAATTGAAACAAATCTTCCCATAAACTTAAATTGTATAGGTAAGAAGGAAACAAAAATCTGTGTGATTGACTTGAACGCGAACTGAACGAGTTAAAGCTCTGTGTGTGAAGTTGCCGAAATTTTGTCAAAATGTTTTTGATTTACAACAAAACTGTTATATCTAAAAATTTTGAGAACCATATGTTGATTGGAAATGACAGTGGAAATTGTGAAATGTTGTTATAAACTGTCTCAAAACGGTGAGCTATACAATAAGTTAATTTGCTTTAATATCTTGATGACATAACCAACAACACACACTAGTTCTGTCAATGTTTATTAAACATTGTTCTGTGATACATAACATATCAAGATTAGTCGCTCATTTTTCCCTGGTTCGTATAGGCAACCAGTGTTTATTACGTGTATGCCGTATTTAAACTTGCCCTATAGCAAACACAACCCCATTTTTTTTAATATTAGCGATTTAAGGCTATTATCGCTTCTGACGACAGGGGCGAGATAATATCTCATCTAACTGCAAATAACAAAAATATACAACTAAAAGTAACCAGCCCTCCAGTTTTCTTACGTTTGCTGCTCTGCCATATCACTACCCAAAACTATGTATCCAAAAAACGAGCAGGCATATAGTGTTCTCATATATATCTGATAATCAATCTTAAATTATTTGATTACTTCAAATCAATTGGAAATATTATTGGGCCAGAAAAACATCAGCTTCCGCTTACCAGTATCCTCGAAACAACCGTTTGTGCATTTACCTTAAAACATATACAGTCTATGTGGACCGATTACTCACATAATAATCCTGTTGTTCGCGTAGGATGACGTAGAACATCAGTATTAGAAGAACTAGTTACACACCAGCTAAACGGTCCCTAGTTTTTATTCAAATAGTGTTTATGTCCATCTATTCCACATGTGAGCTTATCTGAGTCTCAGTACTCAAAGATTTATGGCCTACAGATTGCGTCACATATTTCGTTCTAAGGGCTGGAATTCCAGACGGACGAATATAACCATATTTCTTTTCCTTCCTTAGGACAGGTCTACAATAGTCCATCGAATCGATAACTAAGAGATCCAAAACTTCATTGGCATTTCTATGTTGAATGTAATGCACATCGCATATTTTTGTTTCTACCGATATAAAATACTCTGTTTTTTTATGCACAACAATCTTGGTACATGTAGCTAACAATTTGCTACCAAATACAATTGTCCCTTCAGTTTTCTACAGAGAATCCATCAACAACTAAAGAATACTATCCTCAACCTGTCCCTGGAATGAAGAGAATATTTTCGAATTCAGTTGATTCTAACTGTAATTAAAACTTTGTCAGAAATACAAGAAGAAGTTTCACCTGCAATGCCTCCTCCTTGATCAAGATACAAAACAGAAAACCAAATGAAACAGCTAGAAAAAGTTTAAAAAAAGATTCGTCTGATAGTTCCAAAATCACGGATGCCCTCAAAAGAAGCAATAAAAGACTATTTTAGCAAGTCATCACACTTTTTTTCCATTTCTGTAGACAATTTTGTAAGTTTTCTTAAAAATATTACGGTAGTAGCAATATATCATTTGAAGCCAAACAGTTTACACATGACATCAAATCATTACTCTCTGACATGTATAATATTTACCTTTTTCTAACAGATAGGTCACTAAAGTACAGATTTACAAGAATATCAAAAAAACTTAAACAAGATTTCAGTCTGACACAAGCAGACACAGTGAGCATAATTCCGTCATCACTTTAACTCCAGATGAGGAATTCTCTCAGAACCTCCCAACATTGCCACAAAATCCTCATTTTAATAAACTTCAATCTAATTCATTGGAATTGTGATGGTGTTTTACCCTAGACTTAAACACCTTCAAAAGTTAATCTTGATACTACTGCCGACATAGTATGTTTACAAGAAACGAATTTCAAATCTGATTACAAATTACTTCTACATGGTTTTGTACGATATCATTTCCTGAGAACTGACTATCTTAGAGCTAGCGGTGGAACATCCATATTCGTATTCAATAAATCTCTACTCCATTACTATCTTCCCATTTTGCAACAATACCTAGATAGGCCGTTAACATTTGGTGTCCAAATAAAATTTCAATTTGTAGTATTTACATTCCAGTGGAGCAAGCAGGCTTTCGTAAGGGTTTTAGCACTATCGATCACTTGCAAACAATCCGGACAGTTATTGAAAGAACAATAGAGTACAACATACCACTTCATCTGGTCGTTTGTCGCATTATACACAAAGCCATTCGACAGTTATCGAGAAAATGGGCTTCTCTAGCAGCATTATGGACGACCGCAGAGTAGATTCAAGATTATGCTACCCTCCTTAAGAATATTTATCGATGATGCTCTTACTTTACACGTAGAAATAGATGATGATCTGGAAACTATTAAAAGAGACCTTGGCAAAGGTGTGAGACAGAGGGCGCACACCATCTTCACCCATACTATGTACTTTGGCATTTAGATAATGTTTTCAAAAAACTAAATTGGGCCGAAAAACTTTATATATAGAAAGGTTAGAACTGTAGATCAATATATATATATATATATGATATATATTATCTATATATATATATATATATCTATATTTATATATGATGTAAATAGTATATATATATAATATCATATATATAATATATATAGATCTATATTATATATATAGAATAAATCTATATAGTTTATCTATATATATATATATATATATCTGACCACCTTATTAATATATCTAAATATTATATAAATAATATATATACGATATATATATATGTATATATATATGTTATACTATATTTATATATATATATTACTATATACTATATTATATATATATATATAAAAGTTATATATAAAATAGATATATATTTTATATATATATTATATATATATATATTATTTATATATTACCTATATTTATATATAAATTTATATATACTATAGTTTTTCATAATATAATAGTATATATTATATCATATAAATGTATAAGTATATATATATATTATATAATATATATAATATATATATAATATATATATTATATATATATATATATATATATAAATATATATATATATATATATATATATAAATATATATCGATATTATAGATATATATATAATATATATATATATATATATATTTATGATATATATTTATATATATATATGTATAATATATATATATAATTATACGATATATATATATTTATATATATATACATATATATTTACTAAAAAGTTTTTTAACTTCATCACTTGACATTTACTAAATTTCACGCCCTGAAGAAGCCAGAATTTCTCTCTTGGCGAAAGAACGCTTAGGTGAAATAATTGAATTCACATTTAGAGTTTTTTTTTGCAGGATGTTCCCCAATATTTAAGAGTTTAACTAGATAAATAGATATATATAATATATATCATATATATACTATTATATATATTTATATTATTATATAGTTATTATATATGTAAATACTTTTTTCTTTTTGGGTGTGGTAGTCAATAAAAAATAGAGCTTTGCTAAGGCGTACTATTTATTCTGAATTCCGAGCTTTCGGTGGTTATTTGCCACCTTTATCAAGGTCTACAATGAAAATTACTGTGTTATAACATTAGGCTGATGTAATATAAAAGTTATAAAAACTTACCAGAAAGTAAGATTCATAGCATAAAAAACACAACGTTAAATAACATGATGTGATCTGAATTATTGAAGGCATTAAAAATTTTAAAAACTTTAAAATACTTAAAAATTAAAGAACATGTTACAAAGTTTAAAAAGTAAAAAATAAGACGACATGTTTGACAAAAAACAGTCGTCTTCGCAGGTTTGAATTCAGTCACATCTCACGAACAGAAAGAGGTAGTAGGAGGAACTATTGTTGTTTAAATAGTTCGATGTAACTACAAAAAACAAACTTTCAAACTGATGTCTAACAAAATGCCGTTTGTGATTTTAGGTACTACCAACCATGTTACCAACTTAGAATTGAGAGGGAAATTTAAAAAAAGGTTTTATTATTGTCAAAAAATAAAAAGAAAATAGTATTTAGTAAATAGGTTTAGAAAAAACAAACAAACAAAACAAAATGAACATCTGAATAATAACTGAAGTTAATCATGATAATTATAGCAATTAATAATGGAATTTACGAAACATGAAGCACTCTGAGATGCAGAAAACCCTAGTCAAAAGTCAAAATAAAATTGTAAATTTTGCTAAGATTCTGGATCTCAGATCTTTTATTCAGATTGTTGTTATCACTCCTGCTGATATGTACCATTTCTAAGAATGTTCTCTTAAATTTATTTTTCTCTCTGGCTAATATTTTAACATTGTTGAAATCTATCTTATGGTCTAGATCGATAGTGTGTTCTGCCAAAGCACAAGTGGGTTTATTTAGTCTACAGTCACTCTTATGAGAAATGATACGATATGATCGTATCGTGAGTGTGACTGAATTCAAACTGCGATAGACGACTGTTTTTTGTCAAACATGTCGTCTTATTTTTTACTTTTTAAACTTTGTAACATGTTCTTTAATTTTTAAGTATTTTAAAGTTTTTAAAATTTTTAATGCCTTCAATAATTCAGATCACATTATGTTATTTAACGTTGTGTTTTATATGCTATGAATCTTACTTTCTGGTAAGTTTTTATAACTTTTATATTACATCAGCCTAATGTTATAACACAGTAATTTTCATTGTAGACCTTGATAAAGGTGGCAAATAACCACCGAAAGCTCGGAATTCAGAATAAATAGTACGCCTTAGCAAAGCTCTATTTTTTATTGACTACCACACCCAAAAAGAAAAAAGTAGTTTACATATATTTTTTCCAACCTAGTCAATAAACTTTGGACTACCTATATATATATACATATATATATAATATATATATATATTATATATTTATACAGTATATATACAGATTTATATATATATATTTATATTATATAATAATATATATATTATATATATATATATTAGATTTATATATATATATTTATAAATATATCTATATATAGATATAATATATATTTAATATATATATATATATCATATTCTATATATATATATATAATATATTTATAATATTATCATATATAATTTATATATATTTATACATAGATATAATATATTATATATATATAATTATATATATATAATATATATATATAAATATATATATATAGATACATATATATATAACTATATATATATATATTATAAATATAATATATAATATATATATACTATATATATATATATATAGATATATAATATATAATATAGTACGATATATATATATAATATATAAATATATATATATATATATTATATATATATATATATATGATATTATCTATATATATATTTATATGAATCTATATATTTATTATATATATATTTATATTTATATATATATCTATAGATATAATATTATTTATATATATATAGATTATATAAATACTTATATATATATATTATATATATTTACTATATATATATTATATATATATATAAATATATATATAATATTATATATATATATAATATATATATATATAGTATATATAGAGTATATATATATATATATTTATTTATATATTTAATATATATATATATATATATATATATATCTATATATATATATATATTTATCTATATTATTTATTATATATATATATATAGGACATGCAATTAAAAAACGAAAAGGAAAACCAAACCCTAGAAATTAAAAGAAGGACACAATTGTCATGGGCTGCTTTTGTTAAGTTGAGCTTTCATTTAAAGACAGAAAAATCCCAATTCACTTAAAACGAAAAACCTATGACTCTTGTATCCTACCAGTTGCAACTTAGGGATTGGAAACTATGGCAATAACAAGAAAAATGGCAGAACAATTAAGAGTAACTCAACGGTCTATGGAGAGGGTCATGTTAAATATAAGCCTCAGAGACAAAATTTCTAACACCGAAATACGTCAAAGAACTAAAGTAACCGACATCATGGGAAAATAGCGACATTGAGATGGCAATGAGTAGCACATGTAGCAAGACAAGACACCAACAGATGGTCTTATAAAGTAACATTCTGGAGACCTCGAGAAACAAAAAGAAGCGTGGGAAGACCCAAAAAGAGATGGATAGACGATATAACAGCTATAGCTGCAAAACAGTGGATGGGAATTGCAAAAGATAGGGAAGCGTGGAAGCAATTGGAGGAAGCCCATGTCCAAGAACGGATAAATGAAGGCTGAAGAAAAAGACATTCCTCCAAATTATAGTTTATCCGAAGCCGATTTAGTGGACCTCATATACCAACTTCCTTCACCTTTCCTTCTTGTTGGAGATTTCAATGCCAATACATTGTGGGGTTCTGAAAAAACCTTCGGCCGAGGAAAAACTGTCAAAATTGTATTGAATATTACCGATACTTATATGATAAATAACCATTTCAAAACTCATTTTAATATTGCTACTGGTACATTCTCCTCAATAGACTTAAGCATGTGCTACCCAAGAATATATCCAAACCTCACATGGAAACCAGTTGACTATCTTTATGACAGTAATAGCAATTTCTTCGTCTCGTAAAACAACACCTTGGTGGAATGAAAGATGCTCTCTGGCTATCCAACAAAGTAAGGCAGCATTAAACGACAGTTCTAAAGCAAATTTAATTACCTTAAAAAACTGAGAGAAAAATCTAAGTATGTAATTAAACAAAGCAAAAAAGGCTTTTGGAAAAAACACGTTTCATCGATAAATACTGACACTCCTTCTAGTAAAGATTTTTGAATCTTTGGATTCTGTCTCATATAGGAATCCCTGGTAACGAATTAGCCGACCTCTTTGCAAAACAAGCCTCGTCTTCTAATATGGAGACTGAAAACATACAACTACATACAGATTTACAGTCGTATTTTAAAAATATTATCACTGGAAATATCATCGTATTTTAAAAATAAGATCACTGGAATAAAATCCCTTCCAAGCTTCGTGACATCCATCCCAGCGTTAAAAAGCTTGAGTTTCCTTCCATGACACGAAAAAACAAAATCTTAATCCGCCGACTTAGAATCGGCCATACAAGACTAACTCATAAACATTTAATGACTTCCCAAGATCCATCTACATGTACACACTGTGGTAATATTCTAACTGTTAAACATATTCTCGTAGACTGTCCCCGCTTTAATGACGAAAGAAAAAAAAATCTGTTGAGTCGAAACCTACAAAATATTCTCAGTTTTCCATATAAATTCCAAAACCTTACTAACTTCCTCTATGAAACCAAGCTTTACCAAGAGATTTAGAAGAAGAAACGTAGTTTAGAATTTGATAATTGTAATAATTGTACCAATATTTAATGTATTTAATGTATTTCTTTATTGATTGTAATGTTACTGTATATTCTTGTAATGTAATGTAATAAAATTGTACCTGTGTCAGTGACCTACGCTGTCGAGACACGTAAAGCTAAATAAAAAAAAGCCGTGTAAAATTTAATGTTTATCAAAATTTGTCAAAACCTTCAATTTGACTATATTCTATGCTTTCAATGACTTAATATCAATGAGAGGGAATTATTGTTCTTGTGCGTCTCTCACAAAAAGCAACAATATATTAATATAATATAATAACCGAATAAACTCAAACAAAGTAATTCATATTCTTGGTAATAAAATGCAATAAATAATTTCTTTTTACCTCACTGTAAAATTTCATTTCATTTTTAAAATATTGTTTGTAAATTTCTTATTTCTTTTTACCTCACTGTAATTGAGGGATACGTCTATGACAGCACATGCGAATGCTTTTATTTTGAGAGTTTTGAGAGAGTGGATGGTAACATGAAGTATAGACAGATGCAATGCGGAGCAGATCGCAGAGGCGAGGTTAGCACATGTGCACGTGTCGGCGCGTCTTCCGCCTACTATTTTACTAATAGTGGCATCAAATTTTCGGAGCTACCTGCCCTCTTGTAGACTGTAAAATGCTAAAATAGTCTCCGTTTTAACAAGGTTTTATTATCAAATTACTGCAATAAATAGATCAAGAAATTACACATCAGGGATATTTACATTTACAGCTTTGGATAATTGTTTTGGACTCCTGATTACATTATTCTAGGTACTTTTATATGTTAAATATGTTATTACATGAAATACACCCATGAATAAAAATATTGAATATTTTAGATTTTTAATTTTTTTAATTAAATAATGTCAATCAAGTCGTTTATTGTAAAGAAGTATTTATTTTAGGAATGTTTAATGAACAATTTAAATTTTTTATTCGGAAAAAATACCAAAAAAAATAATATTTAATGTTAGACAAATAAGGTTATTTTACTCTAAACTTAAATGTTAATTTAAATTGCTTAAACAAGTCTTTTGAATTAATACAAGAGCGTGATCACTGTGATCAGTAGCGAGTATTCCCCCTCTAGCTTTTATTATTACTTGCATCCTTCTCGGCGTGCTTCCAAGTAAATTTTGTATATATCCTTGAGAAATTGCATTCCATTCATCCTCTTTATTAAGCCGAAGCTGCTCTATCGTATTTGGAACAGAATTTCTTTGTATTATGCGGAGTTTTAGCTAATCCCACGTGTGTTTTATTGGATTTAAATCCACGCTAAATGGTGGCCAATCCAATCTTTGAATTTGGACGTCATTAAGATAATTATTTAGTGGGGAAGCGGTATGCAGTCTAGTATTATCGTGCATTATGCATAAGTGCGGCGTGTCCCTCTCAACTAATACCCCCGAAGCATTGTGCCTAAGTATGCGCCACCTCCAAAACCAACGACTCGGGCAACATTGCAGATGGCGAATTGTAGATGGCAACTCTTTTATAGACATGGTTTGGCTTTCATAATAGGATTCTGGTGTCATCAGAGTCTTGATGTGTCAATATGTGTTCTTGCAAATTCTAAACGACGAACTTTATAATGTTGGAGAAAATGTTACTTCTCCTGAGACGTTGTGCGATATCTTTTTATGTAGGTATATCCTTTCTCGTACATAATTACAATCTGTGCTGCTTGGGCTTCATCGCAGTGTCGAATTGATACTATACTTGTTTTAAACTTAGTTAAATCAAAACAATATTTCATTAAACTTAATTAATTAACATAAAAAAACCTAATTAATACGGTTTTTCTTTTAAGTACAAAAGATGTTTTAGGAAAAAATGCAAGAATAGATGTCAAAATATTTCAAACTAGTTCAGTACATCAGTCTACTACGAGTATATGAGTAATATCAGTAATCTAAAATTATTTTGAAATAGTAGTGACGACATAAAAATTGGAAAATTTCAAAATATTTAATATTTTGTCCACCACTTTATAAAGTAAATATTTCCAATTTGGATAGGTGGTTTCTCAAAAAGAATTTGATGTTTATATCTTAAAAAAATATAAAAAAAATTATAAATGTTTTGTATTTTGAGAACGATTTCTGAAATCGTAACGTTAAAATAAACTTATTTTTAGACGCAAATAATAAAAAAAATAAATTATATTAAGATGCCACATCAAAACAGCTTATACAAGATGGCATCGTCAAGTTTTTCCTCTTTCTCGCAGTGGGGCCTTCGTGGCTACGGGTCCTTTCTTGTTACCAAGAGGAAATAAAAATTTAATATTAAATGACCATTCACGGGAGTATGTACCTAATTAAGATTAAAATGTGCGAAAAATTAAGTCTTTAGATAGAAATAAGATATTATTTGGTATTTTCCAAAAAATATCTTTGGCACAATATTTTGTTCAGATTATTTAAAAGTAGTGTTTGTGAAAATAAAATTATTTTTATAAAAATGAAATAAAATATTACTGCTTAAATTAAAAATAATTTCAAACAATTAGAAATTCTAAACCAAATAAAATTCTTAGCGAATTAAATGTTCAAACAGGCCATCATCTTTTGTTAAACAGAAACCAAATCTATTATACAATAACGAAATCTATTATCTTTTCTCAGTTGCTTCAAGTTAGTGGCTCGCACTAAAAGAAATTGGATCGGAAACAATAATTGGTTTTATCTTTGCCTGTAACGCTATGACCAGCGTTCATGCACAATGTGGAGGGGAGTCTAGGGGGAAATAAGATTGTGATCTTTGTCTATTAAATAAAAACATAATATAAGTATATATCCTTTAAATGCACTATTACTTTAAATAGTTAACGGCGTCAGGTTCGTAGCGGTAATCGATGTTTTCGTAGAAACCCATAACGGGAATGCGTTCCTTTAAAAAAGTTGAACCACAAGTGTAAATATTGAACCAAAAGTAAATAATGACATTGCAATAAAGTCTACTTGCTGACATTGATTTGGTGGCTTTGTCAATTAAAGACGAACAAACAAAAATAAACACAACAGCTAGATCCACAAACGTAGTCACTAATGCTAAAGGCCTTTAAATAAAAAGATTAACAACTACTTTAAGTATTTACTATTCTAAACAAAAAAATCCAGAACTTACGCTACGGTGGTCATGAAACTATTAAACAAAAAGTCTATTATCACAACTCCCTGAAAAAAATAAATTATATTTAGACCCTAGATAAAATCCCCATACTTAAAATATAAAAAGAAAACGATAAACTAGTACAGAATTTACTTAATAGAAAATTTATTGACGAACCCATCAAAAAACAACTAACGAAATATAATAATAACGCTCCAAAATTCTATGCATTACAAAAAATACACAAATCGAGATTATCAATAGGACCTATTATTTTGTCAATTAACACTCCAACTGAGCATATTGGTACTTTTGTAAAAAAACATTCTAACTGCATCATATAATTCCGATAAAGGAACTCACATACATATACACAACGGTCCTACATAAAGGACTCATTTGACGTCAAAACAGCATTTATTGGATTTAATGGATTACAACAGCCGAACGATTACCTTCTTGTAAGTTTTGGATATCGTTTCCTTTTTTATTGATATCTATCTAGACGCTTGCCTTAAATCAATAAACAAACATTAGTCCGACATAAGTAAACATTACAAAATCGGTAAAGATAACTTTTTAGCACTAGTCAGCTTTCTATCCAATAACACATATTTCTCCTCTAAGAACAAAATATATAAAAAAATAGACACCATCATGAGAGTGTTGGTAGTTGGGAATGGGAGGTTGTCTGATTTAGATTTTGGCCTCATATGTTATGGATGATCCCTTAGATATAGTCATCCCTGTTTTTCCATTCAGAATAATCTTTCTACATAAATTCGTGGACGATATAATATGTCCTACCAAAAGATATGATAAATGAACTGCTATAAATGTTTAAATATTTCAACCGAAATATCCAATTTACAGTTGAAACAGAAGACAGACATCAATCAGTCCCATTCTTTGACACCAACGTAACACTAAAAACGTAATAATACCAGATTGGTGTAGGATACCAATTAGCTCCGGAAGATACATTAACTATTGGTCATATCACAAGCATAATACAAAAAATAATACGATAAAACAAAATGAAAAACAGAATTTTTTACAAATTGCAGATCAATCACTCCATATTAAAAACCTAAAAATCCTTTATCAGCTCTTTTTAGATAATTCATATCCAAACAAATTACTTGCTAAAGTACTATGCATTACAACAAATGATAAATTGTCCGTAACGCTAACCAACCCTAATCACACACCACAAAGCATTAACCCCAGAATAGACACAACCACTGATACCAAATTAACTCCATTTAAATACTTTAGATTACCATTCATACAAGACTTCGCACGGAAGCTTTAAATGCGAATTTTTAAATTAGTTAATGAGAACCTTAAAATCGCCAGTGTTAACAATTAATTCCATATTCACTAAAGTAAAAGATAAAACACCTACAGACCAGTTATATATTCTGGTTTATCGTATTCCTTGTGGAAGTTGCAACAAGCAATTAGCCAAACTAATAGACATCTAAAACGCAGTATCACTTCCCACAAGCGTGACACCATATTAGGTATATCCTGACAGATGTTTACTTGCAAAATACGTATATAACGAACATCAAATAATGAATTACAACGAAACAAAGATCCTTACAACGGCAAATAATTTCAACAAAAAACTCTTCTTTGAGTTTTTTACATTTATTAGTCAAATGGATAATTTAATAAATAATAAATCAGATTTAAATCATCTTGTGAGATTCACGCTTATTTACTTCACCTTGAAAAATAAACATACATATTTAATAAATAATTACCATACCACAAAAAAGGTAATATCAAATTTCTCAACTAAAACACAACATGTACAGTAAATCTCAATCAAATAAACCTCTATGATATTAACAACATGAAACTAATGATCTTCTCGCGCAAAACAATTAGAAACATTCGATATTTGCTATTTCTGGTACTTAACCTGCCGTTACAAGCGTATTCTATTGCATTATAACGTAGTTGAACCCGTAGGAGTACCACCCTCACCTACATCAATTCGCTTATTTCGAGGAAGAATGAATAAATATCAACATGTATAAAATTACAACGGTTATATTTAGATGTCATAGAAAGTTTTATAACCCAGAATATTCTTATTAATTAAAAAAAAGCAAAGTGATAAAATATTGTAAATCAAAAGTTTAGAAATAATGAATAAATAAATCAAATATCATTGGGCAATAAACAATTAACACAAGGAATACACAAATGAAAAGTTTTAAAAGTAATGAACGTATCTAAAGATAATAATAAATGCACCTACGTAGGTTCTTCCTCCTTTATTCCCAAGAATTACACAAAACATTTTTGTGTGTTCCTTACAAATG
The DNA here is from genome assembly GCA_918026665.1 of Diabrotica balteata. Classification (NCBI taxonomy): domain Eukaryota; kingdom Metazoa; phylum Arthropoda; class Insecta; order Coleoptera; family Chrysomelidae; genus Diabrotica; species Diabrotica balteata. The sequence goes on along the minus strand of OU898282.1, from coordinate 68,455,354 downwards.
GGGTTTCCAATTTCGCTTTTCGCTTTTCGCAACTTCAGTATTTGTCTGAGTTTTTCAGTCCTTTCTCTTATGAAGAAAGGCACATTTATTAGATTCTAGTTTTATTTCTTGTGTCTCCGATTCATCATGAATTCCAAAATTATCCGTTGGTTCTTAAAATGTACCTTGAATGTTTTATTAATATACCTTAAACTTACTTAAATATTAAACAAAAACACAAAAGTTCCTTTGAAATTAAAAAAACGTAATTGCACCCCCTGTGAAGAGTACCCTCATCCAAAGAAGTTTGCTTGGATGTGCAGAGTGGTAATTTAAGGAACGGCTGCCGTTTAAAAGAAATTATCATTGAGAATGTGCAGAGCAGATGCAGAGAAGTATATATTACATTACAATACTTAAACCATCTATTTATATACTTAAAATGTGCTAACGCACATTTTTTTAACATATTGTAACGTTTACCAATATAACGAGCGGTTCTAATTTTTGTAAATATATTCAATTATAAGTTTACAGTACGATAATATATTATCAACTAAACTAACTAATATCAGCGCTGTTTATATATACAAGTTATTATGTACTCGAATAATTTAGAATAGTCCACCTCTATTTTCGCTTGTATTGACGTCTGGATCACAGATCACCACCTCCTAGATGTTCCACGACAATGCTTTAGTTGGATATGAAAATCAGCGCTCCATAAGATTTGTATCGGAACTAGTTGAAGCGGGAAATTACGCGGGAATTTCAAATTTTAATTTTGGTGGGAAAATTTAAATAAAGCTTAAAATATTTAAATATAATTTGGTATATTTGAAAAAAAAATGCATTTGACATTTTTAAATTCAAATATACACAATACCATTTAGGAAAAAATAAAACAAAATGTAATTTATTTATTTATTTAACACTTGTAAAACAACTTTGTAATTTAGAATAGAATAAAATATGCTATTACCACTGAAAATTGTACAATTTTATGGACAAAGCTTACAAAAAGTCAGAAAAATAGCAATTTAAAATTTACTGAAATTACATAAATCGTCAATATCACAAAATAAAAGATAATAAAATACACAATGTATTCCAAAATTTAAATAAAGTGCATAATAAATCCTTACGAACTAATACATTTAAGTTTCTGCATGTGATACTGAAATATATATTTATACAAATAGTTTAGTTACTTGTACATAACACTATTCGTTAAGAAACTCTTCTACTGAATAATATGATCTTTCAGATAGATAGGACTTGTTTCGTTTACGGAACTCAAGGAAAGAAGAAGTTAATTTAATAATATATACCATGATTCACTTCAGGTAAAATAATGTTTGTTAATTACATATTAGGGTTACTCACTTTCTGTTACATTTGCTTCCCCACTCACAACATTGAAATACTTCTGGGATGTACATTAGAGGAAGAATCTAAAATCAATCATCAATCAGTTATTTGTTCTCTAATATCAAATATTTATTGGACTCACCATACAAATGTAAGCTATGAATTGCATTTTTATACAATTTATGACTCCATGAAGAAACAAACTTATCTTCAAAGTGTCTGTGGCAGACTCGTTTTGTTTTAAAAACTGTACTAGCATTCATCATATCTAAATTACAATTATTTATAACACTAAGCCACTTCCGATATCGTGTAATGTCTTTATCAGGATTTGGAGAGACATGTCTAATTAATGACGAATTGGTACATTGTAGGATAAACCATTTATTGTGAAGAACCATATTTAACTAATTATTGTTAATCTGCAAAATACTGTTTGAACACCGCCAGGAACATTTAAAACACAGATCACTGAGGTAGGGGATTTGTAATTTACAATTTAACAAAATCAAAATATAGACGCTAATATGACAATAATTGGCATACTTAGTTGTGTTCTAAACCTAAACTGTAGAGTAAAGGTAAAGACAGAGTAAAGTGACATCTGAAGATTTGTATCGGTACTACAAATGACATTAAGTTTGGTTTGACCTTGAGCTACCTACGTGAAACGTCTAGTTATTAGTGGTCTGTGGTCTGGATATCTCATCCCCGGTTAATACATCCGGAATATGGGCTGTGTCGAAATAAGCATGTCTGTTACACTGCTCCCCTCTTAGATCTAGGCATCCCGATCAACAACTCTATATGTAGGTACAGGATGGCGGAATCTATAAGACTCTTTAGCTCTTCATGAATCCCTAAAGAAAAAATAACAATCTACTAACTTTAAAGGACACGATCTCTTCGGGTTAATGTAACACACAGTAATCCGTACGCCGATTTCTTGAAGTCACTTGAAGTATGCTTCTGACAAACGTCCAATCCAGATCTTCTAGTGCATGGCCTATCTTGGGTAAGGCCAAATTATTGATGTCTTAATTACACACGATTTTCTTCAAATTAGTTAGAGCGCGCCATACATCCTCGTAGCTTGCCTTGTCTGTCCGTCCGTCTTCTAATCTCAGTACTCTTCCAACTTTAGGCTGCTGATTTTTTAACTCGTTTAAATAACCGAAATTCATATAGAATACGATCGAGATTCTTTTAGTCATCCTAAGGTCTTTGGCAATAGGTAGACTAGAGAAACGTGCGGAACACTAAAAAGATCCTACTGAACTTCTGTTCAGCAGGACACAAAAGACGATTTATGTGAACTACTTTTGGTTTACCTTTCGCCAACTCCTGAATTTGGTATATTATGTCATATATTCTTTTAATTTCATATGGACCTTCCCATTGTCTTTGCAGTTTAGGAGACAAGGCTCGACGACGTTGTGGATTATAAAGTCAAACAATATCACCTACTTCAAAGCTTTCATTCTTGCATCGAGAATCATATTAATCTTTCATTATGTTACTAGCACTGTGTTGTCGGGCATGTTCATGAATATTGTTCATTCTTGACTTCAGGTGGTTGACATATTCTTTGCCTGCAACATGTTCTTCGGAAGGCCTGCAGACAAACTCTAGGTAGCAGGGCAAACGAACTTCACGACCTAACATCAGACAGGTTGGAGTTTGACCTGTAGTTTTATTCACGGCCGAGAAATAGGTTTTTAGACAACTGTGTGGCTTCTGTCAACGTTCAATATAAACATTCTTCTTTTTCTTTTCCGTACAATACCTAAGAGAAAGTGACATTAGACACAGAACATGACAGTCGACACAGGACGTGACAGTTATGTGACAGTCGATACAGAACGTAAAATGTCACGTAAAATGACGTGACATTTCACGACAACATTGGACTGATGTAACGACTATTTTGCTTACCACAGGACAATATTGGGCAAACAAAATAAATCGAAACAAGTGCATACGGCATTCAGTTGGTTGTTGGAGAGCTGGATCGTAAATAAGTTGAAGATATGGGGGTTCGATTGGGGCACCTACAAAAAAAAAGAAATAAAGGGGTACTTATACAAATCTCTTGGGACAAACAAAATAAAAATAAACGAAAACACCTCAAAGAAATTAATATAGGGCGCCACTTGAAGTGTCTAATTACACCTATTATAACCACTAGTTGTAACTAGGGAAATAATTATAAAATATCAAAAATATAACGTACATGGGCTATATCAAACAAGAAAAACGACAACAAAGCTGTGGGACATCCTATATAATACTTTTCAAAACGGTATCTATACAAATCTTCTAATGTATTTAAAAAAAAAATAGAAATAGTGGTGACTCTTTTCTAAACTGACATATTACATAGAGTCTACTATTTTCAACCAATTTTGTCGGTCTCTTTACCGACAAATCGAAACGTCTTCTCCATTCGAATATTTTCTTTCACTCTACATTGTAGCACGTTTGCCCTGCTTGGAACTTAAATGTCGACTCCCTATTTACGTTACATTTTACAAATTCCTAGCCAAATCAATTTCCCTTTTACGTCTCAAAACCTCAACAAACAATATTTTCCTTGTTATTCGTTCCTAACTATGAAAGACAAACAAAACCTCTTTTTTTATTAGGGCCCATCATAAATTATATTCCCTTTATATACAAAAAAACTTGTCGAAATAGATATAACATAATACAAATTAACAAAATAGCACGTAGTTTTTAAACCTGAGTTCTACCTGACTTTGTAACAAAAGGTTATGGGATTTAAAAGTACACATAGACAAAAAATATATCCAGCGTTATTTACGCATTTAAGATTTTCTTAAAAGACAAACACAGATTTTATGGCAACCTTAATTCGTACTGATGAGATAAACGAACAGGGACGTATTATAAAATTTAAAACGCTACAATGCCCCTTCTTAAAAGAAAAAACTCGGATAATTCTTATCCAGTTTTTGATAAAGGCAAAACAACAAAAACCAAAACAGAAGATGACCTCTTAACTGAGTCGAAACTTCTTAATAATATCTTTTAGATGATGGCTAGCATGGGATTAAACAACGAAAACAAAGTTAGTTACTAAGAATCGGCTAGCGTGCCATCGATCGCCAGCGAGTAGACTGAAATTTTTGACTCTAAAATGAACTGTTTCTGACATGAGTTTCTATGCCTTAGGGGAGGCTAACCTTATGCCCATCAGTAAACCTCGCTGACATTGACAGCAGTAACACAAGTGATTTGTCGGGCAGGCATAGCCATGACACCTCGTTGCCTAAATCAAGTGCTATACACAAATCCAAAAAAATTGCTCTACACTTAACAGGTAGGCGTCTACTATCTCCAGTATACGCCTAGCAAGACAAGGAATTCGGCAACGGTTTCAGAAAAAATTAGGATATAGACCCTAAATCTATATACCTACATATGACAAAATGTGATTCTCACATGTGTCTCCCAAATAAAATAGGTTACCTGAATTAAAATTATCAAAAGTAAAACAATATTCCAAAGGGATCAAGTTAAATCAACATACACACTCGAAAACAAAGACATGAGATAGGATGAACTAATTACTTAAAGATGACATATTGTCCTCATCTAACACAAAAGGCTTTAAATCTTTAATGTGCCACTTACCAAGATCTCAACCATTTAAATTTGACAAAAGTTAAACCACTGGTGACAATTTTTCCTTGATAGTTGCTTCAATATATTTCGGTGCTAGTTTGGATATAAACTTGTTAACAGCGCACGACAAAACCTTATTTCTTTTCCAAACTCTATCACCCACTTGAAATTGGACTTCTCTTCTACGTAAGTTGTAACTCCTAGCGTTACGCTCATATCCTTTTCGAAGATTAGCCTTAACCTTTTCAAAAACTTTATCTAAACCTTTGACTTTTGAAGCATACATGTTACGGTCACCTGGAATTATCTCGATTCTGTTGATGCTTATGATCAACACCATAATAGTTTCCACTTAAAGGAACATGACGGCCATAATTCAGGAAAGCTGGAGTATATCCAGTCACTTCATGCCTTGCAGTGTTTATAGCTTGTCTGATCTTTGCTAAATTCTTGTTGCAATCTACGTGGTTTTTAACATACGTACGTATTGCTGTACCAATGGTTCTATGGTCCTCTCCACAAAATTACACTTAGGTGCATATACTGGGCTAAACTATACTTTCTGAACGTTATACCTATTACAGAGCTCAATTAAGAGAGGATTGTTCAGATTTGAGGCATTATCACAAATCACATATTGAGGAACACCAAACATTAGGAAAACAACATTTCCCCAAAAACTCAACAATATTCTTAGCCGTGGCCTTTCTCAAAGGTTGGACTCACGTATATTTACTAAATCAATCAGCAGCTACTAATATCCACGTATAACCTTTCTTTGAACGAACAAAGGGACCTATCAGATCTATTGCAACTATCTGCCAAGAAAACTTGGCCTCTCTCTGCTTACCCATTTTACCTAATGGAGCATAATTTGGTGTCTTCTGAGCACCACAAACTTTACATGACCTGACAAACTTAAGCACATCTGGGGCCAATAATATCTTTCTTGAATACGGGACAAAGTTTTGGAAAATCCAAAGTGAGCACACGTAGGTGTCTCATGACAAGACTTCATAACTTTAAACCTTTGTGGTTTGGGCACAAGAATTTTCCACTAAACATCATTAGTCATAAAAGAATTTCTGGTAGGGGCAAACTTATAAACAAAATTATTCTCCACCTTCCACTGTGGAAAATCAAGGGGGGATTTGAGTATTCTTGATCTCAAATTATCAAACCAAGGGTCTATTCTATCTACACCAATTTCTAAATAATTAATTTTTTGGGTAGTCTCTGTCTTACTTTTACTGTAAGGGACAGAAAGGTACAACAAAAACTTTAACTGTATGACTCACACCATCAGCCTCTACTGGAAGAACAATGGTACCAACAACTGATTTATTGGAACCATCTGCTAAGCGGACATGCTTAGTAGATGTGGAATTATATTTAATTTCTTGGGAATTTAGAAATTCAACTCCAGCCTACAACGGATGTAGTGCAACCACTGTCCAAAAGAACTACAAAGTTTTTAGAGAGAACAGAAATACTAACATGGGGACGACTATCAAAACCTTTCTTTTCAAAAATTGGGTTTAACGATGGCCTTTAAGGTCTATTGGTCTTAGACCTATTCGAAATACAATACTTAGGACAAGAAGATATGATCACACCTTTATGGCCACAACGCCAACAAGACAACTTACTTCTACAGTCACGATAAATATGACCCGGTCTATTACAATTGAAACAAATAATCTTTTTCGGATTTCTGGGAGCTTGATAAGGGAATGACTGCATTAATGGATGTGGGGACGAAAAAGATTGCATCATTGGGGGTGGGGACGAAAAAGACTGATTTCTTATTTCAGTATTCTCTGGTAGACTGGGTCTATTATTTTCATACTTATATTTGGGGTTGGGTCTCCTAGAAGAATTTTCTCTGTCCTGTCTGTTACCTACTCCACTTCTATCTTGCTTGGTTTGATTATTCACCACATGAACTTGTTCTTTGGGTTTTTCTGAATCATCAATTGAACAGGCCCTAAAAGATATTGATGAAGGCATCTCAATAAATAGAGTCAAGCTTAATAACCTGCAGTATGCAGATGATACAATAGTGTTTTCCAATACCATAGAAGGGCTGCAAAACTTAATGAACAAATAACAGAAACAAGTAGAACCTATGGACTGGATATAAACACCAGCAAAACCAAGCTAATGATCATCAGCAAGCAAAACATAACTGGAGCAAATCTGTATGTAAACCAAATGAGGATTGAACGTGTTTCACAATATAATTACTTGGAAACTATAATCAACGAGTCGTGGGACAATACCCAAGAGATTAAATGTCGCATCGGAAAGGCCAAAAGTGCATTCTTGGCTATGAGCTCTGTGTTCAAAAGCCATGACCTCACCCTGAAAACAAAAATAAGGCTCCTTAAATGTTACGTATACTCAGTGCGTCTGTATGGAGTAGAAACGTGGACATTAAAGGCGGAAACTCTATCAAAACTTTAGGCGTTTGAATTATGGTTATACAGAAGAATCCTGAAGATACCATGGACAGACAAAGTCACCAATGAAGAAGTACTGGAGGATGAACACAACCGCGGATTTGGTCAACATTGTGAAGAGCCGTAAGCTGGAGTACTTGGGACATATAATGAGAAATCAAGGCAGATACGAGCTACTCCAATGCATTTTGCAGGGTAAAATTGAAGGAAAAAGAGCGCCAGGACGAAGAAGAACATCCTGGCTTGCTAACCTGAGAGCATGGTATAGAAAGACCTCAACACAGCTATTCCGTATAGCAACCAACAAAATCATCATAGCCAGAATGATCGCCAACGTTCGGAACGGACAGGCACCTTAAGAAGAAGAATCAATTGAAATACCTGCAAGACCTTTAGTAGTCTGCAACAAGGGCAGGGCATTCTGCTCTAAACGTTTAATAGTTGCTACTAATATTTCTACTGTAGTAAAATCTTGAATAGCTATCAGTGGAATGTAGTCCACTAAAATATTTTTCCTTATTATCTTCACTTTTTGGGCTTCACTAGGATATGTTTCCAAACGTTTAAAAAGATTTTCCATCACTGCTGAATAAATGGTTATGGATTCGTTCCTTTTTTGCTTTCTACTTTTAATTTCATCGAAGAAATTATCATTATAATCTGGGTGCAAAAAAGTAGATTTGAGTAGGGCTACTAACTCATCCCAACTATTAATTTTATCTCTAACACTCCTATACCAAATAGCAGCATTACCTTCAAATAACTCAATGGCTGAACGAAACAAAATGTCTTTGGAAATATTCCTAGACCTAGCAGAATCTCTAACTTTTTCTAAAAATGTGGGAAGGGCTTTACTTTCACCATTAAACTTAATATGTAGATCAGATATAATGACAGGAGTTGAAACCTGTATTATTGGGAGTGGGACTGTACAACTGGGAACTACAGGGACTGAAATTGGGCTACTAGTGGACAGTTTTACTATATCAACAAAATTTCCTCTTTTTCTAACACATTACCCTTCAACACTAACAAATCATCTTTACACTCTTCAACAAACTTTAATACATCATCCTCAACATCATTCATAGAGTAATTCTCTAATCTGGTATCTAAATGTATAGACCTTGTCTCAAATCTAGCAAAATCAGCCTTAGTTGATTCTACATTTATTGATTAAGCACTAATACATAAATCTTCCATAATCAACTTAATCTCACACGACGAAGTCAACTACAATGTCGTGCAAGTGGTGACAGCTATAATATATTACCGTACTTATGTTCTATACTTGCCACATGATGAAGGTCGTTTAGCAAGAGCAGACGCTACCAATTGATAATCTGGACATTGTCCAGAAAACAACCAACAGTAAACACGATAAATTGCTACCGAATTCATTCAGAGCCATTATTTGCGGTCCAAGTGGGTGCGGAAAAACAAATGTCATGCTATCTCTTCTATTCAATTTGAATTGCGCCAAGTTCAAAAATATCTATGTTTATTCGAAATCTCTCTTTCAACCGAAATACCAACTACTGCCAGATGTAATAGCTCAAGTTAAAGGCGTAGGATATTACCCATTTAAAGACAACGAAGAAATTATTGATCCAAACCAAGCTAAACCTCACTCTGTGTTTTTATTTGACGATGTTGAATGTTATGGTCAACAAAAGATTCGCGAGTATTATTCCATGTGTAGGCATAAATATATCGATGCCGCTTACTTATGCCAAACATATTCAAAAATACCGAAGCAGCTAATAAGAGACAATTGTAATATGATTGTATTATCAAGACGAGACAAATTGGAAACATATATTTAATGAACCCATATTGTTCTGAACATAGTGTTCAGAATGTTGGCGAGATAGGTATGGTACTATGGTAATTATGAAAGATTTTGCTCTCAACAATCGTCGATATTGCAAAGGATTTGATAAATATATAAAATTGTAACGTAATTATTTATTTGTCAACAAAATATCAGATGATACGGTTGCTATTGCCCTTCGCAAGAAGAAAGTCGCCGAATTGGCCAGATCAATTCGCAAAAAATACTTGGCATTAAAATTAGGTCGAACAGAATAAGACGAGTCACTCAATAAACTGTTTAAACCAGTTTCGAAACCTCTTAAAGATATTGCACAATCATCAAAAACGTTACATCATACTATCACTAACAAGTTTGGACAAGTTAAAAAAGAAGAGGTGAAAAAGGAGGAGAAGGAGGAGGATGAGGAGCGGAATAATGGTGATGTAATGATGTATTTGTCGATGCACCTGACGTAGCGATACCGGATGAAAACAATATTCAAGAACCAATCTCTGGTTCTAACGAGATTCCGATGGATATCACAGCCGAATATATCGATCTATATCCTTCAATAAGTCACAAGTACATAAAAGAATATTTGATAAAAGACGATAAAATTGATAAAAACTATGGTCCATTTTACGACACTATTAGTGGCTGGATATTGGGAACACGTCGAATAAACTTTGACAAACGCAATGGAGACATAATAGTAATTCTAGAACGTGATTTAGAAGAACGTAGGTTAGGTGGTACGCCAGGTATATATCAACTTTTATTTTATGCCAACCCTGAAAAGTATAATGATGAGGATTTACAAAAGTATAAAACACTGCTGATTAACACAGAGATTCATCTGGATACCTTAGGACGCCTTAAAGGTTCCAGCAGAGAAAAATACTATTCTATTATTAAACCTCTATCCAAACCATCTGATACAGCAATAAAAGCAGTAAAAGCAGTAAAAGCATGCACCACCTGCAACTCGATCAAAAAGAAGAACTCGAATACAGAACGGAAACATCAAAAACAACAACTCGGTCGGCATCTTCATCTACGACCAAAGGAACGGGATTGAATGACTCTTGTTTAACATACAACACAGCACCCGCGAAGTATATTTATTAGGATGATCCATATGAGTTAGTTGAACGTCTTAAACTATTGGTGGCTTCGAAAGACGCCGGCAACACATCTCTCGACAATGAAATCGTAGCCATCATCAATGAACTAAAAGAAGCCAGTATAATGGAGTAACTGAGAATGACAGCATCATTTTCTTTATGAGTGTCGACAAATTCGGTCATCACCTTCGTTACAGTAGTAGTCGTAATGCTCAAAAGGTGGCACGAGTTACATTTTTACATACTTCTGACGGAAATATTAATGCTGAAAATGTTAAAATTTCTAATGTCAAGGATCCATTAGACAATGGTAATGCTGCAACGAAAAAATACGTTGATGAACAAATCAATGAGTTGAGTAATCTGCACTATTGAGCAAAAGTTACAAAAAATAATCAAAGATGATCAGAATACACTAAAAAAGAATACGGACAATAGTATAAATAAGTTACAAAAAATAATCAAAGATGATTTGAATACACTGAAAAAGGATACGGATAAAAGCATAAAATATGCTGCATAAATAGTTGCAAAGCATATGATGTACGATATAAAGATGGAACAGAGGATAAAACAAGTGGAACACTCATTAAAAAGCATAGTAGATAGCATTTATTTATGGGATATAGATAAACGTCTTAAGGTAGTTGAAGGTGCGTTAAAAAAATAATGTCTAAAGAAAAGGAACACCTAATGAACGAACTGCAGCCACGCAGATTGATTAAATTTCAAAACTCTATGTATCTTTGTTAAAATGAATCCGTTGGCTAATGCCTGTTTAAGATTTTTATAATGAATAATATATTTTGTTTAGTGATATAAGGTTAGTATTAACTTTGTTCATTTTGAACCGGGCGGAATGCGGTGTTCGGCAGCAAATGGAAAATCTTTATGTTATATACTCTACGTCAACTTGAAAAAAATAGCCTTCTTTCGCATCGTCTGGTATTGACTTTATGTCTATGACATTCTGGAAGATAAGTGGAGTTTACTTCAAATTTGGTTACTTCTTCAATCCACGAATCCTCCTATTGGTAAAGCTTCACTCATGGCCCATGTAACGATAATAGTTCTTTATCGTTACTGAAAATTTAAAATAACTTAATAACGGAAGCCAACGATTTTAAAAGTGTAAGAAGGCACTTTATATCCAGCCTTTGAACGGGACAGAGGACTGATTGAATCCAGCGGCCAACGCACGTGGTTTTCAAGTTAGCCGAAAAACCTTTTAAGTTATTCAGAGGTCAATTATTTAAGTTACAGAAGGCGTTTTGTTTTGAATTTAAAAGTTTTGGGATAAGAAGATTTTGTTTTAATTAGTGAAATAGTGTTGCGTTGGGTGAGTTTTATTTTAATTAAAGTAAATGATTTTTTTTAACCATTACTAGTTTCATATTTATATCATTTATCCAATTAATTTTCCTTAATTATATCAGTCAAATCACGTTCAGAATTCTTTCTGTTCGAAATTCTCCTTAGTACACGTTCTCATCAATATCCAAGCAATTCGGTAATGTAAGGAGACCCTTCATTACTCTGTGCCTATAATATATTTGTTAAGATATGTTAAATTTCAATTCTTCTTTGAAATATTCATAGTTAAATCCCAACATTATTTTTATAAATACATAGTTTTCAATTAATTTTCCAAGGTCATAAAAAGTGTAAAAACCTTCACTAATTATCATCATTCGGCTAGTTTTTTTTTGTCCTAATCGCCTTTTTGTTTATCAACTCCGAATAAAGCTAATGAGAGCTTTCTTTGATTTTATTTTTAGTCGCTGGAGGAAAGAAGGATTATGAAGTCAAATCAGGATTATTTTGAATTTGGGGTAATGGAGTCCATGTAGTTTGGTTGTAGTTTTTTTTGGTTTTTCCCGGTTACTGGAGTAGCAGTTCAGTTAATAGAAGAGTGTACTTCTAGGTTTTAACCTTACAAGTCCCAGTGATGTAAGCATCCGGAAGAAGAACTTTTTCAGGTTGAGATTAGTCAGGTTCCTTTATAATAATTGTTCCTACTATTTTAAAATAATTTCCTTAAATTTTGTTTAAACTTTAACGAACAAAACCTTAATAATAATCTTAGTCAATTTTCTTAACTCATATTTTCGTATCATTAGTTATATAACGTTCAATTTTGTTTCTCAATATCATTTGTTTATTTTATCATTAAATCTTTTAAATATATTATATATGTATCAGTTATAACAGGGTAGGGTGGATCATAATACAATTGTTTTTTTGTAAGATCATTTGTGCACAAAGGTCCATTTTGTATTTCTACAGCCCTACTTGTAATATCACCAATTCATCTTGTATCTATTCCTTTCTGGACAGACCAATCTAAATATATCTACAGGTTATCTGATTCGAATCAATTTGGAAACTGTCAAACTGATATATTGTGTTATAGGGAGGGGTTATAGTTGTTTAAATTGTCAAATGTTGGTTGTCATTAATTTTTGCTTTAATTCATAAATAAAACTTTATAAAATAAGTTGATACTTTTTTAGTAGATTATTAAATGTAAATATATTGTATATATAAAAGGGGTCAATAATAGTGTTTATTATAAGGGTATTTAAGTTAAATTGTATATTACGAGATTTACAGGTTTCTATTTTATTGTTATTAAATTGGGTTTTAAGTAAGACTCTGTTTTATTAAAACTTCTTTTTATTTAATAAGGTTATATCTAATTATAAACTTTGAAGACTCACTTTTTGGATATAATATAATAATTGTAACAGATTTATCACTTTTGATATCTTTACAATATTGTCGTTAGTATCTCATATTAGTAGAACTATTTTAAGTTAAATTACTACCTTTTTGTGTTAAGACTTTGGCTATCATACGGACTATTCTTGAATTGTTACTAATATTTTAAACTTTATTTGGCCAGTGGTAGTGACTATTCGTTTGTTGAGGGGCTATTAGGTCCCATTGTATGTGTACACAATCCACTACCACTGTTATTTGGCTTTGCATTATATGTAAATTGTTTATACACATATACCTATATACAATTTTTATAAATATATTTATTGTTGCTATTTTGAGTTTTATTTCAGTTCTACTAACCAGTATATAACATAGCAAAACAAGATTATTATTTAGTATTTTTGTATTTCAGAGTATTATCTCCAGATTCATTTGTTACTTTAAAATCTCAACTATCGTTGAGTTGGCGCCCTTCTTTTCTCTTCTTATTGTTCTCTTTCTATAAATTTATTCCCAGTGACCTTCTTCAGTTGTATCACGTTTGATATTACCAGGTCTCATTTCTTTCTTGTCTCATTAGCTCATTATCTCTTGTTATTGTTGTTTATATCTTTAAAGCCACAATCCAGTGCATTGAAGCTAGCCCGAACACTCACTTGAGATTTAGTGTCTCTTTGGCCATTTAAATTTGTTCCTCTGAGCTTAGCCCTATTTTTAGTATTTTTTTTTCATCACTTCTCTTTCAGTTCTTCTGAAATTTGGAAGTTCTACACTTCCTAAAATCCAATACTCCCGGAGTATTGAGCGTTTCAATTGGCGCCCAACGTGGGGCTTCTTTTCCACTTCTGCCTTTAAAAAAATATATATATTTCCTTTAATTTTTGGTTTTGATCTTGGGTTGTTGTGGTTTTCACTGGTTGTGCTTTTAGATTTTCATTTTAACGTTTAGTTTTGTTTTTCAATTTTTTTTGGACATTACCTTATATCTATATCTTAAATTGACTTGTTTTTGCTATATACTGTGTAGACTGAATAAATTGCTTTGTTTTTGATTGATTAAATAACAATTTAGATTAATAATAAATTAATTAAAAATTTAAATAACTAAAGTTAACTATTTCACATATTTTACAAGTCCGGAGTAGCCAATAAGTTGAGTCACTACCTCGAAATAACAGTTTTGAAATTTTAGGTTCCTTAGGGTGTTGTAGCAGTATATTTCATTGGATTTCATAACTGGACCAAAACAATTAAACATTACTGGTATAGGTACCCCTTCAGAATATTAATTTGGAGTCAGAGAGTAAGTTAAACTTTGCCTACTTTTACTCATTCTCTTGTATATTTCTCAGTTGTGTAAAAATGTCTGCTTTCAAGGTAGAGCATCTGTTAGCTCCTGAATTAGAGTATGAGTTGAGAGTCCGTCATCTAACCAGTCCATTGTTAAAAAATGTTGTATGATGTACAGAATGTACCAGGTAAATTTCCTGATTTTAAAGTTGAACATGGTGTTTTGTATAAACATGTCTTAAGTTCCATGGATGCCCTTACTGGAATGTCGGATTGGAAGATAGTCGTTCCAACTCCTAATAAAGCAGAGGTTTTGGCCACTTTTCATGACCATCCTACTGCAGCTCATTTTGGTTTCTACAAAACTTTCCGTCGAATATCTGAAATTTATTACTGGCCGAAGATGCGTCAAACTGTACGTAGCTATATCGCTAAATGCAAAATCTGTGCTACATGCAAACCGACAAATCTTCCCCAACCAGGTTTAATGGGTAGTTATCGACGGATTGATTTTCCATTTCAACTGATATCTTTAGATCTCATTGGTCCGTACCCTAGGTCCTATAAAGGTTCCCAATATGCTTTAGTAGTTCTTTCACAAAATTTCCTTTGGTTCCTACTATGTCTAAGGCAACTACTTCATCAATTATCAAGTATCTTGAGAATGAGGTTTTCTTAATTTATGGTGTTCCCCAGATCGTGTCTTGCGATAATGGACCCCAGTTCACAGCTAAGGCTTTTCGCGATCTCATGGCTAAATACAATGTCCAAAAGATCTGGTACAATGCGAACTATTATCCACATGTCAATCATACCGAAAGAGTGAATAAATCAATCGTGACTGCTTTAAGGTCATATTCTTTTCCTGATCAGAGAGCTTGGGATACTCATATCCACTCTATAGCACAAGCGATCAGGACTTCTTCTCACGAAATAACCAAGTGTCCTCCATCTTATTTAATGTTTGGTCGTCATGTCCCTCTTTCTGGTGATTATTTTGGTAAGATTTCAGAGAATGCCAATAACTTTCCCACTATATCAGATAAATTACACCGTTTAGAAGATATTCAGCATCTTCCTGATATTTATGTGGATGTTCGCAAACGGTTGAAAGCATCTTATGCTAAAAATAAATGCCAGTATGATCTGAGAAAGCGAGCCTTATCTTTCAGAGTTGGAGATTCTGTTTTAAAGAGGAACTTTGTCAAGTCTGATAAATTGAACTTCCAATCTGCTAATTTATGTCAGAAGTACATACCTTGTACGGTTATTAAAGTTATTTCTCCTTTAATATACGAGCTGAAGGAAACTTCTACTGGTAGGAAACTAGAAAGGTTTCATGTTAAAGACTTACTGGAGGACAAGACAGTAGGCCCACATAACTTGTCAGATAATTTGGATTTTTCATCTTCTGATGAAGATTAACTGGTCCCTTATCAATGCTGTACCAGTTTGGTTGTTTAAGATCTGATTATCTATTTTGTTTACCTGGCAAAAACCATAAGTTGTGTTATTTTGCCTTCTATTTTTTTTATCTTATCTTAATGTTGGTTATTATCTTGGTTTATGGACTTGCTAATTTTGTTGTTTGTTTTCTCTCAAAAGTCCAACTGCATATCATAGGAGTACAGGATGGATATATGGAATTTTCCCCATCTTGAGTTCTGAGTTAAATAGATGTTTACAGAGATAATTAGGAAACACTTTAACATTTTCTTTTATTGATGTTTGCATAGGCTCGTACGTAGACTATGGCCATAAAGCTTATGCATTCATATTCACTTATTGTGTCGGTGTTTTAGCGTAGGTTCAGGATTGATCACCCTGGATGTGTGCCCTCACTTGGCTCAGAAGTATATCAATACATATTAGTTGTTCCTTGAGTGTCTCTTAGGTTGAAATTAGAATGTGTCATTTAGAATTGGATCGTTCTGATATTCAGCAGTAAGTAAGTCTGTTTAACTTGGAGGTAATCTACTATGCTATTATCTTTGAAAGTATTTGATTTTTTTTAACATATCTTATTTTATACAGTTTGTTTACCTGTCTCCCTACTAGTCATATGGATTGGTAGATGGGAGTTATCTTTATCTGTATCTTAATTGAGTTTATCTTTACCTTTATGAAGTTTATCTCATACCTGTAATGGAGTTTATTTCGTATCTTTACCTTAAGTTTATCTTGTACCTTGCCTGAGTTTATCTCGTATCTTTACCTTGAGTGTATCTTTATCTTTACCTTAATTGGTTTATCTCGTACCTTTACCTTAAGTTAGTTATCTTTACCTCTACCTGGATAAGTTTATTTCTTATCTATAGCTTATGAATATATATATATATATATATATATATATATATATATATATATATATATATTATCTTTATCTTGATTATAGTTCTTGTCGTGAGTAAAGAATTGGAACACGTCAATAGTACAGTTTAGGTATTACAGTTAGGATCTCTTTCATATTTCCTTCTACCAAGTGTATAGCTGGTAGAAGTGAGTTTGGTGCATATCCTCTACCATAAGTAGATCTGGACGTGCAATTATCTTTTCCCTTTTGTGCATATCCTTTACTATGAGTTGGGATTGCAGTTATCTTACTTACCTTTTTTAGCATACCCTATACCATGAGTATAGTGGGCTTGCTAGTATCTAAGGCACTAGCAACCTTTACCGATTGTGTGTTTTCCTACCGCTGCTAAATCAAGTAGGTGTATTGAATTATCTTTTACCTTGTTGTTGATATCCCGAACCATCTATATATGTTTAGGTTTGTAGTTTCAACTAGTTCTGAGTAATTAGGCCCTCATTGAACTCCATGGTGACGAATAGAATCGGGTCGCTCTAGTGTCAACGTTGGGTAAAGTTCATAGGACTTTGTTTGAATTTCGTTGTTATGAATGGTTCTTGGAGATATTATGTTAGGGGTTGTTAATACACACCTATAATGTAGTTTTAACAAATGGTTGTTTTTTTTTACAAATACTTGAGAATGTAGATAAGTAGTGTTAAAAGTTAACTTGATCTGTAAGGTTATAGAATTTAACTTAAAATGTATACTTTTTTATCTTTGGTTTATACTAAATTAACATACATTATCTCATTAAAAAAAATGTATGACTTTGTCTCATATTCTTCGTTCCATATTTTTATTTCGTCCTTGATTTTGTTCCAATTCCTGAGCAAATGGTTGACTGGTGAGGAAAATGTTCAATTTTAACGTATCAACGTTCATTGTCGACCCAGCGTTAGATCGTTCTGCCAAAAAAAAAAGTTCCTTTTTTTTGCTGGAGATGAGGGAGAATGTAGCGTTTACGCTACTGACTAGTCCAATTTAAACCCCTCAAGAAATTTTTATTACCCGCCTACGATCGATTTTAAATCAACATTTTTCCCCACACGCGCAGTAGTCGCTTAAAAAGGAAGATTGATCGATTTTGTGCGGAAGCGAAGCGGTCAGTTTTGGTCAGAACTCAACGCAGCCACGTCAACCGGTGAAATTTTTTCACCTTCAAAGTGACGGAATTGGAGCAGAAAAATAATTTGGGGAAGAATAAATTAATTCATATATAAAATAGATATATTCATAATAATAAGTAAATTTTAAAAATCAATATTTATAAGAGTTCCACATAAAAGGAAGATTTTTTTTGGCGTGCTGCGGCTCCATGTAAGTAAATCATTTCATACGTATTATCTCATTATCATATAATCAAATTTATCATTGTAGTTTAGTATTTCTTTAGAGATTTATTTTTAAGATCCGAAATAATTTAAATATAAAATTTCCTTGATTTACTTGCAAAGAACAGACTGTCATTTTTTTTATATAGTTAAACTTAAATTCCGTTTTAGTCCATGTCGTTATCATTAAGTTTTTTTTTGGTTCCCATTTTGTATCTAACTTTTTTTGGTGGAATATAAAAAGGTTCGACAAATATTGGACAGCCTTCTATATTCTGTGCATGTTCATTTCATGGCGCAAGCTTGCCATGCCTATGAAAGTAACTTCGGAAATTTTGACATTTTGGACCTAACCTAATAGTAACACTAACAATAATATAGTGCTAATGTTTTAATGTTTTGTTTTGGTGCAGTCAATCCATGCTGCTACACCTATTGAATTACATTTATATTACATATTTATCAAATTAAATAATCATTTTAGATTCCGTCACGTGAAAATATTAATTTAAGTTCATTGAAATAACTTTGAATCCTTAAACTAATTAGCAACTTGTCTCTGGAGTTACCGATTTCTCGGACCGGATAGACCAGCGCCGGGTGTTTACTACCGTGTACCCCCATGGATTTGTCATCATAGCCCAGAACTAATTTTGCCGTGCCAAGAGGAGTTTGATAATTTAATTATAAAATATTCGGGGAGGAAAAAAGGACACTTCATGTGTTATTAGGTTTTTTTTACTAAGGACGTAAAGGGTTTGACCAAACTCATTTTTTTGATATAATATTTTTTTTTTGATATAGTACAATTTTGATTTTGGGAAGGGAAATAAATTTCATATGTTTTTTTTTTAAACATTATATAAAGAGTATTGAAGACTCACTTTTTGGATATAATATAATAATTGTAACAGATTTATCACTTTTGATATCTTTACAATATTGTCGTTAGTATCTCATATTAGTAGAACTATTTTAAGTTAAATTACTACCTTTTTGTGTTAAGACTTTGGCTATCATACGGACTATTCTTGAATTGTTACTAATATTTTAAACTTTATTTGGCCAGTGGTAGTGACTATTCGTTTGTTGAGGGGCTATTAGGTCCCATTGTATGTGTACACCATCCACTACCACTGTTATTTGGCTTTGCATTATATGTAAATTGTTTATACACATATACCTATATACATTTTTTATAAATATATTTATTGTTGCTATTTTGAGTTTTATTTCAGTTCTACTAACCAGTATATAACATAGCAAAACAAGATTATTATTTAGTATTTTTGTATTTCAGAGTATTATCTCCAGATTCATTTGTTACTTCAAAATCTCAACTATCGTTGAGTTGGCGCCCTTCTTTTCTCTTCTTATTGTTCTCTTTCTATAAATTTATTCCGAGTGACCTTCTTCAGTTGTATCACGTTTGATATTACCAGGTCTCATTTCTTTCTTGTCTCATTAGCTCATTATCTCTTGTTATTGTTGTTTATATCTTTAAAGCCACAATCCAGTGCATTGAAGCTAGCCCGAACACTCACTTGAGATTTAGTGTCTCTTTGGCCATTTAAATTTGTTCCTCTGAGCTTAGCCCTATTTTTAGTATTTTTTTTTTCATCACTTCTCTTTCAGTTCTTCTGAAATTTGGAAGTTCTACACTTCCTAAAATCCAATACTCCCGGAGTATTGAGCGTTTCAACTTCCCTGGCGCCCAAATCATTCTTCTTTCCTTTATTCCGGTTTTCAGTACTTACTCTTAGTTCGGTTTGGATATTCTTATATTTTCTAGTTAATTTACATCTTTTCTATTCTTTACTGTTTTCGCAGGGCATGCAAATAGGCCTAACCCTACCTTGAGTATCAACTGACCAGTCTCAAGTATACCCAGCTAGCCGAA
This sequence comes from Diabrotica balteata, assembly GCA_918026665.1. Taxonomy (NCBI): domain Eukaryota; kingdom Metazoa; phylum Arthropoda; class Insecta; order Coleoptera; family Chrysomelidae; genus Diabrotica; species Diabrotica balteata. The sequence continues at coordinate 68,435,353 of OU898282.1, read as the reverse complement.
CTGCATTCAGTTTCATTTTCTATTTTAATTTAGTTTCGAACTTATCTCCACACTACTCTACAGATCTTATAACATCAGGGACCTAGTCCCAAGTGATCTAGCTACTATTTGTTACAGTAGTGCCCAAAGTGGAGCAATATAAAAATTTTGTTACAATTTTTGTTACACCCAGCCATACAGATTGTTTACGTCTAAGTACAGGATGTACTTATTGGGCTGTGCGGGATTATAACGCGATGTGTATTTATTATTAGCTTCTGAATATCTATTACTAAAAACAGATATTCCAACTCTTATGGCTTTTTCAATGAATAAAATCATGTCAATATCCTTTAATAAATCTAATTTGCATTGTGTATATTTGAGCATACAATCCCACGTATACCCCGGCATAGTATAATACCATGCTGGATCTAGTTTATATGTGTCTCGAAATTTTTTCCGTAACTGCTCAAACACATCAGCCAGCAGCAATTTTTACAATTAAATTTCTTAAAAACATTTGGCGCATCAGCGTACTTCTTATCACTAATATATTCATCACTTAATTTGTTATAGGAATGATAACTTGAAGGCAAAGAAGTTTCCTTAAATTTATCTGTACTGTCAATATAACCATAGCAAAATACTCCTTTACACGATAGCAAATGTATCATCATCTAATTGACTAAATTCTCGTTTTAATGTCTTTTTTCCGATGTGTCTAAAATTAATGTCAATTCGTAAAGTGAAGCTCCCATTAATCTTAGTGAATAAATAAATCGTAATTTAATTTGATTTTGATTAATTTGTAATGTAAATGAAATGTGTTTTTCTTTGTTTATAATCGTAACGAATCACGTAATAAACGTCTATATCGAATCGTAACCACTAAAATTGTGGAAAACAATCACTAAAATTGTGGAAAACCACAGGAACGACAAACAATTTTTTAAAGTTCAAATTACATCCTTGGTGCGCAAATCCTCGTACTTGTCCCGTAAAATGATCGTATTCTACAACAATTGTATCTGTAGCCAAAACGCGTTTCTTACAAATATGGCACACAGTTGCTCCATTTGTGTTAGGCTTTTCGACCATAGGTACAATTGTCTTTATTTTGGAATTTACAAATGTGGAAATTTCGGCCATTTCTTTTGCTAACCACTCCATGCAATTTCTACCTCTATAGCTCTTAAAATAAGATAAGCTGTCACCGTAAGTACATTTTAAATAATATCCTGCACTAAAAGGTACATGTTTCTGATATTTTGCTGTTTTACTCAATGTGATATTGGAATCTGTCAAATTATGTAATTGACATTCAAAATTGGCATAAACTATAAACGAAGTTGTTTGTTTGTATGTAAAATTACGAAAAGCCACACGATCAACAAGTTGCGTCAACCTAATGCGCTTACGGTTACATCATCGAAAGATCCGTTTCAAAGATAAGCGACACTTAATGGTCTAGAAATTTCGTTAAACACTTTTATATATTTTTTTATTAGTATAAAACACAAGATATAATATTTTATGCAAAATTAAGATTGTGGTACGAGAATCGTTATTATCAATTTACAAACTTGTAAATGCGGTTTTTCCTTTGTTGTGAAATGAAAAATAACTTTTGTTATCAGATGTTTACGTGTTTTAAACGACGCGGGGTATCATTATCATGAGGCTTCATTCTATTTTGCTAACAAATGTATTATTTTAACATATTTCTATTTACTATATGTCTGTATATAATCTTATCCATATAATAAATACTTAAAAAATACGGTTAATATTACACACACACTTTTTCAGCCAGAAGATGTGTGTATGTGTGTGTGTTTGGATTTTTTTTTGTATTATTAACTGTATTAACACTTTTTGGAGATTAGTATAAATCGAGATGCTTGTCTGTTTACAGGTCTTATTGTTGCTCTCTGTACCTGTGTGTGCAGAGAATAGCACTCTGGAATATGCTAGTTCTTTTCTTAAACGTTTCTGATATCTAAATACATCAAGTAACGCTATTTCTAGTTTAGATATGGCCTTGGTTAACTTTCAAGAAAAATACAATCTTCCGGTGACTGGAACATTAAATAATGATACTATAAATATGATGATGAATAAGCCTTGATGTTCTGTTGACGACAATAACTATGCAATTCATTCGAAGTGGAATAAAACGACTTTGCGCTGGTATTTCCCTCAAGCTATTGATAATCCCGATTATATAAATATTTCTGCAGAAGCTTTCGCTAGATGGGAGAAAATATCTAATTTAAAATGTAAACAATTAATAATACCTTCTCCGAAGCCAGATATTACTATAACTGTGGTACCAGACACATAATTTTCGAGCAAGTTGTTAAGGAACCCCTAAATGTTCATTTAATTTCGATGGTCCTGGAAAAGTATTGACCCACGCACACTATCCCAGCGCAAACGGTGAGTTTACCGAAATTCATCTTGATGCTAATGAACGATGGTATGTAGGAAATGGCAGGGCTCCTGATAATGAAGTCAATTTTCTAGCTGTACTGATGGATGAAATTGGTCATTCTCTCGGACTAGAACACAGTAATATTGATTCGTCTATTATGTATGCTTGGTATCATTAAGATGTAACAAGTTTTGGTGATGATGATAAAAAGGCAATAAGTATTCTATATGGGCCAAAAACAGCTCCCTCTTACATACCAACAACAACACCAGTTACGCAGGACCTATTTTCCAACACCAACGACACCTGCAATACAAAACATATTATGTCTAATTCAGTATCCAGATTTCATGTTTCTATCTACATCTCCTCAGTTTCCAAATTATCGAATGTACGTTGGATCTGGTCCAACGGAAGGTATATGGAAGTTTGATTTAAATGAGATGCGCTTTCCAAGACATCCCGAATTAAATACCGATTATCTCCCTAAGGAGTTGAGGTCTACGCACGTTTCACATGTTTTTCAGAATTCTGGGGGACACTTAGTAACTATACGCAATAATCAGTATTACGCTGCATCTTTCCCCAGTTTAAAAATTCAAAAACGTTTTTTGTGTCCTTCTATACCTGCGAGAATCAAAATAAATGCATTATTTCAAACAAACAGAGAAAAAAGTATTTATTATACGTATTTATTAAACCTTGGCCTTATAAATTATCTCTTCCCAGGACTATCAGATAAAATAACATCAGCATTCCGCTATACGGATGGGTTTATTTACTTTTTTCACAACAATACCTATTATAAGTACAGCGAATACACACGTAAAGTTGTAGCAGCAGGAACGTTTAGCTAAGAACTTTTTGGTATACCTTGCCCTGTCGAAGGCTAATTAAAACAATTAAAAACTTTGTTAAACAAAATTATAACTAGATACCAATAAAAAAATACAATGTTTATGTTGTTTTATTTAAATTTCATTACTCTATTTATGTCAAGCGATGTTCTGCGTCGACTGTCACGTTCTGCGTCGAATGTCACGTCATTCACGTGACATTTCACTTTCTGTATCGATTGTCGGAAAAGTAGATGAATGTTCATATTGAACGTTGACAAAAGCCACACAGTTGGCTTCTGTCAACTGAGTGGCGTCTGTCCTAACAACGCTTTCATTTGACACCCCAGACGTCAAAATCAGGCCAATGGCAACGAAGATACCTTCTAGCGCCCATTTGGCAATGACGTCATCTTTGTTTTTGTTTCAACGTATTTCCAGTCTCCTCCCCGGTCCAACGAGCCCCCGTACGTCACGATCGGACCAATAGAAACGAAGATATAACGTAATGCTCTTTCGGCATACTCCGATGAGCTCGGCACATACTGCGTTCAACCCCATTTTTCATCCCCTTTCCAGCGAGAGCCCTCGTACGTCATCCTACGTTGAGCCGTTCGGCAGTTACGACCAGGGGTTGTGATTTTAGGGGTTGCGATTTAGGGGTTGTGCTCAGAACCTAGTAGCCCATCTACTTGTGTTCTGTGAAAAACTGTTTTTTTAAACAATTTTTTTGGATAGTTTTCGCCATTATTTGTAGGAAATAAAACTCTATTTGTTCTGTCTTAATATCAAGTACGGTCAATTATCACGATCAAGTGTTCAAAATAATTAAAAAAAAATTATATATATATATATATATATATATATATATATATATATATATATATATATATATATAGTATAATGGTAAGGTTAATTGGGTTAGCAGCTGAATAATGAAAGCCAAAGTGTGTTCTTTTCAACGACTTCGTTATATTTCGTTAAATTTCTTTAACATCTTCAGACGAATGCTACAATATGTTACAAAATGGTTGTTAAAGAAATTTAACGAAATATAACGAAGTCGTTGAAAAGAGCACACTTTGGCTTTCATTATTCAGCTGCTAACCCAATTAACCTTACCATTATACTAATTAATAATTGGACAGCTGTGATCATTCTTCCTTTATATATATATATATATATATATATATATATATATATATATATATATATATATATATATTTATATATATATATATATTTATATATATATATATATATATATATATATTTATATATATATATATATATATATATATATATATATATATATTTACGGCATAAAGTGAACTCCACCCATGTTAAAATTCAGGTCCAAGTGAGCTCCGTGGTCAAGTGGACACCGATATACGGAGCTCACATGACCATTCCATAATATTGGCTCTGTCGATTCGTTAAGATGTATAGTTTCATAATTCTAAATAAAATTTTGGAGCTCATAAGTACCCCTGTATCATAAATATATTTCGCTTAGTTCACGTGTATATATTATAGGGGTCGTTCAGATCTTTTTCACTGTATATTGGAACCATAAGAATATCGGTTTAAGTAAGCTTTGATAGTTTGGCAACTTTGCAATTAAGCCGTAGAGCTCCAGCGTTCTTGATATATACATTTTATATATTTTAAACGGTTCATACGGACTCCTGATTTTTTTTATCATTCATACACATTACAATATGTAATAGATATGTATACTACCAAATACCTGTTTTTGGTAGGTACGTGCTATTCTAAAAATAGATTTATAAATACAAAAGTATTTCATTACCAAATTGGATGTGTTTTTCATATGCTGAAATTTCCTAATGTATTATGTTAACATGACTATGTCTTTATACGATTTATTTAAGAATATGATTAATAAGAACGTCTTTTATTTCATCCATTGTTTTACGATATCTTGTATACAGCTTCTTTATTATTTTATTTCTGGTTTTATCTGTGTACTACATATAATTCTAGATGGGTTAACTTCAAATAAATATTTAAGTGCTAAAATTAATATTTTTATGTAAAAAATGGGTAATAGTGCACAAAAAAGGGAAAAATGCTTAATTTATCTAACAATAATATACCACTTTACCGATATTAGATACTTCTGAATGTCTTATCTTATAATTAGGGGTATATGTAATCAATATAAGTGGAGTTAGTATCAAATTTGCAATAATCTTTATAAGCAATAGCTTACTGACTGTACTTAATATGTTCAATGCAATTAATTAAACCTTGTCACTTCAGAAAAGAGCGATTTGAATGGCAAGTCAACTAAGAAGGTGTGATGAAACTTGTACCGCCCTACATTCGCACAGGTTAACCGGCATTTACAGGCAAGAGTCCTCCTGGCAAATTTTAGAAAGATAACTACCATAAGGAAATTCCTCTTGAGGGTTCAGATGGCGAGGAGCAGCTTATCTTTTTTTATATCTTGCTGTTTGTATATGTGTTGATCTGGTCAGTGTTTTCTCGATTTTAGGCGAAAATTGGTTTGGTATTCGTTGAGTGGATGTTGCGATTCTAGACTTTGTATCTTTTATTATGTGATTTTCAGCAATCAGCTTAATACCAAATACCCTATGTTTGGCCTTCAATGTGTTTCCTGATCTAGAAATACATCACATTTGTTAAGCGCATATGTCTGATAAAGTTAAGTAAAGTAAAGTGTCTTTATCTCTAGATATTCCCTTAATATTTATAGACATAATAAGGATAGTTGGCCTTAAAAGGGCCGATTTGGCCGATCTTTAAACCCTATAAAAATGGCTAATCTTTTACTATTCATTAAAAATTTAAATTTTACATACTGTTGCTTTTAGACAATATTTAGATAAGATTTGTATAATAACTGTAGTTAATATAGAGTCTCTTTGTGAAAAATAAATGAGTATAATATCGGTCACAACTCATATATGGATAATAACGCAATAAGCGGTTAAAATAGGTGTACAAAATTTTAACTACCGGCGCCATTGTTCAGGAGTTGGGTTTATCTCAGAGATCAAAGGTTATGTTACATGCATATTCCAGGTTCTAATTATGTATTTTCATTCCTAAAAAAGTATATTTAATAATTAGCAAATTAAAAAATAAAGACATAATTCTGAATGGCCAACTTGAGACAAATAATTATCCCCTCCTCTACTTATTTAGTTACAAACTTTAACGTGTAAACAAATACCGCTTTTATTATAAGATAAAATGAATTTTCATCAAGTGACAGTCGAATCCATCACTAATGAGTAGAAAAAGACATTGTTAGGCTTTAGAGTATGGCTACTTTACTAAAAAGTACCCTTTGCTTTTGCCAATTGTTTTTTCACTTTATCAGCGATGGGTCTGCCTTTTCCTCATCAAAAGTTCTCCCTCGTTATATTAATTCTAAGAAATTCAGATTTCACTATATGCTCTACATTTGATTTTATCTCCTATAAATTTACAACTATGACGAAATTTTTATAATATTTTATGCATTAATATTAAACTGGTGTAGAGTACTTTGTAGATAATATTTATTTGTTTTGAGTAAAAGAATAAATATTTGTGTGCTCAGTGTTTTCTAAGTCTGTCAAGCATAAACAGGCGTCCATATTAGATTACACATTTATTAAGAATGTCCAATCTCTGAATTAAAGATTTTATCTCAAAATGTGACTGTACTTTATACATTTATTATTCTTTTCTGAGATACCGCTATAAATATGAATTTTGAATTTTGCAATGATTTTTTAAAACTGTTAGAGAATAATGCTGGGAATAAGGTTCAATGCGATTTTATATTTTATTTGACGTTTTAATATTTAAATCTGAGTTCATTTTTCGAAAAACTATAAACTTGTGACACAAGTTGCTAAACAAATTGCTATATAACAGTACGAGGCAATATTCTTATGCTGTGAAAAAATCATCATTTTGCTTTACATTGCCGTTTTTGCTGCGTATCATATTTTAGCAAAGTATTCTGATTTATTTTATAGACAAGCCATAGTGGATATGCAAAATTCGTCTAATAATATTGTTTTAAAAACAGCTGTGCTTCTATGCTCATTCGTTCACCTTTTGTAAAGTAACCTGAGTTATGAATAACTACTTTTTTGTATTTTTAGGAGGCATACTTTCGGTATACTTCTACCGGATATATTTTAATGTGTGAATATTAGGGATTTATATAATCTCTTTGTGTACATAATTTGTTTATTGATTTTACTTTTTAGCTAAAATTTCATAATTATAGTTCTCTTGCTTTTATTTTCTATGGTAATACATAAACAAACCCAATTCGAAAGCGAGAAAACCAGCGAGTTCTAGATTGAACATATACATTTGTCTCTCTTTGTCCCTATATGTCATTATAAAGGTCATCGTCATCATATAGTCAGAACGCAACAAGGTTATATTGCCTTTTCTTCTTTTTGTCTCCTCATTACTATTAAAAACTCGTCACGTAAATGACGTTTTAAAAATTTATGTTGCTATTTCTGAAGTGCCTTTCCTGGGATAACTTTTTTTAAGCCTAGTTCATTTGATTACATGTAATTGATTTGATAATCCCTAACAAATAAGTTGTTGATTGTAGGTAGGATAGCAGGTGGTTGAACAGGCATATGTTGATAAGATGTAGATAGTCTCATTATTCCTAAATCTGACCATATGTTACTTCCCCCTTCCTCCCAATCCTCCCAATTTAACTTGACAATGCAGTTGTTACAGAGTCTTTGGATATATCCAGCGCAACTTTGGCGTTGAGACTTAGTTTCTTGTACGACGTTGCTATCTTTGTATATGTGTTTGACATTGGCATTAGTTTGGTACTGGTTAGTACTCGGACCTTTATAATTACTACCTGAGTTTTACTTACATTTTGTTTTGTTAGTGTTCTCGTTACATATCCACCCAGTAGCACTGGTTTAATCATCGACTTATATATCCTGATTTTAGAGATTCGTATTAGACTTCTGGTTTAAAAGTGTTATAAGGGTTATATATACATCAGTTAGCTACCTGAATATTTCCTTTTATTTCTTATGCGAGAACGTTATCTAAAACGCTGCAATCTTTTAAAATTATATGGGTTTATTGTTACGTTATGCCCTACTCTACATAATCTTTTTTGCATGTTAAAGAACATTTATTTAATTTTTACTGATTATTAGACAATTTTTTTTTTGGTGCTAATAGGATTATTTTATAGCATTCCAATATTTATTCTATAGATTAAATCTGTAAATAAAAATTTACAAATCTTACAGTACAAACACTTAAAAAATCCAAAACTATTGATAATTCTAAGACTATGGCGAACAGTATGAAACCCATAAAATATTTTATTGTTATATATATATAAATGTTACAATTAAAAATGGCTCAAAATTCTTCTTCTATAATTTATCTACAAGTAATCATTTTAAAAACAACAAAATTCATAATTTAAGAAATTATGAATTTCAATTGGAGTTTCAATTTTTTATCGAGAATTCCTATGAATATTGCAGTATTCCTCTAATAACAAACTAGAAGCTGTAGCGGTGTGCTTAGTAGGTCCACTTAAAATCTGCAGTCTTTACATTGCTTCTAATTGTGATCCAAGTATAGCAGACATTTCTAATCTTCTATGTCAGATTCCTAATTTATTCCAAAAAAATTGACCAAAATGGGAAGAAAAATAGAAACTGTCCTAAATAATCTCAATTTAAAACTACCTATGACGGCAGAAATACTCGATATAATGCAGCAACAAGAGAGTTTTCAGCAATTGAGTTGTCAATTTGTGAACCAACCTGGCAACCTATTTTATCGTGGGACGCTTTACCTGATCTATATGGAAGTGATCACTTTTCTATCTTAGTTAACAATCTGTTGTACCATAAGCACAATACACACATCACCAAATGGCCCTTAAATAAAGCCAACTGGACACTGTTCTCAACGTTGATTTCTTTATCAGCTATGAGTCTTAGAGAAATGTTAGACTCGGAACAAGATATTAACGAGAAAACATCATTTTTCAATAAAGTTATCATCTTAAAATCATTTGTAATTTAAAAGAATAAGAGCTAAATGCAAATTTATTATTAAAAAAAGCAAGCAAGAGTCATGGCAAAAGTTTGTTTCAGAAATCAATAGATTACTCCAATTGGTCAAATCTGGAACATGTTTATAAATATATCTGGGAAAATTCACAACACTCTCTAAAATAATTAATAAAACACATCAGACATTTACGTCCTAATGTAATATATCTGAAATAATGGCAAATCAATATTGTACCGCTTCTAGTGATGAAAGCTATTCAATAGAATTCTTACATAAGAAACGATTTGAAGAAAATAAAAGAATGCCAATAATAAATGACCCTTAACCAATAATCAATTCTATAAGCTTGACTGAACTTATTGAAACTCTTAACTCCGTTAGAAATACTAGTCCAGGACCAGATAATATACTTGTGCTTTTTCTACAGAACCTACCACCAGTAAATCAAGAACTATTATTGCAACTATTCAATTTTATATGGACCAATAAAGTATTGCCACACATATGGTACTTGTCAATCATAGTTCCAATACACAAACCAGGTAAACGTAAATTTGAAGCAGAATCCTATAGACAAATCACTCTCATGAATGCAATGTGTAAGTTGCTAGAAAAGATCACTGCCAATTGATTCATGTGGTATACTGAACTTAAACATCTTATTATACCTGAACAAAGTGGATTTACTAAAAATAGACCAACATTAGATAACTTAATATCATTGGAATCAGAAATTCACGAAGCATTTATATGCAATCAAGAATGTTTAGCCATATTCTTTGATCATGAATTGGAAGATTCACGCTAACATGGATTTAGGAGAAATAGATTAACATTAGATAACTTAATATTATTGGAATCAGAAATTCACGCAGCATTTGTAAGCAATCAAGAATGTTTAGCCATATTCTTTGATGTAAAAAAGGCTTTTGATGCAGTATGGCGCTATGAAATTTTAACGTAATAATCTCTCCATAATGATCACTCCATAATCGAAAGATTCACGGTAACATGTTTGCTTTTATTTCAAATTTTTTACGGAAACGATATTTCCAAGTTCGAATCAATAACCACTTGACTGAATCTAAATTACAGAAAAATGGGATTTCATAGTACTCGAAAATAAGCGTAGCGCTATTTTTAATTGCATTATTAACAATGTTGTATCATACTGCAATGTCACAATTAAAACTTTTTTGTATGCTGATGATCTGGTAATTCTAACATATGGTAATATGAGCAGATAATAAAAACATATATTATTATCTGCTCATAATCGTGTTGTTGCAGCTCTTCAGTCGATAGAATCGTGGTCTAACAATATTGGGCTCCAGTTTTCCACCACAAAAACAAAAGCTATACATTTTTCACAAACATTAAATCCACAAATGCTTCCAAATCTATTTTTATACAATTCTCCTATAGAATATACAAAATAAATCAAATTCCTAGAGATGCAACTAGACTCAAAATTAAGTTAGACAAGTCATATACACTCGCTAAGACTATCGTGCCAAGCTGGACTAAACATTATGAAATCTGTATCACATAAAAATTGGGAAGCAGATTTTCCAACTCCAATAAATTTATATGTGTATAACACTGAAAATGAAACATTGCTCAAAACTTTGGATACTCTTCCGAGTTCAGCCGTTAGACTTGCTCTAGGAGCATATTGCTTTAGTCCTTTGGATAGTCTACTCTGTGAAGCTGAAGAACCACCCTTAAACCTAGGAAGTAAATGCTTAAATCTATCGTATGTCTCGAATATAAAATCTAACTCAAAATATCCAGCTCTTTATCATGCTGTTGCTAACAGGTTCTAGGAGGTCTATCAAAAAAGAAATAGGGGTCCTGTACCTCTCTATGAACGAGCTAATAGATACTTATTAGATTTTAATTTTGAACTACCTCCCATTTATCCTACCAGTGAAATAAATTTATGTTTTTTTGGGTTGTTCCCTCTCCGCTTTGTAACCTTTAAACTTACAGCATATAAAAAAAAATAACGTGATACCCAATTTTTTTAAACCTCACTTTCTCCATGTTCTTACATAGCACAAAAATTACCATTATATATATATATATGGACGCACCTAAGACCATAAATCGAGTAGGAGCATGCTTTGTAATATCATATGAACATTTCATCTATAAATTATCTCCTAAGACAAATATTTTTATAGCAGAACTATTTGCCATCAATAAGGCACTAATCTTTATTCTAGAAAAAAAAACTTCCCAAATCTCTTATAATATCTTATTCACTTAGTTGTCTGACATCAATTTCTCAGATTTATCCCTCTCATCCAACATTACAGCAGATTAAGTTAATTTTATACCATATATCCCAAAACAATTTGACAGTAGAGTTGCTCTGGGTACCGTCACATGTTTGAATAGATGGTAACGAAAAGGCAGATAGTCTAGCTAGGTTTGCACTAACCAATTCAGTCGCATCAGTCGAAAATCTAACGGTGCATTTAGATTTAAGACCTTACTTAAAATCAAAATTGCACGATGTTTGGCAAAAACAATGGAATAGAAGCACCACTAAATAAATAAAAATAAAATCTTCCATTCTTCCATGGAACGTCTAGCCTTTAACCCTCCGTTAGTCGCTAGGAAAAACTGAGCATCAAGAGTCGCTACGGTGTCTGAGACCGACAATTAAAAAAGATTGTTTTTAATATAAAATTCATACAAATATTTTATATTGTTTATAGGAATAACTAAAAAATATTTTTGAAAATATTTTATTGAAAAAAAAAACAGATAAAAAATGAACACTAGCATAACAATATATTGTGAATATTGTTCTGAAGCTATTTTCTTGTGGCATTTTAAAGTAATTACTGTTTAAATGGGAATAAGCCACAATTAAAGGTTAAAGTAAGTTTATTGATGTTTTCATTTTCACATCGGATATCGTTCTCAAAATACAAACATTAGTTTGTATTACGTACTATATAATTTTCTTATCTTGTTCTAACATTTTACGGTGGAATAGCCCTTTTTCATCTAGTAACGCTATATTTTCCAATAAACGCTAAGGTATTACTTCCACTTTCTTTTTTCTCATCAGTAACATCTTGTTCCGATTCATTTCCACCATCACCACCTCAATTTGATCTATTTCGCTTTCACTTTTTCATCGTCAAAATAATTTTCATCGTCGGTAGGAATCATGTCCATAATTCCAACAAGCGTTGGAATCAAAGTTGTTTGGCTTCAAAGGACATCTATGAATAAGAATTGACAAAAACTTACCGATAAAATGTAATAATAAGATGATAAATATTTACCTGTTCTGCAAGTTCTGCAATAAATAATAGCTACACCGTTAGTCGCTACGGACTCTGGCACCGAAAATAACTATAAAACTCACACAATTGTACCCAGGAATGTAAGAATGTACACTAACACGAGTTTGGTTGATAAGGAGAGGTACAGAAAGTGGCGATAGAAAAATAACAGTTATTTGTAAATCCCGAATGAATAGTTTTGTCGTCGGTGTGTGAGACCGATAGCGACTAACGGAGGGTTAAAGCAACAACATCAACTCCTAATAACACGTCTCAGATTAGGACACACTTCTACAATACATGAATACTTGTTGAAGAGATAAGAGGAATCAGTGTGTTTTGTCTGTGAATGTAAAGTGACAGTAAAGCACATTTTGATTGACTGTCCAATACACTTAGTTGAAAGACTATATCACCACATTCCAAAAACATTAAAAGAACTTCTAGGAGAATTTAAATACGTAGCTGACTTAATATAATTCTTGAAATCTATAACTTTTTAAATAAAATTTAATACAACACATCAATAATGAGAGTATATATTATATACATTATTATGTAATTGATATTTGGTATATGCCTTAAGTCTTTATCCCTTTTTGTATTTTTCTTATGCTAATAACCCTAAGTGGTTAAAGCAAGATAAATGAAACAAAAATAATAAGAAAATTTGTTTTACCTCATTATCATATCAATACAAATCCGTATCGAATAAGAACACATACTGAATAAAGAAAGCTCTTATAGCGATATTGTTCAGGAAAAAAATCGCTTAAGGTAGATCGGACACATGAATAGACGCCAAGATGTCAAACTTGTAAAACTGGTATCGATGGAAGTTAGCACAGAAGAATGCCACTTGGGCATCTCAATATACAATGGAGAGAAAACATACAATCAAATTTTAAAAAATAAAGATTTCATTTGATTGCAGATTCGTGAGAAGATCGGTCAACTTGGAGAAAAATTATAGTTAGCGAAGACCCACCCAGTGTTGTAGCGCTACGTAATGATGATGATAAAGAGAAAGGAGAAACAGTGACAAAAATCAACAAAAATGGACTAATGGAGCAAAGCTGCTTCAAAATCTGTGATTGGAGTGGATTAAAATAAAAGTATAAGAAATGCAATGGCTGATTGATGGATTCGAGAAACTTGAGACTTGAGAAGAGCACTCTGCCGAAACAGCTGTGGTGATAAGATAGAATTAATTTTGTGGAAATTTTAAAAATAAAGTTTTTAGTGTTTTATTGTTAAATAAAATGGAATTTACATACGACATTATATACGCTATAATAACTAGACAACTTATATAACACTGACATATAAAGAGAAAGTTTACTGAAACAATAAACTACTCAATATTTGTTATGAGTGGAAACGATATGAGTAAACTAAATGGAGATAAAGAAACAGAAGACGACAAAGAACGTTTTAAATTGATTAATATATACAACTTTTAACAATGTATATTTAAAGGTCATTGTCAGAGCCAACGTGCTAAATGTATGTAAAATAAAACTGTTTAAGGTAGATATGTTACAAATATACCCAAAACTAAAAACAATCGATGTTTATATGAAAGATGAAACCGTGCGACACCTACACATTATTACATAATAATTGTGAACGGTGTATTGTACTAATACTAAGAAATTTATCATTTTAATCTAAGAATAAGATTTATAATTTACGGGAGATTTAATGTGTTTAAAATTTTACAGGAGCCGGTATCCTAAAATAAAATTTCACTTCCAGACCATTGAAATGTGTTAAATTTTACTTTAGATATTCTTTTTATAAATATAATAAGTAAAATTCATATTCTTATTGTGCCGTATTCTAATAAAGGTTGGTGATTACTTCTTTAAACACTTTCCATAAATTAGTATTGTTTAAATTTAACTACTTTATAAAACAAATATTGCACGTCGTAAACTGCAGTAATTGAAAAACTATAATGATCTGTTTTCAGAGTTTTCTTTAATTTTATGTGGTTTATCATAATCCTACCGAAAGGCTTCTACTTTCCTAAAGTATTACAAGATAACTCTGTTCGATATTCGTACAGTTAGAGACTAAATGTTTAAGTGCCCATGCATTTTAACAAAAAATCATAATATATTAAATCCGTTACGAATGTTGGCGATCATCATGACAATATGTAATAGATATGTATAATACCAAATACCTGTTTTTGGTAGGTACGTGCTATTCTAAAAATAGCTTTATAAATACAAAAGGATTTCATTACCAAGTTGGATGTATTTTTTCATATGCGAAAATTTACTAATGTATTTTGTTAACATGAGTATGTCTTTTTAAGTTTTATTTAAGAATACGATTAATAAGAACTTTTAGTTAATCCGTTGTTTTACGATATCTTGTATATAGCTTCTTTATTATTTTATTTCTGGTTTTATCTGTGTACTACATATAATTCTGGATGGGTTATCTTAAAATAAATATTTAAGTGCAAAAATAGATATTTTTATGTAAAAATTGGTAGTAGTGCACAAAAGAGGGAAGAATGCTTAATTTATATAAGAAGAATATACCAGTTTACCAATATTACATACTTCTGAATATTTTATCTTCTATTTATCTTTATAATATCTCTACGATATCTTACGTAGCTGTCTGCGCTGTATTGGGTAAGATATAGTATTTGTGACGTACATGATATTCGCGTCTTAACATTTCAATTTGAGTTCTTCCTCTATTAACGGTAATATTATAATTATAAAGGACCATTTGTAAGTATTTTGAATAGCTGACAAAATAAAGATATTGCCGACAGTTTTTGTGTTAATTGGAGATTTTGGCAAATTTAAGCAAGGCAACAACTTAGGCTTGTTTGTACACGTTGGTTATCTGCATAGTTTGAATACAGCTTGCTGTTTATCATCCGGAGAAGAAATTATAGTGTTTTTCTTCCAAATTTCGTAATTAAGTTTGTGCTCAGATCCTCAATGTTTGGAGTCGTATTATTTTTCGTTATATATACATAAATGGTGGATCCAAACTCAACATTGTTGAAAGGTTCCCTCAGCTGACTGGTTTTTATCTCTCTCACTTTGAGTTTTTCTTTGCTTTCATTGCCAGCAAAGATAGCATTTCCCTATTTATCATGTGGTTTTATCTGCACTAGAAATACGTCACATTTGTATTAAACTCCTAGGCGTATCTAACAAGTTTAAGTCAAGTAAAGTTTCTTTATCTTTAGATCTGCCCTCAATATTTATAGAATTAATGAGAATAGTTGGTCCCCAAAGGGACCGATTTGACAAAATCATATTAAACGGGTGATTAAAGAATTAGATGATTACTTAACTAATCATTACTCAGGGTATGCCCGATTGTGGTGGTCTCATTAGATTAGTACTTTAGTCTTCGTGAAGGCTGCTTTTTTTGACCTCATAAGTAATGGGTTAACTTTAATTTTTCATTAAAAATTTAAATTTTACATATTTACTATTACTTTTCGGATATAATTCGAATCAGATTTGTAAAGTAAAAACTGTAGCTATTAAAGAGTCTCTTTGTGCGGAGTTAATAAGTTTTTAATATCGGTCACTACTCATTTATATTGATAACAAACAGTGTACAAAAGTTAAAGTTACAGTGAAACACTGAAAACTTCCACAAAATTTATTTTAAACTCTTATCACTACAGCTGTTTCGGCTGATTGCCTTTCTCAAGTGATCTATTTTTGGCATGCGTTTACACTTTATAGTCCTTAATGAAATAGGTTGAGGAGGAGAGAACTGTTTGTCTCAAGTTGGTCATTTAGAATTATATATGTGTTTTTTAATTTGTTGATTTCCATAGATTCTAACAAAGATAGCTTAAGGCCTTTATTTTGAATGTGAAGAATGCTAAATTCGGTATTAAAAGAATGATTATGATCTAGAAGGTGAAGTGCGTATGTAGATCCTAATAGTAGAGTAAGTATACAAAATCTTCTTTATCAAAAAAGTAGAAAAAGATAATATTTATTCTTTTATTTTTTTAAATCTCTTCTACTACTTTCATTCTACCGTTTAGGGGCGAACTAAGTCCTAGCAACCTAGACGTCTAGGGCCTAGTGCCAGAATATTAGATTTTAATTTTTATATTTCTTACATTTGTATTTAACAGAAAAACATAATATTCGTAACTACTATTGCTGAAACATTTAAATTATGCCGATTCGTTAATCGCTTTTACCCTTGGGGATATCAAAAACATTATACATCAATATCACTGTGCCCTAATACGTATAAAATAATAAACAAAACCATACGACATAATTTGAAGTAGAGACTGACCTTGACAAGGAATACTTAGATTTAGTAATTTATAGTATGTAATATATTCTGGAGTATATATTACATACGTGCCAATATGCTGTATTAATTTTGTGTGGGCGATGTATATTATTTAATGTATGGATATATCCTTGCCATCCCTATTTACTATGCACGTATTTAAAAATAGTAAATGAGAAAAAAATATATTTGAGGGAAGTACATACTTTAACGTGTAGTAGGGACAATCGAATTTATTTCTTACATGTTGCCGTTTCGTGGTACAAATGAAGTATTTTTTGTAAAAATAATGGTAATTATATAGGTGATTTATAATATTTATCGAGTTCGTTTGAACTGCAACATTGATACAATAAACTATTTATCCCTACAATACGTGATGAATTTATTTCTATTATATCGAAATATTTAAAACTCATTAGAGTGAACGAAGTAAAGACAGCCAAATTTTACTGTTTAGTTATTGATTCAGACCAGATATATCTCACATAGATCAGCTTACCGTCATTCTTCACTATGTTCTTCTAAGTGGTATAAAAGAAGGATTTTTGAGATTTCTACCTATATTTTCTGATACTGGTGAAAACTTAGAGAAAGGTATTTTAGAATTTGTAAATAATTTAGGTTTAGGCTTTCTGATGGCTTTATATGTCATATAAAGGTCACTGTAAAAAAAACAGAGATGGAACAAGATTCTCGATTCAAATAGTCAAAAAATTGAAGCACATCGTCCTTAAATAGAAAATACGAATACCTATTTAAGATATCCCAAGGTAAAAAACAGCTCCTAGCATATACGGACGATAATATGTAGAACAAATAGAAGAGAACGATTTAATAAATCTAGATAAAACATTAAAGTATTTACTATTTAAATGGGAATAAGTCACAATTAAAAGTTAAAGTACGTTTATTGACATTTCAATTTCCATTTCGGAAATCGTACTCAAAATACAAACATTAGTACCTAAATTAGACAAATTTAGTTTTTGTGTTACTTGGTGAAAAAAATTATTCTAAAAGACCAATTTACATTGATAATTCAGGCATACATTATACATTTTAAACTAGAGGACTTTAAAATGATATTGCCAATAGTGTTGAGTTGCGTTCCTGGGACGACTTTACTTTTAAGATAGTTCATTCGATTAAATGAAATCAGTTTTAACTTGAGAATATCCGTCAGAAAAATGATAGCATGTAATTCGTCTTTAAAAAGGTAAACACATGCCATGATGACAGTAAAACTCTTCTGTTAGTGATTCCATAGTAAATTATGGGAGAAAAAACCAGGAAAAAACCTCATAATACTATCCCTATATGGTAAGTATTTCATCGTGCATTTAGTTTACTTTCAATAAACACCACATTCTGCTTTTATATGTTTGTTATTTAAAAAACATAAATGCTGTATTCTCTATACGTTACTGACTTTCTAATACTGGTATGTTCTTTTAATAACTTCCTCTTTTAATATGGGTAAGCAGGTCCTAGTACAATCTGCAGAGGAATTTGCGACACAATTGGTCTCATTTAGCATAATTAAAGCCGCTTCTTTGATTTTTCCCTTTCTACCATCTGTTGCTTTCAGGACTATATTTGAATCATTCCTTTGAACGATATGTTCATTATCCCATGAGTGTTTACATATTTGAGATCTATCCATTCGGGATAGTATTATGAAGTTTTTTTCCTGGGTTTTGCCTCATAATTTACTGTGGAATCACTAACAGGAGAATTTTAATATCATCATAGCATGTGTTTGCTTTGTAAAGACGAATTACATGCTATGATTTTTTCTGACGGATATTCTCAAGTTAAAATTGATTTCATGTAATCGAATATATATTACTTAATGAATCTTACAAGTAAAGTCGTCCCAGGAACGCAACTCAACAATATTGGCAATATCATTTAAAGTCATCTACTTTAAAATGTATAATGTATGTCTGACTTGTCAATATAAATGAGTCAAATAAAATTAAATTATTACAAGAATTTTTTCACCAAGTAACAAAAAAAAACAAAATTTGTTTAATTTACTAATGTTTGTATTTTGAGAACGATTTCCGAAGTGGAAATTGAAACGTCAATAAACGTACTTTAACCTTTAATTGTGGCTTATTCCCATTTAAATAGTAAATGCTTTAAAATGCCACAAGAAAATAGATTCAGAACAATATTAAAAAACATTTAAAGTCCTTATTAAGTTATCGCTGCAAATCCGTATAGACTGAGAACACATGCTAAATGAAGAAAGCTCTTATAACAATATTGTCCAGGAAAATAAATCGCAACGACTAAGGCAGATCGGACTCATGCACTATGTTGCCGAGAGGGGGCATTTGGGCCTGTAGGACCCATCGCCGGCTCTTCGGACTTCTTCCTGTCCCCGGAATTTGATCGGGTGTTGAGCATCTTTGCTTGTCGCTGGTAAAACGTGTTAATACTGCTACTGGTATAAAATAACAGTTACCGTGACAAGTATCTGTTATAGGTAACAGTCCCAAGGAACAGTTACAAAATAGGAGATCAAAATAGAAAACAGAACAGGTAAAATAATCTAAGTATTCTTTGACTTACGAAAGAAATAACTTAGTAAACAAGGAAATAAAATGGTATATAAAAATACAATGCACAGAAAATGTTTCTAATTGTTTCTTGACTTACGGAAGAGACAACTTAGAATGAAAAGTAAAATACACAAGAATAAAAGAACAGAAAAGTGCAGAAATATTCCTAAGTGTTTCTTGACTTACGGAAGAAACAACTTAAGACAGAAATATCGATAAATGAAATATGTAAATTTGAAACAATGTATGGAAATATTTCTAAGTGTTTTTTAGAACAGAAAACAAACAAGAGAATCAAATATAGCAAAAAAAAAGAATACAAATATTTGTAAGTGTTTCTTGACTTACGGAAGAAACAACTTATAATAGAAAATAAGAAAATCAAATACAGAAAAGATATGGAAATATTGCTAAGTGTTTCTTGACTTACGGAAGAAACAACTCAGCATGAAATGGTAAAATAAAAGAGACAAATATATTAAGAAAATATCTTAGATAAATAGCGGAAATAATAATGCAATAATGATTATGAAAATATTTCTAAGTGTTCTTTTGACTTACCGGAAAAGAATGACTTAGGCACACAATAAAATTAACAAGTCAAATATCAGAGAAATATTTCTAAGAGTTCTTTGACTTACCGGAAAGAACTACTTAGACACAAAGTACAAAATCAAATTTATAAAATAGAAAAAAGTAAGATAAATATTTCTAAGTGTTCTTAACTTACGGAAGAACAACTTAGATACAAAATACAAGAAAAATAAACAATCAAAATAATCAAATAAAATATCAAATAATCAGTATATGAACAAATATAAGTCAAAGTAATATTCTAACCTGAAAAGGTCTGAATATACAATAATAAAATATAAATGGTTATCAGGAAATAAGAAATAAAACAATAGCTTAGTCGGAACAATAATAGCACCGACTAGGTCTACAGAAGAAGAGGCAAGCTCGACTGACTGATGAGAGAAATTCCGTCTGCTTTTATATAAAACAAATCCTTTGTTTTACGTAGTAAAAGTGGAATTTCCCTACATCGAGTCAATTAGAAATTCGGATTTGCCCACACTTGGAATTTCCAAGTATTTCTCCGAATTTCTAAATGCGTCCGGCACGGCGGTCAGCTTCTACCTGACACGCCTCCGGAGACATCCCCCCTCCTCTGAAAGACCTAACGGTGCTAAAAAAAATTTATTGATAAATCAAAATCAAAATACATACAATAAGAAATCCTTAACCTAAGAAAAAAAAAATACAATACAAATCCAATTCAAACTTAAGATATATCATACTTAAAATTATAGTTGTCCAGGCGGTCCAGATGGTCCAGGTGGTCTAGGTGGGTCGTCTGCTTCCG
Organism: Diabrotica balteata; assembly: GCA_918026665.1. NCBI lineage: Eukaryota > Metazoa > Arthropoda > Insecta > Coleoptera > Chrysomelidae > Diabrotica > Diabrotica balteata. The sequence goes on along the minus strand of OU898282.1, from coordinate 68,414,471 downwards.
TCAGGGCTACTTTATTCACCCTGAGGAGGTCCTACGACGTCGTGAAGATATAAGGCTACTCAATTCACCTTGATATCTCCACGTGTCGTAATGGGACCTTATCCTTGGTCGTCTTTGGTGGTCGGCTTCGCTGTGGTTCCTTCATCCCGTCCATCCGGAGGGGTCAGGGTCCTATGGTCAGCATCGTCGACCATCGTGAACTCTTGGAGGAGATTCTCTTCAATCTCGCTCCTGGGTGCGTCTTCGGAGGTTTGCTGCTCGTGCCTCAGAAGTCGTTTCTTTCTCTTGCGTGTCCGGTGACTTCTCCGGATTTCCTCTCGAAGTGGTATGTCGACCGGACCGTCGAGGATGGGGTCGGTGGCCTCCTCCTCGTCGCCATGCTCCATTGTCTCTATCAATAGAAGGCATTCGGCGTCTGGCATGTCATCTGCTGTTAGGCTAGGTTCTTCCTCCTCGTCGACGTCCTCCATCGTCTCTAGTAGTGGAACTTCTTCTTCTTCTTCGGGTGTGCCTGTACTGATGTCCGCTGTTTCGGTTTCTTCAGTGGTCGGCTGACGTGGACGGTTGTCTAATACTTCATTGTCCTCTTGGGTTGACTGCTCTGCTTGTTGGGATGGGGTTTGATGGAATTCCACCTGTTGTGGTTTGGCTTGCCTTTCTGCTGGGGTCGCCCAGTAGATGGTGGTTCGGCAGGCAGTACCAGCGTGTAGACATTTTCGGGGTATGTCTACATTGGCCTCTTCCTGCTCCAACCAAGGCATCCCTAACACAACGTCGTGGTTCAAATCCTCCATAACCATGCAGTTTACAGTCGTGTCCAGAGTATCAATGTTCATATTGACTGCAGCAGTCCCTAGGTTGCGGGATGTGCTGCCCGTGCATGCCAGCTGAACCAGTCCTGGTCCTCGTTGCAGGTCCCGTCTCTGGATCAACCTCTGGTGAACGAAGTTCCCGGAGGCACCGGTGTCGACCAAAATCTTCACTTGTTGCCCGTTGATCCTTCCATAGAGTTGGGGGAGGCCTGCTGTCGAGGGTTGTACCTGAATAGGATTCAGTTGGGGCACCATCTTCACAACAGGGTTCAGTTGGCGCCCCGATTGGCGTTTCCCTGGTTCTGTGGGGTTGGAGGTGGTAGTTGGTTAATTGAGGGCATCCTGTGCTGTCCGCGGGGATTCCTCCATTCGTCTATCGCCTCAGGGTGTCGTGGAGCATTATCCTGACGTGGGGGACGGTACGGCTGTTGTTGCTGCTGCTGGGGTTTGCCGGTCCGGCGGATGTCAGATTCCATGCCCTGGGCCATTGTCAGAAGGTCTTCCTCGGTCTTGGGGATGTTCGCTCTCAGGCACATCGCAATGTCAGGTCTCAGTAAGTTCGCTATCGTTATACATCTCTGGTCCTCGGGAGTATGTGGCATGAGACGTCTAAATAAGGCAGATTTCTGGTTAATGAACTCTTCCGTGGATTCGTCCCTACGTTGATGTTCTCCATAATGCTTCGACGTCAGGGTTGAAATTGCGGCAGGGTCATTATATCTCCTTAGGAGACGGTCTCGAAATGTGGTGTATGGCAGGTCCGTGTATGAAAATTTCTGAGCCCATTTCTTCGCATCGCCGTGGAGGGAATTGTCTATGAGGTAGTCGATCCATTGGTCCTTGTCTAAGTCATGTTTGATTAAGAAATTCTCAGCTTTTGTCCAAAAGCTGAGTGGATTCTCGGTGTCCCGGCCTGAGAATTGAGGGGGCTTCGTGTAATTTATCCTGGACTTCGGTGTCTCAGGCTGAGGCATCTGGGGTGCAGTGCCTTGAGTTGTGGATAGGGCCGTCATCGCTTGCATCAAGGCAGAGATAAAGTCAGTTGTAGCAGGCTGGCTCGAAGACGGTCCTGGGGTCGTGAGTTCGGGTTTTGTTAGTTGGGCGCCATGTTGCCGAGAGGGGGCATTTGGGCCTGTAGGACCCATCGCCGGCTCTTCGGACTTCTTCCTGTCCCCGGAATTTGATCGGGTGTTGAGCATCTTTGCTTGTCGCTGGTAAAACGTGTTAATACTGCTACTGGTATAAAATAACAGTTACCGTGACAAGTATCTGTTATAGGTAACAGTCCCAAGGAACAGTTACAAAATAGGAGATCAAAATAGAAAACAGAACAGGTAAAATAATCTAAGTATTCTTTGACTTACGAAAGAAATAACTTAGTAAACAAGGAAATAAAATGGTATATAAAAATACAATGCACAGAAAATGTTTCTAATTGTTTCTTGACTTACGGAAGAGACAACTTAGAATGAAAAGTAAAATACACAAGAATAAAAGAACAGAAAAGTGCAGAAATATTCCTAAGTGTTTCTTGACTTACGGAAGAAACAACTTAAGACAGAAATATCGATAAATGAAATATGTAAATTTGAAACAATGTATGGAAATATTTCTAAGTGTTTTTTAGAACAGAAAACAAACAAGAGAATCAAATATAGCAAAAAAAAAGAATACAAATATTTGTAAGTGTTTCTTGACTTACGGAAGAAACAACTTATAATAGAAAATAAGAAAATCAAATACAGAAAAGATATGGAAATATTGCTAAGTGTTTCTTGACTTACGGAAGAAACAACTCAGCATGAAATGGTAAAATAAAAGAGACAAATATATTAAGAAAATATCTTAGATAAATATCGGAAATAATAATGCAATAATGATTATGAAAATATTTCTAAGTGTTCTTTTGACTTACCGGAAAAGAATGACTTAGGCACACAATAAAATTAACAAGTCAAATATCAGAGAAATATTTCTAAGAGTTCTTTGACTTACCGGAAAGAACTACTTAGACACAAAGTACAAAATCAAATTTATAAAATAGAAAAAAGTAAGATAAATATTTCTAAGTGTTCTTAACTTACGGAAGAACAACTTAGATACAAAATACAAGAAAAATAAACAATCAAAATAATCAAATAAAATATCAAATAATCAGTATATGAACAAATATAAGTCAAAGTAATATTCTAACCTGAAAAGGTCTGAATATACAATAATAAAATATAAATGGTTATCAGGAAATAAGAAATAAAACAATAGCTTAGTCGGAACAATAATAGCACCGACTAGGTCTACAGAAGAAGAGGCAAGCTCGACTGACTGATGAGAGAAATTCCGTCTGCTTTTATATAAAACAAATCCTTTGTTTTACGTAGTAAAAGTGGAATTTCCCTACATCGAGTCAATTAGAAATTCGGATTTGCCCACACTTGGAATTTCCAAGTATTTCTCCGAATCTCTAAATGCGTCCGGCACGGCGGTCAGCTTCTACCTGACACGCCTCCGGAGACAACTATAGGTCATTTCCAGAGGCAATGTGCTAATTGTACGTAAAATAAATGTTTTTAGGGTAGATCTTTTACAGCAGGTGTGATTCAAATACACCTAAAGCTAAAAACTGTCGATTTTTGTATAAAAGAAGACAATTTTATTTTTTACGCAAATTTAATGTAATCCACAAGGAAAATGAAATTAGTTAACTGTATACCATGAATCACAAAAGTTTAACTTAAAAATCCTTTATAAAAGGTATATAATTAAAAAGACCCTTTCGAGCTACATCACATAACGTTTTCTGACCGAAAATCCAGTCCAACATCAGTGAATTATTACCAGGTATACATGAGTCAAGCACCAAAATTCTGGGTAAGTAGTTCAAAAGATGTGATGTTAAAGTATATAACAGGTACCCTACAAAGCAGCGTAAGACTCCCGATAAAAGTTGTTGCTGGCTCTCAGACCATGTCTCAATGCGTTCTAGATGACATCTCAGTTGCCATTGTCTGATAGATTTCCTTCAAATCATCCAATTTTCATGATTTGTTTTAATTTTTTTTCCACAACTAATTTTTCCAGTTTAATACATCTTTGTAATAAAAAATTTTGTTTGTCAAAATGTAGTATATCACTGATTTGTGTCCGCATGATAAAAGTATACTTTTGTAGATCTAGGTTACTGAAATATGGTATTATTTTATTGTGTATTCATTTTATGCGTAGACATTTTTAAGGGTTCTCCGTTTTTATGTTGTATACTTTTACAGATTTACTTCATACCTGGTGCTAGGTCGTTGCTAAATCTTGTATTTATTTATTTTTTATTTATTATAGGGTATTCTGTGACCTGTAACCTTTTTACCTCATTTGAATGGCGCAAATGTCTGCATGTGTTTTATTAATTCTGTTATCAGTTCCTTGCCCTTGTTGTCAAGTACTGTAATATTAAAGATCGCTATCATTTATTTACTTATGTTTACTTTTACTTCCGAATATTTCTTCGTACGCCATATTTAATGCTGGTAAATTACGTTAAAACAAATTACTATCTTAATATTTACTTGTTTTTTTCTTATATATCTTGCAAATGTGTTGATCTGACCAGTTTTTCTTTGATTTGAGTCACGGTACAAATGGGCTGGTATTCTAAAAGTGAATCTTGCGAATCTAGACTTGGTTTCTTTCGTTCTCTAGGTACTTATCTTCGAATATTAGGTGAAATTTGTAGCTACGAATGGTAGAGCTTATGTATGGATACAAGTCTTAATGTAACAAATATCAGCTGATGATTTTGCTGACTAACTTATAACTAAGTCTACGTGTCAAATATGTATTAGAGTGCAAACCAATTAGTATTGCATAGGGTGCAATCATCTACGTTTTAAGGGTGGAAGGATGTGCTTCCCCTTTTTAGCTAATAAGCTTGCGGAGAATATTATTGCTGGTTCTCAATTTACCCTTTAGTTTTAAACAATCATCTGTGAATGGCCACGTGTGATACAAACTATTTTCAAGGAATTTATAGAAAGTCTACAGTTCAACGATTTTATGACATTATTGGATGTTCAGTTTAGTGAAAGCGTCTATGTTAGGGAAATTTAAAGAACACTCAGAAGTTTTTGAGGGGTTTTGGCTGAAAATTGATTAATAGTTTATTTTTGTTATGAAATAATAGGTGTATCGTCTATATAATAGAAGACCGGTATGGGTTGATCGTTTGTGTAAACAAGCGAGACCGTTCTTCATCTGCTATTCTTACCATTAAGTGATACGAACAATATTCTGTTATGTAGGCATACGCAGATAATATAAGTGCGTTTGTTATCTAAGGGGATATCATATAGTTTTTGGAGAAATATCCTGTAATTTGAGGTATTGTAAGTGGCATTTAGATTTAAAAATACCACCCCCGATACACAATATTTTTCGTGCTTGTCTTTGCTGTGTTGGGTAAGATTTAGTATTTGTCATGTACATGATCTTCCCTATCTATAGCCACTTTCGTCTTTTAACTTGAATTTTTCTTCTAACATCGGTAAAATCGTACTAACAATCTTGTGCAAAAGTATTTTGAATAGCTGACAAAATAAAGATATTGGCCGATAGTTTTTCTGGTCGTTGCAATTTTTGCCAGGATTAAGCAAGGTACAAACTTTGGCTTGTCTCTACAGTTTATGTATCTTCATAATTTGAATGCAGTTGTCCATCATCTGGATAAGCCTTTCTAGTATTTTTATGTATATGGCGAATCCAAGCTCAACATCGTTTAAAGGTTCCCTCAGCTGACTGGTTTTCTTCTTTCTTACTTTGAGTTTTTCTTTGCTTCGTTTCCGATAGAAATAGCATGTCTATATCTATAATGTGGTTTTTAGTGATCAGCTTTATACCAAGTACCTTAGGTTAGGCCCTATATGTGTTTCCTGCACTCAAAATATGTCAGATTCGTGTTTAGCGAATATGTCTGATAAGTTTAAGTAAAGTTAAGTTTCTTAAGTATCTATCTCTAGATATACCCTTAACTGTTGTTATTAGAATAGTTGGTCCTAAAAAGCACCAATTTGACAAAATCATGTTAGAGGGGTGACTGAAGAATTAGGCGATTAATTAATTAATCATTACCCGGGGTATGCCCGATTGTGGTGGTCTTATTAGTACTTCAATCTTCGTACAGGCTCGATCTTTGAACCCCATAAGCAATGGGCAGATTAGTAAAGTAATAATTATAGGTATTAAAGAACTAATTTTTAATTATTGTTGGATTGATACCAAAAAGTAGTACCCAAAGTGCTTTAAAAAAGATGAACGAATTAGCGAGCTGTTTTGAAACCTAAATATTATGAATCGAATCGGGGATATTATTTTACACAAACTAAACCGCTTGTCTACAAAAAAAAAATCGAGGAAAATATGATAAGGCTGGAAAGACTAATGTCTTAGCTAATTACCACATAAATATCAGTGTAACTTAAATAGGATGATTTTTGATATTTATAAATATACAAAATAATATTATATATACCCATATAGATACAATAATAAAATGAAACTACAGCTAGGTATTACACAATATAATAAATACTTATTTAGATAAACGTAAAATGGTTAACTAAACGTTAACGATAAATGTTTCAAATAAAGGTTAAAACATGTTTTCCCATTCGCGGAAAAAGATTTATTACAGCATATAAGACAAATTCGTAACAAAATTCATATTATTATTTAAACGGTACTCAATATACCAGCAAAGTAATTTTTGCAACAAATATGTAGATTGTACCTTACCCCTTTGGCACACAGAAACCACAAAAGAATTAAATATAGCGCAAAGGAACTCATTTCTTCGATAACTGAGCAGCCACCATATCTACTGGATAGAACGACTGTCTTTGATGACTGAGCAGCCTTCATCCCTACTGGATGGAATGATTGCCTTTAATGACCGAACAGCCTCGACCCTTGTCGGGGGCTCTCTTGGATGAAATGACTCTCTGTTACTGGGCTAATTATACGAGGAGAATCAAAACTAACAAAAAGTTTAATAATATTTAAATAATGCTTATATATATACATATGTAGTTGCAAAAGTAACAACAAAAACTTTACAAATTCAATACGAAAAAGCGGAAAATATGGGTCTTTATATATAAACGAGAATAAAAAAATATAGGGCTATCATAAGAAGAGAAACATGATAAGACATACTATTTTAATAGACCAGTACAACTTTAAAATGGTTCATCGGTCTAAATATGTGTGAGATAAAATCACTGTTAATAAAAACATTACAAACGACATTAACAACAGAATATATAATGGCAATCGCTAGTTTTTAAGCAAAAAATTAAATCCAAAAATATACCATGCAATACCAAAATTAAGAATTTACCATGCAGTCGTAAGACCTATAATAACATACATATGTACATGAAACATGGACGACGTAAAAACAAAATAACAGCCGATTGAACGTCGCAGAAAGAAGAATATTAGTAGAGAAATATATGAACATGTTAGGGTTAATATTACAAATTAATACAGAGTGCGAAATAACCGAGAACTAATTGATTATAATATAACAAGCCAGATAAAGTAAAAACATAAATAACATCTTGTACGTATCTACGCAATACCTTGTAAAAATAATATTGTACATTTTTGAGAACAAACTCATATTTGAACATCGAAACGACCAATAAAATATGTATTAATAAATATTGTGTCATATTTCTTGTATTCTATCCAAAAAAATTTTAAAAAAATAAAGTTGGACATATTGAGATGGATTACTGAATACTATAGAGTACAGGTAGTTGGAGCTACCGAATATTTTAATACAATCAAACTTGGTGTGAACATTTTGGTTAAAAGAATAAATTTGATTTTTATACTACACATGTAGTTGACGTTTCTATCTCCAAATTCTTTTTTTTTTAGTTCTTTTCTAGAGGCGTGTTAAACAAATTTTGTTTATATTGCAATTTTTTCTTTTTGTAGATTTAATAGTGATATCAGTTTGATACATAGACATACAATACAAATAGACTAACTGTTGCAATACAGATCCGTTCCCCCAGTGCAACAGAGAAAACTGACGAAAGTCCCTGCATCTTTTTCTAATTTGTCAGGTTTATCGAACGCGTGACCTATGACCAATGAGAAGGTCACGTGGTCAATAACCCCGTCCCATAAGAAAAATATGCAGGGATTGCTTTTCTTCAGTTTTTTCTGTCGTATTGCGGAAACGCGACTGTATGTCAGCTGTCAGTCTATTTGTATTATATTATTTCTATGGTTTGCTACATGCATTTCCCCTTTTATCTTTTATGCGACAACGTTATCAGCGATATCTAAATTGCTCCAATCTTTTAAAATTATATGGTTCTATTGTAAAATTTATGCTCTTGATCTAACCATCAGCATAACTAGGAGCTGTTTTGTACCTTGGGCCGTTATTGGATTTCATCGTAAATAGGTGCTATTTCTATCTTATTAAGCTGTTCTTTAATTTTTTGACTATTTGAATTGAGAATCTATATTTTATTCTACTGTTTATTAACACAGATTTTTTTGGCGCCCATTTCCATCCTAAGTTTTTTGTTTCCCGTATCATTATTACAACAATTTTTCGGGATACCGACGTAGGAAACCCACAACCAAACCAAAACCAACAGTAGAACATTTGTCTCGTTGTAAAGTCAATATTATTTTATTAGGAAATATGATATTGTCTAATAATAATAAAGTTGTTTTTCCCTGCTTCTTCCCCAACCCAGGTAGCAGTTCCGAAACCAATAAAACTGCTACACTCATGCTTTCTATTAGCCAGCCCAGGATTATAGCTACGCATCGTGTATATCGTACTGTTGTAGTGCTGCCCCGTATAAGTGAATGGAATATGAAAGGAAAGTTTTGGCCATTTAATAAGATCTTGTGTGTTAGAATATAACTTTTTCAAGAAAGTAAAGGGATATCAAACCGCTATTCGAATTTAATCAAAAGCTAAAATATTAAAATGCTATAGAATAATGCTTTATTAGCATTAATAAGTTTATAATAGACACTTACTTAAGTTTAAAAATAATTAGAGCAAGTAATATAAATTATCACCGTGCTTATTATACATAAAAAAATAAAATTATTATAATGTTAACAATTTATATTATAACATATTTATATACATTAGCCAAATATTCCTGAAATTCCTCGATATCTAAACTGGTGGATATTTAAATAAATTTTAAGTTCCCAAAATGTACCTGCTATAAAATTTGAAAATCTACGACTAATACAATTATTGACAACATCGCAGGGGCTTAGTTGTGTACGCTAAAAACTATATACGGATCCCAAAAATATTTTATCCAGTTACGGAGTCCACTTGATCCTACATGTTGGTCGGAGTTTACATAATGCGCTACTTAGATAATAATATACACGGTGTATATTCTACTGGAGTTAGTATAATACCGTTTTAGGACGGAGCCTACATTAACCGCTAGAAGTATATATATACATATATACATATATACATATATATATATATATATATATATATATATATATATATATATATATATATATATATATAGGATATTTGTCTTATAAGATAATTTATAGATGAAATGTTCATGTGATATTACAAAGCATGCTCCTACTCGATTTATAGTCTTAGGTGCGTCCATATATATAAAATGGTAATTTTTGTGCTATGTAAGAACATAAAGAAAGTGAGGTTTAAAAAAATTGGGTATCACGTTATTTTTTTTTATATGCTGTAAGTTTAAAGGTTACAAAGCGGAGAGGGAACAACCCAAGAAAAACATAAATTTATTTCACAGGTAGGATAAATGGGAGGTAGTTCAAAATTAAAATCTAATAAGTATCTATTAGCTAGTTCATAGAGAGGTACAGGACCCCTATTTGTTTTTTGATTGACCTCCTAGAACCTGTTAGCAACAGCATAATAAAGAGCTCGATTTTTTGAGTTAGATTTTATATTCGAGACATACGATAGATTTAAGCATTTACTTCCTAGGTTTAAGGGTGGTTCTTCAGCTTCACAGAGTAGACTATCCAAAGGACTGGAGCAATATGCTCCTAGAGCAAGTCTAACGGCTGAACTCGGAAGAATATCCAAAGTTTTGAGCAATGTTTGATTTGCAGTGTTATGCACATATAAATTTATTGGAGTTGGAAAATCTGCTTCCCAATTTTTATGTGATACAGATTTCATAATGTTTAGTCCAGCTTGGCACGATAGTCTTAGCGAGTGTATATGACTTGTCTAACTTAATTTTGAGTCTAGTTGCATCTCTAGGAATTTGATTTATTTTGTATATTCTATAGGAGAATTTTATAAAAATAGATTTGGGAGCATTTGTGGATTTAATGTTCGTGCAAAATGTATGGCTTTTGTTTTTGTGGTGGAAAACTGGAACCCAATATTGTTAGACCACGATTCTATCGACTGAAGAGCTGCAGCAACACGATTATGAGCAGATAATAATATATGTTTTTATTATCTGCTCATATTACCATATGTTAGAATTACCAGATCATCAGCATACAAAAAAGTTTTAATTGTGACATTGCAGTATGATACAACATTGTTAATAATGCAATTAAAAATAGCGCTACGCTTATTTTCGAGTACTATGAAATCCCATTTTTCTGTAATTTAGATTCAGTCAAGTGGTTATTGATTCGAACTTGGAAATATCGTTTCCGTAAAAATTTTGAAATAAAAGCAAACATGTTACCGTGAATCTTTCGATTATGGAGTGATCATTATGGAGAGATTATTACTTTAAAATTTCATAGCGCCATACTGCATCAAAAGCCTTTTATACATCAAAGAATATGGCTAAACATTCTTGATTGCTTACAAATGCTGCGTGAATTTCTGATTCCAATAATATTAAGTTATCTAATGTTAATCTATTTCTCCTAAATCCATGTTAGCGTGAATCTTCCAATTCATGATCAAAGAATATGGCTAAACATTCTTGATTGCATATAAATGCTTCGTGAATTTCTGATTCCAATGATATTAAGTTATCTAATGTTGGTCTATTTTTAGTAAATCCACTTTGTTCGGGTATAATAAGATGTTTACGTTCAGTATACCACATGAATCAATTGGCAGTTATCTTTTCTAGCAACTTACACATTGCATTCATGAGAGATATTTGTCTATAGGATTCTGCTTCAAATTTACGTTTACCTGGTTTGTGTATTGGAACTCTGATTAACGAGTACCATATGTGTGGCAATACTTTATTGGTCCATATAAAATTGAATAGTTGCAATAATACTTCTTGATTTACTGGTGGTAGGTTCTGTAGTAAAAGCACAAGTATATTATCTGGTCCTGGACTAGTATTTCTAACGGAGTTAAGAGTTTCAATAAGTTTAGTCAAGCTTATAGAATTGATTATTGGTTAAGGGTCATTTATTATTGGCATTCTTTTATTTTCTTCAAATCGTTTCTTATGTAAGAATTCTATTGAATAGCTTTCATCACTAGAAGCGGTACAATATTGATTTGCCATTATTTCAGATATATTACATTAGGACGTAAATGTCTGATGTGTTTTATTAATTATTTTAGAGAGTGTTGTGAATTTTCCCAGATATATTTATAAACATGTTCCAGATTTGACCAATTGGAGTAATCTATTGATTTCTGAAACAAACTTTTGCCATGACTCTTGCTTGCTTTTTTTAATAATAAATTTGCATTTAGCTCTTATTCTTTTAAATTACAAATGATTTTAAGATGATAACTTTATTGAAAAATGATGTTTTCTCGTTAATATCTTGTTCCGAGTCTAACATTTCTCTAAGACTCATAGCTGATAAAGAAATCAACGTTGAGAACAGTGTCCAGTTGGCTTTATTTAAGGGCCATTTGGTGATGTGTGTATTGTGCTTATGGTACAACAGATTGTTAACTAAGATAGAAAAGTGATCACTTCCATATAGATCAGGTAAAGCGTCCCACGATAAACTAGGTTGCCAGGTTGGTTCACAAATTGACAACTCAATTGCTGAAAACTCTCTTGTTGCTGCATTATATCGAGTACACACACACAATCACGCTAAGCGATCAACCCTACCCCTAGGAACATGTGTATACCAAACTAAGTATGGGATCCACATGGCCGAAGATCAAACCGGTCACACTTCATTAGTTGAAGTGGTACCTATCTGACCCCCAGGCTTTTCCACCACCCCTCCTCATCGTGTGACTTACGTGAGGAGGCTTATGATCTGAAAGTTACTTAAGGTGCCCTGGGTAATGAGACACCTCCTGTTTTTAATTACTGTGGTTATGCCACCTGACTGTAGGGGTAGCCACATCTAGGCTTTTCTCCCTATTTACTTTACTGACTCTATAGATTTTACTCTAATTTCACTTCGGGACTGGAGCCCCTAAAAAAAAGAAAAAGAGCCTGTGTTCCGTCCATGAAGCCGACAGCCTGGGCTGTCGACTTCATGTCCGGAAAAAAGTGTGTGCTCGGTCACTCAGCCGCCGATTTGGCAAAAGTATATTTTATTCTCCTCGCCGGCTGGGCGCCCGAAGTGTGTCCGGCCACCGAGCCCATGCTTGCCGCACATGACCTCAGTGCTCGGGTGTCGCGAAAAGGATCAGCATTCATTTGATCCGCCTTAAGGGCCTAATCCGCATCAGCGGTATATAGAAGGCCTGACGGGCCTTCTATATAGAAAAATAGGATGAATTTTACGTTAAAACGTTTAATGAATTGAAATTGATTTTTGAAGTTCTGAATTTAAAATAAAAACAACCGATTTTTTTTTTGGGTTTGGGGGTCTTCCTTGGCGTTGGGACTATAAAATGCCGGCACAATTCTTACCCTTTTATTCTTACATGCTAATTTGTGTGGGTGTATTGGGGTGTGCATTGCAGGGTGTATATGGCCTCCACACACCCCGGTGTATATTGTCCTTAACTAAGTGCCTTGGCACCTGTATCCTCTCGCCAGAGTCCTAAAAATAGATATTATTTTGGTGGTTGTTTTTCTGATGACTGCTTTCTTTTATTTGACGTCTTTGCGACCATCTCATTCTTCATTTATTCGTTGGGGTCCCTATATCCGGCTATTTGCTGTTTAGGTCTTCTGTGTACCGTCCTGGTATTTGCGTTGTAGTTAGTCAGCTCTCTTAACATGCTACTTGGGTGGTTGTTTAGTCCGTTGAATAGTTCGTATGCCTTTTTGTCCATTGTGTGAAGGATCCTTGTTTGTCCTGAGTCTCTGTATAAATTTCTCAGAGATACATATCTCGGTAAGTTCAGGGCATCTCTTATTAGTTGATTTTGTGCTGTTTGTATTTTTTTCCTGTTTGTTTTACAGGTGTGTCCCCACGCAGCAGAGGCATACGAAAGGACTGGCAGGATAATCCTATTCACAATCCTGATTTTGGTTTTAAACCTCAGCTTACTTCTTCTACCAAGAAGCGTTGAGAGCTGATTTTTCAGCGCTTTGGCTCTATACGTTTGCTGATTTATGTGCTGCGTAAATGTGAGTTTTTTGTCTAGTAACACTCCTAGGTATTTGGCCTCGTTTGTCCATTCTACTGGGGTGTTTCCAATCGTTAGTTCTCGGTTCGGTACACTTCTTCTGTGACTAAACATTACAGCCTGTGTTTTATCCGGGTTTAAGGCTATTTTCCATTTGATGCACCATCTTTCGAATCTATTAAGTGCTCTCTGCAGATGATTAGCTGCATGATCTGGATTTCTCCAGCTAACAGCTATTGCTGTGTCGTCGGCGTAAAGACTCAACAGGGAACCTGGTTCTTTTGGCGTGTCGGCCGTATAGATGGTATACAGGTAAGGCGACAGAACAGCTCCCTGAGGCACACCTGCTTCCAGGGTCCCGACTTCGGACAGAGTTGCCCCCGTTAGAACCCTGAACCTTCTGTTGGCTAGGTATGATCCAAGGAGGCATGTCATCGCCTCGCTGTATCCCATAGAGTTCATTTTGTAAATGAGTCCTTCATGCCAGACCCTGTCAAATACTTTACTGACGTCCAGAAATGCTGTTGCCGTATACATTTTTTCGTTATAGCCTTTTGTTGTAAATTCAGTAAAATGTAGAACTTGTAGTTCGCATGAATGTTCGCTTCTGAATCCAAATTGAGCTTCTGGTATGATGCCTAGTGCTTCCGATTCGTCGTTGGTCTTTTTAATATAACTCTTTCCGCTATCTTGCTTATTGATGATAGTAGGCTGATAGGTCTGTAATTTTGCGGAAAAATGCCATCCTTCCCTGGTTTTTTAATCATGATAATTTGTGCCTCCTTCCATCTATCTGGAAAATATCTTAGTTTGAGCATGTTATTTACAATGTTCGTTATGTAGACAGTAGCTTTGTTGGGCAGATTTTTTAGTGCCCTGTTTGTGATGTTGTCAGGTCCTGGGGCTTTTTTGGCGTTTGTTAGTTTTATTAGCTCTTTTATTTCTTCAGGAGATGTATGTGTTATTCCTACTCTGCCCTTTCTTCTCTTTAGTCTTCTGGCTGTTGTTTCTACCTCTTCTTCAAAGTCTATATCTTCATTGGGATTTTCGTTATTTCTACATGACCTTTCTAGTTCGTCCTTTAGGACTTCAGCTTTGTCTATTTCCGTGTGGACAATCCCGTTTACTCCATGTAAGGGAGGTATTGGTTTCTTGTCCTGTCGGAGGATTTTCGATAATTTCCATAAGGCGGATTTGTTAGGGTCTAATTCTTGGATATAGTTGTACCAGCTTTCATTTCTGTGATTTCGTAGTTGTCTTTTAACTTCCCTGTCTAGCTCATTTGCAATCCTTTTATCTTCTAATGTTCTAGTACGATAGGCTCTTCTTCTTTTTCTGTTTTTTTCTTTAATTAAGTCTTGTAGCTCCTGACTTATATCTCCGAATCTTCCTTTTTGTCTTGTGATTGTTTCGGTTTTGGAGCTGGCATCGATAGCATTAATTATAATTTCTTCTAGTTTGGTTACGCTGTCTTCTAGTTCTGTGATGTTGTTTATTGTTGGAATGTTACCGATGTTTTCGCTCACAATTCTTCTAAAGTTTGGCCAACTTGTTATCTTTCTTTTGTGGGGCTGCGAATAGTTTAGTTCTATTGCGCCCAGAGTCAAAACGATTAGATTGTGCGTCGAATCGCCTTCGTTTAGAAAGCGTATCTCGTATTGTTGACCCACGTTGTGTAGGATTGCAATGTCTAGATGTGTAGGGAGTTGTCCGTGAAAACAGGTCGGTTCTGTTGGTCCGATCACGTAGGTGTTTGGTCTATTTTCGAGATGGCCGCAAAGTCGTCTCCCGTTATTGTTGGTCGCTCTATCGAACCAGTTGGGAGATCTCGCATTAAGGTCTCCTATGATTACCGTGGGCTCTTCTGTGTCGAGGATTAGGCTCAAATCTTCATCGAATATCGGTTCGTTAGGTCTGACATAAGCTGACACCATTTTTAGTGTTTCGTTGTTGGCCTTTAGTCTTACTAGCGTGGCTTCCATTGTGACCAGTCCACCTGGTGTTGGGATGTGTTTATGTTCTATGCCTTTTTTAACTAGTATGGCTGTTCCTCCTAATCTTGCTCTATGGTCAGTGCTATAGATATCGTAGCCTGGAAATTCGGTTTTCTTCCTTTCCAGTAGTTTCGTTTCTTGAAGGGCTACGATATCGAGCTCTAATCTATTTATCATTTCGTCCAAAAGGTTGAGTTTTTGGAAAATTCCACCGGAATTCCAGGACCCTATGCGTAGATCTTCCGTATGGTTCGCTAACATTGTCGATTTATTTCACCGAATGCAGTCATCATTTTTGTGGCCCTATCCATCACGGACATCATCTCCATCATTTTCTTATTGTATTCCGTCTGGAATGTGGCAATGAGTGCGGCTGCGTCTTGCATCGTTGGGGCCGCTTATTCTGGGGTTTTCTTGGCTGCTTGTACGTAGCTGAAACCCGTGGTTGTTGTTGTTGGGTTGAGTGGTCTGCCCGCCGGTTTTACAAGGGCAGGGGTCTTCTTTTTTGGAGCTTTTGAGCATCCTCTGTAATTGGCCGTATGCGCCTGTACCCAGTAGGCGCATTTTGGAGCCGTTTCTTTGCTTTTTCCGCACTCATTGCTGAGATGGTTTTCACCACACCTCACACATCTGGAGTCGCAGTGGCAAGCCTTTGAACTGTGGTAATAACCCTGGCAGTTGAAACACTGTAGGGTATCTTTTGTGGTCTTGATTTCGTCTTCGAAACGAATCTTCATATAGCACAAGTTTGTTATTTTGCGTATTTTTTGTATGTCATCCTCTTTGAGGGTGATCATAAGAAAAGGCAGTATTGGTTTTCCCTCTTTTTTAGAGTACGTGTTACTGACTCTAGTTACGTCGACGTCTTTATTTCTTAATTCATTAAGAATAAGTTCGGTGCTTGTGCTCGCCGCTAGCCCTTTTAGGATTACCCTCTTTAATTTGTCGCTGTCTATCGGGTAGGCAACGTACTCTACCTTCGGGGTGTGTTCTTCTAGTATTTTGACTACTCCTAGGTAATCTTCCCTAGTTTTGGTGTTAATGACAATAGATCTGCCAGATCTGACAAACTTATTGTCAGAAACGATACCTTTCTTTGCTGCTTTTTGCAGGATCGCTTGATGTTCTGCTACCGTCTTTAAGATGATCGCAGGAGGTTTAGGTCTCTTAACGTTAACCTCTGCAGGTATCTGAGGGTCAACGACGTTTTCTTTATCAACTTGAGGTTCTTTCGGTACCTCCAAGTTTTTCTGGGCTTTTTTCTGCTCACTTCTTTTTTGTATTTCTTTTAGCCTTTGTGAGCGCTTCATCTTTTGTTTCGTTGATTTTCTGAGTTTGTTTCTCAACAATACTCAGTGCTTTTTTCGGTTTCTCGCTACTGTTGACTGATTTCTCAGTAGCGGTGCCTTTTGTTTTTTTCCTTTTTTTGGACTTTTGTCCATCCTGCTTCGCTTTTTTCTTTTTCTTGTGTTACCTTCTGTTCTTTTGGCTTTCTTCCGCAACCAGACGTAGAAGGGGCGGCGATTCCCATTCAGGGTGGGCTTCCTGGTCTGGTTATTTCCCAGATGACTTCGTCTCTTTTCTTTTCTTCTAGCTCTTTCCTTTCATTTCTTTCGGCCAGAGCCATTATATGGCCGACCAGCTTCTTGATTTCTTCGTCCTTTGCCTTGTTTTCTTTCCGTAACTCAGTCATCTGAGTTAGGAGGTCTTGTATTTGGGCATTTGCTTGTTTTTCCCTTTGACGGCTGTCTTATTTGAGCAGTCTGATCTGTTCGGTCAGTAGATCTACCGACTTATAGAGCTCATTTTCGTCTTTTTCCTTTGTTCTTTTTCTTTCCTCCTCGTCTTCTGAGGAGTCTGCAGTTGGCCTTTGCCGTTTTTTCTTCCTACCTACCTCCGGCTCGGCATTAGTTGCGGTGGAGATGATGTCCACTATGGGGGCTATTTCATCGTTTGTTGGGGGCGGGGCTTCAATCGACTCGGTGGCAGGGCTCAGCTCTTCGTCGAGGGTAACTTCCATGGTGATCTAGACGCTGTCGTCTGTTTCCACCTCGCTTTCGTCTTCTTCGGCATCTTCTTCGTCCGGGATGAACGATTCGTCGTCTGAAGTCTCTACGATTAACGCGGATTTGGGTTTTAAATTTGAAGTAAACTCATTATATAATTTAATTGCAGATGTAACTGACGGGGTGGGTGACTTGGAATTGTCATCATCTTCTTTTTCTTGTGATGTCACCTGTGTGACATCACTTTTTTGGGGGGAGGGATCACTCATAATGCCGTAAGGCAGTGAACATAAGTGTTCAAAAGACTATATTGAGTTTGCTATTTTGAAGACTCTGTTTTTGTCTTTCCGCCTGGCCGCTGCCTGACGGTTTTCCTGGGTGTCGTCCCAGCAACCTCTGGGTAGCTCTCTCCCTGATTTCTCAGGGAGGGATCCTTTTCAAGTTTCTCTCACCTCAGAGGCAGGGGCCGTTTCTGTCCGACTTAGATTTCAAAACTAGGCCTTACAGTGTTATACCTGTCGACCCACTGAGGTGAACCCGTATTTTTCGCTGACACGAAGCTATTAAAAGCCTCCGCGAGGAGCCTGTGCAAACTGGGTGTCTTACTCACCCGGAGCTAATAAGCTCCGTTGCGTTCAGGTCGATTGCCCCCACCAAAGCACGCTTCGCTGCTCGTCGCTACGCTCTTCGCTGCACGTTTCTACTGTTGAACCGCTGAGGTCCAACTTATATCGAGTATTCCTGCCGTCATAAGTAGTTTTAAATTGAGATTATTTAGAATAGTTTCTATTTTTCTTCCCATTTTGGTAAATTTTTTTGGAATAAATTAGGAATCTGACATACAAAATTAGAAATGTCTGCTATACTTGGATCACAATTATTAGCGATGTAAAGACTGCAGATTTTAACTTTTAGTGGACCTACTAAGCACACCGCTACAGCTTCTAGTTTGTTATTAGAGGAATACTGCAATATTCATAGGAATTCTCGATAAAAACTTGAAACTCCACGACTGGCATGTTTTTGATTTTGCCTAATTTTAGATACGCTTGTATAATTTCTTAAATTATGAATTTTGTTGTTTTTAAAATGATTACTTGTAGACAAATTATAGAAGAAGAATTTTGAGCCATTATTGATTGTAACATTTCTAAATCGGTATAATATCAGTTCAAATTCCACTGTAAAATAGACTTCAATATAAGCTTATGCAGAAGGTTCTATGGAGGAGTCGCTATCGAGCTGATGTTTTAGTTTTCTAGTAATTGAATTAATTATTTTAGTACATCGCGATTTTATTTTTTTTTTTTTATATATAATGTGGGTTTTTTTGGTATAATAAATTAATTAAGCCTATTGTGTCTTCTGTATAAGTGTTAGATAGACTCAATTTATCTGGAAATCGATAGCATTAATTATAGTTTCTTCTAGTTTGGTTACGCTGTCTTCTAGTTCTGTGATGTTGTTTATTGTTGGAATGTTACCGATGTTTTCGCTCACAATTCTTCTAAAGTTTGGCCAACTTGTTATCTTTCTTTTGTGGGGCTGCGAATAGTTTAGTTCTATTGCGCCCAGAGTCAAAACGATTAGATTGTGCGTCGAATCGCCTTCGTTTAGAAAGCGTATCTCTTATTGTTGACCCACGTTGTGTAGGATTGCAATGTCTAGATGTGTAGGGAGTTGTCCGTGAAAACAGGTCGGTTCTGTTGGTCCGATCACGTAGGTGTTTGGTCTATTTTCGAGATGGCCGCAAAGTCGTCTCCCGTTATTGTTGGTCGCTCTATCGAACCAGTTGGGAGATCTCGCATTAAGGTCTCCTATGATTACCGTGGGCTCTTCTGTGTCGAGGATTAGGCTCAAATCTTCATCGAATATCGGTTCGTTAGGTCTGACATAAGCTGACACCATTTTTAGTGTTTCGTTGTTGGCCTTTAGTCTTACTAGCGTGGCTTCCATTGTGATCAGTCCACCTGGTGTTGGGATGTGTTCATGTTCTATGCCTTTTTTAACTAGTATGGCTGTTCCTCCTGATCTTGCTCTATGATCAGTGCTATAGATATCGTAGCCTGGAAATTTGGTTTTCTTCCTTTCCAGTAGTTTCGTTTCTTGAAGGGCTACGATATCGAGCTCTAATCTATTTATCATTTCGTCCAAAAGGTTGAGGTTTTTGGAAAATTCCACCGGAATTCCAGGACCATATGCGTAGATCTTCCGTATGGTTCGCTAACATTGTCGATTTATTTCACCGAATGCAGTCATCATTTTTGTGGCCCTATCCATCACGGACATCATCTCCATCATTTTCTTATTGTATTCCGTCTGGAATGTGGCAATGAGTGCGGCTGCGTCTTGCATCGTTGAGGCCGCTTGTTCTGGGGTTTTCTTGGCTGCTTGTACGTAGCTAAAACCCGTGGTTGTTGTTGTTGGGTTGAGTGGTCTGCCCGCCGGTTTTACGGGGGCAGGGGTCTTCTTTTTTGGAGCTTTTGAGCATCCTCTGTAATTGGCCGTATGCGCCTGTACCCAGTTGGCGCATTTTGGAGCCGTTTCTTTGCTTTTTCCGCACTCATTGCTGAGATGGTTTTCACCACACCTTACACATCTGGAGTCGCAGTGGCAAGCCTTTGAACTGTGGTAATAACCCTGGCAGTTGAAACACTGTAGGGTATCTTTTGTGGTCTTGATTTCGTCTTCGAAACGAATCTTCATATAGCACAAGTTTATTATTTTGCGTATTTTTCGTATGTCATCCTCTTTGAGGGTGATCATAAGGAAAGGCAGTATTGGTTTTCCCTCTTTTTTAGAGTACGTGTTACTGACTCTAGTTATGTCGACGTATTTATTTCTTAATTCATTAAGAATAAGTTCGGTGCTTGTGCTCGCCGCTAGCCCTTTTAGGATTACCCTCTTTAATTTGTCGCTGTCTATCGGGTAGGCAACGTACTCTACCTTCGGGGTGTGTTCTTCTAGTATTTTGACTACTCCTAGGTAATCTTCCCTAGTTTTGGTGTTAATGACAATAGATCTGCCAGATCTGACAAACTTATTGTCAGAAACGATACCTTTCTTTGCTGCTTTTTGCAGGATCGCTTGATGTTCTGCGACCGTCTTTAAGATGATCGCAGGAGGTTTAGGTCTCTTAACGTTAACCTCTGCAGGTATCTGAGGGTCAACGACGTTTTCTTTATCAACTTGAGGTTCTTTCGGTACCTCCAAGTTTTTCTGGGCTTTTTTCTGCTCACTTCTTTTTTGTATTTCTTTAGCAGCTTTTGTGAGCGCTTCATCTTTTGTTTCGTTGATTTTCTGAGTTTGTTTCTCAACAATACTTAGTGCTTTTTTCGGTTTCTCGCTATTGTTGACTGATTTCTCAGTAGCGGTGCCTTTTGTTTTTTTCCTTTTTTTGGACTTTTGTCCATCCTGCTTCGCTTTTTTCTTTTTCTTGTATTACCATCTGTTCTTTTGGCTTTCCTCCGCAACCAGACGTAGAAGGGGCGGCGATTCCCATCCAGGGTGGGCTTCCTGGTCTGGTTATTTCCCAGATGACTTCGTCTCTTTTCTTTTCTTCTAGCTCTTTCCTTTCATTTCTTTCGGCCAGAGCCATTATATGGCCGACCAGCTTCTTGATTTCTTCGTCCTTTGCCTTGTTTTCTTTCCGTAACTCAGTCATCTGAGTTAGGAGGTCTTGTATTTGGGCATTTGCTTGTTTTTCCCTTTGACGGCTCTCTTCTTTGAGCAGTCTGATCTGTTCGGTCAGTAGATCTACCGACTTATAGAGCTCATTTTCGTCTTTTTCCTTTGTTCTTTTTCTTTCCTCCTCGTCTTCTGAGGAGTCTGCGGTTGGCCTTTGCCGTTTTTTCTTCCTACCTACCTCCGGCTCGGCATTAGTTGTGGTGGAGATGATGTCCACTATGGGGGCTATTTCATTGTTTGTTGGGGGCGGGGCTTCAATCGACTCGGTGGCCGGGCTCAGCTCTTCGTCGAGGGTAACTTCCATGGTGATCGAGACGCTGTCGTCTGTTTCCACCTCGCTTTCGTCTTCTTCGGCATCTTCTTCGTCCGGGATGAACGATTCGTCGTCTGAAGTCTCTACGAT
The DNA here is from genome assembly GCA_918026665.1 of Diabrotica balteata. Taxonomy (NCBI): domain Eukaryota; kingdom Metazoa; phylum Arthropoda; class Insecta; order Coleoptera; family Chrysomelidae; genus Diabrotica; species Diabrotica balteata. Next base: position 68,393,028 of record OU898282.1, on the reverse strand, counting down.
TAACGCGGATTCGGGTTTTAAATTTGAAGTAAACTCATTATATAATTTAATTGCAGATGTAACTGACGGGGTGCGTGACTTGGAATTGTCATCATCTTCTTTTTCTTGTGATGTCACCTGTGTGACATCACTTTTTTGGGGGGAGGGATCACTCATAATGCCGTAAGGCAGTGAACATAAGTGTTCAAAAGACTATATTGAGTTTGCTACTCTGAAGACTCTGTTTTTGTCTTTCCGCCTGGCGGCTGCCTGACGGTTTTCCTGGGTGTCGTCCCAGCAACCTCTCGGTAGTTCTTGAAACGAATAAAATGTGTGAATTGACAAAGTTCAGAAGAACTGAAAGAGAAGTGATGGAAAAAAAAAATACTAAAAATAGGGCTAAGCTCAGAGGAACAAATTTAAATGGCCATTACAGGTATGAGAAATAAACTCCATTACAGGTATGAGATAAACTCCATAAAGGTAAAGATAAACTCAATTAAGATACAGATAAAGATAACTCACATCTACCAATCCGTATCACTAGTAGAGAGACAGGTAAACAAACAGTATACAATAATATATGTTAAAACTCAAATACGTTAAGAAGGTAATAACATAGGAGATAACAAACTAAGTTAAACAGACTTACTGCTGAATATCAGACTGATCCAATTCTAAGTGACACATTCTAATTTCAACCTAAGAGACACTCAAGGAACAATTAATATGTATTGATATATTTCTGAGCCAAGTGAGGGCACACATCCAGGGTGATCAATCCTGAACCCACGCTAAAACACCGACACAGTAAGTGAATGTGAATGCATAAGCTTTATGGTCATGATCCACAAAACTATACAACACTAATAAAGAAAATATTTGGAATGTTTTCCTAATTATCCCTGTAAACATCTATTTAACTCAGAACTCAAGATGGGGAAATTCCCATATATCCATCCTGCACTCCTATGATATGCAGTTGGACTTTTAAGAGAAAACAAACAACAAAATTAACAAGTCCATAAACTAAGATAATAACCAACATTAAGATAAGATAAAAAAAATAGAAGGCAAAATAGCACAACATCTTATGATTTTTTTTTCAGGTAAACAAAATTGATAAACAGATCTTAAAAACCAAACTGGAACAGAAGTGATACGGAACCAATGAGATCTAATGATTAAGTTGAAATGGAAAATCAATCCGTCGATAACTACCCATTAAACCTGGTTGGGGAAGATTTGTCGGTTTGCATGTAGCACAGATTTGCATTAAGCGATATAGCTACGTACAGTGTGACTCATCTTCGGCCAGTAATAAAGTTCAGATATTCGACGGAAAGTTTTGTAGAAACCAAAAGGAGCTGCAGTAGGATGGTCATGAAAAGTGACCAAAACCTCTGCTCTATTAGGAGTTGGAACGACTATCTTCCAATCCGACATTCCAGTAAGGGAATCTATGGAACTTAAGACATGTTTATACAAAACACCATGTTCAACTTTAAAATCGGGAAATTTACCTGGTACATTCTGTACATCATAAAACATTTTTTTAACAATGGACTGGTTAGATGACGGACTCTCAACTCATACTCTAATTCAGGAGCTAATAGATGCTCTACCTTAAACGCAGACATATTACACAACTGAGAAATATACAAGAGAATGAGTAAAAGTAGGTAAAGTTTAACTTACTCTCTGTCCTCAAATTAATATTCTGAAGGGATACCTATACCAGTAATGTTTAATTGTTTTGGTCCAGTTATGAAATCCAATGACATATACTGCTACAACACCCTAAGGAACCTAAAATTTCAAAACTGTTATTTCGAGGTAGTGACTCAACTTATTGGCTACTCCGGACTTGTAAAAATATGTGAAATAGTTAACTTTAGTTATTTAAATTTTTAATTAATTTATTATTAATTTAAATTGTTATTTAATCAATCAAAAACAAAGTAATTTATTCAGTCTACACAGTATATAGCAAAAACAAGTCAATTTAAGATATAGATATAGATATAAGGTAATGTCCAAAAAAAAATTGAAAAACAAAACTAAAAGTTAAAATGAAAATCTAAAAGCACAACCAGTGAAAACCACAACAACCCAAGATCAAAACCAAAAGTTAAAGGAGATATATATATATATATATATATATATATATATATTTTTTTTTTAAGGCAGAAGTGGAAAAGAAGCCACACGTTGGGTCTAGCCAATTGAAACGAATAAAATTTGGGAATTGACAAAGTTCAGAATAACTGAAAGAGAAGTGATGAAAAAAAAAATACTAAAAAATAGGGCTAAGCTCAGAGGAACAAATTTAAATGGCCAAAGAGACACTAAATCTCAAGTGAGTGTTCGGGCTAGCTTCAATGCACTGGATTGTGGCTTTAAAGATTTAAACAGATAGCAAGGATACTGAGCTAATGAGACAAGAAACGAAATGAGACCTGGTAATATCAAACGTGATACAACTAAAGAAGGTCACTGGGAATAAATTTATAGAAAGAGAACAATAAGAAGAGAAAAGAAGGGCGCCAACTCAACGATAGTTGAGATTTTGAAGTAACAAATGAATCTGGAGGTAATACTCTGAAATACAAAAATACTAAATATTAATCTTGTTTTGCTATGTTATATACTGGTTAGTAGAACTGAAATAAAACTCAAAATAGCAACAATAAATATATTTATAAACAAATGTATATAGGTATATGTGTATAAACAATTTACATATAATGCAAAGCCAAATAACAGTGGTAGTGGATGGTGTACAGATACAATAGGACCTAATAGCCCCTCAACAAATGAATAGTCACTACCACTGGCCAAATAAAATATGAAATATTAGTATACAACAAGAATAGTCCGTAGGGTAGCCAAAGTCTTAAAACAAAAAGGTAGTCATTTAAATTTAAATTAGTTCTACTAAAATGAGGTACTAATGACAATATTGTAAAGATATCAAACTTGATAAATCTCTATTACAATTATATTAAATATATATATTACATCCAAAAAAATGAGTTGTTCCATACTCATTATATAATATTTAAAAACAAACCACATTAAATTTATGTCCCTCTTAATATCAAATTGTATTATATTAACAAAAATATTATATCCAAAAAAAAGTGAGTTTGGTCAGACTCTCTAAATCCTAGTTAAAACCTAATAACACATGAAGTGTCCCTTTTTCCTCCCGAATATTTTATAATTAAATTATCAAAAAAAAAATTATCATAAAGGTATTCACCTTATCATATGCATATGATCAGTTAACAGTAAATATAAAGTAATACGTAATACAAAAGGTCAAATAGTTAAACGACTTATCTTTACAGCACTATAAGTCCATAGGAAAAACTCCTCTTGGCACGGCTACATCAGTTTATGGCTGTAAAGACGAATCCTGGTCACAAAAGCCACAACCAGTCACTGGTCTCTGGGTGACAGCAAAATCCAGGGGTTACATACACAAGTTGCTAATTAGTTTCAGGATTCAAAGTTACTAATATCCTCGAGGGAATATTCTGAAAAGAATATCCTCAAGTGATGTGAAATTAATATTTTCACGTGACGGAATCTAAAATGATTATTTAATTTAATAAATATGTAATTCAATAGGTGTAGCAGCATGGATTGACTGCACCAAAACAAAACATCAAAACATTAGGTATTAGGTTAAGTAAACATCATGTCAAATTTATGAAGTTACTTTCGTAGGCATGGCAAGCTTGCGCCATGAAAAGAACATGCGCAGAATACAGAAGGCTGTACCACATTTGTAGAACCTTTTATATTCCACCAAAAAAATTAGGTAAAAAAAAGAACCAAAAAAACTTAATGATAAGATATGGACTAGATCGGACTTTAGTTTGACTATATAAAAAAAATGACCTTATGTTCTTTGTAAGTAAATCAAGGAAATTTTATATTTAAATTATTTCGGAACTTAAAAATAAATCTCTAAAGAAATACTAAATACAATGATAAATTTGATTATATGATAAAGAGATAATACGTATAAAATGATTTACTTACATGGAGCTCGCAGCACGCCAACTCTTCCTTTTTATATGGAACTCATAAATGAATATTGATTTTATTATTTTACTTATTATTATTAAGATATGTATTTTATTTATAAATTAATTTATTCTTCCCCAAATTATCTTCCTTGCTCCAATTCCGTCACTTAAGGTGAACAATTTCACCGGTTGGCGTGTCTGCGTATCAGTTCTGACCAAAACTAACCGCTTCGCTTCCGCACAAAATCGATCTTCCTTTCAAAGCGATAACAGCGCGTGTGGGGGAAAATGTCGATTCAAAATCGATCGTAGGCGGGTAATAAAAATTTCTTGAGGGGTTTAAATTGGACTAGTCAGTAGCGTAAACGCTACATTCTCTCCCTGATTTCTCAGGGAGGGATCCTCTTCAAGTTTCTCTCACCTCAGAGGCAGGGGCCGTTTCTGTCTGACTTAGATTTCAAAACTAGGCCTTACAGTGTCGTACCTGTCGACCCACTGAGGTGAACCCGTATTTTTCGCTGACACGAAGCTATTAAAAGCCTCCGCGAGGAGCCTGTGCAAACTGGGTGTCTTACTCACCCGGAGCTAATAAGCTCCGTTGCGTTCAGGTCGATTGCCCCCACCAAAGCACGCTTCGCTGCTCGTCGCTACGCTCTTCGCTGCACGTTTGTACTGTTGAACCGCTGAGGTTCAACTTATATCGAGTATTCCTGCCGTCATAAGTAGTTTTAAATTGAGAATATTTAGAATAGTTTCTATTTTTCTTCCCATTTTGGTAAATTTTTTTGGAATAAATTAGGAATCTGACATACAAAATTAGAAATGTCTGCTATACTTGGATCACAATTAGGAGCGATGTAAAGACTGCAGATTTTAACTTTTAGTGGACCTACTAAGCACACCGCTACAGCTTCTAGTTTGTTATTAGAGGAATACTGCAATATTCATAGGAATTCTCGATAAAAAATTGAAACTCCACGACTGGCATGTTTGATTTTGCCTAATTTTAGATACGCTTGTATAATTTCTTAAATTATGAATTTTGTTGTTTTTAAAATGATTACTTATAGACAAATTATAGAAGAAGAATTTTGAGCCATTATTAATTGTAACATTTCTAAATCGGTATAATATCAGTTCAAATTCCACTGTAAAATAGACTTCAATATAGGCTTATGCAGAAGGTTCTATGGAGGAGTCGCTATCGAGCTGATGTTTTAGTTTTCTAGTATTTGAATTTATTATTTTAGTACATCGCGATTTTATTTTTTTTTATATATAATGTGGGTTTTTTTGGTATAATAAATTAATTAAGCCTATTGTGTCTTCTGTATAAGTGTTAGATAGACTCAATTTATCTGGAAATCCAGAAGCATTTTCAAAAAAAAATTAGTTGTTCAAAATTTAATATCGGTGTTATTATTAATAGTTATTAAAAGTTTATTAGTAATAAAATATTTTATGGGTTTCATACTGTTCGCAATAGTCTTAGAATTATCAATAGTTTTGGATTTTTTAAGTTTTTGTACTGTAAGATTTGTAAATTTTTATTTACAGATTTAATCTATAGAATATAAATCGGAATGCTATAAAATAATGCTATTAGCACCAAAAAATTGTCTAATATTCAGTAAAAATTAAATAAATGTTCTTTAATATGCAAAAAATATTATGTAGAGTAGGTCATAACGTAACAAAAAACCCATATAATTTTAAAAGATTGCAGCGTTTTAGATATCGTAGATAACGTTCTCACATAAGAAATAAAAGGAAATATTCAGGTAGCTAACTGATGTATATATAACCCTTATAACACTTTTAAACCAGAAGTCTAATACGAATCTCTAAAATCAGGATATATAAGTCGATGATTAAACCAGTGCTACTGGGTGGATATGTAACGAGAACACTAACAAAACAAAATGTAAGTAAAACTCAGGTAGTAATTATAAAGGTCCGAGTACTAACCAGTACCAACCGGAACTAATGCCAATGTCAAACACATATACAAAGATAGCAACGTCGTACAAGAAACTAAGTCTCAAAGCCAAAGTTGCGCTGGATATATCCAAAGACTCTGTAACAACTGCATTGTCAAGTTAAATTGGGAGGATTATCCGAGAGAAAAAATGACCTCAGGACGTCCACGAATGAAGGGGGGAAGTAACATATGGTCAGATTTAGGAATAATGAGACTATCTACATCTTATCAACATATGCCTTTTCAACCACCTGCTATCCTACCTACAATCAACAACTTATTTGTTAGGGATTATCAAATCAATTACATGTAATCAAATGAACTAGGCTTAAAAAAAGTTATCCCAGGAAAGGCAATTCAGAAATAGCAACATAAATTTTTAAAACGTCATTTACGTGACGAGTTTTTAATAGTAATGAGGAGATAAAAAGAAGAAAAGGCAAAAGAACCTTGTTGCGTTCTGACTATATGATGACGATGACCTTTATAAAGACGTATAGGGACAAAGAGAGACAAATGTATATATTCAATCTAGAACTCGCTGGTTTTCTACCTTTCGAATTGGGTTTGTTTATGTAGAAAATGGTATAGAAAATAAAAGCAAGAGAACTATAATTATGAAATTTTAGCTAAAAAGTAAAATCAATAAACAAATTGTATACACAAAGAGATTATATAAATCCCTAATATTCACAAATTAAAATATACCCGGTAGAAGTATACCGAACGTATGCCTCCTAAAAATACAAAAAAGTAGTTATTCATAACTCAGGTTACTTTACAAAAGGTGAACGAATGAGCATAGAAGCACAGCTGTTTTTACAACAATATTATTAGACGAATTTTGCATATCCACTATCACTTGTCTATAAAATAAATCAGAATACTTTGCTAAAATATGATACGGCAGCAAAAACGGCAATGTAAAGCAAATATGATGATTTTTTCACAGCACAAGAATATTGCCTCGTACTGTTATATAGCAATTTGTTTAGCAACTTGTGTCACAAGTTTATAGTTTTTCGAAAAATGAACTCAGATTTAAATATTAAAACGTCAAATAAAATATAAAATCGCATTGAACCTTATTCCCAGCATTATTCTCTAACAGTTTTAAAAAATCATTGCAAAATTCAAAATTCATACTTATAGCGGTATCTCAGAAAAGAATAATATCTGTATAAAGTACAATCACATTTTGAGATAAAATCTTTAATTCAGAGATTGGACATTCTTAATAAATGTGTAATCTAGTATGGACGCCTGTTTATGCTTGACAGACTTAGAAAACACTAAGCACACAAATATTTATTCTTTTACTCAAAACAAATAAATATTATCTACAAAGTACTCTACACCAGTTTAATACTAATGCATAAAATATTATAAAAATTTCGTCATAGTTGTAAATTTATAGGAGATAAAATCAAATGTAGAGCATATAGTGAAATCTGAATTTCTTAGAATTACTATAACGAGGGAGAACTTTTGATGAGGAAAAGGCAGACCCATCGCTGATAAAGTGAAAAAACAATTAGCAAAAGCAAAAGGTGCTTTTTAGTGAAGTAGCCGTACTCTAAAGCATAACAATGTCTTTTTCTACTCATTAGTAAGTGATGGATTCGACCGTCACTTGGTGAAAATTCATTTTATCTAATAATAAAAGAGGTATGCGTTTACACGTTATAGTTTGTAACTAAATAAGTAGAAGAGGGGATAATTATTTGTGTCAAGTTGGCCATTCAGAATTATGTCTTTATTTTTTAATTTGCTAATTAATAAACATACTTTTTTAGGAATGAAAATACGTAAATAGAACCTGGAATATGCATGTAACATAACCTTTGATCTCTGAGATAAACCCAACTCCTGAACAATGGCGCCGATATATGTAGTTAAAATTTTGTACACCTATTTTAACCGCTTATTTCGTTATTATCCATATATGAGTTGTGAGATATGCGCTTAACAAATGTGATGTATTTCTAGAGCAGGAAACACATTGAAGGCCAAACATAGGGTATTTGGTATTAAGCTGATTGCTGAAAATCACATAATAAATGCTAGCAAAGATGTAAAGAAAAACTTAAAATGAGGGGACAAAACCAGTCTGCTGAGAGAATCTTTCAACGGTGTTGAGCTTGAATCTGCTATCTACGTATAAAATAAACAATATTACGGCTCCTAACTAAGGATATGAGCACAAAACTAATTCTAAAATTTGGATCAAAAATACAAAAAAAAACAATGGCTGAATCCAAAGTCTGTAGATAAGCAAAGTAAAGACAAAGTTATTGCCTTACTTAAATCTGGCAAAAACTCCTGATAATAGAAGAAAACCTTAAATTAAAAGACTAAAGTGGTTATAGTCAGGGAAGATCACGTACTTTACAAATACTAAATCTTGAACAACACAGCAAAGACGGGTACGAAAGATATCAGGTATGAGGAGTGGTATTTGGCAATCTCAATGCCGCTTATGGCACCTTAAATTAGAGGGCATTTTTAAAATTTATGTGACATCTCCTTAGGTAATAAACTCACTTGTATTATCCGCTTATGCCTACACAACAGAAGATTTTTCGTATTACTTAATGGTAAAAATAACAGATGGAGAACGCAGAAGAACGGTCTCCTTTGGGGTAGCGTAATGGCACATACACTGTTTATTATTTACACAACCCATACTAGTAAATACGTTACGGCCTTCTCAAGCTGATTCTCCAAGGGAAGGTAAATTGTAAGAGAGGATCAGGAAGAAGACGCATTTCCTGGCTTCAAAATTTACGAAAGTGGTATAACACGACTACCACTGAACTGTTCCGCGCTGCAGTGAACAAAGTAAAGATAGCCGTAATGATCGCCAACATCCGGAACGGATAGGCACTTTAAGAAGAAGATATCAGTAAATACTAGAACTTTTATAAGGTAGACGATACATCTATATTGTTGCACAACAAAAAACTTGTGTTGCTGAAGTAAAGGAAAATCTAATTCATACCTTAAACACAATAAATATAGACTATGAATCAATTTTAAGCCAAATTTCAGAAAATGTCCGGTGTGCTCCTTCAATGTCCCTAACAGAGACGCTTTCACAAATCTAAACATCCAATAGTATCATGAAATTTTTAAACTCTGGACTTGCTATAAATACCTTGAAGATAGTTTGAAACACACTTTGTCATTCACAGAACTTTGTTAAAACTAAGAGGTAAAATGAGGACCAGAAAAATAATTCTGCTGCCGAATATACCTTGCAAGTATGGATGAAACCAACACATACTTAACACGTAGATTTAGCTATAAATTAGTCAGCCAAATTCAGCGGATATTAAGACACACACATCCATACATAAGCTCTACAATATCGTAGCTACCAATTGACCTCATATCCGAATATAAGTATCGATAGAATAAAAGATACAAAGTCTAGAATCGCAACATCCACTCAACGAATACCAGACCAATTTATGCCTAAAATCGAGAAAACACTGACCAGATTAACACATATACACACAGCAAGATATAAAAAAAGATAAGCTACTCCTTGCCATCTGAACCCTCAAGAGGAATTTCCTTATGGTAGTAATCTTTCTAAAATCTGCCAGGAGGACTCTTGCCTGTAAATGCCGGTTAACCTGTGCGAATGTGGGGCAGTACAAGATTCATCACACCTTCTTAGTTGACTTGCCATTCAAATCGCTCTTTTCTGAAGTGACAACGTTTAATTAATTGCATTGAATATATAAAGTACAGTCAGTAAGCTATTGCTTATAAACATTATCGCAAATTTGACACTAACTCCACTTATATTGATTACATATACCCCTAATTAGAAGATAAGACATTCAGAAGTATCTACTATTGGTTAAGTGGTATATTCATCATCACACAGCCAAATTTGTCCACTGTCGAACATAGGCCTCCTCAAGATGTCTCCACTCTTCTCTGTCCTGTGCAGCTGCGATCCAGTTTGTCACTATTCTTTTAATGTCGTCCGTCCATCTGGTAGGTGGTCTTCCACGATTTCGCTTGTCTGCCCTTGGCCGCCATTCTAAAATCTTCTTTGTCCTTTTGTTGTCTCTCTGTCTTGCGACGTGTCCTGACCATTTCCACTTCAACTTCGTAATCCGTTTCATGACGTCTTCCACTCCAGTTCTTCGCCGTATCTCATCATTTCGTATTCGGTCTCTCAGAGTTACGCCAAGCATAGATCTTTCCATTTTTCGTTGTGCTACTTGTAACTTTTTTATTGATGCTTTAGTCAATGTCAGTGTTTCAGCTCCATAAGTGAGCACCGGAAGTACGCACTGGTTAAATGCTTTTCTCTTTAGCTTTATTGGGATGTTTTCCTTAAACACGTGTTTTAGCTTGCCATAGGCTGCCCATCCTAAAGCTATTCTTCTAGATAATTCGCATGTTTGTTTGTCTCTACTTATTTGTATTTCGTGGCCCAGATATATGTATTTGTCAACCTTTTCAATATGCCAGTTTTCTAGTTTCAATGGTCCACTAGGTACTAAGTTGGTCATCATTTTAGTTTTCGCAAAGTTTATTTCCAGCCCTACTTTTTGGGAGACTCGTTGTAAATCTTGTAGCATTTCGTTGGCCTCCTTTAAGTCGTCGGATATTAGAACTATGTCATCTGCAAATCGTAGGTGGTTCAGCCTTTCACCATCGACACTCAAACCTCTGTTTTTCCATTCTAACATCTGAAATGCATGCTGCATTACGGCATTTAATAGTTTTGGTGACATGTTGTCTCCTTGTCTAACTCCCCTTTTTATTTTTATTTTTTGAGTAGGGGTGTGGAGGTTTATTGCTGTTGTGGCATTTGCATATATATGTTGAATAATGCTGGTATATCGGTAGTCGATTCTACAATCTCTCAAAGCTCTTAAGATAGCTACCATTTCGATAGTGTCAAAGGCTTTTTTATAGTCAACAAATACTAGAACTAGTGGCCGGTTGTACTCTATAGTTTTTTCAATTAGGGCCTTTAGACAAGTTAGATAGTCATTTGTACCATACCCATGGCGGAAACCTGCCTGTTTCCTTGGTTGGCATGTTTCTAGTGGTATATTATTGTTAGATAAATTAAGCATTCTTCCCCTTTTTGTGAACTACTACCCATTTTTACATAAAAATATTAATTTTAGCATTTAAATATTTATTTGAAGATAACCCATCCAGAATTATATGTAGTATTCAGATAAAACCAGAAATAAAATAATAAAAAAGCTGTATACAAGATCTCGTAAAACAATAAATGAAATAAAAGATGTTCCTATTAATCGTACTCTTAAATAAATCGTATAAAGACATACTCATGTTAACATAATACATTAGGAAATTTCAGCATATGAAAAACACATCCAATTTGGTAATGAAATACTTTTGTATTTATAAATCAAATTTTAGAATAGCACGTACCAACGAAAAACAGGTATTTAGTAGTATACATATCTATTACATATTGTAATGTGTATGAATGATAAAAAAAATCAGGAGTCCGTATGAACCGTTTAAAATATATAAAATGTATATATCAAGAACGCTGGAGCTCTACGGTTTAATTGCAAAGTTGCCAAACTATCAGAGCTTACTTAAACCGATATTCCTATGGTTCCAATATACAGTGAAAAAGATCTGAACGACCCCTATAATATATACACGTGAACTAAGCGAAATACATTTATGATACAGGGGTACTTATGAGCTCCAAAATTTTATTAAGAATTATGAAACTATACATCTTAACGAATCGACATAGCCAATATTATGGAATGGTCATGTGAGCTCCGTATATCGGTGTCCACTTAACCACGGAGCTCACTTGAACCTGAATTTTAACATGGGCGGAGTTCACTTTATGCCGTAAATATATATATGTATATAAATATATATATATATATATATATATATATATATATATATATATATATATATATATGTATATATACATATGTATATATATATATATATATATATATATATATATATATATATATCTATATATATATATATATATATTTACGGCATAAAGTGAACTCCGCCCATGTTAAAATTCAGGTTCAAGTGAGCTCCGTGGTCAAGTGGACACCGATATACGGAGCTCACATGACCATTCCATAATATTGGCTCTGTGGATTCGTTAAGATGTATAGTTTCATAATTCTTAATAAAATTTTGGAGCTCATAAGTACCCCTGTATCATAAATGTATTTCGCTTAGTTCACGTGTATATATTATAGGGGTCGTTCAGATCTTTTTCACTGTATATTGGAACCATAGGAATATCGGTTTAAGTAAGCTCTGATAGTTTGGCAACTATGCACTTAGGCCAGCGTTCTTGATATATATATTTTATATATTTTAAACGGTTCATACGGACTCCTTTTCATACGCATTACAATATGTAATCTTCTTCTTCTTCTTGATGTGCCTATCCGTTATGAATGTTGGCGATCATATTGACAATATGTAATAGATATGTATAATACCAAATACCTGTTTTTGGTAGGTACCTGCTATTCTAAAAATAGCTTTATAAATACAAAAGGATTTCATTACCAAGTTGGACGTGTTTTTTCATCTGCGAATATTTCCTAATGTATTTTGTTAACATGAATATGTCTTTATACGTTTTATTTAAGAATACGATTAATAAGATCTTTTAGTTAATCCATTGTTTTACGATATCTTGTATCCAGCTTCTTTATTATTTTATTTCTGGTTTTATCTGTGTAATACATATAATTCTGGATAGGTTATCTTAAAATAAATATTTAAGTGCAAAAATAGATATTTGTATGTAAAAATTGGTAGTAGTGCACAAAAGAGGAAAGAATGCTTAATTTATATAAGAAGAATGTACCAGTTCACCAATATTACATACTTCTAAATGTTTTATCTGCTATTTAGGGGTAATATGTAATCAATAAACGTGGAGTTAGTGTCAAATTTGCAATAATCTTTGGTCAGTTTTTTCTCGATTTTAGTCATAAATTGAGCTGGTATTCGTTGAGTGGATGTTGCGATTCTAGACTTTGTATCTTTTATTCTCTAGCAGTCTAGCTACTTATCTTGGATATTAGGTGAATTGATAGCTACGATATTGTAGAGCTGTGTGATATACGTATGTATGGATGTGTGTGTGTGTCTTAATATTCGCTGAATTTGGCTGTCTAATTTATAGCTAAATCTTCGTGTTGTGTTGGTGTCATCCATACTTGCAAGGTATATTCGGTAGCAGAAGCATAGAGTGCAAGCGTCTACGTTTTAAGGATGAAAGGATGCTTCTCATTTTTAGCTGACAAGTTTGCAGAGATTATTTTTCTGGTCCTCAGTTTGCCTTTTAGTTTTAAACAATGTTCTATGAATGACAAAGTGTGATACAAACTATCTTCAAGGTATTTATAGCAAGTCCAGTGTTTAAAAATTTCATGACACTATTGGATGTTTAGATTTTTAAAAGCATCTCTGTTAGGGACATTAAAGTAGGACATCTGACTTTTTCTGAGGTTTGGCTTAAAATTGATTCATAGTCTATTTTTATTGTGTTTAAAGTATGATTTAGATTTTTCTATACTTCAGCAACAAAAGTTCTTGGTTGTGCAACAATATCGATGTATCGTCTACATAATAAAAGTCCTAGTATTTACTGGTATGGGTTGTGTAAATATTATACAGTGTAGGTACCATTACGCTACCCCAAAGGAGACCGTTCTTCGGCGTTTTCCATCTGTTATTTTTACCATTGAATGATACGAAAAATCTTCTGTTGTGTAGGCATACCCGGACAATACAAGCCATTGTTGTATTTTTGATCCAAATTTTAGAATTATTTTTGTGCTCAGATCTTTAGTCAGAAGCCGTAATATTGTTCATTATATACGTAGATAGCAGATCCAAGCTCAACACCGTTGAAAGATTCCCTTAGCTGACTGGTTTTGTCCCCTCTCATTTTAAGTTTTCTTTTCTTGTTTGCCTATGTTTGGCCCTCAATTTGTTTCCTGCACTAGAAATACGTCACATTTGTGTTAACCGCATATGTCTGATAAAGTTAAGTAAAATAAAGTACCTATCTTTATCTCTGGATATTCCCTTCTCTAATGTTTATAGAAATAATTAGGATAGTTGGCCTTTAAAATTCCGATTTGGCCGATCTTTAAACCCTATAAAATATGGCTAATCTTTTACTTTTCATTAAAAATTTTAATTTTACATACTGTTACTTTTAGACAATATTTCGATCAGATTTGTTTAGTAATAAATGTAGTTAATATACAGATTGAACCAAATTAACGGAACATACAATTTAATACATGTCTGTATGAACTGCATTTGAAATAGTGGACCAATATAAAACTTGGACAAAAATAAATCCATACCTGTGTATAGACATTGTATAAAATATCGATCAACTATCTGTCTCGCAACAATGTTGTTTGCGTAAGACGGGTTTGTCTAAGGAAGCGATAATAGTTCAGGAAATGAATCTCGAAAAAAAGTTAAAACCTCGCAATTTTTTCGTCCTGCATGTATCCAGTTGAAATTTTAACAGAAGGTAGGTGATAGCCCAAGGATCAAAATCTATATCGAACCGAAGTGCGCTGAAGGGTTTTAGTGGTGAAAAATACCCCTAATTGTCAAAAATTATAAAATAACATAATAAACCTGAATATGGGTAAAATTTGGTTTGAATTAATTAAATAATGATAGTTTCCTGCTTTTGAATAAAGTTCCATCATATTTCAACCCTTAAAAAGCGACCCTTATTAGAGATTAATATCAAAAAAAATTAGTAATGCGAAGAAAATGATTTCACCTTGGAACGATTTGCATAAAAATTTGGAATTAAGCTCAACTCACCCTCAGCTTTATAGTTTATGTCATGCCGATGAACCCTGATTGTTCTTACAAGTGAAAACTACCCCTAATTTTCAAAAATTGTAAAATAATAGTACAAATCTTAAGATAAGTGAAATTTTGTTTGGATTAGTTAAATAGTGATTTTGTTATACTTTAAAATACAAATTCATACATTTTCAACCCTTAAAAATCAATTATTATGAGTGCTATAGGTGAAAACAATTTTTTGCCAAAATTTTGCAACTTTTCAACGTTTGAAAAGTACCCTTTACAACGTTGCAGTTTTTATAAACTAATTTATAAGATATTAATTGAAAAAAGTAGAATTAAATTTAAAAAAATGTATAAACAGAAAAAGGCACCATATATTCTTATACATTTACATAAATAGTTGAAAATATTTACATTTACAGGTAAAACAATTATAATATTAATTTTATTCGTCATTAATTACATCTTCATCGTGATTTATGTCATCCTCATCATCTTCAATTATTGGTGGACTATTATTGCACCCTTCACCTGAGCACCCAGAACAAGTAGAGTTACAGTATAAACCAACTTTTCTGCACCCACATGAAACGCCGCATCCTTTTTTGCATTGGCAAAAAATAATTTTCAAACGTTCATCGGGTGCAGGTTGTTTGTACATGCGTACGGGTAATAACAAACCATCTTTGGAATACCATCCCCAATCTGTTGCTCTGATATTTTCATTGCCAAGCCATAGACATATGAGCAGATGTTTTATTCTATGGTATGGGATTTCAAAATAAGAACGCTTAAAATTTCGAATGTATAACGCCCTACTAGCTAATATACCGGTTTTGTAGATTATTATGCTTCGAAATGTACTGTACTATACAAATGGAATTTTTCGGAAAAAAATTAACTGTTTTTTTTTAACGTATTTCCTTTAATTTTTAACGATAGAGTGTTTCTTCAAAAACGATTTTGTAAAGGTTTTTAAGAGCTACAAGGATCTGTGAATTAAATCTTTTTGGAACCCTTGGTTTTTAAATGGGATGAGTTTAAAGGGCTCGAAAAAGATGGTGCTTGATCGTAAATCGATGCTTTATACGGCTATATCTCGCGAAATATTCATTGTACAAACAAATCTAAATAAAGGATAATTTTAGTCATTAAAAAAGCTACAATTTGGTAATTTTTATTTTTTTCATATATTCAGTATTTTCGAGCATATTATAAAACGGGTAAAAAATATGAAATTGTAAATCGTTTCTCGCTTTAAGCTGTACTTTTTCTAAAACTTAGCATTTTAAATGGGTCAAACTTCTTGGACGTATTAACAATACATGTACAAAGGGAATTGCAGAAGGGTAAAGATCGATTTTAATTATGGTGGTGGTTAGGGGGTTGTTTTCATCGATTTTTTCGTAAAAAATGAGGTATTAACATTATTTTCATAATAACTCACTCAATTTTTGAGCTAGAGTCTTTTTTATGATAGGTCTATTTATGCTCTTTAAAAAAGGTTTGTGAGTTTTCTTCCAAAAATGCATGATTTTCCCGATATTTGACTTTGAATCTTTCAAATTTGGCATTTGAAGAAAACCGCTAAACATTGATAGGCCGTATTTCGGTTCCCATTATATCGCAAAAACATTTAAAAAATTAATTGTATTTGTATTTTCGAGTTATTCGCGAAAAATCGATTAAAAACGTCGATTTTTTCGTCTAAAAGTTGTTACTTTCAATCGCGAATAACTTAAAAAATATCATTTTATAAAAAAAATGTATAGCACATTTTTTGTTTAGAATCACTTTTTTAATCGAAACCTGTAGTTAAAACGTAAAAAAAATTTTCTCCCCGGAGATGGGGTGGCAACCACCCCCTAGGCTTTGGCGAACTTTGGTTTATAATATAATTATTTGACAATCTTTTGTTGGCCAACCACCTACAGCAGAATTGAGCCGAAATACATTATATCCCTATGTTCCGAATCTATTTCGTTCAATCTGTAGAGTCTCTTTGTGAAAAATAAATGAGTTTGTAATATCGGTCACAACTCATATATGGATAATAAGGAAATAAACGGTTAAAATAGGTGTACAAAATTTTAACTACATATATCGGCGCCATTGTTCAGGAGTTGGGTTTATCTCAGAGATCAAAGGTTACGTTACATGCATATTCCAGGTTCTATTTACGTATTTTCATTCCTAAAATAGTATATTTATAATAAAGCCCTGAAGCTACCTTTAGATTCTATGAAAAGTAGAATCTATGGAAAGTAGCAAATTAAAAAATAAAGACATAATTCTGAATGGCCAACTTGAGACAAACAATTCTCCCGTCCTTAACTTATTCAGTTACAAACAATAACGTGTAAACGCATGCATCTTTTATTGTTAGATAAAATGAATTTTTATCAAGTAACGGTCGGATCCATTTCTTACTAAAAGAGTAGAAAATGACATGCTTATGCTTTAGAGTACGACTACTTTAGTACAAAGTACCCTTTGCTTTTGCCAATTGCTTTCTCACTTTCTTAGCGATGGGCCTGGCTTTTTCTTATCAATAATGTTCTCGTTCGGTATAGTTATTCTAAGATATTCAGATTTCACTATATGCTCTACATTTGGTTTTATCTAATATAAATTTACAACTATGACGAAATTTTTATAATATTTTATGCATTGATATTAAACTGATATTAAACTGAGGATATAAAAATCAACAATAAGACCGATAATGACGTACATAGCGGAAACAAGAGCAGATACGGCGAAAACACAAAGACTGCTAGAAACAACAGAAATGAAAGTCTTACGAAAAATAACAAACTAAACTCTAAGAGAAAGAGTAAGAAGTGAAGAAATACGAGCGAGATGTGGTTTAGAGGAAATAAACGCGTGGACCAAAAGAAAAAAGCGGAATGGAATCAACACTTCGAAAGAATGACAGAAAATAGAATAGTACGAATAGCAAGAGACAAATCGCCAAATGGAAGGAGATCATTGGGACGACCGAGGAAAAGATGGTCAGACAACGTCAATTGAGGCTCAAAACCGAAGTAAAACAAGCATTAAGCCTATTTATAAAGAAGGAAGAAGAAGAAGAAGAACATATTAAACTGGAGTAGAGCACTTGGTAGATAATATTTATTTGTTTTGAGTATACTTATTTTACAACATAGTACATAAAATAATAAATATTTGTGTGCTCAGTTTTTTGCTCTGAATTGAAGATTTTATCTCAAAATATGACTGTACTTTATACAAATATTATTATTTTCTGAGATACCGGTATAAATATAAATTTTGAATTTCGCAATGATTTTTTAAAATTATTTTCTTGTGACGTTTGTCAGTGTTTAAGAATAATGCTGGGAATAAGGTTAAATAGGTTTTTATATTTTATTTGACGTTTAAATATTTAAATCTGAGTTCATAAATCAAAAAACTATAAACTTGTGACAACAAATTGCTATATAACAGTACGAGGCAATATTCTTATGCTGTGACAAAATCATCATATTTGCTTTACATTGCCGTTTTTCCTGCCGTATCATATTTTAGCATAGTCTTCTGATTCATTTTATAGACAAGCGGTAATGGATATCCACAATTTGTCTAATAATATTAAGTTTTAAAAACAGCTGTGCTTTTATTCTCATTCGTTTACCTTTTGTAAAGCCACCTTATATAATCTTTTTGTATATATAATTTGTTTATTGATTTTACATTTTAGATAAAATTTCATAATTGTAGTTCTCTTCCGTTTATTTTCTATAGTAATACATATACAAACCCAATTCGAAATGGAGAAAAACCAGCGAGTTCTAGATTGAACATAGACATTCGTCTCTCTTTCTCCCTATATGTTATATAAAGGTCATCGTCATCATATAGTCAGAACGCAACAAGGTTCTATTACCTTTTCTTTTTTTTGTCTCCTCATTAGTATTGAAAACTCAGCCACGTAAATGACGTAAAAATTTATTTCCCTATTTCTGAAGTGCCTTTCCTGGGATAACTTTTTTAAGTCTAGTTCATTTGATTACTTGTAATTGATTTGATAATCCCTAACAAATAAGTTGTTGATTGTAGGTAGGATAGCATGTGATTGAACAGGGATGTGTTGATAAGATGTAGGTAGTCTCATTATTCCTAAATCTGACCATATGTTACTTCCCACCTTCATTCGTGGACGTCCTAAGGGCATTTTTTTCTCGATCCTCCCAATTTAGCTTGACAATGCAGTTATTAGAGAGCCTTTGGATATAGCCAGCGCAAGCTTGGCGCAACTTTGGCGTTGAGATTTAGTTTCTTGTAAGACGTTGCTACCTTTGTATATGTGTTTGACCTTGGCATTAGTTTCGTTTGGTATTGGTTAGTACTCGGACCTATATAAGTTGGAAAATACTTCCGATGACATTTCTAGCAATCCTGATCTAATTACTACTTGAGTTTTACTTACATTGTTTTGACAGTGTTCTCGTCACATATCCACACAGTAGCACTGATTTAATTATCTTCTTATAAATCCTGATTTTATAGATTCCTATTAGACTTCTGGATTTAAAAGTGTTATAAGGGTTATAATATATACATCAGTTAGCTACCTAAATATTCATTTTTATTTCTTATGTGAGAACGTTATCTACGATATACTAAATACTGCAATGTTTTAAAATGATATGGGTTTATTGTAACATTATACTCTACTCTATATCATCTTTTTTTGCATGTTAAAAGACATTTATTTAGTTTTTTACTGATTATCAGCAAATTTTTTTGGTGCTAATAGCATTATTTTATAGCATTCCAATATTTATTCTATGGATTAAATCTGGATAGCAAATATATATTCTTCACTTTCTCGGAGAAAAAATATTGCTACTAATTTCAAACCTATTTTAATGCATGGATACGAGTAATATCAAATGACTAAAGCAAGTGAGGAAGAACTCCGAATATTTGAAAAGAAAATAATAAGAGACAACGATTTGAACCTTCGTCGAAGCTAGATTTATTTAATTACCAGTCTAATCGCACCTAGTTTTTGTGCTTTTATTTATATCCAGTTAATATTAAAAGTGTAATAAATTGTTGTGATACCGTAAATAACAATGGAGAATAACAATGGAGAAAATCGGTAAGGAATTTTAATCTAATTAGATACTTACTTCAAAACAAGTTCATATTATTTATATCACCTGATGTCATTAAACAACGAAAATGGATGATGTTAATAGTCCAGTGGCGTCGAGGCCCCAAACGTTATTGACATCGTATAAAACTTCTTCATATTCTGTAGCGTTAATCAATTCAAATCCAAAATTCCAATATCTACTTGCACTGTGAAAAATTATAGAACCAAGATATATACATTTTTTAATCACGAATTTCAAATCACCGTATTTGTATTTACCTAGCTAGTGAAGAATTAGAAAAAACTGTCATGAAGGCTGACAACGAAAGAATAACTATCAATCATCAAATAATTTATGCTCGACGCTTAATTACACCAAATGAAAGATTACTGATCTCTAATGTTTGTCCTAGTATTTATCACACTTTCATAGAATATGAACTTAAAAAATTAGGCCTCAATTTATTACCTCCAATTAATTTTTTACGAAGGGGTACAACAAACCCAGTATATAGATATATATATTGAGCTTTCCAAGACATACATTTATCTTTCCTTTGAAAGCTACATTAATTTCTCCCTCAATTGTCAAAAACCACGATCAAACATCTAATCGTATTTTCTTATCTTTAGAAAACCGATGTGTTACTATTGTAAAAAATCTGACCATTTTGTAGCAAATTGGTCATTCTGTACAAATCCAAATCAGAACTTTACAACAACAGTGCCAACTACTACTATAAATACAGTACTTAATACTCTTCCACACATGACGTCCTGATCACATCAGCATCTTCAGCGAAGTCCTTTTCCTTACAATCCTCGACTATACCTACTTAATTAACTATACCAATATTAACTCCATCTCAAATATCACCCTTAACATTATTCCCAACTTCTCAAACTACATACACAGATAAAAATATAACAACCCAGTTATCAACAATACCTAATATTTCACAACCTCATATATCAATCCCAAACTATTCCTCAAGACTTGCATAACCTATCAATAACATATCAATAAATACTGTAATTTAAAAACTAAAATTGCGTAGCCAAGAAAAAGTAGTCATAACCCAAAGTGCTTTAACAAAGGTGAACGAATTATTAGCGTAACAGCTGTTTGAAAACTAAATATTATGAGACGAATTGGGATATTGTATTACAAAAACTATACCGCTTGATTATGGTTTGTTGATTAAGGAAAATACGATATGACAGGAAAGACTAATGACTGTATAGCTAATTGCCACATAAATATCAATGTAACGCAAATCGTATGATTTTGTATATAAGACAAATAATATTATATTCTAAATTATACCTATAGAGATAAAAATAATAAAACAAACATAATAAACAACTATTAGGTATACAATATAGTAAATATTTATTTAGATAAACGTAAAGGTTAAAACATGTTTTTTAATTCGCGGTAAAAGATTTATTAGAGTTTAGCACATAAGATAAATTCGTAACAAAATTCATATACCAGTAAATGGTACTCATTACAGCAGCGAAGTAATTTTAGCAACAGATATGTAGGCTGACCTTACCCCTTGACATACAGCAACCAAAACAGAATCGGCGATAGCGCAAAGGGCAGCTACCCTTAACCAAGACACGACTCTCTTGTTTGGCAGATAGCACTTCACCTCCCGATATTACTAACTGCGACGGACCCCTAATAACACGCTGTGAGGTTATAAAGGCCATACAATCATCAAAAGATGGCAGAGCTACTGGTCCTGATGAAATTCCAACTGAAATATATAAGCTTATAAAGGATAGCAATGTTTTAGAGGCTATAACTTCGTTTTTCAATACCATTTATACCAGCGGACAACTACCTAATGGTTGGTCTAACTCACTGTTTATAGCTCTACCTAAGAAGACAACAGCAAAAACCTGTGCTGATTATAGAACCATCAGTTTATTAAACCACTTATTGAAAATTTTTCTGAAGGTAATACATGGTCATATCTACAATAAATGTGAGGAATACCTGGATGACACTCAGTTTGGTTTCCGTAACGGATTTGGAACGAGAGAGGCACTGTTTGGAATGAACGTACTTGCTTAAAGATGTCGTGATATATCTGTAGACATATACTGTTGTTTTATTGACTTTCAAAAGGCATTTGATCGTGTTAAGCACTCTATATTGATCGAAGCTCTAAAAGACATTGGCTTGGACGGCAGAGATGTTCGAATAATTGCAAATTTATATTGGAATCAAACAACATCAGTTTTAGTAGATGGTGTGGAATCACAAGCTCTCAATATTAAAAGAGGAGTACGGCAGGGATGCCTCTTGTCACCCCTGCTTTTTACTTTGTTTACTCCGAAAGAATTTTCAGAAAAGCACTTTCTGAAAAACAAGAAGGAATACTTGTGAACGGCGAAGTCATCAATAATTTGCGATATGCGGACGATACAGTACTCCTAGCTTCTAGTCAAGAAGATCTGCAAACACTACTTGATAGTGTCGTTGAGAGTTGTAGGGAGGCAGGTCTGGATCTTAACATAAGGAAAACCAAAATACTTGTAATAAGTAAACAACAGAATATAAAACCGTCTATATATGTAAATAATACCAAACTTGAGCAAGTTGATAAAATCGTCTACCTTGGACAGCAATTAAATTGTAATGCAGAAAATCACGGCGAAATTAGATCCAGAATAGAGCAGGCTAGAGCTGCTTTTAGAAGGATGTCCAAGGTGTTATGTAACAGAGACCTAAAATTGGCATTAAGGATCCGCCTACTTCGCTGCTACGTGTTCTTGGTCTTACTTTATGCTGTCGAGTCCTGGACTGTGAATAAAATCGATCTAAATCGCCTTGAGGCTTTCGAAATGTGGTGCTATAGAAGAATTTTAAAAGTTTCCTGGGTGGAGAAGATTCGTAACTCCACAATACTTGAACGTCTCAGCAAGACCACTGAGATCATAAAAAGCATCAAGCATCTGCTACAAAATATCATGCAAGGAAAAATAGCAGGCAAACGCAGTCCAGGACGAAGAAGAACCTCATGGTTGAAGAACTTGCGAGATTGGTATGGTGTAGATACAAGCATGCTATTTAGGGTGGCAGTGAATAAAATTAAAATAGCTATGATGGTAACCAACGTTCTGAAAGGACATGGTACATGAAGAAGAAGAACTGGTCTTTTCGACGACTAGGCAGCCTTCACCCCTACTGGATAGAACGACTGTCTTTGATGACTAAGCAGTCTTCATCCTTACTGGATGGAATGATTGTCTTTGATGACTGAGCAGCCTCCACTCTTATTGGATGGAATGACTCTCTGTTAATGGGCTAATTATACGGGGAGAATTAAAACATGAAACATGGACGACGAAAAAAACAAAATAAGAGCCGATTGAGCATCGCAGAAAGAAGAATTATTAGAGAAATATATAAACCTGTTATCGATAATATTACAAATCAATACAGAGTGCGAAACAACCGCGAACTAATTGATTATTATGACCAACTAGATAAAGGAAAAACATAAATAACATCTTATACGTAATACCTTGTAAAAATAATATTGTACATTTTTAAGAACGAACTCCTATTTGAACATTGAAGCGTCAAATAAAATATGTAGTACATAATAAATATTGTGGCATATTTCTTTCATTCTATCCAAAAAATAAAAAAAAATAAAGTGAGACATATTGAGATGGATTACTGAATACTATTATAGCATACAAGTAGTTTGAGCTACCGGATATTTAAATACATTAAAACTTGGTGTGAACATTTTGGTTAAAAGAATAAATTTGATTTTTATATTACACATGTAGTTGACGTTTCTATCTCCAAATTCTTTTTTAGAGTTCTTTTCTAGACACGTACCAAACAAATTTTGTTTATATTGCAGTTTCTTCATTTAGTAGATTTAATAGTGATATGAGGATATCAGTTTGCTACATATACATAAAATACAAATAGACTGACTGTTGCAATACAGGTCCGTTTCCTCAGTGCGACAGAGAAAACTGGCGAAAAGCAGTCCCTGCATCTCTTTCTAATTTACCAGGTTTATCGAACGCGTGACCTAAATGACCAATGAGAAGGTCACGTGGTCGATAAACCTGTCCCATTAGAAAAAGATACAGATATTGCTTTTCGTCAGTTTTCTCTGTCGCATTGCGGAAACGTGAATGTATGGCAGTATTCAGTCTATTTGTACTATATGTCTATGGTTTGCTACATGAATTTTCGCTTTTATCTTTTATGTGACAAAGTTATCAGCGATATCTAAATAGCTCCAATCCTTCAAAAGTATATGGTTTTATTGTTACATTAATGCTCCATTCTATATCATACCTTTTGTCTGTTAATGAACTTTTATTTGGTTTTCTTGTTATTGACTATAACACTTCATCCCTTCACTTCAACCTCGTCCACTTCATCCCTCCATGATCTTCGGGGTCTATCTCTTTTTCTCCTTCCTATTGGGCTCCAATCCGAAATCCTTGCTATCCACCTTGTATGATCTGTTCATTCTTATCTATAGATGTGCTTATTCCCTATCAATTATCTATCAATATTTGAAGTCTTTTTTATTTGTTTTAGTCATTGTAATGATTCGCATCCGTACATAAAAATAGGTCTAAAGCTTGTATTATGCTCTAAACTCCTTCAGTGGTAGTATTACCAACTGCGATTATTGTTCTAAGATATTTAATGTCTTCCATACTTTCGAAATTGAAATTGTTGACTTTAACGTTGTATCTAGATTTACTGACGGTCTCTTATGTTTATGCGCTGGTATTTGGTTTTCACTTCGTTGATTTTACTTGAAACTTTTTTCGTGCTCTCTGGACTTTGTTCAGTATGTCGTTTACATATTTATAGATGTAATCATCAGCATAACTAGGAGCTGCTTTGTACCTTGGGCCGTTAATGGATTACATCGTAAATCGGCGCTGTTTCTATCTTAATAAATTGTTCTTTAATTTTTTGACTATTTAAATCGAGAATCTGTATTTTATTCGACTGTTTATTAAGGCAGAGTTTCTTGGGGCCAATTTCTCTCTCAAGGTTTTTGTTTCCCGTATCAATATTACAACAATTTTGCTGGATGCCGACATAGGAAACCCGTTGGTATGTACATACTGTTTCGATATCTTCTTGTCTCGTTATAAAGTGAATATTAGTTAATTAGGAAATATGATATTGTCTAATAATAGTTAAGTTGTTTTGCTTTGCTTTCTCAGACTGCTACCGTCGTACCTTCTGGTATTTGATATTTCAACCGTCAAGCAACAATTCCTATATGCATTAACTTAATGCTGATATCCTGCTTCCCCAATTCAGTTAGCAGTCCCGAAACCAATAAAATTGCTACATTCAAGTTTTCTATTAAGCTGCCCAGAACTATAGGTACGCCTTATTATCTTACTGATGTTAGTGCTGCCCCTTATAAGTGAATAAAATATGAAAGGAAGGTTTTGGTAATATAATAAGATCCTTGTGTTACAATATAATGTCTCCGAGAAAGTAAAGTAATATCAAAAAGCTATTCGGATTTAATCCATAGCTAAAATATTAGAATGCTATAAAATAATGCTATATATTAGCATTAATAAGTTTATAATGGATACTAAAGTTTGAAAATAATTAGAGCAAGTAATTTAAATTATCAAAGTGCTTATTAAACATAAAAATAAAATAAAATTATATTAACAATTTATATTATAATATATTTAAAAACAGTAGCCAAATATTCTTGGAATTCTTCGATGACTAACCTGGTGGATATTTAAATAAATTTTAAGTTCTAAAATGTACCTGCTCTAAAATTTGAAAATCTACGACTAATACAACTACTGGCAACATCGCAGGAGCTTAGTTGTGTACGCTAAAAGCTGTATACGGATCCCAAAAATGTTTTATCCAGTTACGGAGTCCACTTGATCCGACGTGTTGGTCGGAGTCTACATAAAGCGCTACTCAGATAATAATATACACGGCGTATATTCTCCTGGAGTTAGTATAATACCGTTTTAGTACGGAGCCCACATTAACCGCTAGAAGTATATATATATATATATATATATATATATATATATATATATATATATATATATATATATATATATATATATACTTCTAACGGTTAATGTAGGCTCCGTACTAAAACGGTATTATACTAACTCCAGTAGAATAACCACCATGTATATTATTATCTAGGTAGCGCTTAATGTAAACTCCGACCAACAGGTAGGATCAAGTGGACTCCGTAACTGGATAAAACATTTTTGGGATCCGTATATAGTTTTTAGCGTACACAACTAAGCTCCTGCAATGTTGTCAATAATTGCATTAGTCGTAGATTTTCAAATTTTATAGCAGGTACATTTTGGAACTAAAATTTATTTAAATATCCACCAGTTTACTCATCGAGGAATTTCATGAATATTTGGCTAATGTATTTAAATAGGTTATAATATAAATTGTTAACAATATAATTTTATTTTTATGTATAATAAGCACGGTGATAATTTATATTACTTGCTCTAATTATTTTCAAACTTTAGTAAGTGTCTATTATAAACTAATTAATGCTAATAAATAGCATTATTTTATAGCATTTTAATATTTTATATATTGATTAAATCCGAATAGCGGTTTGATCTCCTTTTACTTTCTCGAAGTTATATTCTAACACACAAGAGCTTATTAAATTGCCAAAACCTTCCGTTCATATTCCATTCACTTATAAGGGGCAGCACTAACATCAGTACGATAATAACGCGTACCTATAGTCCTGGGCTGGCTAATAGGAAGCATAAGTGTAACAGTTTTATTGGTTTCGGAACAGATACCTGGATTGGGGAAGCAGGATATCAGCATTAAGTTAATGCATATAGAAATTGTTGTTTAAACAGCGAAATATCAAATACAAGACGGCACGACGGTAGCAGTCTGAGAAAGCAACGCAAAACAACTTATTATTAGACAATATCATATTTTCTAATAAAATAATATTGACTTTACAACGAGAAAAATTTTCTGCTGTTGGACATCGAAACATGTACATAGCAACGAATTTTCTACGTCGGTATCCCGAAAAATTGTTGTAATAGTGATACGGGAAACAAAAAACTTAAGATGGAAAGGAGCGCCAAGAAACTCTGCATTAATAAACAGTAGAATAATGTACAGATTCTCAATTCAAATAGTCAAAAAATTAAAGAACAGCGTATTAAGATAGAAATGGCACCTATTTACGATGTAATCCATTAACGGCCCAAGGTACAAAACAGCTCCTAGTTATGCTGATGATAAGATCTCGAGCATAAATGTAATAATAAAACATATAAGATTGGAGCAATTTAGATATCTCTGATAACGTTGTCACATAAAAAATGCATGTAGTAAACCATAGACATATAATACAAATACACTGACTGCCGCCATACATCCGCGTTTCCGCAATGCGACAGAGAAAACTGACGAAAAGCAATCCCTGCATCTTTCTCTAATGGGACGGGTTTATTGACCACGTGTTCGATAAACCTGACAAATTAGAAAGAGATGCAGGGACTACTTTTCACTAGCGTCTAGAGCCTGACCTACTCTTATGTGCAGACATGCGCAGTTCAATTGTATCCATTTCTGAATGTGTCAATGAGGTTATGTGTATTGTTGGTTTCAAACATTTTTTTTATAAATTAATAATATAATTACTTCAATCTATCTCTTTAACTGTTTGATAAATTTAATAATGTTTAAATTATAAGAATAACTCTAAAATAAATAGTAAACAATAGCAACACAAAACTAAAGGTTTTTGAAAATGGTTTTAAAAAGTATTAAAAAAAAAACTTTTTGCGCATTTTTTACAATAAAAATTTGTTATTTTATATACAGGATGTTGACTGATATTATGTATTAATTACTATGATACCAACTTTAATATTTTAAATGAAACATTGGTTATATTATAAAATTTTTGGATTCTGCACAAAATTCCCAGAACTTTGATATATTGCATGTTATAGTTTTAATTAACTTATTTTAGGATACAGGGTGGTTAATGAATAGATCATTCTCTGCATGTCTCCTTATGCCTTTAAAAGGTTCTATACCTAATTTCAATAAAGAAGAGTGAGTTCAGTTTCATATCTCAACTTGTTTTTAATAATGTATATAGTATATACTCTAAGATATGTACCTATATTTTTTTAACATAGATATTATGTCAAATAAATGAAACTGCGCAAGTCTGCACATAAGAGTAGGTCAGGCTCTAGACGCTAGTCTACTTTTCGTCACTTTTCTCTGTCGCACTGGGGAAAGGGATCTTTATTGCAGCAGTTAGTCCATTTGTATTTTATGTCTATGTATCAAACTGATATCTTCATATCACTATTAAATCTAGGAAAAGAAGAAATTGCAATATAAACAAAATTTGTTTAGTACGTGTCTAGAAAAGAACTAAAAAAAGGAATTTGGATATAGAAACGTCAACTACATGTGTAGTATAAAAATCAAATTTATTCTTTTAACCAAAATGTTCACACCAAGTTTGATTGTATTAAAATATTCGGTAGCTCCAACTAACTGTACTCTATAGTATTCAGTTATCCATCTCAATATGTCCAACTTTATTTTTTTTTTTATTTTTTGGATAGAATACAGAAATATGACACAATATTTATTAATACATATTTTATTTGGCGTTTCGATGTTTAAATAGGAGTTCGTTCTCAAAAATGTACAATATTATTTTTACAAGGTATTGCGTAGATACAAGATAGGTATTGCAAGATGTTATTTATGTTTTTACTTTATCTGGCTGGTTATATTATAATCAATTAGTTCCCAATTGTTTCGCACTTTGTATTTATTTGTGATATTATCCATAACAGGTTCATATATTTCCTTAATAATATTCTTCTTTCTGCAACGCTCAATCGGCTGTTATTTTGTTTTTTCGTCGTCCATTTAATTTTTTGCTTAAAAGGGAGCGATTGCCAGTATATATTCTGTTGTTAATCTCGTTTGTAATGTTTTTATTAACAGTGATTTTAGTTCACACATAATTAGACCGATGAACCATTTCAAAGTTGTACTGGTCTATTGACATAGCATGTCTTATCATGTTTCTCTTTTTATGATACATTTTTTTATTCTCGTTTATATGGAGGACCCATTTTTCCGCTTTTTCGTATTGAATTTATCGAAGTTTTTGTTGTTACTATTGTAGTTCTGCAACTACATAAAGCATTATTAAATATCAATAGACTTTTTGTTAGTTTTGATTCTTCTCGCATAATTAGCCCAGTAACAGAGAGTCATTCCATCCAATAAGGTTGGAGGCTGCTCAGTCATCAAAGACAATCATTCCATTCAGTAGGGATGAAGGCTGCTTAGTCATCAAAGACAGTCGTTCTATCCAGTAGATGAGGTGGCTGCTCAGTTATCGAAGAGACGAGTTCTATCTGTCAAACAAGAGAGTCGTGTCTTGGTTAAGGGGTAGCTTTGCGCTATAGCTGATTCTTTTGTGGTTTCTGTGTGTCAAAGGAGTAAGGTACAATCTACATATTTGTTGCCAAAATTACTTTGCTAGTGTATCGAGTACCGTTTGAATAATAATATGAATTTTGTTACGAATTTATCTTTTATGCTGAACTCTAATAAATCTTTTACCGCGAATTGGAAAACATGTTTTAACCTTTATTTGAAACATTTATCGTTAACGTTCAGTGGACCATTTTACGTTTATCTCAATAAGTATTTACTATATTGTGTAATAGCTGTAGTTTTATTTTACTATTGTATCTGTATGGGTATAATCGTTATTCAATCAACGGTATAATGTATTACATAATATTATTTTGTATATTTATAAATATTCAAAATCATCCTAATTGCATTACATTGATATTTATGTGGCAATTAGCTAAGTCATTAGTCTTTCCAGCCGTATCATATTTTCCCCGATTTTTTTTTGTAGACAAGCGGTTTAGTTTGTGTAATATAATATCCCCGATTCGTTTCATAATATTTAGTTTTCAAATCAGCTGTAACGCTAATTCGTTCACCTTTTTTAAATCAATATATATGAGTTGCGACCGATATCACAATTTTAATACCTAAGTTGTTAAAAATAAGTTATTCTAAATTAAGTCTTTAATACCTAAAATTATTACTATACAAATCTGATTCGAAATATCGTCAAAAGTAATACACGGCATGTAAAATTTAAATTTTTAATAAAAAGTAAAAGATTAGATATTACTTACGGGGTTCAAAGAACGAGCTTGTACGAAGATTGAAGTACTAATAAGACCACCGCAATCGGGCATATCCCGGGTAATGATTAATTAATTAATCGCCTAATTCTTCAGTCACCCCTTTAATATGATTTTGTCAAATTGGTGCTTTTTAGGACCAACTATTCTAATAACAACTGTTAAGGGTATATCTAGAGATAATGAAACTTTACTTAAACTTATCAGACATATGCGCTAAACACGAATCTGAGTTATTTCTAGAGCAGGAAACACATATAGGGCCTAACCTAGGGCACTCGGTATAAAGCTGATCGCTAAAAACCCCATTATAGATATAGACATGCTATTTCTATCGAAAACGAAGCAAAGAAAAACTTAAAGTAAGAAAGAACAAAACCAGTCAGCTGAGAGAACTTTTAAACGACATTGAGCTTGGATCCACAATATAGTAAAAATACTACAATGGCTTATCCGGATGATGAACAACTGTATTCAAATTATGAAGATAACCAAAGTCTAGAGACAAGCCAAATTTGTCCAAAATCGGTACAGAACTCGGTTGACAGAGTAATAGTCTAATTTTGTAAGGAGTTTTACCTTTAGTTTTAGACTTATGATGGCCTAGTTGCCTGGTTTCAACTATAACGAGAATGATATCTTGATGGAAGGGGGTTACAACTACTGGAGGGTTTCTGGGTAGCGCCCCCCTCCGGTTACGCCACTGCATGGTTTAGTGCTGAGTGTCCGGACCACAGAAGTGTAGTAGACTTTCGAAACGGGCCATTACGGAATATAATTTGTGACCCCTGCTCTAGAAGATAAGTAGCTAGAGAACGAAAGAAACCAAATCTAGATTCGCAAGATTCACTTTTCGAATACCAGCCCATTGTACGATGGCTCAAATCAAGGAAAAACTGGTCAGATCAAGACATTTGCAAGATATATCAGAAAAAACATGTTAATAATAAGACACTAATTTGTTTTAACGTAATTTAACAGAACTAAATACAGCGTACGAAGAAATATTCGGAAGTAAAAGTAAACATAAGTAAATAAAGCGATCTTTAATATTAAAGTACACAACAACAAGGGCAAGAAACTGATAACAGAATTAATTAAACACATGCAGACATTTGCGCCATTCAAATGAGGTAAAAAGGTCACAGGTCACACGATTTAGCAACGACATAGCACCAGGTATGAAGTAAATCTTAAAAGTATACAACATAAAAACGGAAAACCCTTAAAAATGTGGACGCACAAGATGAATACACAATAAATAATAACATATTTCAGTAGGCAAGATCGACAAAAGTATACTTTTATCAAGCGGACACAAATCAGTGATATACTACATGTTGACAAACAAAAATTTTCATTACAAAGAAGTATTAAACTGGAAAAATTAGTTGAGGAAAAAAAATTACAACAAACCATGAAAATTTGATGATTCGAAGGAAATCTATCGGACTATGGCAACTGACATGCTATCTAGAACGTATTCAGACATGGTCTGAGAGTCAGCAACAACCTTTATTGGGAATCTTAAGCTGTTATGTATAGTACCTGTTATTTACTTTAACAACACATCTTTTCAACTACTTACAACTTACCCAGAATTTTGGTAGCTTGACTCATGTATACCTGGTAATAATTCACTGATGTTGGACTTTTTGGTCCGAAAACGTTATGTGATGTAGCCTGAAAGAGTCTGTTTAAATATATACCTTTTATATATATTTTTTAAATTAAACTTTTGTGATTCATGGTATACAGTTAACAACACTAATTTCATTTTCCTTGTGGATTAGATTAAAGTTGCATAAAAAATGAAATAGTCTTCTTTCATACAAACATCGACAGTTTTTAGCTTTAGGTGTATTTGAACCACACCTGCTGTAAAAGATCTACCCTAAAAAGATTTATTTTACGTACAATTAGCACATTGCCTCTGGAAATGACCTATACCTAGTGCATGAGTCTGATCTGCCTTAGTCGTTGCGGTTTATTTTCCTAAACCATATTGTTACAAAAGCTTTCTTTATTTAGCATGGGTTCTCATTCTATACGGATCCGCAGCGATAACATGAGGATTTTAATTTTTTTTTAATATTGTTCTGAATCTATTTTAGCCATAATTAAAGGTTAAAGTATGTTTGTGTACGTTTAAATTTTCACTTTGGAAAAGATGGTGAAAAAATTCTTCGAATAATTTAATTTTATCTGACTGATTTATATTGACAAGTCAGACATACATTATACATTTTAAAGTAGACGACTTTAAAAATGATATTACCAATATTGTTGAGTTGCGTTCATGGGACGGCTTTACTTGTAAGATAGTTCATTTGAGTACATGAAATCAATTTTAACTTGAGAATATCCGTCAAAAAATCATAGCATGTAATTCGTCTTTAAAAAGACAAACACATGCCATGTTGACAGTAAAGCTCTCCTGTTAGTGATTCCACAGTAAAATATAAGGGGGAACACCAGGAAAAAAATCTCATAATACTATCCCGAATAGATAGATCTCAAATGTGTAAACACTTATGGGATAATGAAGATAGGAATCACTAACAGGGGAGTTTTACTGTCATCATGGCATGTGTTTGCCTTTTTAAAGACTAATTGCATGCTATGATTTTTGTCTGACGGATATTCTCAAGTTAAAATTGATTTCATTTAATCGAATGAACTATCTTAAAAGTAAAGTCGTCCCAGGAACGCAACTCAACAATATTGGCAATATCATTTTAAAGTCGTCTACTTTAAACTATAATATAATGTATGCCTGAATTGTCAATATAAATGGGTCAGATAAAATTAAATTATTAGAAGAATTTTTTCACCAAAAAACAAAATTTGTTTAATTTACTGATGTTTGTATTTTGAGAAAGATTTCCGAAGTGGAAATTGAAACGTCAATAAACGTACTTTAACCTTTAATTGTGGCTTATTCCAATTTAAATAGTAAATACTTTAATGTTTTATCTAGATTTATTGAATCGTTCTCTTCTCTTTATTTGCTCTATTTGGTATTCACTTCAATGATTTCAAGTGAAACTTTTTTGTGCTCTCTGAACCTTATTGAAGATATCGTTTACATAAAATAGTGAGTTTCTTATAACATATATTTCGTCATTATATGCTAGGTGCTGCTTTGTACCTTGGAATATCTTAAATAGGCGTATTTCCTATTTTAGTAAGCTGTGCTTTAATTTTTTGACTATTTGAATCGAGAATATAGTTCCATCTCTGTTTTTTTACAATGACCTTTATATAACATATAAAGCCATCAGAAAGCCTAAACCTAAATTATTTAAACATTCTAAAATAACGTTCTCTAAGTTTTCACCACTATCAGAAAATATAGATAGAAATCCCAAAAAATCCTTTTATACCACTTAGAAGAACATAGTGAAGAATGACGGTAAGCTGATCTATGTAAGATATATCTGGTGTTGAATCAATAATTAGAGAGTAAAATTTGGCTTCCTTTATTTCGTTCACTATCTTCTTCTTCTAGTTCCATGACCGTTATCGATCGTTGGATATCATGTTGGCTACCATATTCGCTATCGTGACTTTATTGACAGCAGCTCTACATAACGATGTAGTTGATTTTCCATACCATTGCCTTAGATTTTTCAGCCATGATGTTCTTCTTCTACCAGGACCACGATTACCTTGGATCTTTCCCTGAATGATCAGATGTAAAAGATCATATTTTTCAGGGTGTCTCATAATATGACCGAAGTATTCCAGCTTGCGTTTCTTTATTATATTGACCAGTTGTGTTGTTTGGTTCAGCCGTCTAAGGACCTCCTCATTTCTAACTCTGTCGACCCAGCTTATTTTCAGTAGTCGTCTGTATATTCACATCTCAAAGGCTGTCAAGCGTTTAAGCATAGCCTCAGTTAGGGTCCACGCTTCTACTCCATACAGCAGGACAGGAAAGATGTAGCAAGATATCATACGAACTCTAAGGTCAATGCTAAGATCATGACTGCAAAGTACGTTTCTCATTTTTACAAAGGCAGCTCGGGCTTGTTCTATTCGGCTTTTAATTTCTGCGGTTGGATCCCAGCTCTCATTGATATTACTGCCGAGATACACGAGTTTCTCTACTCTGTCCAGTGTGGCATCTCCGACTTTTATACCGTCATCATGTATATAATTTTGTTTGCTAACTATCATATATTTAGTTTTCTTAACGTTGAGTTTTAATCCATACTGATCACAAGTCTGTTTTATTTTGTTCATTAGATTTTGAAGGTCTTCTCCGCAATTGGCAAGGACTAAGGTATCGTCGGCATATCTAATATTGTTGACGGTTACTCCATTCACAATAATTCGTTCACTATAACGAGTTTTAAATCTTTTGATATAATAGAAATAAATTCATCATATATTATAGGGACAAATAGTTTATTGTACCAATGTTGCAGTTCAAAGGAACTCGATAAATATTACAAATGACCTATATAATTACCATTATTTTTACAAAAAATACTTCATTTTTACCACGAAACGCCAACATGTAAGAAATAATTTTATTGTCACTACTGTACATTAAAGTATGTACTTACCTCCAATATAGTTTTTTCATTTATCATTTTTAAATACGTGCATAATACATAGGGATGGCAACGATATATCCATACATTAAATATACCAATATCGCCCACACATGATTAATACAGCATATTGGCTCGTATGTAGTATATACTCCAGAATATATTACATAATATAAAATACTATGTCTAAGTATTCCTTGTCAAGATCAGTCTCTACTTCAAATTATGTTGTATAATTTCGTTTATTATTTTATACGTATTGGGGCACAGCGACATTGATGTATAATGTTTTTGATATCCCCAAGGGTAAAAGCGATTAACGAATCGGCATAATTTAAATGTTTCAGCAATAGTAATGAATATCATGTTTTTCTGTTAAATAAAAATGAAAGAATTATAAAAATTAATAACTAATTTTCTGGCTCTAGGTCATAGGCGTCTAGGTTGCCTAGGACTTAGTTCGCCTCTGAACGGTAGAATAAAAGCAGTAGAAAAGATTTAAAAAAATAATAGCATAAACATATCTTTTCCTACTTTTTTGATAAAGAAAATTTTGTACACTTATTTTAACACTGTTACTTTAAATAATTGATCTATTTGACCGTTACTTGATAGAAATTCATTTTATGTAACAATAAAACACTGAAAACTTTGTTTTCAAAACTTCCACAAAATTTATTTTAAACTCTTATCACTACAGCTGTTTTGGCTGATTTCCTTTCTTAAGTGATCTATTTTTGGCGTGTGTACACTTTATATTCCTTAATGAAATAGGTTGAGAAAGGGAGAACTGTTTGTCTCAAGTTGGTCATTCAGAATTATATCTGTGTTTTTTAATTTGTTGATTTCAATAGATTCTAACAAAGATAGCTTAAGGCCTTTATTTTGAATTATGAAGAATGTTAAATTCGTCATTAAAAGAATGATTGTGATCTACATACGCACTTCACCTTCTAGATCATAATCATTCTTTTAATGACGAATTCAACATACTTCACATTCAAAATAAAGGCCTTCAGCTATCTTTAATGATAGGATCTATCTTTAAGGATGACCTACGGCGCAGAAACCCTCACAAGAACGACGAATAATGTTAGTTATGAACACTGCTCAATGCTACTATACGCAAAAGATCAGGAGTAGCAGACATTATTGAAAGGATAACAACACTAAAGTGGAACTAGGCAGGTCATGTAGCAAGATCAGTTGATGACCAGTGGAAAAAAAGAACTTTGGAATGGAGACCCCGAATACAAGCTAACAGAAATAATGATCGACCTCTAACGAGATGGACAGATGGCATAAAAAGAGTGACTACAAATTGGATTCAGATGGCGCAAAATCGGACTAAGCGGCATGCGAGAGGCCTATGTTCAGCAGTGGACGTTAAAGGCTAGTTGATGATGATGATGAAGCTATCTTTGTTAGAATCTATTGAAATCAACAAATTAAAAAACATAGATATAATTCTGAATGACCAACTGTAGACAAATAGTTCTCCCCTCCTCAACCTATTTCATTAAAGACTATAAAGTGTAAACGCATGCCAAAAATAGATCACTTAAGAAAGGCAATCAGCCGAAACATCTGCAGTGACAAGAGGTTAAAATAAATTTTGTGGAAGTTTTGAAAACAAAGTTTTCAGTGTTTTACTGTAACTTTAACTGTTGTACACTGTTTTTTATCAATATAAATGAGTTGTGACCGATATTATAAACTTATTTTTACTCTGCACAAAGAGTCTCTTTAACACCTACAGTTTTTCCTATACAAATCTGATTCGAATTGTATCCGAAAAGTAATAGTAAATATGTAAAATTTAAATTTTTAATGAAAAATTAAAGTTAACCCATTACTTATGAGGTCAAAAGAAGCAGTCTTCACGAAGACTGAAGTACTAATGAGACCGTCGGGCATATCCTGAGTAATGATTAATAAATTAATCGGCTAATTCTTTAATCACCCGTTCAATATGATTTTGTCAAATCGGTCCTATTCAGGACCAACTATTCTAATTATGTCTATAAATATTGAGGGCATATCTAGAGATAAAAAAACTTTACTTTACTTAAACTTATTAGATATACCTATGAGTTTAATACAAATGTGACGTATTTGTAGTGCAGATCTTTGCTGGCAATGAAAGCAAAGAAAAACTCAAAGTGCGAGAGAAAAAAAACCAGTCAGCTGAGGGAACATTTCAACAATGTTGAGCTTGGATCTACCATCTACCAGTAGATACTAGGACTGGTATTATGAAGACGATATATCTATTGATGCACCAAAAAATTTTGTTGCTGAAGTGGATAAAAATATAAATCATACCTTAAACACAATAAAAATACATTATAAATGAATTTTAAGCCAAATCCAATAGTGTCATGAAATGCTTCAACTCTGGACTTCCTATAAATACCTTGCAAATATTTTGTACTGCACACACAACTTAAAGGAAAACTGAGGACCAGAAATAATATTCTCCGCAAGCTTGCCAGTATGGGTGACATCAACACATCCTTAACACGTAGATTAAGACTCCACATCAATACATAAACTCTACCCTATCGTAGCTGTACTTTTCACAAAGAGACTCTATATTAACTACAGTTATTACCATACAGATATGATCGAAATATTGTCTAAAAGTAACAGTATGTAAAATTAAAATTTTTAATGAAAAGTAAAAAATTAGCCATTTTTTATAGGGTTTAAAGATCGACCAAATTGGCCTTTTAAAGCCAACTATCCTAATTATGTCTATAAATATTAAGGGAATATCTAGAGATAACGATACTTTATTTTACTTACCTTTATCAGACATATGCGGTTAACACAAATGTGACGTAGTTCTAGTGCAGGAAACACATTGAGGGCCAAACATAGGCAAACAAGCAAAGAAAAACTTAAAATGAGAGGGGACAAAACCAGTCAGCTCAGGGAATCTTTCAACAGTGTTGAGCTTGGATCTGCTATCTACGTATATAATGAACAACATTACGGCTCCTGACTAAGGATCTAAGCATAAAACTAATTCTAAAATTTGGATCAAAAATACAACAATGGCTTGTATTGTCCGGGTATGCCTACACAACAGAAGATCACTCAATGGTAAAAATAACAGATGGAAAATACAGAAGAACGGTGTCCTTTGGGGTAGCGTAATGGTACCTACACTGTATAATATTTACACAACCCATACCAGTAATTACTAGGACTTTTATTACATAGACGATACATCTATATTGTTGCACAACCAAAAACTTTTGTTGCTGAAGTATAGAAAAATCTAAATTATACCTTAAACACAATAACAATAGAATATAAATCAATTTTAAGCCAAACCTCAGAAACATTCAGATGTCCTCCTTTTATGTCCCTAACAGAGACGCTTTCCAAAATCTAAACATCCAATAGTGTCATAAAATTTTTAAACCCTGGACTTGCTATAAATACCATAAAGATAGTTTGTATCACACTTTGTCATTCACAGAACATTGTTTAAAACTAAAAGGCAAACTGAGGACCAGAAAAATAATCTCTGCAAACTTGTCAGCTAAAAATGAAAAGCGCATCCTTTCATCCTTAAAACGTAGACGCTTGCACTCTGTGCTTCTGCTACTGAATATACCTTGCAAGTATGGATGACACCAACACATACTTAACACGTAGATTTAGCTATAAATTAGTCAGCCAAATTCAGCGGATATTAAGACACACACATCCATACATAAGCTTTACATTATCGTGGCTATCAATTCACCTTATATCCGAAGATAAGTAGCTAGAGAATAAAAGAAACAAAGTCTAGAATCGCAACATCCACTCAACGAATACCAGCCCAACTTATGACTAAAATCGAGAAAAATCTGACCAAAGATTATTGCAAATTTTACACTCCACGTTTATTGATTACCTATAACCCCTAAATAGAAGATAAAACATTCAGAAGTATATAATATTGGTGAACTGGTATATTCTTCTTATATAAATTAAGCATTCTTCCCTCTTTTGTGCAGTACTACCAATTTTTACATAAAAATATCTATTTTTGCACTTAAATATTTATTTTAAGATAACCTATTCAGAATTATATGTAGTACACAGATAAAATCAGAAATAAAATAATAAAGAAGCTGTATACAAGATATCGTAAAACAATGGATTAACTAAAAGTTCTTATTAATCGTATTCTTAAATAAAACGTATAAAGACATACTCATGATAACAAAATGCATTAGGAAACTTTCGGATATGAAAAAACACATCCAACTTGGTAATGAAATCCTTTTGTATTTATAAAGCTATTTTTAGAATAGCACGTACCTACCAAAAACAGGTATTTGGTATTATACATATCTATTACATATTGTCATGATGATCGCCAATATTCGTAACGGATAGGCACATCAAGAAGAAGAAGAAGATTACATATTGTAATGCGTATGAATGTTAACAAAAATATACAGTGAAAAAGATCTGAACGACCCCTATAATATATACACGTGAACTAAGCGAAATACATTTATGATACAGGTGTACTTATGAGCTCCAAAATTTTTTTAAGAATTATGAAACTATACATCTTAACGAATCGACAGAGCCAATATTATGGAATGGACAAGTGAGCTCCGTATATCAGTGTCCACTTGACCACGGAGCTCACTTAAACCTGAATTTTAACATGGGCGGACTTCACTTTATGCCGTAAATATATATATGTATATATATATATATATATATATATATATATATATATACATATATATATATATATATATATATATATACATATATATATACATATATATAATATATATATATATATATATATATATATATATATATATATATTATATATATATATATATATATATATATATATATATGATTTCAGTTGTTTTCCGGGTTTGACTCCGCGTTAAGTAATTTTGGTTTTTAGAAAAACCATTATTTTGACGACGTTTCGGCAAGGTCACACTTGCCATTGTCAAGTCAGATTAGTTCTGCTTCGTCTTGATGTTGATGGCATGTTGTGCTAGAGATGAAGTTTTCTGTTTTCTTTCGATGGCGTTTCGATGTTCTTCGCGTCTAACTTCGCGTCTAACAGGACACAAAATCGACTTAAATGGAACAACAATGCTAGCCAATATCGAAAATAAGGCCAAGAGTGTAATCAGGGAAGCCATAGAGATCGAAAAACATCCAAAAAATTTAAATACCAGAGACGATGCCCAAAGACTCCCAAATACGTGGAAATCAATTCTACAGAAAAACGTAGAAATTAAAATAGCGAAGAAGACCCCGCCCACTCTGCGCACAGGACCAATAACAAGAAGCGCTTCAATGTATTTAAACTTAGCGAGCAGCGACCGAGAAATCAGTTCTCCTGAAACATCAAGACGAAGCAGAACTAATCTGACTTGACAATGGCAAGTGTGACCTTGCCGAAACGTCGTCAAAATAATGGTTTTTCTAAAAACCAAAATTACTTAACGCGGAGTCAAACCCGGAAAACAACTGAAATCACTTATAGCTCTCGCGGAAGTTTCAAATCCAATATAATTAACCTCTACGGGGAGGAAATTCTACCAGACCTTAGACGATATGAAAAACTACGGTCAAAACGAGGTAAGCTACTTTGTAGCCTTACTTTTTTAGAACGCTGTCGCGACGAAAGCATAATACCTACTTGTATGAAGTTAAGTTTCCACAAAAACAACCATAAAACTAAAAATATTTTAAAAAGGGCAAGTCTAGCACTTACTAGAGAAGCAATTCAAGATTCCAGACGAGACATCGATAAAGTAAATTCAGATTTACTAAAGCTATATCTCACCCTAAGTAACAAAATACATCCGACTCTGTGGAACATCTTTGACAAGCTC
This sequence comes from Diabrotica balteata, assembly GCA_918026665.1. Taxonomy (NCBI): domain Eukaryota; kingdom Metazoa; phylum Arthropoda; class Insecta; order Coleoptera; family Chrysomelidae; genus Diabrotica; species Diabrotica balteata. Next base: position 68,352,304 of record OU898282.1, on the reverse strand, counting down.
ACAAACTTTCGATCGGAGACAGATGCTGATCTCACCAAGAAAAAACAAATCAAAAAGTTTGAGAAATTGATACTACAACAACGACCAAAGAATAAGGAACTACCAACAACAGAATCCAGTAATCTAGTCTACAATTTCTCAAATATTACTTTGGACGAAGCTACAAATAGTGTCCTTTCCAAAGGGTTTAATTTTGCTATTGCACCGACACGGATTCCCGTCGAAAACATCATTAGCGAAGTGGAAACAACTATCACTAAGTTACCATCAGAAACAGCCGAAATTATTCGACAAGATGTAGCACAAATATTAAGAACAGCCAAGCCTCCGAAAAAGAATTTAACTTACGAAAAAAAGAAAGCCTTGAAGAACATACAACAAAACAAAGACATCATCGTACTTCCAGCTGACAAGGGCAACGCTACTGTCATAATGAATATTGAAGACTACGACACAAAGATACAGAACATACTAAACGACAGTGCATATCAAAAAATCGCAACAGACCCAACAACATATCTGGAGAAAACAACTAAAGCCAAAATACAAGCGTCAAAGATCAAGAAAGAACAGCAGTTCCAGCTTATTCCACGAGAAAAGTCGTCAAGATGTCCAAAACTGTACGGTTTACCCAAAGTACATAAGGCAGAGTTACCATTACGACCAATAGTCAGCTCTAACGGGTCACCGCTACAATCACTGGCAAAATTCCTGGCCGACCAGCTACAACCATATGCAGAGAAAGCAGATTCTTACGTCAAGAATGCAAGCCACTTTATCGACCGTATCAAGGACGTTGTTCTGGAACCTGAACACCTATTAGTGAGCTTTGATGTAGTGTCATTATTCACCAATGTGCCAGTAGAAGAATCATTAGAAATTATACGCAGAAAATATCCAATACCACAGGATACATTAAACCTGACGAGGCACTGCTTAAACAACACCTATTTCATCTACAAGGACCAGAGGTACAAACAAGTTGAAGGGGCACCGATGGGTTCACCACTGTCACCCGTAATAGCCAACCTTTTTATGGAAGATATAGAATCAAAAGCAATAGAAACAGCAGAGCATAAACCCATACTGTGGCTTAGGTATGTTGATGACACATTTATTATCTGGACACATGGAGAAGAGAAGCTTAACGAGTTCCTACAACACATTAATAATATCCACCCAAAAATACAGTTTACCATGGAACGGGAGAATAACCAACAACTTCCATTCCTAGATGTGTTAGTTATTAAGAAAGAAGACGAAGGCATAGGACACACAGTATACCGAAAACCAACCCATACTGACAGGTACTTACACGCAGACTCACACCATCATCCTGCACAATTAAATTCAGTAATAAAAACCCTAATAACAAGATCTGAGAAACTGGCAGATAAGGAACATAAGAACGAAGAAATGCAAAAAGTCAAAATAGCTCTAAGAAAAAATGGCTTCTCCATGTAGACAATTGAAAAGGCACAGAAATCCCATAACAAAATCAAAGATCCAGAAAAAGAGGAAAAACCAGTCGGAAAAACTATCCTGCCCTATATACAGGGTACGACAGACAAAATCAGCAGAGTGCTACGTAAAAACAACATAGAAACGATTTTTAACACCGACAAAAAAATCGCAACCATATTACCATCGGCGAAAACAAAAGTTGCATTGGAAAATCAAGGTGTATACAGAATCCCGTGTGAGGACTGCGATAAATCGTACATCGGACAGACAAATCGAAGGATACAAGTTAGACGCGAAGAACATCGAAACGCCATCGAAAGAAAACAGAAAACTTCATCTCTAGCACAACATGCCATCAACACAGGACACAAAATCGACTTAAATGGAACAACAATGCTAGCCAATATCGAAAATAAGGCCAAGCGTGTAATCAGGGAAGCCATAGAGATCGAAAAACATCCAAAAAATTTAAATACCAGAGACGATGCCCAAAGACTCCCAAATACGTGGAAATCAATTCTACAGAAAAACGTAGAAATTAAAATAGCGAAGAAGACCCCGCCCACTCTGCGCACAGGACCAATAACAAGAAGCGCTTCAATGTATTTAAACTTAGCGAGCAGCGACCGAGAAATCAGTTCTCCTTAAACATCAAGACGAAGCAGAACTAATCTGACTTGACAATGGCAAGTGTGACCTTGCCGAAACGTCGTCAAAATAATGGTTTTTCTAAAAACCAAAATTACTTAACGCGGAGTCAAACCCGGAAAACAACTGAAATCACTTATAGCTCCCGCGGAAGTTTCAAATCCAATATATATATATATATATATATATATATATATATATATATATATATATATATATATATATATATATATATATATATATATATATATATATATATATATATACTTCTAGCGGTTAATATGGGCTCCGTACTAAAACGGTATTATACTAACTCCAGGAGAATATACGCCGTGTATATTATTATCTGAGTAGCGCTTTATGTAGACTCCGACCAATACATCGGATCAAGTGGACTCCGTAATAGGATCAAACATTTTTGGGATCCGTATATAACTTTTCCCGTACACTTCTTAACTCCTGCGATGTTGCCAATAATTGTATTAGTAGTAGATTTTTAAATTTTATAGGTGGTACATTTTGGAACCTATTAATATGAACATCGAGTAGCGTAATCGTCTAACAGTTTAAGAAACTCTTCTGTAAGATCTTTATAATTTTTTCAATTACTGCAGTTTATGGCGTGTAATATTTATTTCATGAAGTAGTTAAAATTAGACTATAATAATTTATAAATTAATCTTTAATATTATAATTTTTTGCTGTCTAATTTCAATATGTTGATTTTTAATTAACAAAATATTTGATGCATTAAAGTCGCGTAGCTATTTTCACCAAACATTCAATTTTAAAGCTATTAGTATAAAAGTCTAAAAAAAAGTATAAAAATCTAAGGAATTTAATATGGATACACACGACAGTGTGCTTTTCTCAAGTCTCAAGTTTCTCGAATCTATCAATCATTCATTGTATTTCTTATACTTTCATTTTAATCCTCTCCAATCAAGATTTTAAAGCAGGTTTGCTCCATTAGTCCATTTTTATTACTTTTTGTCACTATTTCTCCTTTTTCATTATCATCATCATTACGTGGCGCTACAACACTGGGTGGGTCTTCGCTAACTACAAATTTTCTCCAAGTTGATCGATTTTCCACGAATCTGTAATCAAATGAAATGTTAATATTTTGGGATATAATTGGATGTTTTCTCTCCATTGCTTACTGAGACGCCTAAACGGCATTCTTTCTTCTGTGCTAACTTCCTTCCATACCAGTTTTACAAGTTTGATATATTGGCGTCTATGCATGTGTCCGATTTATTTTTCTGAACAATATCGTTATAAAAGCTTTCTTTATTCAGTATGGGTTCTTCTATTCTATACGGATTTGTAGCGATATGATAATGAGGTTAAAACATTTTTCTAATTATTTTTATTTCAAATATTCGTACTTCTTCCTAATTTTTTTTAGGCAATGTCAATGATTCGCATCCATGTATTAAAATAGGTCTAAAATTTGAATTATGCTAAAAGTATTTAGTTATTGACATTATTATTAACAGTGAATATTTATCTAAGATATTTAAAGTGTTCCATATTTTTGAAATTGTAGTTGTTAACTTTAATATTTTATCTAGATTTATTAAATTAGTCTTTTCTGTTGATTCACTTGTATTTGGTTTTCATTTCGTTTATTTTTCGTGCTCTCTTTACTTTATTGAAGATGTTTGCGGACGGGAGAGATTCTTATGAGATCTATGTCATTAGCATATGCTAGGAGTGCTTTGTACCTTGTGCCTTTAATGAATTACATCTTAAATAGGCGATATTTCCATTTTAGTAAGCTGTTCATTAATTTTTTGACTATTTGAATCGACAATCTGTATTTTATTCGACTGTTATATCACAGAGTTTCTTGGCGCATATTTTCATTCTTGGTTTTTTGTTTCCCGTATCATTATTACAAAGATTTTTCTGGAGATCGACATTGGGAACCCGGTGGTATGTACATGATGTTTTCATAACCAACATCGAAAATTTGTCTTACTGTAAAGTCATAATGATTATACTAGGAAATATAGTGTTGTTTAATAATAATAAAATTCAAGCAACAATTCCTATATGCAATACCTTGGTATGATATTTCTGCTCCCCGATACCAAGTAGCAGTCCCGAAAACATTAAAACTGCTACACTCATGATTCCTATTATCCAAAAATTAGCCAGTCCAGGACTATACTGCCCTCATAAGTGAATAGAATATGTACGGAGGTTTTTGGCAATTTAATAGGATTTTGTGTGTTAGAATATTATTTCTCCGAGAGTGTAAAGAATATTTATTTGCTATCCGAATATAATCCATAAATTAAATATTAGAATGCTATAAAATAATGCTACTAGCAGCAAAAACGGTATAATAGTCACTAATGAGAAAATCAAATAAATGTTTTTTAACATACAAAAGAAAGGATGTAGAGTAAGGCATAACGTAACAATAAAGCTATATAATTTTGAAAGATTGCAGCGTTTTAGATATCGTAGATAACGTTGTCACATAAGAAATAAAAGGGAAAATTCAGGTAGCTAACTGATATACTGTATATACTATACAGTATATATAGAACTGTATATAGAACCCTTATAACACTTTTAAATCCAGAAGCCTAATATAAATCTCTAAAATCAGGATATATAAAACAGTGAACCAATGCTAATGTGTGGATATGTAACGAGAACGTATTAATTAGATCAGGATTGCTAGAAAAGCCATCAGAGGTATTTCCCGACTTACAAAGGTCCGAGTACTAACTAATACCGAACGAAACTAATGCCAAGGTCAAACACATATATAAAGATAGCAACGAGGTACAAGAACCTAAATCTCAACTCCAAAGCTGCGCTGGCTTTATCCAAAGGCTCTCTCATTAACTGCATTCCCAAGTTAAATTGGTAGGATGCCCTGAGAGAAAAAATGCCATTAGGATGTCCACGGATGAAGGGCGCAGATTTAGGAATAATGAGACTACTTACCGACTCATCATATTTATCAACACCTGCTATCCTACCTACAATCAATACATATCTGTTGAGGACTATCAAATCAATTACATGTAATCAAACTAACTAGGCTTAAAAAAAGTATCCTAGGAAAGGCACTTTGGCAATATTGACATATATTTTTAAAACGCCATTTATGTGGCTGAGTTTGCAATAGGAATGAGGAGACCAAAAGGAAGAAATGGTAATAAAATCTTGTTGCGTTCCGACTATACGATGACGATGATCTCTATATAACATATAGGAAGAAATGGAGAATAATGTCTATGTTCAATTTAGAACTCGTTGGTTTTCTCCCTTTCGAATTGGGTATGTATATGTATTACCATAGAAAAAATAAAAAAAAAACTATAATTATAAAACTCTATCTAAAATAGTAAAATCGATAAACAAATTATATAAACAAAAAGATTATATAAATCCCTAATATTTAAACAGACTGCTTTACAAAAGGTGAACGAATAAGCATAAATAAATTGTCAACAAAATAAATCAGAAGAATATGACACAGTATATTGCTTAAAAATGATTCTTATGTGACTATGCTAAAATATGATACGATCGGAAAAACGGCAATGACTTTTACAGCTGATTGCCACATAAATATTAATGTAACGCAAATATGATGATATTGCCTCGTACTGTTATATAGCAATTTGTTGTCACATTGCTGAAAGTTACTTGATGGAAATTCATTGTATCTAACAATAAAACAAGTATGCGTTTACACGTTATAAATTGTAACTGAATAAGTTGAGGAGGGGAAAACTGTTTGTCCCAAGTTGGTATTCAGAATTATGTCTGTATTTTGTAATTTGTCAATTTTCATAGGTTTAAATTTTCATGGATATCACTAGACTCGAGAGCAGTGTATGATTCCTAAGTTATGTTTTTAAAGGATAGTAAAATAACCATCTAAATAATTATGCATTAGTTAATAACGTAACCTTTGTTTCTAACCCAATTGTCAAATTCCTTTCTTACCGTGGTCTAGTGTTGTACGTCTTTTTAAAAAATGCCTTGATGGGCCCCTAGACGAGAAGAGAGTGACCCTGTTTACCTGTCTTTTGTTTTGTATATTTATTAATATAAACTCAAACAACTATTTGTACCATGTTGAGTCTGGCTGAATGACTAAAAGTCTATGCCAAAAAAATTTCATAGAATCTAAAGACAGCTTAAGGCCTTTATTATAAATATACTTTTTAGTAATGAAAATAAGTAAATAGAACCTAGAATATCCATGTAAAAGAATGTAGTATTTGATCTCTGGGATAAATTCATCTCCTGAACAATAGCACCGATATATATGTAGTTAAAATTTTGTACACCTATTTTAACCTGTTTGTTTCCTTATTATCCATATATGAGTTGTGACCGATGTTACAAACTCATTTACTTTTTACAAAGAGTCTATATATTAGCTACAGTCATTATACGTCCATGGCTACAGTTATAACTATACAAATCTGACTCGAAATATCGTCTAAAAGTAACAGTACGTCATACTATATTGAGTAATTATATAAGCAAAAAGTATATTAACTTTACATTAACATGAATAATATGATTGTCACTTAACTGGTTATTATACATACGCTCTACTTTACTTAAGCTTATCAGACATAAACGCTTAACACAAATGTGACGTATTTCTAGTGCAGTAAGCACATAGAGGGCCAAACCTAGGGTATTTGGTATAAAAATGATCGCAGAAGATTACATAATAAGTGCCGGCAAAGAAGCAAAGAAAAACTTAAAATGAGAGAGGACTCAAACTAGTCACTGCGGGAACCATTTAACTATGTTGAGCTTGGATCCACTATCCACGTATAAAATAAACAATATTACGGCTCCCGATTGAGGATCTGAGCACAAAACTAATTATAAAATTTTGACCAAAAATACTACAATGGCTAATATCTAAAGTCTGTAGACAAGCAAAGCAAAGACAAAGTTATCACTATGCTTTAACCTGGCAAAAACTCCAACGACCACAAAAGCTATCGGCCAATAGATCTATTTATTTTGTCAGCTATACAAAATAAATCTGCACATGATCCTTAATATAAACCGATAATAGAAGACGAACTCAAATTAAAAGACAAAAGTGGCTATATATGACAGGGAAAATCGTGTACATCACAAATACTAAATCTTGCCCAACACAGCGAAGAAGGGTATGAAAAATATCAGGTATGAGGAGTCGTATTTGTCAATCTCAATGCCGCTTACGACACCTTAAATTAGAGGGCATTTTTTCAAAATCCATGTGATATCCCCTTAGGTAATAAACTCACTTGTATTATCCGTGTATGCCTACACAACATAAGATTTTTCGTATCACTCAACCGTAAGAATAGCAGATGGAGAACGTAGAAAAACGGTCTTCTTTGGGGTACCGTAATCGCACCTACGCTGTATAGCATTTACACAACCCATACCGGTAAATAGTAGGACTTTTATTATATAGACGATACATCTATTGTTGCATAAGCAAAAACTTTTGTTGCTAAAGTAGAGAAAAATCTAAATAATACCTTAAACAAAATAAAAATAGAATCTGAATCAATTTTAAGCCACACCCCGGAAAAAGTTAGGTATGCTCCTTCAATGTTCCTAACAAAGACGCTTTCACAAATCTGAACATATACCTAAACCGATAGTGTCAAGAAATCCTTAAACTTTGCACTTGCTATAAATACCTTGAAGATAGTTTCTATCACACTGTATTATTCACAGAACTTTGTTTAAAACTAAATGAAAACCTAATACTACTATAAGAATGAAATGAGAACCAAAAAAATAATATTCTCCGCAAACTTGTCAGCTAAAAATAGGGAGCACATTCTTCCACCCTTAAAACGTAGACTTGAACTCTATGCTTCTGCCGAATATACCTTGCTAGTATGGGTGACATTAACACATACTTAATACGTAGATTTAGCTATAAATTAGTCAGTCAAATTCAGAGTACCTATATTAAGACTCACATCCATACATAAGCTCTACAATATCGTAGCTATCAATCCACCTAATATCCGAAGATAAGTACCTAGAGAACGAAAGAAACAAAGTCTAGATTCGTAACATCAACTCCACGCATACCAGCCCATTTTATGACTAGAATCGAAGAAAAAACTGGCCAGATCAACACATCTGCAGGATATACAAAAAAAAGTAAGCTGCTCCTCGGCATCTGAACCCTCGAAAGAAACTTCCTGATGGTAGTTATCTTCCTTAAATCTGCCAGGAGGACTCCGGTTAACCTATGTGAATGTGGGGTGGTACAAGATTCATCACACTTTCTTAGTTGACTTTATCATCCAAATCGGTCTTTTCTGAAGGAAATGGTTAATTTATTTGAACTAAACATGTAAAGTACAGTCAGTAAGCTATTACTTATAAAGTAAAGATCATTGCAAATTTGACACTACCTCCACTTATATTGATTACATATTACCCCTAAATACTAGATAAAATATTCAGAAATATGTAATGAGCGTGACGTGATATAATTCTTGTTAGATAAATTAAGCATTCTTCCCTTTTTAGTGCACTACTACCCATTTTTACACAAAAATATCTATTTTAGCACTATATTTCGAGATAACCGTCTATCCAGAATTATATGTAATACACAGATACAACTAGAAATAAAATAATAAAAAAGCTGTATACATGATATCATAAAACAAGAGATGAAATAAAAGAAGTTTTTATTAAGAGGGTTCTTAAATAAAACGTATAAACACATACTCACGTTAACAAAATACATTAGGAAATTTTCGCATATGAAACAAAATCCAATTTAGTAATGAAATCCTTTTGTATCTATAAAGCTATTTTTAGAGAAGCACGTACCAAAAACAGGTAGTTATTAGTATACATATATGTTACACACTGTAATGCGTATGAATGATAACAAAAATAAGAAGTCCATATAAACATACTTTATTGAAAGAGGTAAAAGTACACTGCTAAGAAAGTACATTGTATTTCTTATACTTTCATTTTAATCCTCTCCAATCAAGATTTTAAAGCAGCTTCACTCCATTAGTCCATGTTTGTTGCTTTTTGTCACTGTTTCTCCTTTATCTTTATTATTATCATAACGTAGCGCTACAACACTGGGTGGGTCTTCGCTAACTACAAATTTTCTCCAAGTTGATCGATTTTCCACGAATCTGTAATCAACTGAAATGTTATTTTTTTTAGATATGGCATTTTTCTGTGCTAACTTTCTTCCATACCAGTTTTATAAGTTTGACATCTTGGCGTCTATGCATGTGTCCGATCTGCCTTAAGGGATTTATTTTCCGGAACAATATCGTTATAAGAGCTTTCTTTATTTAGTATGTGTTCTTATTCTATGCGGATTTGTAGCGATATGATAATGATGTTAAAAAATGTTTATTATTTTTCTTTCAAATATTCGTAATTCTTCCTTACTTGTTTTACTCATTGTCCATGATTCGCATCCATGTATTAAAACAGGTCTAAAGTTTGAATTATTCTCTGTATTTTTTAGTGGCATTATTATTAACCGTGAGAATTTATCTATATTATATATTAAACCGGTTTTTATAGCGTTCTACGCCTTTCCGTTCCTAATCGCCACTCTTTTCTATTATGGCAGTGTTCATCTCTCAAATTTCGTTCCGACATTGCCTTGGAGATGCCTTTCATCCATGTGGTTACTGGTCTTCCTCGTTTTCGTTATTCTGTGGGGGTCCATTCTAACACTTTCTTGGGGATTCTTCTTTCCTCCATTCGTCTTACGTGCCCGTACCATACTAGCTGTTGTCTTTCAATGTCATCTATGATTGTTCTTTCTATTTCCATTTGTTGTCTAATGTCGTCGTTTCTTATGTGTTCTAATCTAGATCTTCTTGCTGACCTTCTCCAAAAATCCATCTCAGTGGCTAGTAATTTATCCTTGTATTTCTTAGTTAATTGCCAGACTTCAGCTCCATAAGTTAACACTGGTTTTAATATTGTGTTGTAAATTCGTTTTTTATTTTCTGTTCTTATATTTTTTTGCCACAGTACCGAATTCAGGGCTCCTATCACCTGTCTTCCCTTTACTATTCTGTCTTTAATATTTTCTTCGGTTCGTCCTGTGCTCGTTAGTTTTATTCCCAGATATACATATTCCTTACAGCTTGTAATTGTCTCCTGTTCCAGGTTCAGGTTCTCTGTTTCTTCTCTGCCTACACATAGATATTGTGTTTTTTTGGTGTTTACCTCCAGACCCCATTTTCTGTATTCCTCTATCAGTTTCCTTGTCATATATTCAAGATCTTCTTTGTCCTGTGCAATTACAATTTGGTCATCTGCATAGTGTAGCGTATAGAGTATCGTATCTCCTATCGGTAGTCCCATTCCATTGCACTTCTTCTTCCACTGCCTCAGGGCTTCATCAATATATATATATATTAAATAATACTGGCGATACACAGCATCCTTGCCTTAGTCCTTTAGTGACGAGGAAACCTTTGGATATTCTATTTCCAATTTTAATTTTAGATGTCGAGTTTCTATATAGTTCTTTCAGCGCCTGTATGATAGATACATTTATGCTGGTTTTTTCTAGTACTTCCCATAGTCTATTAATGGGTACCGTGTCATATGCCTTTGTTAGATCTACCATAAGCAAATGCAACTCTTGGGCTCTTGACAGCCTCTTTTCTATTACTTGGGTTATACAGAAAATGTTGTCTATTGTGGATCTACCTGCTCTAAAGCCGCTTTGTTCCTCTGACTCGTATAGATGGTACTCTTCACATATGAGGTCTTTTAGTATTCTTCCGTATAGTCGACTTAGTGTGCTAGTTACGGTAATACCTCTGTAGTTATTTGGGTCTTGTTTACTACCTTTCTTGTGTATAGATGTTATCCATCCCTCTTTCCATGTCTGTGGTACCGGTTCTCCATTTAGATATCTGTTAAATAATATTGTTATTATTTTTGCTAGTTTGTCAGTACCATTTTTTAGTAGTTCTGCGGGTATTCCTTCCGGACCTGGGGCGCGGCCGTTTTTTAATAAGGTTATTGCCTTTTTGATATGTTCCTCATTTATATTTATTGGCTGTCCTGTTATCTCGATTATGTTTTGTGATGTGGTACTGTATTCTGGTCTTTTTTCTACTAATAGTGTTTTGTAGTGCTCTTCCCATTTCATTGTTGTTATGGGGTTTATCATAGTTTCTTCTCTTTTGTTAGTTCTGACATTTTTAATAAATCTCCAGGCTTCCCTAGATTTTCGTCCTCCGATGTACGTGTCCAGCTCCTGACATTTATCTTCCCATTTTTGATTTTTGGCGTTTATTACATCCGTTTTGAACTTACTACGTGCTTGCTGATATTCACTTTTTTTTTGTTCGTTTTCTCTGTTATTTAGCCACTTATGGTATACTTCCTGTTTATGTTTTTTCATTTCTTCTAGCTGATCATTCCACCAGTAATTTCTAACTTCTCGCTTTTTCGTTGTGATACCTAAAGTTTCTTGTGCCGCTTTGTGTATTCCATTTATTATTGTTCTGTAGAGATTTTCCGTTGTTTCTCGTTCGTATTCTCTAGGAAGAGCTTGATCCAATCTGCTCTTGTACAAATATTGTGTGCTTTGATTTTCCAAGCTATTAATATTGTAGTGTGGTATATCTATATTTGTAAGCTCTTCGTCATTTTCTGCTCCATTTTGTTGATGCTTATCATTTCTAAATCTAGGTATGTATATTTTCGCTTTAACTAGATGATGATCGCTGCCACATTCTGCTCCTCTGTATACTCTTATGTCATTCACTTTGAGCTGTGTTTTTTGTTTAATGATCATATAGTCAATTACTGATCTAAGGTTTCTGGTGTATTGTGTCCATGTATAGGTGTGGATATCTTTATGTTTGTAGTATCCATTAGTGATTCTAAGTGAATTTCGTTGGCATACTTCAATCAGTCTGTTACCATTATCATTTAAGACGTTTTCACCGAAAGGTCCTGTAACTTTATTATTTTGTTTGCTGCCCGTTCTGGCGTTAAGGTCTCCCAAAATCACAATTTCTCGTGTGATGCCTATTTGTGATATTGTTTCATCTAAAGACTCATAGTACTTTTCTTTTTCCTCTATTCTAGCATCTTCGTTGGGTCCATACGTACCAATAACTGAGATTCGATGTGATTTTAAGTTTATGTTTATCTTTATTATTCGTTCATTGATTATTTCCCAGCTAGTGATGTTTTTCTTATATTTCTTTTTGACTAGTATTGACACTCCTCCTTTCGCATGTTCTTCCTTTTTTACTCCACCATATATGTGTATATACTTATCTATATTTTGGGTACCCTGTCCTTTTTTCTTTGTTTCTGTTAGTAATATCAGATCTATTTTCTCTTTGTCAATTTCTCGTATTATTTCTTCCATCTTACTTCTAACACCCCTCACATTCCACGTACCAAAAATCATTGTCCTTTTTCGTTGCTGTTGTCGTCTTAAGTTTTCCGTCTTGTTCCGAGGCTGATTAGGATTTTTTGCGGTATAAGAATACAGATAATGGGTTGCAGGCCCATTGCTCCGTTTGATTTTCTGTAGGGGTTTCTTCCCTTAGCCGATGTGTCCCAGTTTTGAGGCGCCAGGAACTCGCCTTTTACCCATCTCTCGTCGGTTACATCACGTACACCCATTGTACGCAAAGCATCCAGCGGATACGCGACACTGTTGTGTCTTCGAGGACGTGAGAGTAGGATTTGTTGGTAGAGCTGAGTTCTATTTCTAGAACCCCCAACTCATTCGTTGGGAAACAGTGGGCATTTCTCGGAGTTTTATTGCGATCAGGGTATCGGCATCCCATCACGCCTCCAAGACCCTTTACCAACCTTAACCGCCGAGAATTTATCTTATAAGATATTTAAAGTGTTCCATATTTTGGAAATTGTGATTGTTAACTTTAATATTTTATCTAGATTTATTGAATTGGTCTCTTTTGTTGATTCGCTTGTATCTGGTTTTCATTTCGTTGATTTTAGGTGAAAAATTTTTCGTGCTCTCTTCACTTTATTGAAGATGTTTGCGGACGAGAGAGTTTCTTATGAGATCTATATCATTAGCATATGCTAGGAGTGCTTTGTACCTTGGGCCGGTAATGGATTACGTCTTAAATAGGCGATATTTCTATTTTAGTAGGCTGTTTATTAATTTTTTGACTATTTGAAACGGTCCTGCAAGTGACAACAGTAGGTTCATTTAATTTCGCTTCGTAATAAACTTAAAATTATTCGGGAATTACAAGTTAGAAAATTCAACCGAGTTCAAAAATAAGTATCAAAAGTTAAGTGCATACAGGTGATAGTTAGTTGTTAATAAAGAAAATACCATCAGACAAGTAAGATAGAACTATTTTAATAATTTTAACAAGTCTTAAGTAAATGAATAATTGAGTGAAAGATTAAAAAAGTGGTTTTGGCGAATGTTCAAAGGGTCGACCTGCTTAGGCATTCCTACGCGTTTTTTGTTTTTGTTTTTTTTTGGCAGATAAGAAAGTAATTAGTGCTGACAAGAAATTAATGATTAAAATAAAAGCCACATAATTTTATTACAAAAATCCAGATCTGGCCTTAAAATAGATTTGATTAAAGTTGGGATTAGAATTAAATTAAATTAAAATAATAAATTAAAAGTAAATGTAATACAATAACTAAATCGAATGAACAGCAAAAGAAATAAGACAGAACACGATAACTCATTCGACGAGGAGGAAGCCTTCAAAAGAAGCAAAGCCACGTTAAGAGCATCTCCAAAGGATAACATAAAAAATCGCGAAATGGAAGAACTAAAGAAACTACTAGAAGAAATAAATAAGGAGATTAAAACGGAAATAAAAGAGCTGAAAACAGAAATGAAGGAAGAAAATAAGGAGATGAGAAGATATATAAATGAAGTTAAAGAAGAGATAAAACAAAATAACGAAGAAATAAAAAGCATAAAACTGGAAATAGAAAGGATGAAGGAAGAATGGACAAAAGAGAAAGAAGAACTGAAAAGAGAAAACGAACTAACCAAAACCGATAACAAGAAGATTTAATGATCTAAAACGCTCATTAGAAAGGTTAGACAAAGAAAAAAGAATATAATCATCAGTGGATCAAAAATAGACTCTGAAGACTCAAAAACATTGAAAGAGGGAATGACTACTATATTAGAAAATCATCTTGCAGTCAAAACCAATATTAAAAGAGCACAAAAAATAGGAACAAAAACATGCTTAATTGAACTTGAAAGCGAAGAAGAAAAAACAACAATCTTAAGAAACAAATACAAACTTAAGAATGTGAAGATCGAAAAAATATGGATTACAGAGGATCTCACAAAAGGAGAGAGAGAGAAAATGGAAGCTTTAAGAGATAAAGCAAGAGAAATGAGGGAAAATGGAAAAATGGTCAAAATAGGATACAATAAAATCACAGTGGACGGCAAGGAATGGAGATGGTGCTATAAAGAAGAAAAGGTGTTGGAAATAGCGTGTTCAAAAAACTACCAGAGCAACATAAAAAGAGCCAAGGAGAGGCCAAGCAACGAGTAGAGAAAGAAGAATTACTAAATAAACCGGACAATGATGACAAATGTTTAGTTTTAAGTATTAATAGGAATAGGATTAGAAATAATAAAAATAAATTATAAATAAATTTTAAGCCAAACCCCGGAAATGTCCCTAATAGAGACGCTTTCACAAATCTGAAGATATACCTGAACCAATAGTGTCATGAAATCCTTAAACTCTGGACTTGCTATAAATACCTTGAAGATAGTTTCTATCACAGAACTTTGTTTAAAACCAAATGGCAACCTAGAACCAGAAAAATAATATTCTCCGCAAACTTGTCAGCTCAAAATAGGGAGCACATTCTTCCACCCTTAAAACGTAGACTTAAACTCTATGCTTATGCTGCCGAATATACCTTGCTAGTATGGGTGACAAAAACACATACTTAACACGTAAGTATATTTAGCTATAAATTAGTCAGTCATCAGATCATCACATCTGCAAGATATACAAAAAAAAATATAAGCTGCTCCTCGCCATCTGAACCCTCGAAAGGAACTTTCTTATGGTTGTTATCTTCCTTAAATTTGCCTGGAGGACTCTTGCCTGCAAACACCGGTTAACCTGTGTGAATGTCGGGTGGTATAAGATTCATCACACTTTCTTAGTTGACTTTTCCATTCAAATCGCTCTTTTCTGAAGGGACAAGGTTTACTTATTTGAACTAAACATGTTAAGTATAGCCAGTAAGCTTTTACTTATAAATATCATTGCAAATTTGAAAATAACTCCACTTATATTGATAACATATTACCCCTAAATAGAAAATAAAACATTCAGAAGTATGTAATATTGGAGAAGTGGTATAATGCTTGTTAGATAAATTCTTTCTTTTTTGTGCACTACTACCCATTTTTACACAAAAATATCTATTTTAGCACTTAAATATTTATTTTGAGATAACCTTTTATCCAAACTTATATGTAGTACATAGATAAAACCAGAAATAAAATAATAAAAAAGCTGTATACAAGATATCATAAAACAATGGATGAAATACAAGAAGTTCTTATTAATCGGATTCTTAAATAAAACTTATTAAGACATATTCACGTTAACAAAATACATTAGGAAATTTCCGTATATGAAACAAAATCCAATTTGGTAATGAAATCCTTTTGTATCTAAAAAGCTATTTTTAGAGAACTCGTACCTACCAAAAACAGGTAGTTAATAGTATACATATCTGTTACACACTGTAATGCGTATGAATGATAACAAAACTAAGGAGTCCATATAAACCGTCCAGACTTTACGCGAGAATTATACATCTTATAGCAGAGTTGCCAAACTATCAGAGCTTACTTAAACCGATATACTTATGGTTCCAATATACAGTGAAAAAGATCTGAACGACCCCTATAATATATACACGTGAACTAAGCGATATACATTTATGATACAGGGATAATTATGGGCTCCAAAATTTTTTTAAAAATTATGAAACTATACATGTTGACGAATCGACAGAGCCAATATTATGGAATGGTCAAGTGAGCTCCGTATATCGGTGTCCACTTGACCACGGAGCTCACCTGAACCTGAATTTTAACATGGGCGGAGTCCACTTTATGCCGTAAATATATATATATATATATATATATATATATATATATATATATATATATATATATATATATATATATATATATTTGACCACGGAGCTCACTTAAACCTGAATTTTAACATGGGCGGACTTCACTTTATGCCGTAAATATATATATGTATATATATATATATATATATATATATATATATATATATATATATATATTTACGGCATAAAGTGGATTCCGCCCATGTTAAAATTCAGGTTCAAATGAGCTCTGTGGTCAAGTGGACACCGATATACGGAGCTCACATGACCATTCCATAATATTGGCTCTGTCGATTCGTTAAGATGTATAGTTTCATAATTCTTAAAAAAATTTTGGAGCTCATAAGTACCCCTGTATCATAAATGTATTTCGCTTAGTTCACGTGTATATATTATAGGGGTCGTTCAGATCTTTTCACTGTATATTGAAACCATAAGTATATCGGTTTAAGTAAGCTCTGATAGTTTGGCAACTGTGCAATTAAGCCAGCGTTCTTGATATATACATTTTATATATTTTAAACGGTTCATACGGACTCCTTATTTTTGTTAACATTCATACGCCTTACAATATGTAATCTACTTCTTCTTGATGTGCCTATCCGTTACGTTGGATGTATATACAATAAGTTGGATGTATTTTTTCATATGCGAAAATTTACTAATGTATTTTGTTAACATGAGTATATCTTTTTAAGTTTTATTTAAGAATACGATTAATAAGAACTTTTAGTTAATCCATTGTTTTACGATATCGAGTATATAGCTTCTTTATTATTTTATTTCTGAATTTATCTATGTACTACATATAATTCTGGATGGGTTATCTTAAAATAAATATTTAAGTGCAAAAATAGATATTTTTATGTAATAATTGGTAGTAGTGCACAAAAGAGGGAAGAATGCTTAATTTATATAAGAAGAATATACCAGTTTACCAATATTACATACTTCTGAATATTTTATCTTCTATTTATCTTTATAATATCTCTATGATATCTTACGTAGCTGTCTGCGCTGTATTGGGTAAGATATAGTATTTGTGACGTACATGATATTCGCGTTTTAACATTTCAATTTGAGTTCTGTATTTTGAATAGCTGACAAAATAAAGATATTGCCGACAGTTTTTGTGTTAGTTGGAGATTTTGGCAAATTTAAGCAAGGCAACAACTTAGGCTTGTCTGTACACTTTGGTTATCTGCATAGTTTGAATACAGCTTGCTGTTTATCATCCGGAGAAGAAATTATAGTGTTTTTCTTCCAAATTTCGTAATTAAGTTTGTGCTCAGATCCTCAATGTTTGGAGTCGTATTATTTTTCGTTATATATACATAAATGGTGGATCCAAACTCAACATTGTTGAAAGGTTCCCTCAGCTGACTGGTTTTTATCTCTCTCACTTTGAGTTTTTCTTTGCTTTCATTGCCAGCAAAGATAGCATTTCCCTATTTATCATGTGGTTTTATTTGCATTAGAAATACGTCACATTTGTATTAAACTCCTAGGTGTATCTAACAAGTTTAAGTAAAGTAAAGTTTCTTTATCTTTAGATCTGCCCTCAATATTTATAGAATTAATGAGAATAGTTGGTCCTCAAAGGGACCGATTTGACAAAATCATATTAAACGGGTGATTAAAGAATTAGATGATTACTAAACTAATCATTATTCAGGGTATGCCCGATTGTGGTGGTCTCATTAGATTAGTACTTCAGTCTTCGTGAAGGCTGCTTTTTTTGACCTCATAAGTAATGGGTTAACTTTAATTTTTCATTAAAAATTTAAATTTTACATATTTACTATTACTTTTCGGATATAATTCGAATCAGATTTGTAAAGTAAAAACTGTAGCTATTAAAGAGTCTCTTTGCGCGGAGTTAATAAGTTTTTAATATCGGTCACTACTCATTTATATTGATAATAAACAGTGTACAAAAGTTAAAGTTACAGTAAAACACTGAAAACTTCCACAAAATTTATTTTAAACTCTTATCACTACAGCTGTTTCGGCTGATTGCCTTTCTCAAGTGATCTATTTTTGGCATGCGTTTACACTTTATAGTCCTTAATGAAATAGGTTGAGGAGGAGAGAACTGTTTGTCTCAAGTTGGTCATTTAGAATTATATCTGTGTTTTATAATTTGTTGATTTCCATAGATTCTAACAAAGATAGCTTAAGGCCTTTATTTTGAATGTGAAGAATGTTAAATTCGGTATTAAAAGAATGATTATGATCTAGAAGGTGAAGTGCGTATGTAGATCCTAATCATTCTTTTAATGACGAATTTAACATTTTCACATTCAAAATAAAGGCCTTAAGCTATATTTGTTAGAATCTACGGAAATCAACAAATTTAAAAAACACAGATATAATTCTGAATAACCAACTTGAGACAAACAGTTTTCCCCTCCTTAACCTATTTCATTAAAGACTAAAATATCGTCTATAAAAATACATAAACACGTATTTACGCAAAATAGCAATTTTTATTAAATTAAATCAAAACAATGTCAGTTTAAGAGTTCACAATGGTCAAAATTAAATACACTAAATTATCATTTTCCCCTTCCGCCGTGTTTATCTGTCATCAACGAACTACTCGTGACCATATAAGGTAATTACCCGATCGCCGTATTAGGAATTCCATCTTAAGCTGATTGGGACATTAGGAAGTTACTGACTTAAGCTAATCAGCGTATTAGGATAATAGTGTGACTGCATTCGACCATCCTGACGTCACGATCGTCCTCGATCGTACAACACCTATTAAAAAAAATATATGTTCTTTATTACAAAGAATGACAATTTATAAAAAGGCTCCATCGTTCTCCAGAATGACATAGTCTAAATCAATTCGTTAATTCATTTCAAATAGCTACCGTATCCATACAAGCTCAATTTTAAACATTACTGTTATAATGTAACATGTTACTGTCATTTTTCAGAATGACAATGTCAATAAATTTGTTTCGAATAGCTACGACTATTTAAACAAACTCATTCAAGACATTAAAATATTTGTGTCATTTTGCAGAACGATGAACTGAATATCCATTCAGAATATTGGAACATTTATTTGTCATTTTTCAGAATGACGAACTGAAAATCCATTCAGAACATTAAAACATTTATTTGTCATTTTTCAGAATGACGAACTGAAAATCCATTCAGAACATTAAAACATTTATTTGTCATTTTTCAGAATGACGAACTGAGAATCCATTCAGAACAATAAAACATTTATTTGTCATTTTTCAGAATGACGAACTGAAAATCCATTCAGAACATTAAAACATTTGTTTGTCATTTTTCAGAATGACGAACTGAAAATCCATTCAGAACAATAAAACATTTATTTGTCATTTTTCAGAATGACGAACTGAAAATCCATTCAGAACATTAAAAAATCTATTTGTCATTTTTCAGAATGACGAACTGAAAATCCATTCGGAACATTAAAACATTTATTTGTCATTTTTCATAATGACGCATAAACAAAAAAATTTGCTTCAAATAGTCAGAACTACTCAAATAAAACCATTCATATCATTGAATCACTTTGTTGTCATTTTTCAGAATGACAATGTTTTTTTAGTTCCAGCTATTTAAACAAATTCCTTTTAAACAATCGAATATCTTTATGTCATTATACAAAATAACCATACTATCATGTAACTAACCTGAATAATTATAAGATCTTTGAATCTTAAATCGCTTGATATGTTCTCTACCAACAACTCCTTCATAGGGACACCTTGTTCTTGATGAATGTACATCTTCTTTTACACGATATCTATCATTTGGCAGAACCTCAACAATCCTAAATGGCCCTCTATACTTTTCTAAAAGCTTTTTACTTTCATTGGTTGCTGGAAAACTTGTAACTTTGGTCAATACCAGGTCACCAACAGCATATTTCACTGGAGAGCATCTTTTTTTATTAAATTCGTTATTTTGTTTGATTCTATTTTCTTCTAATCGTTTAGCTACATCTTTTGTAGCAAAGCGAAAACACTTCACTGGGAGAAGGTTTAGTTATTCGGTGTTTTGTCCCGTTTATTCCTTGTTGAATGTTTTTTAAATTCTTATCCCACATATCGGATTCAAATTTTGCACCCATTGTGGCCATGGTATCCAGTAATGTTTTATTTGCCCTTTCTACTTGGCCGTTGCCTCTTGCCATTCCTACTGCAGTTGTAAACACTCTAATTCCTCTCTCTGCCATATAATTCAAAAATTCTTTTGAAACAAAAGCTAATCCTGCATCTGATATCATTTGTTTGGTATTACCGAATACTTTAAAAATTTCTTCTAAAGCACGAATCACAATGTTTACTTGATGTATCTGGGACAGCTTCAACAAACACAAATTTAAAAAAGGCTTCAATCAACACCAAGACGTATTTATGTTGAGATTTCGTTAACACAAATGGCCCTAAATGATCGGCATGGAGTGTATGAAACGGTCTAGCATATTTTGGAATGGAATGTAGATAGCCAGGCTTTTTTCCTTTCGGTTGTTTATGGTATAAACAAGCAAGACAAGCCGCAATGTATTTCTTAATAAATCTTCGCATCCGTGGAAACCAATACCGTTCTTTTATTCTTTCAATTGTTTTATCCAACGCAAAATGTCCAATATCGTCATGATTCATTTTGACAATTTGCCAACGACAATTTTTAGGCACATACCATCTTCTACCATATTCTGTTATTTTATAAACTTTGTTTCCTCTTAAATCATATTTCTTGAAAATATCCTTATGATTTTCCTGATCTCCTGACAACAGAATATCTTTAATTGTTTTTATTTCCGTATCTGTATCCTGTGCTTCTCTTAGATAGTCGTCTTCTTGGATGAGCATCACTTTAATTTCAAGGCTTTCCTCTGCTTCAGTTTTTTCAAAGTTCCTACTTAAGGCATCTACATGTTGTAGTTGTACTCCTGATTTATGTTTTATTTCAAAACAAAAATCTTGTAAACACAAAACCCATCTTGCTATTCTTGGGATTATTGTTTTTTTTACTAATGCATTTTTAACGGAATTGCAGTTTGTTATTACAGTAAAAGATCTTCCTGCTAAATATTATTTATACCTTTCTAAGGTTTTGACAATAGCCAAAAGCTCCAGTTCAAAAGAATGATATTTATTTTCTTCTTTTGTGGTTTGCTTGCTAAAATAGGCAATTGACTTTTCACGACCATCAACAATTTGTGTTATTATGCCTCCAAATCCTTCTCTACTTGCATCCGTGTAAACTATTATGTAATGTTTCGGATTGAATATTGTTAAAATTGGTTCTGGGACTATAACTTTCTTCATTTCTTTAAAAATTTTCGTTTTTTCTTCTGTCCATGTCCAATTTACATCTTTTTTTAGTAATTGCGTCAATTTTGCGGTGCGTCTTGCAAAATTTGGTATGAACTTTCGGAAAAATGATATCAATCCAAGAAATTGCCTTAATTGATGCTGATTATTTGGCAAAGGAAATTTTTTTACTGACTCAATTTTATGTTTACTTGGTGAAATTTTATTAAATGAAATTTCATATCCCAAGTAGGTAATTTTTGTCATTAAAAATTTTGATTTTGACATCTTTACAGTTAGACCATAATCTTCTAATATTTGCAATACTTTATTTAATAGTTCCAGGCCTTCCTCAATACTTTTTGAGGGAATTAAGATATCATCCAAATACGGAGTAATACTTTTTTGTTTAAACGGTTCAAAGATTTCGTTCATCATTTCTTGAAATACAGTCGGTGCATTAGATAGCCCAAAAGGACAGCGTAAATATTCATAATGTCCTTGACTAGTAACGAATGCTGTGTATTTGATTGAGTTATCTGCCATAGGAATTTGATGATATCCTGCTGCCAAGTCCAAGGACGTAAAATATTTATAATTATATAAACTCTCAATTATCTCCTCAATTATAGGCATTGTTGGAGGTATCTTTTTTGAAATTTTATTTACATGCCTATAATCTACTACCAGACGTTTTTGACCATCTTTTTTATCAATAAGAAAAGAAGGGCTTGCGAACGATGAATTGCTCTTTCGAATAATATTTGCATCTAATAATTCTTGTATTGTTTCTTGTAAAATTTCTTAATCAGCTGCAGGTGTTCTGTAGGGACGAAACTTAACTACATCTGAACTTGTAATATCGATTCTCATAACAACAGAATGCGATTTTTTTAGAGCTTTCAAATTTGTATAAAAACAGTCCTCGTGATTTAGCAAAATATTTTCCAACATCATTTTCTCGTGTTTAGATATATTTCTTGTACTTATTTCTTTATCTAAGTCTTTCTTATATTTAAATGTTAAACTATTATCTATTCTATAATACATAATATTTACATCTTCTGTAAAATTTCTCCCTATTAGAAGGTCATTAACCCAATGTTTATCCATGATATACAACATAATATTTAATTCTACAAAATCGATTTTTATTTTAGCAAATACATAATATATAACTGATAAAGAATATCCCAAAAATCCTACAAGTTTTACATCTTTAGTTAATGATTTTATTTCTAATTTAAACTTATCTGCCAATTCTTTTGAAATTAGCGAACAATCACTGCCAAAATCAATGAATGCAGTATGGCTGTGCTCATTTAAGAAAATAATTTTATTAAATTTATTTTCGGAAGAATCAAACTGTATTTAACAGATTTATTTTTTTCTAAATTTTTGTTCGTTTTATTTACTTTTGTCTCTTGCAAGTCTTTGTTCTTTTTAAAACAGTGTTGTTCAATATGACCTTTAATTTTACAAAACCTACATATTTGGTTTCTGTGGTGACAATCTTTTTTTAAGTGACCCTGAATTCCACAGAACATACAAGGTTTATTCTTGTTAAATTTGTTGTTAACGAATTTTTTATTATGTACAAATTTTGATCTGGAAAAAATAACTTGATTTGTTAAATCAAGCAATTTTTCTGGACTTTTGTGATAAAGCTTATTTCTTAAATAAACTGCCAATAAATTAACATCTTTGATTTGAGCAACTTCAAAAGCAGATTTAATATGTTTGTCTCCAATAGCACCAATTATTAAAGAAATCTTATCTGATTCGGAAAAATTTACTTTAAGTTTATTAATTTTTGATAAATGTTCAAAATAAAATTCATATAATGAAGAACCCTCTGTTGGTTTATGATGAGCTACGTCCATAAAAAGATCATAAGTATTTCGTGTACTTTGAAAAGTATTTTCTAACACTGATCTCCATTCTGCCCAAGAAAATTGAGACCATGCTACTTCATTTTCAATAAAACTAGCGTACCATGTTTTAGCGGTACCTCTAAGCTTAGAAATCGCTTGAAATATAATGTAATTATCAGACCAACTATACGTCTTAGCATTGTGCTCTATTATTTCAATCCATCGATCTATTTCTCCAATTAGTGGATCAAATTCAGGAATAAAACTGACAGATTCAATATTTCTACTCGTAAAATTATAAGATGTAGATGGAGAATTTATTTTTGTTGCATTTTCTTTAATTTGAGGCAAAGGCGAAGGCGTATAGGTTCTATTTGTTTTTGAATTTTTAGATCTATTTCTTGACTTACGTGTTCTTTTCGATTTCGTATACCTTAACTCCCTTCCCGGCGAAGAATCCGTGAAAGAAATGCTTGTGGTTTCACTACTTGAACTACTATTTCGCTTGGACTTTTTCCTTTTCGGCATTTTGGACACTTTTATTCACTTAACATTAAAAACAGTTCACTAAACTCTACCGTAGGTCCTTTTTCACACTTCTGATATCGTCTATAAAAATAGATAAACACGTATTTACGCAAAATAGCTATTTTTATTAAATTAAATCAAAACAATGTCAGTTTAACAGTTCACAATGGTCAGAATTAAATACACTAAATTATCATTTTCCCTTTCCGCCGTGTTTATCTGTCATCAACGAGCTACTCGTGACCATATAAGGTAATTACCCGATCGCCGTATTAGGAATTCCATCTTAAGCTGATTGGGACATTAGGAAGTTACTAACTTAAGCTAATCAGCGTATTAGGATAATAGTGTGACTGCATGAAGTGTAAACGCATGCCAAAAATAGATCACTTGAGAAAAGCAATCAGCCGAAACTGCTGTAGTGATAAGAGTTTAAAATAAATTTTGTGGAAGTTTTAAAAATAAAGTTTTCAGTGTTTTATTGTTACATAAAATGAATTTCCATCAAGTAACGGTCGAATCCATCAATTATTTAAAGTTACAGTGTTAAAATAAGTATACAAAATCTTCTTTATCAAAAAAGTAGAAAAAGATAATATTTATGCTTTTATTTTTTTAAATCTTTTCTACTACTTTCATTCTACCGTTTAGGGGCGAACTAAGTCCTAGGCAACCTAGACGTCTAGGGCCTAGTGCCAGAATATTAGATTTTAATTTTTATATTTCCTACATTTGTATTTAACAGAAAAACATAATATTCGTAACTACTATTGCTGAAACATTTAAATTATGCCGATTCGTTAATCGCTTTTACCCTTGGGGATATCAAAAACATTATACATCAATATCACTGTGCCCTAATACGTATAAAATAATAAACAAAATCATACGACATAATTTGAAGTAGAGACTGACCTTGACAAGGAATACTTAGATTTAGTAATTTATAGTATGTAATATATTCTGGAGTATATATTACATACGTGCCAATATGCTGTATTAATTCTGTGTGGGCGATGTATATTATTAATTTAATGTATGGATATATCGCTGCCATCCCTATTTACTATGCACGTATTTAAAAATAATAAATGAGAAAAAAATATATTGGAGGGAAGTACATACTTTAACTTGTAGTAGGGACAATCGAATTTATTTCTTATATGTTGCCGTTTCGTGGTACAAATGAAGTATTTTTTGTAAAAATAATGGTAATTATATAGGTGATTTATAATATTTATCGAGTTCGTTTGAACTGCAACATTGATACAATAAACTATTTATCCCTACAATACGTGATGAATTTATTTATATTATATCGAAATATTTAAAACTCATTAGAGTGAACGAAGTAAAGACAGCCAAATTTTACTCTTTAGATATTGATTCACACCAGATATATCTCACATAGATCAGCTTACCGTCATTCTTCACGATGTTTTTCTAAGTGGTATAAAAGAAGGATTTTTGAGATTTCTACCTATATTTTCTGATACTGGTGAAAACTTAGAGAAAGGTATTTTAGAATTTGTAAATAATTTAGGTTTAGGCTTTCTGATGGCTTTATATGTCATATAAAGGTCACTGTAAAAAAACAGAGATGGAACAAGATTCTCGATTCAAATAGCCAAAAAATTAAAGCACAGCGTACTTAAATAGAAAAAACGAATACCTATTTAAGATATCCCAAGGTACAAAACAGCTCCTGGCATATACGGACGATATATATGTAGAACAAATAGAAGAGAACGATTCAATAAATCTAGATAAAATAATAAAGTATTTACTATTTAAATGGGAATAAGTCACAATTAAAAGTTAAAGTACGTTTATTGACATTTCAATTTCCATTTCGGAAATCGTTCTCAAAATACAAACATTAGTACCTAAATTAGACAAATTTAGTTTTTGTGTTACTTGGTGAAAAAAATTCTTTTAAAAGACCAATTTATATTGATAATTCAGGCATACATTATACATTTTAAACTAGACGACTTTAAAATGATATTGCCAATAGTGTTGAGTTGCGTTCCTGGGACGACTTTACTTTTAAGATAGTTCATTCGATTAAATGAAATCAGTTTTAACTTGAGAATATCCGTCAGAAAAAATCATACCATGTAATTCGTCTTTAAAAAGGTCATGCCATGATGACAGTAAAACTCTTCTGTTAGTGATTCCATAGTAAATTATGGGGGAAAAACCAGGAAAAAACCTTATAATACTATTGTAACGTTATATGTCCGTTACTTAAAGAACCATTTACCGTTTTGTCACTGGAATCCTTTAATTTAATTATAAATTAAATTCATTTTTTAAATATTCTTTAACCAAATATTTAAAACTCCAGTAAATTTTATTTTCGAAAGTTGGCATTAAATCGCGCCCTCTGCGGAAGATTCTGAAAGTACATCGTCTTGACAGCCGTAGCACCGTCAGATGAGCACTTTTTCGCTGGATCTGGTCGAGTGAAGGTCGTTTGTGATCAAGTAGTGCGGCTCGAGGTGCCATTTTCATGAATCTGGTTTAAGTTTATTTTATTTTTTTTTACGATGAGTGAGTGAGGATGATCTCTTCGCAGCGTCTGCAGAATTGTTTTCAGGTGCAGCTTTTACGTAGTTTATGAATAATCGTACTAACTTTTCAAATTGGTCTGATCTAGCTCAGAAACTTAAGTCTGATTTTCTACCTTATTCTTTTCAAGGCGACCTTTTAGATCAAATTAAAAATCGTAAACAGAAGCCAGACGAGTCTGTTACGATGTTCATTAATACTATTTTAGGTATGTGTAGTCGCCTTGAAACACCTCTGACAGATTCTGCAAAGATTAAGATCATCCTCAAATGTCTATTGCCATTCTATCATCAGCAGTTGGCCCTTGTAGATATCACTAGTATAGCTGATATTACGGAGAAGTGTAAACGTTTAGAAGAAACTTTATCTTGGTCTTCTCACCTTCCTTCCACTTCTCGACCCTCTTCTTTTAACTCTTCACGTCACCTAGATACTTCCAAACACCGTTCTTGGCAATCCAAAGGTCATGAACGTAATATTTCCACATTAAGTTTAGTAGTGTGCTGGAATTGTCGTGAGTCTGGTCATACTTTTTATGATTGCGGCATCCCTCGTACCCGTATTTTCTGCCACGGTTGTGGTAGGGAAAATACCCTCAAACGAAATTGTTTTAAGTGTTCGGGAAACGAACGATTGGAGGTCCGTCCCCTGAGCGTTTCTCCGTCCACACCCCCATCAGGGAATCAAACCGTTACATCAAACGAAGTCACTGGTCCAACCACGTCAAGCCACCCTAACCCATCTTCCAGTCGGAAAGGGAAAGGGGTTGTCTCAAAAAAACCAACACACACCACACCAAGTCATTCCAAGAAGTAACTTCTCAAGATAATATATTCGATTTGCATAGATTATCTTCCCCAAATATTTCCCCAAATTTTAGTAATAAACATAATAGTAGCAGTGTAGAAGTTCCAGTATCTATATCAGAGTCTACCACAATTCAGGAGGATTCTTTGATTTCTGATTCTTCTTGTTTGCCTATTGCATCCTCTGATTGTGTAGGTAGAGATAATAAGTTTAGTTTAGTACCATTTAAAATTTTTGACCAATCAGATAATGATTGTTTTGATTTGAATTCTTCATTAGTGAGAAAACATAATGATATTAGACCTTATCTTCCTATTAAGATTTTAGGACAATCTTGTTTAGCTCTTTTAGATAGTGGCTCGAACATTTCTGTGATAGGTTCACATTCGTTAGCTTTACTGAAAAATGCTGAGATTTCTATTATGCCCATTTCTTCTCTGCAAGTGTCTACTGCAGATGGTACAGTTCAGTCTATTACAGGCAAATTTGAAACTGAAATCACAGTAGCAGATTTATGTAAACAAATTACATTCTATATTATTCCTTCAGTTCAGAATTCTATAATTTTAGGTATGGATTTCTTAAATGCTTTTAATAGCACACTAAATTGTTCTAATTTTTCCTTTTCTATTTCTCAATTTAATCTGTCCTTACTTAGTGCTATTCAGGATTTTACTAGTTTATCTAGTTCCGAACAAAGGCAATTAGAGAATATGATCTCTAAATTTACAACTCTTTCGTCGAAAGACAAGTTAGGTCGTACATCCTTAATATCTCACACTATCGAGGTGGGAGATACCACACCTTTTAGACAATATCAGTATCCTATTCCTCAGGCTTGGCAAGTTGACTTGGAAAAGGAAATTGATTCCATGTTAGAGTTGAATATCATTGAACCTTCCACGTCTTCTTACTATAGTCTTTTGTGGTTAACCAAGAAAAAGGATGGATCTTTTAGGGTTTGCTTCGATGGTCGAAAGTTGAATAATATTACTACAAATCGGGATGCTTATCCTATTCCCCGAATAGACGTCATTCTAAGTAAATTTCAGAATGCTAGGTATATTTCTTCTATCGATCTATCTAAAGCTTTTTTACAGATTCCTTTGAGTGAGGAAAGTAAAAAGTATACAGCTTTTGCAGTTAGTGGGAAAGGATTATTTAAGTTTGTCACTATGCCTTTTGGTCTTGTTTCAGCTCCTCAGACAATGTGTCGTCTGATGGACTTAGTCACTGGTCCTCAGTTAGAGCCCTATGTTTTTTATTATTTGGATGACATTTTAGTTGTCACTCCTGATTTTTCTCTTCATATGGAAATTTTGGATAAGTTGTTTTTACGTCTCAAAGAGGCTAATTTAACTATTAATTTAGATAAATGGTCTTAAATTTTTAGGATATGTAGTCGATAGTAAAGGTTTAAGGACTGATCCTGATAAAGTTACAGCTATCAAAGATTTTCCTATACCTAAGACTACTACTCAAGTCCGTAGGATATTAGGCATGTGTGGATATTATCGTCGGTTTGTGCCGTCTTATTCTAGTTTGCTATCCCCACTTACAGATCTCCTTAGAAATAGGAAAAAAGGCCAAACTATTACATGGACTTCAGAAGCCGATGATGCTTTCCGGCGTAAAAAAGAAGCTCTTACTAGTGCTCCTGTCATGACGTCTTCGAATTTTAAAGAGCATTTCTATCTCATGACAGATTGTTCCAACACTGCTTCAGGTGGTGTACTATTTCAAATGAAGGATGGTTCGGAACATCCAATAGCTTATACCAGCAAAAAGCTCAATAAAGCACAGAAAAATTATTCCACCACAGAGAGAGAACTTCTTGCAATTATCCATGGTCTTGATGCCTTTCGGTACTATCTTGAGGGTCGTAAGTTTACTATCATCACAGATCATAGTTCTTTATTATGGTTACATTCCATGAAAAATCCGTCACAACGTTTGTCCCGTTGGATTTGTAGGCTTTCTGTCTTTGATTATAATATTGTTCATCGCAAAGCCAATGGTGTTGTGGTTGCAGACGTGTTGTCACGTACATTCGATATCAATCTTTTAGATCTGTCCACTTTATCTCCAGATAATTGGTATCGAAAGATGATTCATAATGTCACCCAAGAACCTACTAGATATCCTGATTTCAAGGTGGAGAATAATATCCTTTATAAACATGTAATCAGTCCAGTTGAATCTTTATCGAATATGTCTGATTGGAACATAGTAGTCCCAACAGCAAATAGGGATGAAGTCTTGAGAACTTTTCATGATGATGTGACATCAGGTCACTTTGGCTTTTATAAAACGTTTAGTAAAAGAGCTGAGTTATATTACTGGCCTGGTCTGCGCAACTCAGTTAAGAAATAAATCTCTAGATGTAGAGTTTGTGCAACATGCAAGCCGAGTAACCTACCTCAAGCTGGATTAATGGGTTCGTTTAGGAATATTAATTTTCCGTGGCAAATGATCTCTTTAGACCTTATTGAAACATATCCACGCAGTTATTCAGGTAATACATATTGTTTGGTAGTTGTAGATTACTTCACCAAATTTCCTTTAGTTTGTCCTCTTCGTAAGGCTACAACTCCAGCTATTTTGAAGTTCTTAGAGGAACAAGTGTTCTTACTATTTGGTATTCCCCAAATAGTATCATGTAATAATGGTCCACAATTTGTTTCTAAAGCATTTAAAGATCTTTTAAGTAAATATAAGGTCCAAAAGATATTCTCCAATGCAGCTTATCATCCGCAAGCTAACCACACTGAACGTGTAAATCGTAGCATTGTTACTGCTCTTCGATCTTACACTTACACTAATCATAGAGCTTGGGATAAGTACATTCATTCAGTGGCTTAAGCCATTCGAACTTCTGTTCATGAAATCACTCAGTGCTCTCCAGCTTATGATAATTTTGGTAGGCATGTTCTATTGTCAGGTGATTATTTCGGTTTAATTTCTGAAAATTCAACAACTCTTCCTCAAATTTCTGAGAACCTTCACCGTATGGAAGATCTCCAAAACCTACCTCCAATATTCGCTGACATTAGGAAGAAGTTGAAAGCTTCTTACCTTAGAAATCAGCATCAGTATAATTTGAGGAAACGAGATTTGCGATTTTTTGTGGGCGATCGAGTTTTGAAACGGAATTTTGTAAAATCAAATAAAGGTGATGCCATTTCTGCTAAGTTTTGTCAGAAATATGTTCCCTGTACTGTCGTTAGGGTAATATCTCCTTTAATATATGAATTAAAAGACAATTCGACAAATAGACGAATTGGTCAATTTCATATAAAGGATTTACTCCCTGATAATACAACAGATGAGGCAGCATCTTCATCTTCAGAGGAAGATTAACTTAATGTCTATTGAGTTAACTTATTCCTATGATTGTTATTGTTTTGGCTCGGTTTGGTTACGATTTGGTATTTTCTTATATTTTTGTTAGTAACCACCAGATTTGGTATATCTACAGCTTATACTTTGATTAGTATCTATTTATAATAAGTTAAAATTATTAAGGCCATTAGAGTGTTTACTTAGATTAGGTGTTGCACCGGTATGGAACTAAATATTGTAATGCTACTATACTGTGCTATATGTTTATGTGTTGTATTACTTATGTTCTCATTTTGCTTACTTGTTTTGCCAGTTTGGAAAGAATGTTGTATTTTTTTTTGTGGATTTGATTAAGTTTAGTGGTCATGATCAGTTACATAGTAACATGTATCTGGATTTGCTATGTGAGATGTTTTTTAAATCAGTCATTAGGAATTTATATAGATAATCAGTATACATAATTTTAGTACACTCCTATATTATATAGACTATTCTGCCTGTGTATAGGTGAATGAATATGTGGGTTCGAAGTTTTAGTTTATTATTATTATTAAAAATCTCTATAAAAATGCGTAACATCACAACACACCTGATAAGCACGTATGCCCCAGACATATCTATGCCCACAGCAGAAACTGAAAATTTCTATCAGCAACTACAAAACGTCGTAGATAACATAAATACGAAAGACAAAATTATCGTACTCGGGGATCTTAATGCACGAATCGGAAACGTTGTCATACCAGGTATAAAGCAAAAGTACAACGAAGAAATAATTAATGAAAACGGCGAAGCACTAATAGACTTTTGCGCTAGAAATGAAATGAGAATCAACAATACATACTTTCCTCATAAAGACCAACATAAATACACTTTTAACAATAATCGAGGCCAGCGATCAATGATAGATTTTATAATCACAAATCGAGCGATAACTCCGTCACAAGCACTTGATGTCAGAGCACTAACATCTGCTAACCTGGGGACTGATCATAACCTTGTTTTATGCAAGATGCTACTAGAACGTCCGCAACGAAACAGAAAACCCCCAATGTTCATCGAAAAACATAATATAGAGTCGCTAGCAACAGAGAGTACAAAACTGCTCTATGAGAACAGGATTACCAACAAACTAAAAGAGATCGACTTAAAACCCGAATGGGGAGTAGAAGATACTTGGCAAAAAATTAAGAAATGCATCAACGAAGCAGCAGAAGAAGCGATTGGTAAGCGGAAAATTAACACGAGAGCGACAAACCACACCAAACCGTGGTTTTGCCAAGAGGTAAAAGAACTCTCTGAATTAAAACGCAAATGCTACCTGAGATATAAAAGCACGCAATCGGAAGAAGCTCATGCAGAATATGTCCAAATAAGAAACGAAGTAAACGCCAGAATAAAATCAATCAAAAGAGAACATTGGCCCCAATTCACTTGCGACATGGACTACGACCTATATGGTGCCCAAAAGAAAGTATGGAAAATGCTCCGCAACAGGAAAAAACCAGTTAACGAGTTCGTGCAGACCAAAGGAGTACCTATAGAATCATGGCAACAACATTTTAAAGAGCTATATGATGCTGAAGAAACGCTGAATATAAACGAAGGCGAAACATATGTGAGTGCTACAATCAATGACGAAGAAGTAGAAGCAAAGATCAAAAAGCTAAAAAACAGAAAATCACCGGGAACGGATGGTATACCCAATGAACTTTTAAAATATGGAGGCCCGGAACTTGCAAGTAAACTGGCACAAATATTTAACAAAATATTAAACAAAACAGAAACACCAGAGGAATGGCATAATAGTATCACAATCCCCATATTTAAAAAAGGACAAAAAACCTGCCCACAAAACTATAGAGGAATAACCCTCTTAAATACAACAATGAAACTTTTCACGGATATTCTCAAGGACAAATTGGAAAAGCAAATCACTAATGCTGAAGAACAACAAGGTTTTACAAAAGGGCGGTCTATACCAGACGCAGTATTTGTAATAAAACAAATAAAAGGAAAAGCTATAGAGTTCGGCATGCCAGCGTATATTTGCTTCATTGATTTGACGAAGGCATTTGACAGAGTTCGCCTGGGAGACATTCTAAATATATTAATAGAAAATGAAACACCGACCAGTATAACAAAGATACTCCATAACCTTAATAACAACAACGTAACCAAAGTTAGAGCAGGAGACGAATTCACTGAAAATATTCCAACACCGGGAGGAATTAGACAAGGCGACAGTTTAAGCCCCTTCTTGTTTAATCTTCTCATGGGCAAAATGATCAACAAAGTAACATATCTTAATCTCGGATATAGAATGGGCAACAAAAGAATTGGTATGGTGTGCTACGCAGACGATGCAGCAATTATTGCCGAATCAGAAGATGATCTCCAAAGGCAGCTCTTTCAGTTCTTTCAAACAAGCCGACTATTAAATATGAACATCTCTACCAACAAAACTAAATGTATGACAATAGCAGAAGATCCGCTCAGATGTAAGTTAGTGGTTGAGGACAACCCCATAGAACAGGTGATGCAATTCAAATATCTGGGCATAGATATATCAAGCACCCATGACCCAGTAAAGGACCTGAGGAGTCAGATCAACAAAGCATCTGCACTGTCAGGATGTCTGCGGGAGATCATCATCATCATCATCATTAGCCATTTTGCGTCCACTGCTGAACATAGGCCTTTCGTAAATAATTCCATCGCATCCGATCTTGAGCAACTTGAATCCAGTTAGACTGGATGCGCTTTAAATCGTCCGACCACCTTGTTGGAGGACGTCCTCGACTACGATAAGCATCGTGTCTAGACCTCCACTCTAAAATTTTCTTTGTCCATCTTCCATCTCTGACCCTAGCAACATGTCCTGCCCAGTTCCATTTCAGGGTTGTAATTCTTTCAACTGCGTCCGTCACACCAGTTTTTCTCCTTACTATCTGACTCGAAACTCTGTCCCTGAGTGTATCTTATTAATTACTTTTCTGGTAAGTGTCAATGTTTCTGCTCCATATATCAGAACTGGAAGTACACACTGATCAAAAACTTTTCTCTTCAAGCACATGGGAATAGCTGATTTAAAGACTTCCCTCAGTTTTCCGTAAGCTGCCCATGCCAGTCCTATTCTCCTTTTTAACTCTGTTGTTTGATTGTCTCTTCCCAATTTAATCTCGTGGCCCAGATACTTATAGGAATACACTTGTTCAATTTGCGTGCCATTAGTGGAAATGTTTTTTGCCAGTACCAGGTTGGTCATATATTGTGTTTTGGAAAAATTAATTTTAAGGCCAACTCGTGCACAAGAGCTCTGAAGGTCTTGATGAAGTTGGCATGCATGATCTACCTGATCTGCAATAAGGACTATGTCGTCTGCAAACCTCAAGTTGTTCAAAAATTCCCCATTTATATTTAATCCAATATTTTCCCAATTATTTTTTGTCATGGCACTCTGTAATAGGGCGGTGAATAGTTTAGGAGAGATAGTGTCTCCTTGCCTAATACCTTTCTCCAAGGGAAATGTGTCTGTGTCACCATAGTACATTTTTACAGCAGCTGTTGCGCTATCATATATATTTCGAAGAAGAGTTGTGTACCTATGGTCAATACTGCACTCTGTAAGAGCTCTTAACATGGAGCTATGCTGGACTGAGTCTAATGCTTTCTCAAAGTCTACAAATATTAATATCAATGGCTTGTTGTATTCTATAACTTTCTCTATCAAGGATTTTATTACTTGTAGGTGGTCATTTGTTCCAAAGCCACTCCTAAATCCGGCCTGCTCTAGAGGTTGATGAAAATCTAGCTTAGGTCCCAGTCTGTTAGTAATTATTCTCATAAAGAGTTTATATAAATGAGATAATAAGTTGATAGGTCTGTAGTTGCCAATTTCTGTTACATCTCCTTTTTTATGCAATAATATCATAATGTCATTATTCCATTTTTCTGGCGTATTTCCTTCAAAGAGGCAGGCATTATAAAGGGTTTTTAAAGCCTTTATGACGCATTCGCCTCCTAGTTTTATCATTTCACTTACAATGCCATCTTCTCCAGGTGTTTTGTTGTTCTTCATACCTTTTAATGCTGACTTAATTTCCTCTTCGGTTATATCTGGAAGTTCCTCTGACCCTTGATTTAGTATTGCTGGAATTTCTACTTCGGGAATGTGATCATCTCGACTATATAATGTTCTATAGTACTCTTTGATGATTTTTAGTATCTCTTGTTGTTCATGTATGACATGTCCTTGATTATTTTTTAACTTATAAATATTCCTCGTTCCTGTTTTCAACTTTCGTTTTAGAACTTTTAGGCTTTTGTTTTGTTCTACGGTATCAGTTATTTCCTTAGTGTTAAAGTTCCTTATGTCTTTCCTGATGGCTTTTGAAATGGTTTTGTTTAAATTCCTTAGCTCTGCAATGTTCGTTGTATGCTTTTCCTTTCATTTCCCTTCTTTTTTGCATTAGGTTTCTTGTGTCTTCTGTGAGTTTTTCATTTTTTGTTGAGTGCTTGGCTTGGCACTTCTTCTGTGACTTCTTCAGGGCTTCTACCAATTTTTCGTTAAGCTATTCAATACTGGTTTCATCTTGCAGGTCTTTCTGTAGATTACTCTCTATTTCTTCCTGGTATGCCCTGGTGTTAGTAATCGCAGTGAATGTAACATTATTAGTCCTTGTTACCATATGTCTTCTTTCTTTCTGTATGTTTAAGACTATCTTCGCCCTATCCATTCTATGGTCATTTCCAGTTAAAAATTGATTTAATACAGTTACGTCTTGAACAGCGTCTTTTTTGTTAGTAACTATAAAATTAATTTCGTTCTTGCTTAAACCATTTGGTGATTGCCAAGTCCACTTTCTTTAGTCGCTTTTTTTAAAGTGCGTATTCATGACATATAGCCTGTGTTGCAGAAGAAATTCTATGAGAGTTTGACCCCTTTTGTTTCTATCGCCATATCCGTGAGGTCCAATTACAAACTCCGAATCATCTTGCTTGTGGCCTATTTTGGCGTTTAGGTCTCCCATCAGTATAGTAAAGTTGGTGTTTGTCTCTTGTATGGCAGTGTTAACGTCATCGTAGAACCATTCTACTTCTTCATCCGTATGGGTACTAGTAGGTGCATATACCTGGATGATCTTTAACCGAATTTTTTCGTTTACTTTGTAGATAAGATATATAACTCTATCACTTATGCTTTTAATTGTGGGTATATTCTTTGTGTGTTTTTTATTTACCATAAATCCTACACCACCATTGGAAGACTCTCCTCGATAATGCAATAGGTTTCCCGACGGAAGTACCATTTGTTCTTCACCCTTTCGCCGTACTTCGGACAATCCAAGTATATCCCATTTTATATGATTCAGCTCGTTTTCCAGTTCAACTAGTTTTTCGTCCTCCATCAATGTTCTTGTGTTGTATGTTGCCATAAACCATATTCTTTGCCGTTGTCGTTTATGAAGGTAGCCTGGTTGACTCCGGTGATTCTTAGCACCCTCTGTCCCTCTAACTACAGGACTGCTACCATAGACTGTTTTCAAGGGACTGCCGGAGACTGAGGGCCTTGCATTTTCTTCCTTTCTCATTTTACGGGGTTCCTGGCCGTTTCTCTACCACGCTGGCCTGTGCGGGTTGGTAGAAGGATTGTAGGATGGGCTAGGGAATTTGGCGTCATCGACAAGGATGATAGGTTGGGACGTGGTACCCTCTCGGTTAAGGGGATTGAGAGTGAGCCACGGCTCGCATAGGCAGGGTCGCGATCCTGAAGTAGACCTAACTTTACCGGGATCGTAAAATGTATCTACCTGCTACCAATCTGCGGGAGATAGTCTGGTCTAATCCGTATATGCGCACAGATAGTAAAATTAGAATCTATAAGACTTGCATACGACCGATCATGACATATGGCATAGAAGTGCGCAAAGATACCAACAAAACGAAACAGATGCTAAGGGTTGCCGAAATGAAAACCCTAAGAACAATAATGGGGAAAACAAGAAGGGACAGAGTAAGAAATACAAACATTAGAGAGCAGTGCAAAATTCAAGATATTGTAAGATGGGGAAGACAGCGCAAGAGGATGTGGTACAACCATGTAAGAC
Source organism: Diabrotica balteata (assembly GCA_918026665.1). Classification (NCBI taxonomy): domain Eukaryota; kingdom Metazoa; phylum Arthropoda; class Insecta; order Coleoptera; family Chrysomelidae; genus Diabrotica; species Diabrotica balteata. The sequence continues at coordinate 68,315,455 of OU898282.1, read as the reverse complement.
GAATGGATGAGAATAGACTCCCAAAAATTGCCCTAGAAAACAATCCGCCTGGTTCAAGACCACCTAAAAGATGGAGGGATAGTTGGCAATCTAACTCCCAAGAAATTAACCAGAGGCAGCTTCAGAATTAAACAGATCGAAAGATCTACAAAAAGTAGAAGAAGAAGAAGAAGTTTTAGTTTAATTAGAGGCCTCAGTTGTTCTATGAATTTCGGAATTCACCATTTTCATGACAAGTTGTACAGTTATCTAGGCAGTAGAATGTCTTCCATAGACAGTAAATTATTGTTAATGTTAATTAGGATTTGAATATTTAACGTTAATCCTTAATATTTTCAGACTTTGGTCTAATAACTGAATTGTTCCTTAGCTGATTTATTAATCTTATTTATATAGTTTATTGGAGGGAGCAATCCATGACACATTCCCTTTACAGCTAGCATGTTTAGATTACAGTTATGGATAGTATTTCATATTTTGGCAACAAATGACCATTTATAGTTATTTTCACTTCTTTCCTTAGGCACTTATTTATATTTCGGTATATTGAACTAGGAATTATCCTGTTCTCTTTGATTAATACCCGAACGAATTATAAATTTGCAGTTTCTTCAGAAATTGGTCTACTCGTTCTTGATGTTCTGTTTTGTTATTACTCCTACCTTACTCTTACTATTTTGCTATGGTTGTTAGAGTTTACTGGCACATTAAACTCCTTTTAGTGCTCTTATGTTAGATATTCTGATAAATTTGTTGTAGCTACCTGCTATAGTTATCGAGTATCAGCATAAGTTAATTTTGTTGTAAGAAGTTACTACAGCAGTTCACATGCTTTGGTACTCTACCTTTTCGAGTTCAAGTTGTTCAACTTTGCATTTGCTAGGTTGACTAAGTTTATAACACCTCCTAGTTTTTATCTTTGGTCTTTATTTTGGATCCCAAATGTACTGATGGCAGATCATCAGGATAGAATCGATTTTATGGCTGCCCTTTTGTTCAGGCCGTTAGTCCCAAATTTTGATCCAATAATTTATTTGATGAATTTTTAGGTTAGGCACATATTACCGGATGTGGGTATATGTGGACCTACCCTATTTGGTTTATTTGGTTATAGTGTGAATTGGGTCATTATTTACCTGATTGATTATCTTTGGATATGCTACTTTATAAATCTGTTGTCCACTGTATGGTCAATTTTGGATTACTATCCAATTCGACACTTATATTGTTTTATATACGTTTAGTATTTTTATTGTTACGTATATTGTTTTATATACGTTTGGTATTTTTATTATTTTTTATTGTGTATCGGTCCACTCATTTGCCTGATTGATTATTCCTTGGATATGCTCTTCTATAAATCTGTTGTCCATTGATGAATCAATTTTGGAACCAGGGTCCGATTTCACATTATTTTGGATTATTTGTATTGAGTATTTGTATTACTAGTCTATACTATGCTATGTTAGAGTTTTACTTTACTTTAATTTTACTCTAAATAGTATGTGACTTTTTACTTAGTTACAAGTGGGTATCTTTAGATAAAACCAGTTCTTTATCTCTACATCACTCATAATCTGTGGTTAATTATAATCGTGTGAATGGATGCAGATTGTTTTGGAAATATTATAGTGAGTTAATATAATAGCTGTATTTGGCAAATTGGTGCCATGGCTATAATTTTTTATATATATGTTTATATTTTTTTTCTCGATTCTTGATTGCTCCACATATGGTTGAAGTATTGGTTAACCTACATCTAACCAATCAGTCAAGTAAAAGGAAAAAAAATTTTTTCACTTAAAATTTTTTTTTCTCCAAGTAAGAGGGGAATGTAACGAGTCCGTTACTTAAAGAACCATTTACTGTTTTGTCACTGGAATCCTTTAATTTAATTATAAATTAAATTCATTTTTGAAATATTCTTAAACCAAATATTTAAAACTCCAGTAAATTTTATTTTCGAAAGTTGGCATTAAATCAAGCCCTCTGCGGAAGATTCTGAAAGTACATCGTCTTGACAGCCGTAGCACCGTCAGAGGAGCACTTTGTCGCTGGATCTGGTCGAGTGAAGGTCGTTTGTGATCAAGTAGTGCGGCTCGAGGTGCCATTTTCATGAATCTGGTTTAAGTTTATTTTATTTTTTTTTACAATGAAGATGTTATTTTAGAAGGAAGCCATTTTGTTACTTTGTTGTTTTTGGGAAATACTTTAAATTTTGGACCACCTCAGCCGGTAAGATGAATTTATAAATAAATTATATGAAAAAACATGTCAGATCATCCGCCATTGTTAGTGAAATTCAAATCAATTTTAATCCTTTCTCGATAGATATTTCACACATCTTATGTATGTCCCATTTTACTTTATTTCATTAATACCTAAATACATTACAAGTATTAGATTTTATAATTATTTCAAATTTTATTTCTTTCCAAGGATGAAAGCCAACAATTATCTATTTCAATTCCATACCGTTTAAACCGGCTAATATTCCTTTTTTTTTCTATTCTATAATATATACAGACCATGCCTTCCGTAAAACTATCTATTTAATATATCCTATAATAACATTGTCATACTATCCCAAGGTCGTTATTTACTGAAACCCATTAACAGTTTTTATTTCAATTTGTTGACCTTTCTTGGTTTTTCCTTACTTTTTTGTATGAACAAAAGACTTGGAGTAACACAACTGTTCTTTTTAGCCTACTTCCGGAATCCAGTGACAAGTCAGGGAAGAAAAACCTTTTTCAGTTTGTTTTATGGGGGAATATTTATTGGGACAAGGGGAAAAAAAATTTTAAGTTTATGGAGTTAAGAATTTGAAGGACTTAATTTAAACGTACCTCTTGATATGGAATCCAGGTTTGGAGTAATACCCACCTGCACCTAGTTCTTCACCGGATCATCTCCAGGGAAAATCATTTATTGTCTACCAAGAGATGAGATCATAACTCTCCCTTGAATCTCTCTTTGTTAGGTTATTGTGTGCACACATATCCGGAGAGTTTCATTTCATTTGAAAATTTAAGCATTTATTAAACGAAAACTAAATTATTAGTGAGTAGTATATTTTATATTTATATTCTATATATAATTATTGAGTATAACCTTTGTCAGCATTTAAAATTAAGAAGTACATTAGGGGGGAAATTGTTTTATAATTATATTCAGGTATTTTACTCTAAATATAGATAAGTTAATTGTACATAAGAGGTGGTGGGTCATATATAAGTGTTTAAAATAGTCTGTACATAAAATTGGTCCTTATTAAAGTTGGGTTAAAACAATTTAATATTTCAATTGGTACCTATCTTTCATATTTCAGCAATACAAGGTATCTCGGAAGAAAACATTCAACTTCCTGGCGCCCAAACATTCAGTAGAGCAACTTTATCTTTCATTTGTTTATTTCTTGGTGGTTTTCTTGTCATTAGTTCTTATTTCTTACGGTCACTGTAGGGCATGCAAATTGGCCGAATCCCTCTTTGAGTGTCAAGAGGTCATTCTTCTGCATAGTCGCTAGCCAACATTAATTTTGTTATATATAAATCTTCATATTTACCTTTTTTATTTCTTTTACATAATTTATCTCTATCTTATCCCTTCCATCTTCTGTTATTCCAGATATTAGTCCGTTGGTGTATCAAGGTACATTTTAGAGTTTACCCTATTGCTACCCTACACATTTTTGCTACACATTCCTCATTTTGTTACATTTCCCTAAACTCAACAATTTTGTTAAACTATCCCTACATGGTAAGTATTTCATCGTGCATTTAGTTTACTTTCAATAAACACCACATTCTGCTTTTATATGTTTGTTATTTAAAAAACATAAATAATGTATTCTAACTACACGTTACTATCGAGTCAGTAACTATACGTTACTGACTTTCTAATACTGGTATGTTCCTTTCAATAACTTCCTCTTTTAATATGGGTAAGCAAGTCCTACTACCATCTGCAGAGAAATTTGCGACACAATTGGTCTCATTTAGCATAATTAAAGCCGCTTCTTTGATTTTTCTCTTTCTACCATCTGTTGCTTTCAGGATTATATTTGAATCATTCCTTTGAACGATATGTTCATTATCCCATAAGTGTTTACATATTTGAGATCTATCCATTCGGGATAGTATTATGAAGTTTTTTTCCTGGGTTTTGCCTTATAATTTACTGTGGAATCACTAACAGAAGAATTTTAATGTCATCATGGCATGTGTTTGCTTTGTAAAGACGAATTACATGCTATGGTTTTTCTGACGGATATTCTCAATTTAAAATTGATTTCATGTAATCGAATATATATTACTTAATGAATCTTACAAGTAAAGTCGTCCCAGGAACGCAACTCAACAATATTGGCAATAACATTTAAAGTCATCTACTTTAAAATATATAATGTATGTATGTATAAACTTGTCAATATAAATGAGTCAAATAAAATTAAATTATTAGAAGAATTTTTTTACCAAGTAATAAAAAAAAACAAAATTTGTTTAATTGACTAATGTTTGTATTTTGAGAACGATTTCCGAAGTGGAAATTGAAACGTCAATAAACGTACTTTAACCTTTAATTGTGGCTTATTCCCATTTAAATAGTAAATGCTTTAAAATGCCACAAGAAAATAGATTCTGAACAATATTAAAAAACATTTAAAGTCCTTATTAAGTTATCGCTGCAAATCCGTATAGACTGAGAACACATGCTAAATGAAGAAAGCTCTTATAACAATATTGTCCAGGAAAATAAATCGCAACGACTAAGGCAGATCGGACTCATGCACTATAGGTCATTTCCAGAGGCAATGTGCTAATTGTACGTAAAATAAATGTTTTTAGGGTAGATCTTTTACAGCAGGTGTGATTCAAATACACCTAAAGCTAAAAACTGTCGATTTTTGTATGAAAGAAGACAATTTAATTTTTTATGCAAATTTAATGTAATCCACAAGGAAAATGAAATTGGTTAACTGTATACCATGAATCACAAAAGTTTAACTTAAAAATCCTTTATAAAAGGTATATAATTAAAAAGACCCTTTCGAGCTACATCACATAACGTTTTCTGACCTAAAATCCAGTCCAACATCAGTGAATTATTACCAGGTATACATGAGTCAAGCACCAAAATTCTGGGTAAGTAGTTCAAAAGATGTGATGTTAAAGTATATAACAGGTACCCTACATAGCAGCGTAAGACTCCCGATAAAAGTTGTTGCTGGCTCTCAGACCATGTCTCAATGCGTTCTAGATGACATCTCAGTTGCCATTGTCTGATAGATTTCCTTCGAATCATCCAATTTTCATAGTTTGTTTTAATTTTTTTTTCCACAACTAATTTTTCCAGTTTAATACATCTTTGTAATAAAAATTTTTGTTTGTCAAAATGTAGTATATCACTGATTTGTGTCCGCATGATAAAAGTATACTTTTGTAGGTCTAGGTTACTGAAATATAGTATTATTTTATTGTATATTCATTTTATGCGTAGACATTTTTAAGGGTTCTCCGTTTTTATGTTGTATACTTTTACAGATTTACTTTATACCTGGTGCTAGGTCGTTGCTAAATATTGTATTTATTTATTTTAGGGTATTCTGTGACCTATCAATAGAAAATTGATTAATAGTTTATTTTTGTTATGAAATAATAGGTGTATCGTCTATATAATAGAAGACCGGTATGGGTTGATCGTTTGTGTAAACAAGCGAGACCTTTCTTCATCTGCTATTCTTACCATTAAGTGATACGAACAATATTCTGTTATGTAGACATACGCAGATAATATAAGTGCGTTTGTTATCTAAGGGGATATCATATAGTTTTTGGAGAAATATCCTGTAATTTGAGGTATTGTAAGTGGCATTTAGATTTAAAAATACCACCCCCGATACACAATATTTTTCGTGCTTGTCTTTGCTGTGTTGGGTAAGATTTAGTATTTGTCATGTACATGATCTTCCCTATCTATAGCCACTTTCGTCTTTTAACTTGAATTTTTCTTCTAACATCGGTAAAATCGTACTAACAATCTTGTGCAAAAGTATTTTGAATGGCTGACAAAATAAAGATATTGGCCGATAGTTTTTGTGGTCGTTGCAGTTTTTATACCAGGATTAAGCAAGGTACAAACTTTGGCTTGTCTCTACACTTTATGTATCTTCATAATTTTAATGCAGTTGTTCATCATCTGGATAAGCCTTTCTAGTATTTTTTATGTATATGGCGAATCCAAGCTCAACATCGTTTAAAGGTTCTCTCAGCTGACTGGTTTTGTTCTTTCTTACTTTGAGTTTTTCTTTGCTTCGTTTCCGATAGAAATAGCATGTCTATATCTATAATGTGGTTTTTAGTGATCAGCTTTATACCAAGTACCCTAGGTTAGGCCCCTTTATGTGTTTCCTGCACTAGAAATATGTCAGATTCGTGTTTAGCGCATATGTCTGATAAGTTTAAGTAAAGTTAAGTTTCTTTATCTCTAGATATACCCTTAACTGTTGTTATTAGAATAGTTGGTCCTAAAAAGCACCAATTTGACAAAATCATGTTAGAGGGGTGACTGAAGAATTAGGCGATTAATTAATTAATCATTACCCGGGGTATGCCCGATTGTGGTAGTCTTATTAGTACTTCAATCTTCGTACAGGCTCGATCTTTGAACCCCATAAGCAACGCCTAATCTTTTACTTTTTATTAAAAATTTAAATTTTACATATTACTTTTTCACGATATTCGACTCAGATTAGTAAAGTAATAATTTTAGGTATTAAAGAATTAATTTTTAATTATTGTTGGATTGATACTAAAAAGTAGTACCCAAAGTGCTTTAAAAAAGATGAACGAATTAGCAAGCTGTTTTAAAACCTAAATATTCTGAATCGAATCGGGGATATTATTTTACACAAACTAAACCGCTTGTCTACAAAAAAAAAGTCGAGGAAAATATGATACGGCTGGAAAGACTAATGACTTAGCTAATTACCACATAAATATCAATGTAACGCAAATAGGATGATTTTGGATATTTATAAATATACAAAATAATATTATATATACCCATATAGATACATTAATAAAATGAAACTACAGCTAGGTATTGCACAATATAATAAATACTTATTTAGATAAACGTAAAATGGTCAACTAAACGTTAACGATAAATGTTTCAAATAAACGTTAAAACATGTTTTCCAATTCGCGGAAAAAGATTTATTACAGCATATAAGACAAATTCGTAACAAAATTCATATTATTATTTAAACGGTACTCAATATACCAGCAAAGTAATTTTTGCAACAAATATATAGATTGTACCTTACCCCTTTGGCACACAGAAACCACAAAAGAATTAAATATAGCGCAAAGGAACTTATTTCTTCGATAACTGAGCAGCCACCATATCTACTGGATAGAACGACTGTCTTTGATGACTGAGCAGCCTTCATCCCTACTGGATGGAATGATTGCCTTTAATGACCGAACAGCCTCGACCCTTATTGGATGAAATGACTCTCTGTTACTGGGCTAATTATTCGAGGAGAATCAAAACTAACAAAAAATAAAAGTTTAATAATATTTAAATAATGCTATATATATATATATATATATATATATATACATATGTAGTTGCAAAAGTGACAACAAAAACTTTACAAATTCAATACGAAAAAGCGGAAAATATGGGTCTTTATATATAAACGAGAATAAAAAAAATATAGGGCTATCATAAGAAGAGAAACATGATAAGACATACTATTTTAATAGACCAGTACAACTTTAAAATGGTTCATCGGTCTAAATATGTGTGAGCTAAAATCACTGTTAATAAAAACATTACAAACGACATTAACAACAGAATATATAATGGCAATCGCTCCTTTTAAGCAAAAAATTAATTCCAAAAATATACCATGCAATACCAAAATTAAGAATTTACCATGCAGTCGTAAGACCTATAATAACATACATAATGTAGAGGAGAAAGTGGTAATATGGACCCCCATTTTAATTTTTTATTGTAAAATTCATATTATTAATAAAAAACAGAGATTGTTAGCTTAGTTACGATATGGTGTTAGTTACCGAACACATTGTAATAGTTAAAGCGGTTTAAGACTTCATTTTACTTTTTTTTTAAATAATTTTTTAAAAGTTGACACATTCATCAGAAAACGGGATGTGCAGTTAATATGGCCCCCATGGTGTTTGTAATATGGACCCCCTTATTATTTTAAGGAAATATTGGCAAATTCTGAAAATTATAACTGCATTGAACAAAAAACCTTTTTATTATACATAAGTAGATAGAGTGTATATAAGTAGATACAGCATAATATGTATGTATAGGTAGATATAGTCTAGTCTACAAAATTAAAATGTCCTACATCGTAATAATGGACGAACAACGACAGAAATCGCAGACGTACTCATCCTTCTCTGCCCCTGCACATTCGTTATGTGCCCACAGTGAACACATGAGACACTAAACCCATAGTTCCCTCCGCACGCTGTTGGTGAACTTTTCATCGCAAAAAATACATGATGCGTCATCTTGGTTTGGTTGAGGCTCTCCAACTGATAGATCAAAAGGTGATTCACCGGAGCAAGTGGAGAGCTGCATCCCGTCATCATCATCATCATCATCGTCGTCGTCACTGCTGTCAGCTGGACGTTTGTGTTTAGGGTTGTTCTTCTTTGATTTTCCAGCGTTGGCACGTGGGGTACAGTCAGACTTGGCTGCTTGAATAAGCTGCTACTGAATAAAAGGCATGGCTGATTAAGAATTGCTTTAATTTTTTTTGAAAATTTCTTAGTGAATTAAAATTTTTAAAACTAGACGGTACTTTATTAAAAAGTAGGGACCCTGCATATTCAGGAGACTTTCTGAAATTTGTGTGATTATGATGGGGAAGATAAAGTATCCTTGCATTTCTTGTGTTATACGCGCGTAAGTCAGTTGCTGTTTTAAGAACATTTAACTTAGTGAACGTATATGATAGTAATTTATAAATATATATTGAAGCAAGCGTAATAATATTATTATTTTTAAAACATTGTCGACAACTGTCCTTAAAGCGTAAACCAAATATTGTTCGAATTATTCGTTTTTGTAGGATAAATACTCTCAAACTTTCCGATGCCTGTCCCCAAACAATAATGTTTTGACTGATTATGGAATACACTTGAGAATAGTATAGTGTAACCAACGCATTTATATTAACGTCGTCCTTTAACGACAATATAGCGAAATATGATTTATTTAATTTTAAACAGGTATTGTTTACGTGTTCACGAAAATTTAAAGTGTTGTCCACAATCGTGCCAAGAAACGTAGTACTGTTAACTGATTTAATAACCACGTTGTCTGCAATTTCGAACAAAGAAGTAGTTGTTTTTCTTTCACCATAAGAAAACTGAATACACACTGTCTTATCCAGATTTATTATCAAATTATTTCGGTAGCACCAGTTTTTAAACGACAGTATTACATTTTTGATCTGAGATTGTGCTAACTCGACGGATTCCGCTGAGACAAGTATGGTGGTATCGTCTGCATACATGAATATATGTTTTTCTGAGATATATTCAGGCATATCATTTACATAAAGTAAAAATAGTAGTGGACCCAATATGCCACCCTGGGGTATTCCTAAATTACCAAATTACTGTAGTATATTTCCGAGGAAATATTATTAATAGACACAAGAAGATGTCTATTTGTTGTGTAATATTCCAAAATTGTACAAATTTTGATCGATTTTTTCATGGATAACTTGAACTAAATCTACTGTAGTTGTTTCACACGAACGTCCTTGTCGAAATCCATATTGTTTATTACTAAGGATTCTAATTTTATCTAAAAATGACGTAATTACATTATACATTACTTTTTCATAAGTTTTTGCGATAACGCTTAAAATAGATATGTCTTTGTAATTTGACAGTAAGTTTCGTGAACCTTTCTTATAAATCGGTACTACTTTTGATATTTTTAAAATATTTGGGAATTTTCCGGTACTCACGGAATAGTTATTTAATTCAGTTATAAAAGGAACTAATTATAATGAACATTCCTTTAAGAGTGAAACCGGCATGTCATCAAACCCTGTGGACTTCTTGTTTTTAAAAGAACTAATTACCTCCAAAACATCGTCTTCAATGACTGGACAAAAATAAAGTGATTCATTAGGTGTACGTCTTGTTAATGTATGGTTATCTTTATTCCATTGACTAGTTTTTGGAACTATGGATTCTACCGAATCAGTTAGATACTCAGCAAAAACATTAGATATTTCTTTAGGACACTCTAATTGCCTATTATTGTATTCCAGTTTTTTTGGAAGGTCAAGTTTCTTGGTTCTATTTAATTTTGTGTTTACTAGTTGCCACATGGTTTTTGTTTTATTACTGGAGTTATTGATTAAATTCGAAAAGTGCTTCTGTTTTTCAAGTTTAATTTTGTGGTTAATCATTTGTTTTTTTTTGCTTATAATTTTCGTTGCTGATAATATTAGAGTTTTTTCTATTCCAGTTGTCATGTTTAAGTTCCGATATTTCATTTTCTAACTCAATAATTGAAAACTTTATTTTGTTATGTTCACTTTTTCCGTAATTTGGTTTAACTCGTTTCAGTGGGAATGCTGTATTAAATGCATATGTTAGTTCATCCCAGAAGACTTGAACATTTCATCTACTGATACAAATTTTGAGAAATCAATATCGATTTTACTCAATAGATATTTAAATTCTGCTACTGAAAGTTGACTAAATATGCGACGAGATATTTTTTTGAACGACTATTTGAACTGAATGATCAGAAATGGCTGGGTCCGTTATACATATATTTAGCGTTCGAAAATCCAAGTTTGTTATTATGTAATCGATAGATGATTTGGTTATTATATTTCCGTATTTTGCTATTCGGGTTGCAACTGACATATGTGATTTTAGTTGAAAGCTTTCAAGGAGATCAGAGAAACATCTGAGATGGGTGGTATTGACAAGCCCGTTAATGTTTAAGTCACCGCAAATAATTATTTGCTTAAATTTATTATGTACTTTGCTTAACACTTCAGAAAAGCACCTAGAAAATGTATCTATACTACCATTGGGAGATCTATATATTGTTAGTACGCAGCAACGGTCATTTAATAAGCTTATACCTACACACTCAAATGACAATTCTATATTATATTGTGACAAAGACTCAATTACAGTACAGTACTTATACAAATCATTACAGATAAATATCGCAACACCTCCCTGAGACTGCTGATGCCGGCAGTAACTTCCTAAGACATGATAGTTAGCTAGCTTTAATGATTCTAATTTATCTGAAGACGCCCAATGTTCAGAACAACAAAATATATTTGGACAATATTTATCTAAAAACATGTTTAAAAAATCTATCTTATTTGCTAAACTTTGTACATTTAAATGGCACAACTTGTAAGATGTAGCATGGTTAGTTCTGTCATTAAGAGTTATGTCGTCTTCCTGCAGTGGATCCATTGAACTTAGAAGATTTGTAGAAATTGCGTTTTCTACGAAAAAAGTACTCACTGATTTCAATACCTTTAGGCCATGTTTCGGGCATGAATAGTTGTTCCTGAAGATCTGCGTCGGCTGTAATTCTAAATGAGTTGGTTCCAGCAACTTTATTTTCATATAAGGTGCATGAGAATTCTTGTCCAGGAAACTTTATCTCCAAATAATTTTGCATACTCTCCATGGTATAGGATTTTTTGTATTTTGTGGCATATATCCACACTTTGTCACTCGCTGAAACTTCTTCGTTTGTGTTGCTGTCTCCAATAATTTTAATGGATTTATTCTTGGTTTTATTTAAATTTTGAATCTCGTTAATTTTTGTAGCGGTCTGAGCTTCAAGAACAGCAGTAGCTACCTGTTGTTTTGTAATATTATTTGAAACGTATTCTTGTTTACTTACTTCATTGTGTTTTGCTTTTGATGATTTATTATTGAAGATGGCAACGTCGCTTTTATTGTTGTTGAGAGACGTTCCTTTATTGGTATTGTTAACCTCAAAGTTGGTTTGGCTTTTTAAAAGTTGAATGATAAAATCTTGGTTATTTATCGTTCGTTCTAGTTCACTTATTATCCGATTTGAAGTCCCTAACTCGACTTTTGCTACTTTTAGGTCGTATTTAAGTGTAATTGTACTCACCGATTCGGTGTGGCTCTTACTAGTTTTTTCGATATTTTCGTTGTCAGCATCAAAAACGTGCTGGTTTTCAGTATTTTCCAGATATCTCACTACTTTATCACTTATTTTAACATCATCAGACACTTTTTTTTTTCAATAATTATACGAATTAAATCACTTTTGTTAAGTTTATTTAATTCCTTACGAACTTCATCCACAAGCGCCATCTTTCAAAATTCATCATTTCCCATTAATATATCAACACATAAATCCTTGACAACAAATCGTTGTATATTAATTTCTTTATTAAGAATACTATTTTAAAATTGGCTAGTTTATCAATTTCACCCAACTTATTATTTATGAAACGTGTATCTGCCTTCTCAATGATTCCATCTTTTAACATATTATTAATCGTTCTATTTACTTCTTCTCTGTATTTATATGGTACTGGGTATGATTTTGTTTTAAAATCTTTTTCTTCTTTAACTTTTATACTATGGATATAATTTTGTGCAATTATATTTTCTTTATTGACAAGTCCCTTGTGTTGCCGCAATATGAAAACGACTATTGATTTATATTCTTCAGGGGAACTTAAAACTTTTATCATGTCTTCTTCTTTACAAATAAAATTATTTTTTATTTTGCAATCATTATTCCTTGCTTCCAGTTTTACGCACTCCACCTCGTAGGCATCCATCTGCTTAAAATTTCCATTCCTTAAATATTCATTACAATTATTCTTTACATTCTTTTGGGACATCTTCCTATCATCAAAATACATTTCTTCTTTATAAACATCATTACTTTCTTTTAATAATATCCTATCAATTCTTATTTCTTCTTCAACCTCATCTTTCTGGATAAACTTAATTATTTGCCCTTCCAAAGTTACTACTTTTTCTTCAAAATCTATCTTTACTTTCTTTTTTTCCAATTCATCATTTCCCATTAATGTATCAACACATAAATCCTTGACAACAAATCGTTGTATAGATATTAATTTCTTTATTAAGAATATTAATTTTAAAATTGGCTAATTTATCAATTTCACCCAACTTCTTATTATTGGCACCAACAATTTTAATTTTTGGAATCTTTATTATATCTGATAGTCTTAATGTAATAAAAATAAAATTTTCCGAGGCTAAAGTACTTTCTGAACCATTATCTATCATAACCTTAATCATTTTATTTTTTGCCATAGCATTTATGTAAATTAAATTAATAGATTCAATAATTTTATCTTCATCTAAAGAAATAAATTCAGAAGGTTTTTCATAATGACAGTGGCCCAACTTCGTATTTCAGAAAGTTTTGCACAAAATGTGGATTGTTAGAATTGTCAGATTGTGTCTGACCACTTGGATCTAATGCCCTGTGTCTCAATGCTATGACTTCTACTCATATTTTCCTGCCTTGTACTATTTCGTTCACTATCTTCGCAGCTTCTATTCCTTCGTACATGATTTACCTGTCTGTTGTAATTAGGTCGTTCTGTATTTCTTCTATTATTAAAATCTTGTCTATTATAATTAGTATTGTTATTAACATTTTGTCTATTGTAACTAGTATTTTTATAAAATTTTTGTCTATTTTGATTATTATTATTGTTATTAAAATTTTGTATATTATTACCATATCTATTGTTATTATTATTCATCCTAATATCATTGTTATCATTATTACTTGTCATATTACCTCTTTGTATTCTTTGAATAAAATTAATAAAACTATCTATTGTTTAAATATTTTGCACAGTTACTGTTTGTACAACATCAGCATCAAAATGTCTTGATACATTTAAAACTGTTTCATCCTCTCTAAGTGGTGGTTCTAAATATTTTGCAACTGTTATCAGTTTTAATGCATAATCTATCATATTTGATCTTAAATTATGATTATACTTTCCAAAATAGAGAACTTCCCTAAATCTAGCTTGCTCTAATTCACCCCAATAATAATTTAAAAATTTATTTTTAAATGTTTAAAAATTATCCAAATCATTCTCAACACTGGCAAACCAAGTTGCAGCATTGTCACTTAATGTCATTCTAATATAATCTTTAATATCATTAATATTATTCACTAATCTTAATTTATGTTTTAAACTATTTATGTATACTCTAGGATGCAAATTTTTGATATTACCAGAGAATTTAATCCCAGTGTCATTTGTTAAATTTAAGTAAGGTCTCCCTATGTCTCTCATTTGTGAAATATCATCTATTCTCTGTTCCACATTTCTTATTTGATTACTATTTATTTGGATGTTATGTTGTATATCGACTAATTTTTCTTCTGTCTTTCTCCTGTCTTCGTTAATTTTAACTTCTAAGTTACATTTCTGCAACTCTATTTTCTGTTCTATATCTATCTTATTATCTTGAATAATCCTATTTACTTCTGTTCTCTCATTTTCTATCCTTTTCTAGTAGTCATGCCGTATATTTTTTATTTCATTTGCTACTTTTTTTCTCGGCAGCTTCAAGTTTTTTATCTATTTGTTTTTTTATTTGTTTTACAATTTTATTATTATTATCTTCTATTTTCTTTTCTAATTTTTTATAATTCTCTTCCAATTTCTGTTCCATTTTTCTCATGTCTTCTTTGACTTCTTTTGAATTCTCCTCCATTTTTTTTTAATTATCTTCCAATTTCTGTTCCATTTTTCTTATGTCTTCTTTGACTTCTTTCGAATTCTCTTCCAACGTCTTGTTCATCTGCATCATTATTGACATCAGAGCTGCCATATTTCTCCTCTTTCTTGATTCATTTCCACTGTATCTTGTGGAACTTGGACTAAACTCTCCTCTTGTACAGCTTGTGTTTCTATTTCCACATCTTCTTCATTCTTTTTGTTTCTTGTACCTTTTTTTCCTTGAGACATATTGAGACTTTACTTGTTCAAATTTAATTAAAAATAAAATCTATAATTCTTTTTTTTTATGAAAATTAATTTAATTATATGAGAGCACTTATCTTCCCACTTTTAAATAGAGAGCCCCGCGGTGAGTGTCACCGCGCGGTTTTATTTATAGACACAATAAACACTCATTGCTCATATACAAACAAAACATCATAACAATTTTGGCGCCCACCGCGGGGCTCTCTATTTAAAAGAATTAATTTGGGAAGATAAGTGCTCTCATATAATTAAATTAATTTTCATAAAAAAAAGAATTATAGATTTTATTTTTAATTAAATTTGAACAAGTAAAGTCTCAATATGTCTCAAGGAAAAAAAGGTACAAGAAACAAAAAGAATAAAGAAGATGTGGAAATAGAAACACAAGCTGTACAAGAGGAGAGCTTAGTCCAAGTTCCACAAGATACAGTGGAAATGAATCAAGAAAGAGGAGAAATATGGCAGCTCTGATATCAATAATGATGCAGATGAACAAGACGTTGGAAGAGAATTCGAAAGAAGTCAAAGAAGACATAAGAAAAATGGAACAGAAATTGGAAGATAATTAAAAAAAAATGGAGGAAAATTCAAAACAAGTCAAAGAAGACATGAAAAAAATGGAACAGAAATTGGAAGAGAATTATAAAAAATTAGAAAAGAAAATAGACGATAATAATAATAAAATTGTAAAACAAATAGAAAAACAAATAGATAAAAAACTTGAAGCTGCCGAGAAAAAAAGTAGCAAATGAAATAAAAAATATACGGCATGACTACTAGAAAAGGATAGAAAATGAGAGAATAGAAGTAAATAGGATTATTCAAGATAATAAGATAGATATAGAACAGAAAATAGAGTTGCAGAAATGTAACTTAGAAGTTAAAATTAACGAAGACAGGAGAAAGACAGAAGAAAAATTAGTCGATATGCAACATAATATCCAAAGAAATAGTAATCAAATAAGAAATGTGGAACAGAGAATAGATGATATTTCACAAATGAGAGACATAGGGAAACCTTACTTAAATTTAACAAATGACACTGGGATTAAATTCTCTGGTAATATCAAAATTTTGCATCCTAGAGTATACATAAATAGTTTAAAACATAAATTAAGATTAGTGAATAATATTAATGATATTAAAGATTATATTAGAATGACATTAAGTGACAATGCTGCAACTTGGTTTGCCAGTGTTGAGAATGATTTGGATAATTTTTAAACATTTAAAAATAAATTTTTAAATTATTATTGGGGTGAATTAGAGCAAGCTAGATTTAGGGAAGTTCTCTATTTTGGAAAGTATAATCATAATTTAAGATCAAATATGATAGATTATGCATTAAAACTGATAACAGTTGCAAAATATTTAGAACCACCACTTAGAGAGGATGAAACAGTTTTAAATGTATCAAGACATTTTGATGCTGATGTTGTACAAACAGTAACTGTGCAAAATATTTAAACAATAGATAGTTTTATTAATTTTATTCAAAGAATACAAAGAGGTAATATGACAAGTAATAATGATAACAATGATATTAGGATGAATAATAATAATAATAGATATGGTAATAATATACAAAATTTTAATAACAATAATAATAATATCCAAAATAGACAAAATTTTAATAATAATACTAGTTACAATAGACAAAATGTTAATAACAATACTAATTATAATAGACAAGATTTTAATAATAGAAGAAATACAGAACGACCTAATTACAACAGACAGGTAAATCATGTACGAAGGAATAGAAGCTGCGAAGATAGTGAACGAAATAGTACAAGGCAGGAAAATATGAGTAGAAGTCATAGCATTGAGACACAGGGCATTAGATCCAAGTGGTCAGACACAATCTGACAATTCTAACAATCCAAATTTTGTGCAAAACTTTCTGAAATACGAAGTTGGGCCACTGTCATTATGAAAAACCTTCTGAATTTATTTCTTTAGATGAAGATAAAATTATTGAATCTATTAATTTAATTTATATAAATGCTATGGCAAAAAATAAAATGATTAAGGTTATGATAGATAATGGTTCAGAAAGTACTTTAGCCTCGGAAAATTTTATTTTTATTACATTAAGACTATCAGATATAATAAAGATTCCAAAAATTAAAATTGTTGGTGCCAATAATAAGAAGTTGGGTGAAATTGATAAATTAGCCAATTTTAAAATTAATATTCTTAATAAAGAAATTAATATCTATACAACGATTTGTTGTCAAGGATTTATGTGTTGATACATTAATGGGAAATGATGAATTGGAAAAAAAGAAAGTAAAGATAGATTTTGAAGAAAAAGTAGTAACTTTGGAAGGGCAAATAATTAAGTTTATCCAGAAAGATGAGGTTGAAGAAGAAATAAGAATTGATAGGATATTATTAAAAGAAAGTAATGATGTTTATAAAGAAGAAATGTATTTTGATGATAGGAAGATGTCCCAAAAGAATGTAAAGAATAATTGTAATGAATATTTAAGGAATGGAAATTTTAAGCAGATGGATGCCTACGAGGTGGAGTGCGTAAAACTGGAAGCAAGGAATAATGATTGCAAAATAAAAAATAATTTTATTTGTAAAGAAGAAGACATGATAAAAGTTTTAAGTATCCCTGAAGAATATAAATCAATAGTCGTTTTCATATTGCGGCAACACAAGGGACTTGTCAATAAAGAAAATATAATTGCACAAAATTATATCCATAGTATAAAAGTTAAAGAAGAAAAAGATTTTAAAACAAAATCATACCCAGTACCATATAAATACAGAGAAGAAGTAAATAGAACGATTAATAATATGTTAAAAGATGGAATCATTGAGAAGGCAGATACACGTTTCATAAATAATAAGTTGGGTGAAATTGATAAACTAGCCAATTTTAAAATTAATATTCTTAATAAAGAAATTAATATACAACAATTTGTTGTCAAGGATTTATGTGTTGATATATTAATGGGAAATGATGAATTTCGAAAGATGGCGCTTGTGGATGAAGTTCGTAAGGAATTAAATAAACTTAACAAAAGTGATTTAATTCGTATAATTATTGAAAAAAAAAGTGTCTGATGATGTTAAAATAAGTGATAAAGTAGTGAGATATCTGGAAAATACTGAAAACCAGCACGTTTTTGATGCTGACAACGAAAATATCGAAAAAACTAGTAAGAGCCACACCGAATCGGTGAGTACAATTACATTTAAATACGACCTAAAAGTAGCAAAAGTCGAGTTAGAGACTTCAAATCGGATAATAAGTGAACTAGAACGAACGATAAATAACCAAGATTTTATCATTCAACTTTTAAAAAGCCAAACCAACTTTGAGGTTAACAATACCAATAAAGGAACGTCTCTCAACAACAATAAAAGCGACGTTGCCATCTTCAATAATAAATCATCAAAAGCAAAACACAATGAAGTAAGTAAACAAGAATACGTTTCAAATAATATTACAAAACAACAGGTAGCTACTGCTGTTCTTGAAGCTCAGACCGCTACAAAAATTAACGAGATTCAAAATTTAAATAAAACCAAGAATAAATCCATTAAAATTATTGGAGACAGCAACACAAACGAAGAAGTTTCAGCGAGTGACAAAGTGTGGATATATGCCACAAAATACAAAAAATCCTATACCATGGAGAGTATGCAAAATTATTTGGAGATAAAGTTTCCTGGACAAGAATTCTCATGCACCTTATATGAAAATAAAGTTGCTGGAACCAACTCATTTAGAATTACAGCCGACGCAGATCTTCAGGAACAACTATTCATGCCCGAAACATGGCCTAAAGGTATTGAAATCAGTGAGTACTTTTTTCGTAGAAAACGCAATTTCTACAAATCTTCTAAGTTCAATGGATCCACTGCAGGAAGACGACATAACTCTTAATGACAGAACTAACCATGCTACATCTTACAAGTTGTGCCATTTAAATGTACAAAGTTTAGCAAATAAGATAGATTTTTTAAACATGTTTTTAGATAAATATTGTCCAAATATATTTTGTTGTTATGAACATTGGGCGTCTTCAGATAAATTAGAATCATTAAAGCTAGCTAACTATCATGTCTTAGGAAGTTACTGCCGGCATCAGCAGTCTCAGGGAGGTGTTGCGATATTTATCTGTAATGATTTGTATAAGTACTGTACTGTAATTGAGTCTTTGTCACAATATAATATAGAATTGTCATTTGAGTGTGTAGGTATAAGCTTATTAAATGACCGTTGCTGCGTACTAACAATATATAGATCTCCCAATGGTAGTATAGATACATTTTCTAGGTGCTTTTCTGAAGTGTTAAGCAAAGTACATAAGAAATTTAAGCAAATAATTATTTGCGGTGACTTAAACATTAACGGGCTTGTCAATACCACCCATCTCAGATGTTTCTCTGATCTCCTTGAAAGCTTTCAACTAAAATCACATATGTTAGTTGCAACCCGAATAGCAAAATACGGAAATATAATAACCAAATCATCTATCGATTACATAATAACAAACTTGGATTTTCGAACGCTAAATATATGTATAACGGACCCAGCCATTTCTGATCATTCAGTTCAAATAGTCGTTCAAAAAAATATCTCGTCGCATATTTAGTCAACTTTCAGTAGCAGAATTTAAATATCTATTGAGTAAAATCGATATTGATTTCTCAAAATTTGTATCAGTAGATGAAATGTTCAAGTCTTCTGGGATGAACTAACATATGCATTTAATACAGCATTCCCACTGAAACGAGTTAAACCAAATTACGGAAAAAGTGAACACAACAAAATAAAGTTTTCAATTATTGAGTTAGAAAATGAAATATCGGAACTTAAACATGACAACTGGAATAGAAAAAACTCTAATATTATCAGCAACGAAAATTATAAGCAAAAAAAAACAAATGATTAACCACAAAATTAAACTTGAAAAACAGAAGCACTTTTCGAATTTAATCAATAACTCCAGTAATAAAACAAAAACCATGTGGCAACTAGTAAACACAAAATTAAATAGAACCAAGAAACTTGACCTTCCAAAAAAACTGGAATACAATAATAGGCAATTAGAGTGTCCTAAAGAAATATCTAATGTTTTTGCTGAGTATCTAATTGATTCGGTAGAATCCATAGTTCCAAAAACTAGTCAATGGAATAAAGATAACCATACATTAACAAGACGTACACCTAATGAATCACTTTATTTTTGTCCAGTCATTGAAGACGATGTTTTGGAGGTAATTAGTTCTTTTAAAAACAAGAAGTCCACAGGGTTTGATTACATGCCGGTTTCACTCTTAAAGGAATGTTCATTATAATTCGTTCCTTTTATAACTGAATTAATTAACTATTCCGTGAGTACCGGAAAATTCCCAAATATTTTAAAAACATCAAAAGTAGTACCGATTTATAAGAAAGATTCACGAAACTTACTGTCAAATTACAAAGGCATATCTATTTTAAGCGTTATCGCAAAAACTTATGAAAAAGTAATGTATAATGTAATTACGTCGTTTTTAGATAAAATTAGAATCCTTAGTAATAAACAATATGGATTTCGACAAGGACGTTCGTGTGAAACAACTACAGTAGATTTAATTCAAGTTATCCATGAAAAAATCGATCAAAATTTGTACAATTTTGGAATATTACACAACAAATAGACATCTTTTTGTGTCTATTAATAATATTTCCTCGGAAATATACTACAGTAATTTAGGAATACCCCAGGGTGGCATATTGGGTCCACTACTATTTTTACTTTATGTAAATGATATGCCTGAATATATCTCAGAAAAACATATATTCATGTATGCAGACGATACCACCATACTTGTCTCAGCGGAATCCGTCGAGTTAGCACAATCTCAGATCAAAAATATAATACTGTCGTTTAAAAACTGGTGCTACCGAAATAATTTGATAATAAATCTGGATAAGACAGTGTGTATTCAGTTTTCTTATGGTGAAAGAAAAACAACTACTTCTTTGTTCGAAATTGCAGACAACGTGGTTATTAAATCAGTTAACAGTACTACGTTTCTTGGCACGATTGTGGACAACACTTTAAATTTTCGTGAACACGTAAACAATACCTGTCTAAAATTAAATAAATCATATTTCGCTATATTGTCGTTAAAGGACGACGTTAATATAGAAATATAGTCGCCGCCTCTGGAGAATGCAGAGACAGCAAAATAATATTATAAATTAGCGAGACACATGTTCCCGGTGTCCATTTATATTTCGAAAGTAATCTTTATTTTGTAGTTCAAAATTATTGTTAGTTTTAATTGTAAATAAATCTTTTTTAAAAGTGACTTAGAAGTGTTCCTAATATTTCTGGCGCTGCGAACAGGATTCTTCGTACAGAAACTAGTGTTTCCTGGTCAACTTTAGTTGTTTGACGAAAATCCCAAAGAACCTAAGAGAAGAAGGCACAAGGCAATGCAGAGAACATCACCACTGATCATCATCCTGTAAGTTTTTTCCTTTTTCTTTGAATGAGCACTTTTACTGATTTTACTGATACTTCTGTAGAAAATTTACATTTATTATTAGCTGATTGTAATTTAAACTGTAACGAAATCAAAGATCTTTCTAACAAAACGAATAGTTCACGAAATAAATTTCGAAACCATAATCGTTCAAAAATGGCCCTTAACAATAGTGATATTTCTAGCTTATGTTCTACATTACCCGATTTTACCACAGGAGATAACCTCTCCACATTCATTAAATCCGTAGATAATCTACTTAACTTTTTTACTAATCAAAATCTTACTGTACCACAACAATTTATTTTAAATGCAAATATTGTTTCAAAAATTAAAGGTGAACCCAGAGACTATTTAAATTATTCTAACAAAACCCTTTGGACCGAAATCAGGCCCCTACTTTTAACCAAATACGGAGACAGACGTTCGGAAGACATTTTAGTCACCCAACTTTCGACAACTGTTCAAAAATCACAAGAGACTTACGATCAATATCATCAGAGAATTTTAAATAACCTTAATGATTTATTACAACATATTTCTTTACACAACAATCCAGAAACGGTAGAATTTAAAACCCCATATTTCAAAAATATTGCTCTAAAAACCTTTTGCACTGGCATCAATGAACCCTACTGCGAGTACCTGTCCCACTTTCAATTAAATTCCTTAGACGAAGCTCTTCAAAAATGTATATCATACTACAATCACAAAAACCAGCAACAGTACATGAATTTTTTAAAACGACAACAAATGCCAAAATCAAATAATAATCCGCCTAGCCATCCTAAAAATAACACTAACCATCTGAAATATTATTCCAACCAGCCTCGAAATCAATACCAATCTAATTCTAATAACTCATTCCAATATAATAATCCCAGACCAAATAATTTCAGAAATCATTTTCCTAACAATAATAATACTTCAAATACTCCAAATAACTATACCCGAAACAATAATTATTTTCCACAAAATAATACGAATTTAAATAGACAATCTCCATTTCCACAAAGAAATAATTTCAACCAACACACTAATAGACAATATTTTCCACAAAATCGTCAAAACAATAATCCTACCCCCATGAGCGGCGTACAGACGGCTTCGTCCAGAAACCACGAACCTATGAGTATTTCGACTAGGAGAACTCACGCTTTTAATGTAGAAGCTAACAATAGCGAAGATTTCGAATTCTTATCCGATCCATACGAACAAGAAAATGATTATGATCAAAATTTTCAGAACCTTCCTTTACAAGAACGGCCACCCCCTCAATAAACTTAAATAATATCCGCAACTATCCTCAATTACCGTATTTTATTTTACCCAAGTCTAAATTAAAAGTCCTAATAGATTCTGGAGGATCAGATACCATTATTTCACCCAACGCTACCAAATATTTTAATCCGTCTCATAAATACAAAAAACCATTTAAATTAACTGCAATGGAAATTACGCAAACTTTTAATGACAATATAAGAACGCCACTGCTTAGCGAAATTAACATATCTGTGCTATTTGACGCCAGAGTTGCAAATTTCAGTCGAGATTTTGATATTTTACTAGGTAATGCGGATCTTGAGAAATTAAACGCGGTCATTAACTATAAAAATATGTCACTGACATTAAATACGTATAACACTAGTTATAGGATTCCTTTTAAAACGTTGTATAATAAAATTCCAGTAGACATTGATAATGGAAATATATTGCTTCAAGAAATTATAATAAATAATATAAAATTACCTGAATCTATTCATACAGTTACAAATGGCTATATTAATAATATCACATTTGATAACCCGGTACAAATGGATCCGATTCATGTAGAGAATTTAGATGACTACGAAATTTGTAAAGGACCCACGAATTTTGACCCTTCAATTATACGCACGCAACATTTAAATGAAGAAGAAAAAGAAAAAATTCTAAAATTATGCAAGAGATACAAGGACATATTTTACGATGAAAAAGCACCATTAACCTTCACTTCAGCGATAAAGCACGAAATAAGGACACACGACGATAATCCCATATATGTCAGAGGATTTCGCCACCCAAAAAGTATGAAAGAAGAAATAACCAGACAAGTGAATAAACTTCTTGACAATAAAATTATTAGACCATCTATATCACCTTATTCAGCCCCTGTATGGGTTGTACCCAAAAAAGCCGACGCATCCGGCGAGAAAAAATTTAGAATGGTCATCGACTACCGCAAATTAAATGAAAACACAGTAGACGATAAGTACCCCATACCTAAAATTGATGACATTTTAGATAATTTAGGCAAAGCGACATATTTTACGACTCTCGATTTAGCTCAAGGTTTCCACCAAATCGAACTAAATCCTAATTCTATTGAGAAAACCGCTTTTACGGTTCCCCATGGTCATTTCGAATTTTTAAGACTTCCTTTTGGTCTCAAAAATGCCCCAGCTACTTTTGAAAGACTAATGGATAATATTTTACGCCCTTATCTATACAAATTCTGTTTTGTCTATATGGATGACGTTATTATTTTTTCGAAATCATTGCAAGAACATCTTGTTCATATTTCTACCATATTTGACACTTTCAGGGAAACTAATCTTAAGGTTCAGCTAGATAAATCAGAATTCTTGACGAAACAAGTCGCATTTCTTGGACATGTAGTCACGCCCGATGGCATAAAACCCAATCCTTCTAAATTAGATGCTATACAGAACTACCCTCTTCCGAAAACATTAAAGGAAATCAAATCTTTTCTTGGACTCATCGGTTACTACCGTAGATTCATCCCTAATTTTGCTAAAATTACATCCCCATTCTCTCGTTGTACACGCAAAGGAGCTATTATCGACCCTAAAAATCCCAATTATTTAGAGTGCTTCGAAAAATGCAAACAATTACTATCCAATGTCCCAGTTCTTAAATATCCTGGCTTTACAGTACCTTTTGTACTAACAACAGATGCCTCAAATATTGCAATAGGCTCTGTCTTAACACAAAATAATCACCCAATTGCCTATTACTCCCGCACACTAAATTCCGCAGAACAGAATTATTCGACGACCGAAAAAGAGCTTTTAGCAATCATAGATTCCTGCAAACATTTCAGGCCTTATTTATATGGAAAAAGATTTACCGTCGAATCCGATCATAACCCACTGGTGTGGATCTATAAAATTAAAGATCCCACATCAAGATTAGCTCGGTGGAGATTAAAACTTGAAGACTATAATTTTACGGTCAAATACAAAAAAGGAAAAGAGAATCAAGTAGCAGACGCTCTCTCTAGAGTTCAAATCAACGCGTTAACTCACAGTTCACTGTGCGCAGAACCCCCAGATTGTAACGATTTTGACCCAGACCAATTCCTTGAAGAATTTGATACAATTCAAGAAAATAATAACAGCACTGACAACACACAACATACGGCTATTGAAAATCCTATTACAGGAATTCAAATTTCAGAAGAACCGATTAATCTTTCGAAAAATCAAATAATTATAATTCCAGAGTCGCTAACTAACGATTTAACCTATAAGAAAATTTTCGATAAACACAGATACACAATAACTTTAACTAATGACTGGAAAAAAGAAATTCCAGATATGCTAAAAAATATACTTAAACCTAATCAAAAATTTGCAATTAAAGTACCACACGAATTAAGGCCATTTATTTGTAACTATTTTAAAGATAATATAAATACAACGGTAAAAGTCTTCTTTTGCAATACTATATTACAAGACATTGAAGAAGAAATAAATCAAATAGAATGTGTAAAAAGGTATCATACCGAAAATCATAATGGCATAACGGAAACGTACAAACACTTAAAGCGAAAATATTACTGGCCTTCTATGCAAACAACTGTCTCAAATTTTATCAACAAATGTGAAATTTGTCTAAAGAACAAATACGAACGACACCCGTACAAACTTCCACAATTAGGACCTTTGTTAGGACAAAAGCCCTTCGATATTTTACACATAGACATATTTTATTGTAACAAAAATTTATATCTGACCATAATTGACTCATTTTCCAAGTACGCGCAATGCTATAAAATTCCTGACAAAACCACTATTTCAATTTTGAGTAAACTAAGACATTATTTTTCGCACCACAATTATCCTAGAAAAATCGTATGTGACAATGGCACAGAATTTAATTCCTCTTTATTAATAGAATTCATGAAGCTACATAAAATAGAATTACATTTTACCACAGTTAATAATTCTTCTTCCAATTCTCCAGTAGAACGTTTCCACTCTACCCTAATTGAAAAATTAAGAACGTTACGTGACCAAAATCCAAATGACCCAATAGACGACATATTTACTCATGCTGTTTTAATTTACAATCAATCTATTCATAGCGCGACCAATTTTTTGCCTTTTTCAATACTTTACGGACCATACGCCGAGGAAATACATTTCGACTTTAACCTTCCAGTATATGAAACATACTTTCAAAGACATAAAGAAGAATTGCAACCATTTTTAAGTAACTTATACACAAAACAAAAAGAGAAAAGACAAGACATACTAAATAAACAAAACCAAAATACTGAATCTATACCTGAAATTGAACCCACACAAACTTTGTATGTTAAAAAGAAAAAACACAAAGCAAAGTTAAATGCCCCTTATTCTACAATAAATCCTACAACCCAAAATAAAACAAAAATCATTGGTAAAACTAATAAACAAAACAAAACAAGTACTCACTTAAAATTTGTAAAAAGACTTAGAAAAACTTACGACAAACGCTTACAAAACCAAAATTCTTTACAGGACGACCCTGTTCCTGGGCCTTCAGGCCACTGTCAAAATTCAGACGATTCCGAATAATGGATACTACTCCGAAGAAATTGGAAAATCCAAAGAAATCTCCCACTATCACCGACATATCCTACATATCAACTTAGAAAAATTAGAAGACATTCTAAACATCAACCCTGATGACCATTTTCAAACTCCGACAAAAATGGGACCATTAACCTTACTAAAAACCCAATACGACCACTTACTTAACCCTCCGTTGGTCGCTATCGGTCTCACACACCGACGACAGAATTATTCATTCTGGATTTACAAATAACTGTTATTTTTCTATCGCCACTTTCTGTACCTCTCCCTATCAACCAAACTTGTGTTAGTGTACATTCTTACCTTCCTTGGTACAGTTGTGTGAGTTTTATAGTTATTTTCGGTGCCAGACTCCGTAGCGACTAACGGTGTAGCTATTACTTATTGCAGAACTTGCAGAACAGGTAAATATTTATCACCTTATTATTGCATTTTATTGATAAGTTTTTGTCAATTCTTATTTATAGATATCCTTTGATGCCGAACAACTTGGATTCCAACGCTTGTTGGAATTAAAGACAATGGATCCTACCGACGATGAAAATTATTTTGACGATGAGGGAAGTGAAAGCGAAATCGATCAAATTGAGGAACGTGATGGTGGAAGTGAATCGGAACAAGATGTGACAGATGAGGAAGAAGAAAGTGGAAGTAATACCTTAGCGTTTATTGGAAAATATAGAGTTACTAGATGGAAAAAGGCTATTCCACCGTGAAATGTTAGAACAAGACAAGAAAATTACATAGTACGTAATAAAAACTAATGTTTGTATTTTGAGAACGATATACGAAGTGGAAATTAAAACGTCAATAAACTTACTTTAACCTTTAATTGTGGCTTATTCCCATTGAAACAGTAACTACTTGAAAATTCAACATGAAAATAGCTTGAGAACAATATTCACAATATAGTGTTATATTAGTGTTTTTCATTTTGTATGTTTTTTTTTTCAATAAAATATTTTCAAAAATATTTTTCAGTTATTCCTATACACAATATAAAATATTTGTATGAATTTTATATTAAAAACTATTTTTTTTTTAATTGTCGGTCTCTGACACCGTAGCGACTCTTGATGCTCAGTTTTTCCTAGCGACTAACGGAGGGTTAACGAAACGAAAGACAATTTGCATAAAATAACTAGGAGACATAAACGAGGACTTTTTAACTTTTTAGGTACCGCCATAAAATATGTAACCGGAAATCCAGACGATGCCGACTTAAACTTATTAAAATCACATATCATTGCTTTAGAAAATAAACAAAATGAAGTTATAACATTGTTTAACAACCGCATCTCCTTTGACAAAACTGTTTCCACGAGATTTAATACTTTATTAGAACAAATTACAAAAAATGATCAAACACTTTTCACAAAAATTAAGAGATTATCGGCAGATTTTGATGGATACGCTGTAATACATAATGATATTTTAAATTTACAGATTATTAACGAATTTTTAATGAAATTAGTTAGAACTATCACTCTTTCTCATTTTAATTTGTCAAATATTGAACTTTTCACATTAAAAGAACTTTTAGACTTAAAAGAAAATTTAGTAAAAATTTATTCTCCGAATTCTTTATTAACTGATAATGAACATCCTTATGAACTCGTTGAATCTTCTAAATCTATTATTTGTGTTACTTCTAAGACTATGCTCATTATCCTTAAAATACCAATCCTTATTGAAAATTCCTATTTAACATTTAGAATTTACCCAATCCCTAACGATGATCACGTTATGATTTTAACACCAGCTCAATTTTTTGCCAACAACAAATGGTTCGAAAGTTGTACCGGCCAAGCAGACTTTGTCATTTGTACGAAACCAGTCACTTCCAAATGTCTTATTCCTAATGTACAAAACTGCACTAAAGCACTAGTTACCGAAAACTTTGTACAAGAGACTGATAAAGTTATCCTGTTAGGAGTTGTTAGACCAATAAAAATTAAACAAAAAGAGGTCCAAGTAAGCAGCATTTTGATGTCAAATGAAACCGTACTTATAGAAGGAAGTACATACGCCAAGAAAACAGTTCAACAGATTCCAATCCCCGAAGTCATTCCAATTAAATTGATGCCAGATAAAGAATTAAAAATAGAAAAATTAAAAATTCCAGAAACTCATGGCCAAATTCAACCCATTGTTCCCCTGCAAAACCTACCGGAGATTTCAACAGGACTTGGAGCCACAGCCATATTTCTAATAATTTCTGTTTTAGCAATATTATTGACAATTGTAATTAAGAAAAAGAAGAGAATTTCCAAATTGCTCTACGGACCCAAACTACAGCCATTCCAAATCTCGATATTAGAAGCCATATTCAAAGAGACTTCGAGGACGAAGTCAGATCCAAAGGAAGGAGGAGAAATATAGTCGCCGCCTCTGGAGAATGCAGAGACAGCAAAATAATATTATAAATTAGCGAGACACATGTTCCCGGTGTCCATTTATATTTCGAAAGTAATCTTTATTTTGTAGTTCAAAATTATTGTTAGTTTTAATTGTAAATAAATCTTTTTTAAAAGTGACTTAGAAGTGTTCCTAATATTTCTATATAAATGCGTTGGTTACACTATACTATTCTCAAGTGTATTCCATAATCAGTCAAAACATTATTGTTTGGGGACAGGCATCGGAAAGTTTGAGAGTATTTATCCTACAAAAACGAATAATTCGAACAATATTTGGTTTACGCTTTAAGGACAGTTGTCGACAATGTTTTAAAAATAATAATATTCTTACGCTTGCTTCAATATATATTTATAAATTACTATCATATACGTTCACTAAGTTAAATGTTCTTAAAACAGCAACTGACTTACACGCGTATAACACAAGAAATGCAAGGATACTTTATCTTCCCCATCATAATCACACAAATTTCAGAAAGTCTCCTGAATATGCAGGCTCCCTACTTTTTAATAAAGTACCGTCTAGTTTTAAAAATTTTAATTCACTAAGAAATTTTCAAAAAAAATTAAAACAATTCTTAATCAACCATGCCTTTTATTCAGTACGTGAATTTACAGAATGTTTAACTGAAATTATTTAGAAGATGCCCAATGTCTGTTGCATATTTTTACTGTTGCATATTTTTATTTTTGTATTTTTAATATGTTTTGTGCAATTGTTAGCGACTTATTGTTTATTGTCTTTGTATTGTATATTACTTTTTGTAACTATGTATTATTGTAATGTTATATTGTAATTTTTGACATACCCTATGCATACATGTATGTAACAAAGGGCAAACAAAAATATCTATCTATCTATCTATCTAAACCCCATAGTGGTAGTACGTAAAAGATCAGGTGAAATTAGGCTATGTTTGGATGCAAGGAATATTAACAAGATCACTGAAAAGCAATTTGAAGCACCAATGAGTATAGATGGAATACTAGGAAGAATTACAGGAATGTCATTTTTCACTAAAATCGATTTACAGCATAGTTTCTGGTTAATACCTCTAGAAAGAAAAAGTAGACAGTATACAGGATTTCAGATAGATGGAGTAGTATACCAATTCAAGGTAGTACCATTTGGACTTCAATCATCTTGCAGTGCTCTATGCAGATGTCTTCATGATATTTTGGATCAATATGAACAATTTGTAATTAACTACATTGATGATTTATTAATTTTTTCTAAAACGGCTGAAGAGCATGAGAAACACCTAAAAATAATAATGAACATATTAGACAAAGTTGGACTAAAAATAAAATAAATCAAGAAAAATGTACATTTTTTCAAAAAGAAGTAATATATTATATATTTAGTAAAAATATTATACAACCATCTCCTTTTGCAACTTAAATCTGCAACTTCATTCCTTAAGTTCCGAAAAAAAAACCTATCTATCTGAAAGACCATATTATTCAGTAGAAGAGTTTGTTAACGAATAGCTTTATGTACAATAACTAAAGTATTTGTATAAATATATATTTGAGTATCACATGCAGAAACTTAAACGTATCAGTTCGTAAGGATTTATTATGCAATCTGCAATTTATTTAAATTTTGCAATACAGTGTGTATTCTATTGTCTTTTATTTTGTGATATTGACGAATTATGTAATTTCAGTAAATTTTAAATTGCTATTTTTCTTACTTTTTGTAAGCTTTGTCCATAAAATTGTATAATTTTCAGTGGTAATAAAGCATATTTCTATTCTACTCTAAACTTATGTACAAAGTTGTTTTACAAGTATTAAATAAATAAATAAATTACATTTTGTCTTATTTTTTCCCAAATATTATTGTGTATATTTGAATTTAAAAATTTCGAATGCACTTTTTTTAAAGATACCAAATTATATTTAGATAATTTAAGCTTTATTTAAATTTTCCCACCAAATTTAAATTTTGAAATTCCCTCGTAATTTCCCGCTTGAATTAGTTCCGATACAAATCTCTTGGAGCGCTGAATTTCATATCCAACTAAAGTATTGTGAAGCATCCAGAGGTAGGTGATCTGATTCTGTGATCATTTTCAGAATCGTCAAAATTCCCACTCACTTGTATTTCATATGTACCTGCAATATAAGATTTTATTCCTTCTTCACAAATAATATTATCATTAATATCTTCTACATATATTTCATCTGATTAAGACGGCAAATAAACCACATTAAGTAAATCAGTATTTTCACAATCTGTCTTCTTCTAACAATGCTATTAACTGTTTAGTAGTTTCATCTTCCTTTCATATTTCGAGAATTTATTGAAACATGCACTACTACTTAGTATAGTGAACTGTTTTTATAAATCTAATTTACTAACTTTATTTATTATAAAATGTTCTATACTTTATAACATATAACAAGTTTATTTACGTACATTTATTTATTTAATCTATATAGAAACACTTAAATATTAATTTATTTATACTTATATAACTTATTTAAGACATTCACAGCAGCGGTTACACTTTAAATAGCCGCGATAACAATTTAGTAATCGACTCTGGTTTCAGACTGTTCTTTTAAATCTTAAATCGTTCGTTTTATACCTGACTTGTTAATCTAGAAGTTTCTGTCCGCTTCTTTGACCTTCGGTCGGAACGCCAACGAATTATTCGATGCTCATCTAGAAAGTTCCAATCGCAGGTATATGAGGGGACGCGTAGGTATTACCTGCTATGGCTTCTAAAAGATACTTTACAGCTTTACTACAGAAAAATATGTTTACAGCTTAGGGTATGAGTCACATTTATCATAACATTACTCCCTCTTTAAAGATGGTTCCTCTTGAAACCTTGTCGGGACTGAAACAGGAACGGTATGCTAGTATTGGTAACTGGACCCTCTTTTACAACTGTTGTATAAAAATGAAAAGGGACGGTTTTCTCTTCGCACCAGTAACTATGCGGATTGCAACAAACTAACACTCAGACTTCGGTGTCTTTAAAAATCTCCTCCACCATCATTCGGATAACCCTCCAATCTAATTGGCGGCACTCCAACTTGGCATGGCTAACTTTTGCACGTTGGACCCTAGTACGTGCTCTCTCAATTGAAGTAAGGCTCACCATACATCACGATAGGCAGGTTGGTCACGGGCAATGTCTATTGGTACCAGGTAGAAAAAGTAACGTGATGCATCTTGGAGTTTCAAGGCTTTCCCGGAAGCTGGCACTTTGCATTGAAGTTCTGCAACCCGACCGAACTTCCTTCGAAAGACTTGACCTACAAAGACCTTGCGTATTGCACCGTTTCTGCATTCGGTCGCTAGCGATCTGAAGATGGGAACGGACCAACTCGTGCACACCGTCCATTCTTCTTCCTAATTCGATCACACAATCTTCACTTGTTACATCTTCTTCAGGTCGACACTCAAACTCTAGATCACAAGGTAGTCGCATCTTGCTTCCGAATAGGACTCTGGCTGGTATCTGGCCTGTTGATTCGTTTAACAGTAGATCTGTAGGCCATTGCGAAAAACGGAAGATATTGGTCCCAGCTGATATCGATCTCGCTGATGATCGGACACCATCTTTGTCAAATACTTGCCAATTGTCTTATTCATCCGTTCTACCATACCATTCGATTGCGGATGATATGCTGTAGTTCTTGTTTTCTTCAAGCCTAGTCTATCACATATTCCTTGGAATATATCACTTTCGAAGTTCTTTTCTTGGGCACTATGGATCTCCAAAGGCACTCCAAATCGGCTGATATATTCTTTGTGAAGTGCGTAAATCTCGACCCACTTAGCGAAGTAATCCATTACTACCAACATGTGCTACGGCTTCTAAAAAATACTTGTTATAAAAATATCTTTACAGCTTAGGCTGTAAGTCACATTTATCGTAACATTAATAGAAATGTAAAATCGCGGATGAACTCTGCCGTTTTTGCTTAATATCTTTTCAACAAAAATGGTACAAACTAAAATTGTTTCACATCTGATGTCAAATAACTGTCAAAGTGAAGATTTGAATTTAAAAGTTCTCCGATAATAATTATAGTTTTTAATAATTTGAAACAGTATTAATTTAAAATTTAAGTGCAAAAAACATAATAAACGAGCCGGACTTCTAATTAGTATTGTCATTCACTTTTTATGTATAATTAGTATTTTAGTTTTGACCGTATAGTTAAACAATTTAAGTGTTTTACGGTTGTAAACTTCTATTTTGTTCCCTCAATGGGAGACGCAGGGACGTCTTCGTTGACGCAAATATTAGTAGATAATAGTGAGGACCATTTGAACAAAACTGATAATCAAAGCATGACCATAAAAAATGTAAACAGTGTAGGAGCTATCATGGAACCGGAAAAGAAAACTTTCAATTTACGCTCAGATAAGTATAATATTAAAAATATTTGGGTCTTTATTGAAAAAGTAAATGCTGAAAATTTAGGTAGATTGCATCCGATGGTCACATATTATTTAAAAAATTAAAACTTACAAATATTTTAGAAATTAAAAGCATAGGTAGAAATCGCATCAAGGTTTTGTTAAAGTATTTACTGGAAACAAATAATTTAGTAAATAACCAAGCTTTAAAATTGGAAAATCTTAAGGCGTACATACCTAATCATTTGATGGTTGGAAATCAAGGGTTTAGTACGGAACGTGGATACTCAGTATGACGTAGATTATTTAATAAATACTATAGAGTCATCTTCTAAAGTTATTAATATATACAGAACTTAACGTAAAGTTATTAATGATAATAAAATTGAATGTATAGATAAAACGACAATAATTAATACATTTGAAGGCAAAGTTCTGCCGAATTATGTTTCTTTTAATGAGGTATTTTGTCCTGTTGAACAATATATTGGTAAAGTCGTTCAATGTTATAAATGTCTTAGATTTTGACATGTATCCAAACAGTGTAAAAGTACACAAGAACAGTGTATTCAATGTAGTAAAATTTAAAAAAAGATCATAATTGTAATAGAGAAAATGTATTTTGTAATCATTGTAAAAGTAGGGACCATCTGTCGATATCTAATAAATGTCCCCAATATTAAAAACAGAAAAAAATTAAAAGTGTAATGGCTGAACATAATGTATCTTTTGTAGAATCACGTAATTACTGTGAAAAATCCTTTTCAAATTTTGTAAGTAACAATTCCTTTGAATGTTTAGCAGAATATGAAAGGGATTTTTCTAGTTTGCCTACAACTAGTAAACATATTCCGATTTTTTAAACCAGTTCCAAACAAGCCAAATTTTGTTTTTACTCACGCTGGTTTAAACATTATGAAATCTCAAATAAATAAAAAAAAGTCAATTCACCAGTTGCACAGTCGTCTACTGAGAAACCAATGTTTCCTTTTCTTTTTGGACCTGATAAACCTTTACCTGTTAATCGAATTGTACCAAATTATGAAAACATTGAAATTAAAAGAAATGTAGGGGAAAGGATGAGGTAGCTAGTTCGATGAATTAAAAGTAAATATTTGAAAAATTATGATCTCACCTTCCTACATTTGGTAGATAAAAAATAAATAAAACCTCGAAGGACCAGCGACCATAGGTCGCAAAATTGTGGATAAGTAATAATGTAGTGAGTAGTAAAGTAAAAGTAGAATAATTTAAATAAGAATAAAAGCTAGAAATATTTTTATTATATTATTTACAAAAATAAATAGAAAAAGCAGAATCGCCAACAAATCACCCTTTTTATAATAATAAAATATAAATGTTTCTATGCAATGTTCTTAAACACACAACTGTTTATATTAAGTTATAGAACAATAAAGTTAATAGGTAGATTATTAAATATCCGGCAACCCTTTAATTTGTCGGACCGGCATTCATGAAATGTTGGCACGAAACCGTAGATTATCTTCTGCATAACAGAATAATTTCAGGTACTTACATATTTGATGCACAAACACTGAATTTAGTTTAATTAACTATTTAATAAAATATTTTATTTAACAACTGCTTCTATTTGAGAAGCGTGAGATCTTAAAATGATGTGACTTACGTCCTTCTATTTGAGAAGGCAAAAACGAAGTGGCATTAGGGGTAGTTGAGTTGGGTTTGAATGAATAGCTTAATATAGAATTCTGACAGGCGCAGAAGATACGAAACAGCACGAAGAAGGGATGTCGTGCTGATCGTATAGACTTTAATTATTAAAATAAAAAACAAATTATGTAGAAAATATAGTTAATTTTCTACAAGAAATGTAACTGAAAGTCTTTCTACTTTTATATATCAGCTTTTACAAAGTATACAAACTGTTGATGATATACGATCTATAGATAAACAATAAATAGTCAATAATATTGAACTGGTATTGGAGGGTACTTTAATTAATACTAAATAAAAAATGACTTGTCAACCCAAGTTCAAAATAATACAGTGGAATGCTCGTTCTGCTGTCTCAAATAAAAATAGCATGATGCATTATTTATTAACTAATAAAATAGACATAGCTCTTATTAGTGAAACATGGTTTAAAAAAATGTAATATATGATTTTAATGGGTATAATCTTGTTCGTAATGATAGGTTGGAAGGTTATGGTGGAGTTGCTATACTTATAAATAAATCAATTTATTTTACTGAACTAAAAATAAAAAATAATAATTACAATAATGAAATACTGTGCTATAAAAATTAAATATGGAAATAATTAAATTAGTTTTATGTCACCATATACAGCTGCGAAAATAAGATGCACAATAAATGATTGAATAAATATATTTTCACAGTTATAAAAACTAGTTATAATAGGAGGAGATTTTAATGCCCATCATACTATTTGGGGTTCAAGTACAAATGACGGAATCGGAACACAGCTGATTAAAATGGTAGATGATCTTCAATTTACAGTTTTAAATAATGAACAACCAACAATACTAACTCAACCTAACCAGAATTACTCAATGATTGATGTTACTTTCTGCAGTCCTGATCTTGTTAGTAAGACTGAATGGTCTATCTCTTCATACACACTAGGATCAAATCATTAAGTTATACAGGTGGATATTTGCATTAAAGCCGAAACAGAAAAAATATTGCAGAAAAATAAATAAAACATCAAAAAAGCTAATTGGCCTTTATATACTTCTTTAGTACAAAACTTTTTTAATCAAAATACTGAAATTCCAAATAACACATCAAGTAAATATGAACATTTAATGAATAGTATAAATTATGCTGCTCACATTGCAATAGGGTAAAGGGGAGTGTTTAATAGAATTTGAACACACTTGTTTGTATTCAACTTGCGCTGGTTCACTGATAAAAATAGATTAATCGAAACGATGTGGACTGTAATTTTTTAATGGTAATAGAATAGAGATGTTACAATTCTAGGTATATGTGAACACTCTTACTTCTTGCTTGATTCTTACTAGCAAAATGGATAGCGCATGGCCAAGCGCGGTGTTGCCACGGTTGCCATTTAACAAAATTAATAAAATTCCGAACATAGGCCCCCTTTTGAAGGGCAACTTCAAAAATATACATATACACAAAAGAATGAAATAGTGACATAACTAAATACACAATAAAGAAAATAAACATAAACACAAAAATAATTGTCAATTAATAAGGTCGTCTTGCATGGGTAGAGGGCACAAATGTCTTATTGAACGAGTAACTGTTGTATTCCTGGTGGTTACTTCTGCTACTCTGGTCTCTCCGTCTCTACCTGGATGTAGTTTAGTAATTCGTCCTGTGCTCCATCGACAGGGACATAATCAGTTTTAATCAGAACCAAGGTCCCTAGACGAAGCTTGGTGGATGGATCCTTCCATTTAAACTGATTATGGAGTTGAGATACATATTGTTTCGAAAATTGTCTCCAAAATTGTTGATAAATCTGTTGAACATGTTGAAATCTTGACAAGCGACAGCTGGCTATATTTTCTACGTCATACTCTGGCAATGACGTGAGAGGTCTACCAATTAGGAAATGGGAAGGTGTAATAGGAGATAGGTCATTAGGACTATTTGACATTTCAAATAATGGTCGTGAATTCAATATACCTTCTACTTGTATGATAAGTGTATTAAATTTTTCAAATGTTATATTATTATTAATTAATATACGTTTTAAATGATGTTTAATGCTTTTAACAGCAGCCCCCCATGATTGGGTGTATAAGGAGGAATGAAAATCCATTTTATTCGTAGCTCGCTTGTAGCTTGTTCAATAGAACTATAATTGTTTTGTAAAAAATGTCCTAATGATTTAAGATAATTGTTGGCTCCAATAAAAGTGCTGCCATTGTCTGAATAAATAGTACTAGGTATACCACGTCTAGCGGTAAATCTTTTTAAACTTGATAAGAAGGTCTCTTTTGTAAGATCTGACACAACTTCTAAATGAACAGCTTTTGTGCAAAAGCAAATGAATAATGCTAAATAGCATTTGAATACTTTAGCCCCACGCCCTTTTCTGTTGAGAATATTAAAAGGACCTGCATAATCTATACCAGTTACATCAAATGGAAAATTCGGTTTAATTCGATTATTTGGTAGATTAGACATTGGACTTAAAAATGGGGTAGGATTAAACTTGAAACTTGCTTTGCTAACACACGTCCTGCTATAGGCCAGTAACGTTGTCTTACTGCCGAAAGCAATAGTTGAGGACCTGGATGAAATAGTTGCTTGTGTTTATATTCGAAAATTAATTTAGTAAAATAGTGTTTGGATGATAGAAGAATAGGATGTCTAGTATTAAATGATAAATAAGTATTGTTGAGTCTACCACCCACTCGAAGAATTCCTTTATTATCCATGAATGGAGTTAATGAAGAAAGTCTATTATTTTTTGGAAGTTGCTTTTGCTTATCGAAAAAGGATAATTCGTCGGCAAATGACTCTAATTGAGCTTGTTTGACGATACGAATATGAGCTTCATCTAATTCTGCAATAGATAAGTTACCAGTACGCTTGGTAGTTTTATTTCGTAAATTGTAAATGAAACGTAAACAATAGGCTGTTATTCTTTGAAGCATAATAAAACTTGAATATCTACTGAATAAATCTGATAATTGTCCTGATATAAGTTGGAAAACTTTAGGAGTCTTTCTCACCTCTGTCAATTCTGACGTTTTTAACTTAAAACCCACATTGGGCCATTCTGACTGTGGCAATTGCAAAAACCTTGGTCCATTCCACCAAAGTGTATTGGAAATAAATTAATTTGTCGGGCATAATACCACGAGACGCAATATCTGCTGGATTACTTGAACTGTTAACGTAATTCCAGGTGAATATGTTAGACAATGCTTGAATTTTTGCTACTCGATTAGCAACGAAAACTTGTAATTTACTAGGATCAGTATGAATCCAACTTAATGCTACCTGAGAATCAGACCACATGAAAATGGGAACATTTACCTTAATGGCTTCTATTACTATTTTTATTAATTGTATCCCTAATAGACAAGCACAAAGTTCTAGTTTAGGAACAGTTACAAGTTTTATTGGCGCAACTTTAGTTTTTGAACACAAAAGATTAATGTGATATTGATTCGAATCATTGACGCTTCTAAGATAAATGCACGTAGCATATGCAGCTTTCGATGCATCACAAAAACAATGAATGTCAAGTAAAGTATTCGAGACAACTTTACGAGGAATAGATATCTTATTGAAAATACCAAGATTATTTTGAAATTGTAACCAAGTCTGTTGCAAATCCAAAGGAATCGGAGTGTCCCAGGAAATATGAAGAGTCCATAATTGCTGAATGAGCATTTTCGCAATAATAATAGATGGACTTAACAGACCTAGAGGGTCATATATCTGAGCAATAATCGATAAAATGTGCCTTTTAGTAAATGGTTCATGACTACGTAACTTGTTTATGTTAAAAGTAAATGAATCAGACGAATTTAACCACTGGACACCTAATGTTTTGCAACTATCATGATTTCCCAAATTTAGTACTGAATTTGAGACATCGGATTCTTGAAAATTAGTAATTACTTGCTGATCATTGGAGACCCATTTTCTTAAAACAAAATGAGCTGACTTGAGTATATCGTAAATAGATTTGCATCTTTCTTGTAGTTCGCTTAGATCATTAGATCCAGTTAATAGATCATCGACATACATATCATTTAAAATTGTGCTAGAAGCTAATGGAAACTTGTCTAAATTGTCTTCAGCTGATGCTCTGATACATTTAATTGCTAAATATGGTGCAG
This sequence comes from Diabrotica balteata, assembly GCA_918026665.1. Classification (NCBI taxonomy): domain Eukaryota; kingdom Metazoa; phylum Arthropoda; class Insecta; order Coleoptera; family Chrysomelidae; genus Diabrotica; species Diabrotica balteata. Next base: position 68,276,358 of record OU898282.1, on the reverse strand, counting down.
ATCTAGTGCCGTATGTGACGGTGTTAAGTTGGTAAATAGCAAATTCTTCGCTAGTATCTTTACGCCAAAGAATTTGTTGTAAATATTTATGCTCTGGATGTATGAGTATCTGCCTATACATCTTTGAAATGTCTGCTGATACAACATATTTATAAATTCTGAATCTTAACAAAATGTTTAAAATATCGTTCTGCACTTTTGGACCTACATATTGAAGGTCAATAAGAGACCATCCTGATGAGCTTTGGCAGCTTCCATCAAAGACGGTTCTAAGTTTTGTAGTAACACTAGACTCTTTTGATATGCCATGATGTGGTAAAAAATAGGAATATTCTGAATTAATAGAAATTTTATTCATATGACCTAGGTTTTCATATTCGTGAATAAAATCAAAATAAAGTTGCTTAAAATAGTAATTGGAGAATTTTGATTCTAATGACTTAAATCTTTTAATAGCTGTTTGCTTTGAATCGCCTAATAAACTAGGAGAGTGTTTTAAAGGCAACTTTATAACGAATTGTCCATTCTCACCACGAAATGTGTCTTGTTTGAATAAGGATTCACAAATGCGATCGTCTTGAGACAGAAATTCATTCTTGGTAGGATATCTTCAAGTTCCCAAAACTTTTTTAATTGATCATCCTCAGGGATGTGTACTTTAATAAAATTGCATACATATTTATCTGAATTAATTGGAATTGTACCTGTTACAACCCAACCCAATTGAGTATTGATTAACAATGGAAGATTTTTACCTAATGAGATTTTATCTTGTAATATAAGATCCCAAAAAATGTGAGCTCCAAGTAATAAGTCAATTTCTTTGGGACAATTGAATTCTGGATCTGCTAAGTTAATATTGTGAGGTAATCGAATGTTATTATATCAATAGGATAAGCAGGTAATCTACTTGATATGACTGGTACTACTAGACATGATATACTAGAACTGAAATCTGAAAATTGTGAAAATATTTTTAAAAAGCATTTTTTATTAACGTTAGACGAACGTTGACTAATACCAGTAATTAAACAATTTGTATCAGTTAATTGTAGTTTTAATTTATTGCAAAAACGTTCGTTGATTAAGTTCATTTGTGCACCGCAATCTAGTAAGGCTCGGCACTTATAATAATTACCAGCTTGGTCTTTAATATTACACGTGTAATATTAAATGTACTACTTAACTGTAGCTAATAAAACTTGGCTTTCATTCGTTGCAAAATTTATACTTATTTGCTGTTCTAAATTATCATTTCTATGATCAGAAGTAGTAGGTAAACTTACTTGGTGACTGGTGTCACGAATTGAAATTTGTGCATAATCGTTATGAAGCAAAGTATTATGTTTGTGAGTTTTACAGATAGTACATGGACCAAATTTACAATGGTTCTTATCATGCCCACTTAATAGACAATTTTCGCATAATTTATGTTTTCTAACTTCTTGAAACCTCTGTTCGACCGATAAAGCTTTAAATGTAGGACACTTATAAATTGAATGTTCCTTTTTGCAGAAATTGCATCCGTTTTTAACTGCAAAGTGTACTAAATTGTTAGATCTGTTATGATACTTGTTTGAAGTTGAAACTTGTGATTTGAATGCTTGAGACTCATCTAAACTTTGTAATATATCTGTTTTATTTTTTAAGAAATTAATAAACTGTTCTAAAGAAGGTAAATCATTTGCAAATTTGGTTTCTTTCCATTCCCGTATAGTATTTTTCTCAAACTTGTTAACTAAGATATGGATCATGAATGAATCATAAAACTTTTTTTTTGGTATGTCAATACCTTCCAAAGAAGTTAAATGTTTTGATATTTCATCCAACATTTTTCGAAAACTAGCATAATTATTATCTTTTTGTATCATTGATAAATTTAATAAAGATTTAAAATGGCTATCTATTAGAAATTGTTTTTTATCGAACCTATCGCATAATAACTCCCACGCTCTCAGAAATGGTTGCTCTACATTATCTAATCCTTCAACACAACTAGCTGCATACCCTTCTAAAGAGGCTTTTAAAAAATGAAACTTTTGTCCATCGCTAAGCGAAGTATTATTAGCAATGGTCGCATTAAAACTATTTTTAAAGGCAATCCAAGAATTAAACCAAAGAATATAGATAAGCGTCTATATTCTTTGATTAAACTCACCTGCAAACACTTTTAATTTTATTTTAGGCAATAGAACATTTTGCAGGGGATCATTCCCTGGTTTAAATTCACTAGACTGACTATATTGTGAACTATTACTAGTTACTGGTTTTAAAACAACTTGTAAATATGCTTGAGCCGCATAAAAACGATTTTCAAACTCCTCTCTTTTTAAATAGTTTTCTGTTAATTGACTTTCAGAGCACTTTTTTTCAATTTCTGTTTGAATTGTATCAAAATCGTTTAGTAGATTTATATTATTATCGTACCTAACTTGAATATCTGTAATATCAACATCACCTTTGTCTTTTAATTTATTAATAAATTTCTTTAGAAGTGATAATTTCTGTTTCATAGTACCTCGATTTATTTTCAGATCTTTTAAATCGTCTACAAATTGTATCTCGTTATTTGAATTAGCCATCTTATTTAAAACTAGTAGTTAAAATGGCCAAATACTTGAGTAAAACTAGTTATTGTTATCAAAACAAATAATTGTACACAAATATTACAAATCGAAGGTAATATTTAAATAGATTTATAGATCAATTGCATAAAAATGTTAATTTTATTGTCAAATAAACCAAAATGAATTATCAATTGGACGGTTTTTTACTAGGAAGGAAATTGAAATGGATCTGACCTTGTATGTACAGTGGTCCTGACGAATACTTGTCGCTTGTGGAAGTTGTCGCCTGCGTTTCTTTACGATCGGCTCTCCCGCTGAATTGGTCGACTGGAATTGACACTGGAACTCGGAACTCGTTACTTGATATCGCCTCCAACTAGTTTTGGCGCGTACACTAATTGCATGCCGGTAATAAAATAGATACTTGAATATTTCACAAATCCGGCTCGAAGGACCAAAATGTTTAATACAATTTGAACACACTTGTTTGTATTCAACTTGCGCTGGTTCACTGATAAAAATAGAATATTTGAAACGATGTGGACTGTAATTTTTTAATGGTAATAGAATAGAGATGTTACAATTCTAGGTATATGTGAACACTCTTACTTCTTGCTTGATTCTTACTAGCAAAATGGATAGCGCATGGCCAAGCGCGGTGTTGCCACGGTTGCCATTTAACAAAATTAATAAAATTCCGAACAGGGAGTAAGATGACGAATCGGGTAAGATGACGAATTCCCGATATTTTTCCAACGTTCAACTCTGGCAACACTGTCTTTAGTCAGAACCGAACAGATGTTCCAAGGTTTCTCGCCTTTGACTACAAATACGTTAGCGGCCAGAGTTCAAATATTGGTATGTGTTAGTGCTAACAATATTATTGATTTCGAAAATAAGGTTTTAAAGGTTTTTGGTAAGTATTGGATAACTATTGTATTTTTTGTTCGAAAATAATATCTTTTACGAATATTATCATCTTACCCGAATTAACTAAAATTATCAGTAAGTCATACCTATTTTCAATTTCAGATTTAAATATGGGCAAAATATACAAAAGAAAGACAGACAGACAATTTTGGTCGAAAGAAAATATAAAAAGAGCAATGGCTTAAATAACTGCTCATCAGTTAAGTGTCAATGCAGCCTCAAAAGCATATATTCCAGAACCTACCAGATCTGATAGACATAGATAAACAGGCATTTGGATTAACCACGGATCAGTTTAGAAAAATTGCTTTCGACTTTGCCGTTCATTGTGGTGTTGCTGATAGATTTAACACTACAAAGAAAATGGTTGGTAAAGACTTTGCACAATCCTTTTGCAGCATAGTCACGAGCTTGCGAAGATTTTTTGATCAGTAATCCGGGTCGTCTTATAACATTTTATGATATTGCAACCCTATTTGGAAAAGCGTCCTTATAAGCAGCAACTGTTTCAAATGCTCTTAGTGGTTTTAGAGCCACTGGCATATATCCTGTTGATAGCCAGGTATTTGATATCCTTGATTTTGAGGCATCTTTGGCAATAGTTTGGAAACTACCTCTGCTTTGGAAAATGTAGAGGTCGAAGAGGAAATGCCAGATATTCAAAGATTGTCACCGATATCTGTTTTAAAAGAAACAGTACCTCAAGAATCTGTTCAAATATATGACGAAATTTCTATATATTCCTATATTTCTTATATATATTTCTATATTTCTATTCCAAATATTCTTGTTCCATCTACATCAGGAATAGCTGGTCGGACACCCTCTCATGTATCAAATCATATATTGAATAATGGTCTACCTAAATTACTTGTTGCTGAAGTGAAAGCCAAACGACCCAGAAAGAAATTACCATATCTCGTTATTTCCAGTACACCAATAGTAAAGATTTTAGAAGAAAAGGAAGCTGCAAAATTAGCAAAAGAGAGGAAAAGGGATATAAAAGAACAGAAGAAAAGTGAAAAACAAAATAGAAGCAAAGACTTTAATTTTCAGCAAAAAAAAAAATAGGAAATTCACTCTCGATAAAAGCAAAGGAAAAAGACAGGGGAAAATAAAATTTGACTACTCGTCTAACTCGTCAATAGATATGGAATATGCTAACACTGATAACGATTCAGAGGAAGAAAGAAATTGCATAATCTGCAATGAAAGAGGAAAAGATGAGCTATGGTATTGCTGCAGCAGGTGTAGGGAATGGGCTCACGCTGAATGCACTGGAAGGGATAGTCAAGAAGCAAAGGTAAAACAATGGACTTGTGATTGGTACTTCTAACAATGTAGGACCTATTACAAGTGTTGCATTATAGTTTATTTTTATGAACAAGAGAGTAATTAGCATAATTTTAACTGGTACCTCCGACCACTCCATGGGCGTGCTCAAGATTAATTGAAAAATTACTTTGAATAATTGTAAAAAATAAATGAATTATTTCAGTGTTATAAAGTGTTATGTGTATGTAAACAAAAGTGACCTCTTTTATCACACACTATATTAGAACTGACTGGCCTACACTAAAAAGGGTTTTAAAAAATTCACATTTTTTTTAATTTTTAAAAATTACAAAAGAGATAAAGAGATTTTAAAACCGTCTAAGGTATGTTAAATAGACGAATAAAAATATTAATATAAAACTTACAGCTACTTGTTACAAATCCAAATCAGATTCAGAAGATGAACTTTCAGAACCAAGATTTATAATAACTGGCTCGATCATTTTAGTAGTAATATTGTCCAGCTTCCACATTTTTTCCTCTTCTTTAATAGTGTGATTTACTGCCTTTTCCCAGTTTTCAGGTTTTACATTATTTACGGCCTCCAAAAACAACTGTTTAACATCATGAATTTTAAAAGTGGTATTTTTTCTTGAAACTTCACTCTTTATCTGTGCCCATACCAGTTCAATCGGGTTTAATTCACAATGATATGGTGGGGATCTAAGTACTGTCATTCCACGATTTTTGGCAATTTCATCAATTTCGTATTTTTAAAATTTTTCTTTATGAAGGGCACACAACGAATAAAGTTCCTTTCTTATAGATCCGGGATGGTACGTAATATTTTTTGAACTCAGCCAATTCTGCAAGTCTTTTTTTAACCACTTGGTTGTGGGCAGTCCTTCTATAAGCCTGGAGTGATAACTTGCATTATCCATTACTATTACACAGTTCTTAGGAAGATCTATCATTTGTTCGAACCATTCTTGAAAGACATCAGCGTTCATGTCTTCATGGTAGTCACCGGTACGAGTTGATTCAAAAGTTAATAAACCACCTTCAACAAAACCGTCTGAACTGCCAATGTGTACTATTATCAGCCTGCGTCCCTTTCCTGATGGTGGGTTTAAACCAGTAGATAAGTTATTTACAAAAGCGTGCCTTTGACTTGTAACAGTTTCATCCTGCCAAAATTTATTTGGTGTATAACCCTCGTTGATCCATGTTTCATCAAGATAAAATATTTTTCTTTTTTGGTTTCTCATTTCCTTTATGGTTCTTAGAAAATATCTTCTCCATATGACAAAATCGCTTCTTTTTAATAAAATAGACTTTCTGGGATTCTTTTTCCAGCGGAAGCCTATTTCTTTTAAAAGTTTCCATAACGTACTTCGACTCAATTCTGAGTAATCCTTATCATCTCGAACTGAGACAAGAACTTTATCCAATGTTGGAAATTCTTGTCTAAAGAAGAATTCATGCACTTTCCGTCGAAGTCCTTCTTTAAAATGATATTCTATTTGAAATTTTCACATTTCTCTTCTTTAATAACTCTGTAAATCGTAGATTTTTCAACACCAAGTGTACTGCTAACTAACTCAACGGTCTCATCAACACTTTCACATAAACGTTTGTCTGTAAATGATTTAAAACAATTAAATATTAATGTTTTTTCATTAACTGTTAAAGGACCAATTTTTCGGCGTTTACACGGCACTTCCAAATTTTCCATAACACTAGTATACACAATAAACTGCACCTTGCAACTGAAGTACCTACTTTTAGTGAACTATTAAGAATTTTGAATACGCCACTTGGACCTTCCTACAAAACGGAAAAACCCACTATCACATTTTCTGTGGAATAAGTTTAGAAGGTAATTATCTAGTCAATTACTGTCGTAGATTTCTGGAATTAAAGAATTAAATGTTTGATTGTTGAAACCCTTACTTCGTGGAATGCACTCATTTCAGATAAAATAAAACGTTTTATATTATCTAAAGAATTAAACTTTATTTTGCAAATAGGTAGGTACTTATTAAACTTTTATTGGTTATATATAACCAATAAAATAAACATCTTACATTTCTTGCAAATTCATTAGTACCTGTTAACCTCCATCACTCTGACACTGGCAACCATATTTAGGGATTAGTAACCCTCACAACTATTGTATTCTATTCTGCTTCAACCTTTATACCTGGTGGTCATACTCAATTTAAAATTGTTTTCCTATATACTTCTGTAAACTTGTTGACAAATATCTGTTTTTCATTGGGTCACCCGTATCAACAGTTTAGGGATTTGCATACATAATTTATTGTTTTATTACTCTCTCATACATAAAAATACAGATTACATAATTCCAGATAAATTTATAGAAAAAATGTTTAAGCTGCCTACAAATTTATCTATTTTTAGTGCTGAGGCTGCGGCCATATATGAGGCTTTAAATTATTTTAAATTTGCATCGTATTATAGTTCAGCAGTAATTTTATCTGATTCATTATCTATACTTACAGCTATTCAAAAACCACAAGTACCCTGTAGTACTTCTAATCCATACATTTTTTTAATTAAAAATGCTTATTTGAAATTAATAAATACACCCAAAAAATACAATTCATGTGGATCAAAGCACATTAAGGACTTACATATATAATGAACACGTAGACCAGTTAGCTAAAAATTCCATTATTTATGGAACACTAAGTAACTATCAACCTTGCATTATAAATGCTTTTGCTTGTTCAAGAACTAAACAAAGGACAACTGGAGAGAACACTGGGAAAAGTACTGTAGTATTTCAATAACACAATACAGTTTGATACAACCAATTATTAAAAAAAATCCTTGATATAAGAATTTCGTCCTCACTCGCAAATACACAACTACCATCAGTAGATTTAGATTTGGCCATGCATGTTATCCTACACATTTATTTAAAATACATATATTAGATTCGGATGTTTGTCAAGAATGTCAGATTAAAAGTGACATAAACCACATATTTTTTGAATGTCAAAAGCATAAACAACCCACGAATAATCTAATTAAAAGACTGATAGACAAGAACATCCCGCTTACTATTAATATTCTCTTTCTTCTATCACCCAATGAAAAGAAAATGTTTGACTGCTTGATAACCTTTTTGTCTGATAGTAAAGTATGCCTAAAATGTATGAAAAAATAAATAATAAAAAAAATAATTAAAAAAAAAGATTAAAAAAAGGAATATAAAAAAATACTTAAAAAAATAGATTTAAAAAGAAAAAATTAATTAAAAAAAGCAAAAAAAGAGGATTATAACAAATGTATTAAAAAAAAGAACAAAAAAGATAAAAAATAAAAATATAGTAAAACAATCACTAAGAGGATCTAAACCTCCGAGGTGTTGAATCTGGTTTAGGTCCTAACGTAGTGAAAAAAAAATATATTACCATAGTTATATTTATTAACATAGTAGGTAGATATCTTTATTTTTTTTATTTGTAAGATGTATACACTATGTATTTCAGATGACGTCATTCAATAACTAAATTATAACAAAGGTGTGAAATAATATTTATTAACATTGTATGTACATTAGCTTAGTAAAGAATAATTATATTATTAATATCCAGATTTAGCTATACGGCTCACACTCCCTCTAAGGGGAACATTCACTTATCCCAGATACCTACGGTATCAAAAGGATTGAGCTCTGGTGGGACTCTTTCCATGTTATCGAGTCCTTGGTGACTTGGTACGTCGGTGTTTCTCCTAAAAATTTTCGCACGCATCTGGACGTCGAAAGTAGCACAGCTTTCTGCATGATCTTATATGGATGTTCATTAAGACCCAGCTTTTTTATGTTTTCTATGAGGTCCTTCGGAATGACTCCGGACTTCGGAATAAAGTGGTAGAAAGAATAATAGGTATCGTCTGGGTACTTTCCATTCTCCATTGTCTTCTTATTTTTATTTCCAGATCTCTGTACTTGGCGAACTTTTCGTTGTACTTAACAGATAATACAATAATACAGATTATTGTTGTTAGGTATCGCCACATCGATTAGAGTTGTTTGTCTTGTTAGTTTATTAACTAGCACGAGATCTGGTCTATTATGTGCTACAGTTTGGTCTATGAGCACAGTGCGATCCCAGTATAGCTTGTAGTTGTCATTCTCAAGCATAGTCTCAGGAACGTATTAATAATATGGGAGATGGTTCGTTTGTAGAAGTCCCAGTTTAAAAGTTATCTCTTGATGGAGGATCTTCCCTACTGTCATGCCGTTCCTTATATTCAGTTGCAGCAAATGCCTGGCAGCCTCCGGTAAGATGTTGGAGAGTTTCTTGGGCTTGACATCCATATCGGCATTTGTCGTTTTGGACCTGAGGGTCTTTGACGATATATTTCAGGTAATTTTTGGTTGGTATAACCTGATCCTGAATGGCGAGTAATGAACCTTCTGTTTCAGGGAACATCTCTCCTGATGTCAGCCAATAGTTCGACGCTATATTGTCGACATGTCTTGACTGACTTCATTCGGATGTCGCCCGTGCAAAGGTTTACCCATCCAGATGCGCATTTTTTCGTTCTTAGTAAGATGGTTTATGCGCATTTCTTGTTTCTTCAGTTCGGTGTTGTGTCATCTACTGCGCAAATCGGGCGATGAAGGGTAGATAACTCCGCCTGTACCTGAAAATAAGTTCTTAAATTAGTAATCTGTTTAACTAATTGCTCGCTAATATCAATTCAAAGTACTCGTCTTCCTAAATACCGCGGTAATGTCGTTCTTTCTACTGCACTTCGAGGATGGTGTTTTTGTGCCTTTGTGAGGTGTGTACGTACTTTTCTCTGAAGAGTTTCTATATCCGTTTTAGTCCACTTAAAAATCCCAAATGAGTAGCTTAGCGTGGAAAACGCGTAGGTGTTTAATGCCTTAAGCAAATTTTAACTATTAAGATGTGAGCGGAGTAGCTGTTTTACTCTTCGGATGAACTCTGATGTTAATTCGATTTTCATTTGTTTATGGTCAATTTTCCGCGCTTGCTTTGCTCCTATATATTTATACATATCATTTTCGCCCATAGCCTCGATATTTTGGCCATTTTGCATATCGAATCCCCCGGGCTGAGCCTTTCCCTTGATTATATTTAGTACACATTTGTCTAACCCAAAGTGCATACTGATATCATTTGAAAAAGTTTCTACAGTTTTTAGCATTTGATCTAAGTGATTTCGAGTGGAAGCCATTAGTTTCAAATCATCCATATACAACAGATGATTAAGCTTCGCCACTACAGTGTTGTTGTTTCTAATGCTAAAACCTGAGTCAGTGGAGTTCAATAGCTGGGATAGTGGGTTCATCGCTAGACAGAACCACAAGGGACTCAGCGAGTCTCCTTGGAATAGGCCGCGGTTAATTGCGATATTTTCCGTTTCGATATTGTTTTCACCAGGTATTTGGAGCTGAATTTTAGTCTTCCACGCTGTCATTATATGTCTTAAGAAGCTCACTATATTATCATCGACTTTATATATTTTTAATATATCTATCAATTATTAATATTATATTTATCATGTTTCACTAATTGACATATTTAAATTCTTTAAATAAACTTATGTTGATTGAGACTGGCTGAATGACAATTGTCTAAGCCAAGCCAAGCAAAAAAATTGTTTCACATACAATTTCCTACAATTTCTTTTTTATGAATTTTTTCGCGTAATAGATATTTTCAAAGTTAAGGTGGTATGTCACAATAAAGTTAAAATTTATATACTTTTTAGGTAAAGTTATCGCCATTATTTTAAAAGAAATCTTCAACTTATGTAACAGTAACAAGTTGTCATTGTGGTAGTGAGAAATTAGTTCGGCTGTCACTTAATAAATGGGAAAACAAGTTCACGTGTCATTTAATAGAAAGCAGCACTAATGTATTAAATGGCGACAGATGCGCGATTGCCGAATTTTAAAAAAATCTGCAATACATTGAAAACGAGTTTTGTGATTATGCAGTAACTATGGAAATACACATCATGTGCTTTTGTTTAGCAAAGCGAACCAGACATTGAGCAAAAAGACAAAAGAAGGAATCTAATCGTTACGAAAAGGAGACCAAAAAAGTGGCCTCTGATGGCGGACATATCCGGAAATTCGAATGCGATAAATTAAAATTTGCTGACACTTATTAACAGTAGCTATAAAATAGTTTTCAGAATGTATCTTAGACTAGAAAGTTTTAATTAACTATTAACGATAACAGTCTTAAATGTGAAACAATTGTTAAAAAACTTCAATATAAATAAGATTTCATGTAACAGTTGGGATAAATAATAACATAACCCAACTAAATTTGATTTCTTAAACAAGGAAAAACTCTCTTCCTTGTTTAATTTGGTCTCTCAAGATGGCACTTCTCGTCTAAAAATATTTTTGTCTACACTACCGTTAAATTCTCTCTTTTGTCTTTTTGCTCGATGGACCCATCCCAGTAAATATTTTAGCCTCGTTTGACCTTTAATTTTACCTTTGACCTTTAATTTAGTGTCTTAACAATATAATTACCATATACCATATCTATTCTATTTTTGTCCTTGGCACCGTGACGTTACTTAATCATGGTTGAAAGTCAACCAAGGCCCAAAATGTCTCCAGATGTTTACTGGGGGATTATACTGTGTTTAGGATAAAACTTGAGAGGTCGCTGGTTAAATGATATTGAATAAATAATTATAAAGAGAAATGCAATATTTGTTTGTACATAAAAGTAGCGAAAATAGCAACTATTAATTGTAAATAAATTATGAAATTAACTGGTTTTACTCATTATCGTTGTTTGTACAAAGAACATAGACTTACCTTTGGTTCTATTGATGTATTATTAACAGAAGTGAAGAGTTGGTCGCGGTACCGACGCTAGCGTCGCCGAGGCTATAGCACGAGAGCGGTCAATGTTGCATTTCGTTCACTGTCTTACGAAGAAGTAAAATTCGTTGAGATGGTCAGAGCTAAGTGGTGGTCCGAGAGGGTGTACCAATAAATCATTCTATTGTATTGCGACTTTGCGATAATTTTAGCTAATTGTGCCGGTAATACGACACTTTATACTTGTGTGTATATTTTTGACCCATACAAAAGAGAAGCCAAATTCTCCGTACTTCAAACATGATAAATGAGATAGCGAGTTTAAGTTTAACGAAATAACAGAAAATAATATATTTTAAAAAGGTCTTTAGAATACGGCACCAAATTAGGTCACATTACAGTAACGTAACAGAAAAAATATCAACTGTAAAAATATGAAAAGAATTCGTACATACTTTTCCAAACATACTGGTTTTCACATAATATATAGATTATATTATAAGATCTAGCGTGTCCCGTGAGGCTTATTTAAAAACAATTCCAGTTTTATTCATTTTCTGTCAAATTTAATTTTTATAGACACAACAATATTATGTTATCATCGAGTAATTTTTGTCAGTACATTTAAATATTTTCGAAAGTGAAACAAATTATTGAAATTTACTTAAGTAATATTTAGAAATCAGATGAAAATGTGAAATTTGCTAAGGAAAAATCTGTTAAAATTCGATATAAAGAAAGGCTATTCTAATGAGGCTGTTTTTTAACTTCTTTTTCTTTTTCTTTTTAGATACACATGACTCTGTTTGTTTTTCAATGTGCCTCCAATAAGTTGTCGTTCCATAGTTTTCGTGGTCTTCCTACTGATCGTCTTTCTATTGGAAAACCGTCTCTGGTCGTCTTTACTACTCTATTTATTGTTATTCGGCTTATATGATCGTTCCATTCTACGCTTCTATTTCTTACCCAGTCCTTGATGTTCTCCACCTTGCACCTACGTCGTATATATGTGCTTCTAGCTCTCTCTGATAGTGTAGTCCCATCAATTTTTTTAAGTGTTTTTATCCCGGCTGTTTCCAACATCCTTTTTGCCCTTTCTGTGTCAGGTCTTGTTTCTGCCACGTATGTCATTATTGGTAATTGATCTGGTGACTGTTTTGTAAATTCTGCCTTTCGTTTCTTTCCCGATATTTAATTTCTCCATATTGTTTTATTTAGGCAACCTGCGGCTCTGTTTGCTCTATTCGCTTGATCTTACACTTCAGTTTCGAGCTTTTCGTAGCTAGATAATGTGATGCCTAGATATTTAAACTCCATCACTTGTTCTATCATCTGACCTTCCTGCTCCAATTTACATCTTAGTAAATTTGCTGTTGTAACCATGCTTTTGTCTTTTTTTTGGAGATTAACATGTTAAATTTTCTGGCGGTTATATTAAATTGGTGCAGCATACGTTGTAAATCATCTTCACTTTAAGAGAGTAGTATTGCGTCGTCTACATAGCAGATTATTTTAAGTTATTTTTCTCCCATTTGGTATCCTTTTTTAGTTTTTATTTTTTTATTATTTCGTCCATAATCAGGTTGAACAATAGAGGACTTAAGGAATCTTCCTGTCTTATCCCATTGCCAGCTTCAATAGGGTCGGTTAGTTCTTCTTCTAGTCTTCGTTAGTTTTGCAACTGACTTACATATTTTAGGTTTCTTAGAAATACAGTTCTTATAAATAAATGGTAACTCAATTTTCATTCACTTAAGAATCAGCATAATTCCTTTGTTGATCATTATTTACTTGTATTTCAAACAATTGCAAAATTTCTTTATCAGTTTGAAATAAGTATTTTTGAGTAGGTAAAGAATTAAGAATTGCCGTCTTAATGCTTCTAAATAAAATAAGTAATAAAATATTTTTTTGTTTAAACAAATATTATGTTTTTAAACATTTTGTAACTATTAGTGAGAATTTACCCTTGGGTACATTATCAAAAAGCCTCTTTTGTTGAAGTACCATGGTTATCAAATTATTACGAGAAGGTGTTTGTTATTGATTAGAGATATAGTTAAAATTTTATATATATATATATATATATATATATATATATATATATATATATATATATATATATATATATATATATATTACATTAACTTTTTCTGTTCTCATAATTTCTACATAAAAAATAATGAACAAAAATATTATTATTTTTATTAAATTTTAATTTAACAAATCAGTAAACGTTTGCAATTAATTAAAAATGTGTATAGTAGGGTAAATTTCAATACTTAGAATTTTTAAAAACCATTTAGTCAATCAATATTAGGAAATAAGACACTATTATATACCTACACTATATAAAATATTTATAAAACTAAAAAAACACTCAAAATTGAAACGTGGCCTATTTGCGGGGAGCAAGGTAGTCTGGGCACACTTTAAACTGTTTTATTGCTTTATTAACAATAACTACATACTAAAAACAAGTAAGAAAACTGTAAGAGTTCTTTTCGTTGTTGCCTCATAGTGTGATGATCTCCGTGTTCTGGCAGACATCAGCTGACTCCTCTCCTCTTCTTTTCTCCGTCGACGTTCCCTCACTTCGGTAGCACAGTCAACCCATGTGTGGCTGGAGATTCTGTCAATCTGCCACAGGGCTCCCCTCCAGTGAGGAACTTGCTGGTTTCGAACGGCTATGTTGACCTGTGTTGCTCATCAGACAGTTGGCATATGCATGTTCTTCCTGCACCTGTTGGGCCGCTGGAATATATGCTGGTTTGAGTCGGTCCATGGAAATTCGCTGAGGAACATTTTGGACATCCACAGTTAAAAACTTATCACTTCGTTCTAACACTCTAAAGGGGCCGGTATAAGGAGGTGTAAGAGGAGGCTTCACTTTATCGGTCCGCACAAACACATGACTCGTAGTCTGTAGATCCGGATGGACAAAGGCCGTACGGGCTGAGTGGTTGCTCGTCGGTACAGGACGCAATGCTCCCATGGTCTCACGTAGTCGTTGGACAAAACTATGCTCGTCGGGTGTAGCAGCACTAGGGACAAGAAGCTGTCCAGGGAGACTCATTGGGGTACCATACACTAACTCGGAGGCTGTACATGCAATGTCTTGTTTGAAAGTGTTTCGAAGGCTTAGCATGACCAGAGGGAGGGCTTCAACCCACGATACTGTATCCGCGGCGATGAGAGCAGCCTTGAGCGTTCGGTGGAAACGTTCAATACATCCGTTTGATTGTGGGTGGTAGGCAGTGGTTTTAATATGTTGTACACCTAGCAATCCATTGAGCTGGCGGAACAACTGGCTGTCAAATTGCCTACCTCGGTCCGTTGTTATGATTGCTGGCACGCCAAACCTGGATATCCATCCCTCAAGGAGCTTCTGTGCGACAACTTCGGTTGTAATCTCCGAGATAGGTATGGCCTCTGGCCATCTTGTGAAACGGTCGATGATTGTGAGCAGATATCGAAAGTTCTGATTTGCTGGAAGTGGGCCCACAATGTCTATGTGTATGTGTGCGAATCTATCGTCTGGCATTCCTAGAGGTGTCACAGGTGTAAAGGTGTGACGTCCAATTTTGGCACGTTGGCATTGGATGCACTCTCGTGACCACTGCTTGACTTGGCGATTCATGTTATGCCATACAAAACGTTCAGCAATCATTCGTAATGTAGCAGCATGCCCTGGGTGGGACTGCGTGTAGAACTTTAGGAAAACATCTCTTTGGAACACAGCTGGCACATAAACTCGTATACGTCCATCTTGGACTGAACAATAAATAGGTCGCTGGCTATCTGGTAGAACTATGCGTTGAAGTTGTAAGAAACTGGCAGGATCGTTCAGAGTCTGTTGAAGACCCTCATCTGTAGTCTGAGCTTCGGATAGCCGGTCATAGTCAATGGTAATGGGTGTTGTGATAGCGTCTACTTCAGGTCGTGAGAGACAATCGGCAACGATATTGGCTGTGCCCTGTATGTGTCGAATATCGGTCGAGAATTGGCCAATAAATTCTAGTTGACGTATCTGTCGTGGAGACTGCCGCTCATGTCGCTGTTGGAAGGCAAACGTTAAAGGCTTGTGATCAGTATAAATGGTAAACGGCATGCCCTCAAGAAAATGGCGGAAGTGATGTATGCCACTGAATATGGCAAGCAACTCTCGGTCATAAGTGCTATAGTTTCGCTCCGTCGTAGAAAGCTTTCGAGAGAAGAAAGCGATGGGCCGTAGGTGTTCACCTATAAGCTGTTGCAAAACACCGCCGATGGCAGCATCTGAGGCATCAACAGACATGTTCAATTGGGCATTTGGTGCTGGAAAGACCAATTCAGTCGACGAGGCTAAGAGTTCTTTGACCTTGGTGAAAGCTGCTACGGCTGCTGGTGTTAATGTTAGTTCTTGCTGCTTTTTCTTTTGCTGAGACAATAACTCCGTTAGTGGCATTAGCTCATTGGCAGCATTAGGTAACCAACGTCTGTAGAAATTGAGCATACCCATAAATCGTCGTAGCTGTCGATAGGTCGTAGGTTGTGGAAACTTGCGAATCGCGCTAACTTTAGCCGGCAATGGGCGAACGCCAGTTGGGGATACCGTGGCACCCAAGAAGTTTACTTCACGTTTACGGAATTTTGATTTATCCTTGTTGATTTGGAGTCCATTTGCTTCCAGAATCCGGAGTACTGATGCCAGGTGTTGCTCATGCTCAGTCTCAGTCTCCGAGGCAACAAAAATATCGTCAATGTATACATACACATATGAGCATTCTCGAAAAAGGTGATCGAGGTACCTCTGGAACGTCTGGGCAGCATTTCGCAAACCGAACGGCATTTGGAGGAACTCGTACAGCCCAAAAGGGGTTATTACAGCCGTCTTTTGGACATCCTTCGGGTGGACTGGAATTTGGTAAAAAGCACGTACCAAATCGATGCAAGAGAAAATTTTCTTACCATGTAGCTGATTAGCAAAATCCTGGATGTGCGGTATCGGGTAGCGATCTGGTTTCGTCATGGCATTTAAACGGCGGAAATCTCCACAGGCACGCCATCGTCCATTGGACTTCTGAACTAAGTGAAGTGGACTGGCCCAAGATGACTTTGATGGTCGGATAATGCCTGTTCGCATGAGCTCGTTGAATTCTGCTCGTGCAGCTTGAAGACGGTCTGGTGGAAGTCTTCGTGGTTTAGAGAAAACTGGTGTTTCTCGAGTCTTAATATAGTGCTGGACTCTTTCAGGATCCTCTGGTATAGCAGCATTTGGACGATCATAAGGATGGGCAGTGGATAAGCCTACTTCTGGCACCCTAACACGACGAGACACACAGGTAATACTGCTTGACATACTTGGACTTACTAGTCGTTTGTTTCTCATGTCTACACTAATGCCATGGTACGTCAGAAAATCGGCTCCTAGTATGGGTGTGGTGACATCTGCGACTATAAATGTCCATGTTATAGGTTGGCCTAGACCAAGATTTAGTGTAAGCTGTTTCTGACCATATGTTTGTATGCACGATCCGGTGGCAGAATACAGGCATACAGTGCTGGCTTGAGTCGCAGTGCAGATTTTACGTGGAAGCACACTTAGGTCTGCCCCTGTATCAATAAGAAATTGAAGTTGGAGAGCACTATCGGTAATGAAGAGGCGGCGTGGTATGTGAGGGGCTGCGGTTGCCGCCATTACTGCGCCCTTTGATCGTTTTTTGTAAAATTGCAGGGTGGTCTACATTTCTTTGCATGTGCACCAAATCTTCGATGGTAGTAACACTTTTCGTCAGATGATGACTTGGTAGTCTTGACCATTTGAATCTGTTGACCTTCTTCAGCTACAGTTAATCTGTTGGATAAAGCATTCACTTGGTCACTCAATGCAGCCACTGTTTTGTCTAAGGTAGAGTTTTCGGTAACAACCATGGCTGGAAAACTGGAACACCGGAGGTACGTATCGGCTTTCTTAGCAAGTTCTTCTAGGTCTCCATCAAGAATAGATATAACGCTTCGAACTGAAGGTGGTAGGCGGTCCAACCAAAAATTTTTTAGAACTTGCGTACTAATGCTATCCATGGCCAAAGCTTGCATTCGATGAAGTAGTTGAGTGGGTTTTAAGTGACCCAGAGTGAGTTTCATCAACTTGTGGATCCTTTCATCTGAGCTGGTGCCATACCTGTCTAGAAGTCGAGCTTTTAGTTGTATATAAGCATTGCCAGCAGTGGGATTCTTTACTATGTCTGCTACTTCTATAAGTACTTCACTGTTTAAACTAGCAACAGTATGGTCGAATTTACAGTTGTCAGTTGTGATTTTGGCTTGTCGAAACTGAGCTTCCAGTCGGAGAAACTATAGTTCTGGTTCAGTGCGCCAAAATTCTGGCGCTTTGATGCCTACCCGTGCAATTAACGAATGGTCATCGCCTTCGCACGGTGTAATATTTATATTTGGCATTGTTTGGTCAGAGTTTGTCATCTTTGTGTATAAAACTTACTTACAGTTTTTTTTTCTCGGGGTCACCAATGTGGCCTGTTTGCGGGGAGCAAGGTAGTCTGGGCACACTTTAAACTGTTTTATTGTTTTATTAACAATAACTACATATTAAAAACAAGTAAGAAAACTGTAAGAGTTCTTTTCGTTGTTGCCTCATAGTGTGATGATCTCCGTGTTCTGGCAGACATCAGCTGACTCCTCTCCTCTTCTTTTCTCCGTCGACGTTCCCTCACTTCGGTAGCACAGTCAACCCATGTGTGGCTGGAGATTAACTGTCAATCTGCCACAGAAACAGCAACTTAACCTCAAAAGCAAATAAACAACAACACGATACAAAAATTACATAATGATCGAATCATCCAATCTGAAAATTAGAGTTTGTGAAACTTCAGCTAATAACTAATATCAACTTACACCAATTTAATAGTGGATTTTGACAAGAGCTATGACGTTGTAAATACTTGCGCGGAACTAACTGGCAACAATGCACTGGGACTCTAAAATGAAAACTAAAAACGTGGGGCTTGCTCATTCCGTAGAGTAAAATTAATCTTATAGCCTAGGAGAAGTATATTGAAAATGATATTATAATTATATTGCAAAATATAATTGTCTAGTTATATGTAGGCAAACTTTGTATTTTAAAATCTCAGTCATATAAGCATAAATAAAAACTTTTTTATTCAAAATGACAAATAAAATTTTATTTAGTATTGTATTAGTAAAGTAAATCTAGTTATATATTATGACTATCCGAGATAAGCTGATTTTATTTATTTATTTATTTTTATTTACAAAAATCCCACTTTAACCTAAAAAGGTTATTACCGGAAAGGTAACAATTAATTACACTTTGTTTAGTAAATTAAAGTCTTTTAAAAACACAAGTAGGTTATGTATAGCGTTTTTTAAATTTAAAATGTCTTTAAGATTATTTGGTAAATGGAATTTAATTGCGTGACGATTACCCAAACTATAATTTTATACAAAAAGATTGATCTACACAGTCCTCTAACTAGTCAGTTAGCCCTAGACTCCAACACAGATCAGAGGTAATGTAAGTCAATAAAACCTCACCAACTATAGGGGGTCATATAAGATGCCCCCAGTTTCATTTTTTAATATTACACAATTCAAGAGTCTATTGCATTTACCTGAATAAATAACATGAAGATTAATTTTTAAATCCAGATGTCCATCGAATGTTTTTGATGCGGCCACACAATGTTTTTTAACAACTTTTTATTAAACTGATGATGGAATGATACAATTCCGAAAAGATCTTCTTTATAATAAAAAATTAATTTTAAGCTTTTAATAAGCGCTTTTTTTATACCTTAATACACACGAACACCACGTGCTTTGTAAATTTAAGATCCGTGTAAAAGGAGTTGCAACACTCTAACATCAATAAGGATTTTTTTTAACCTCTTTTCTATCCTTCGATTGTTGGATATAGGTCTCCCCCAGTTCTCTCCTTGTTTCCTGATGTCATCTTTCTAGCTCATCTGTGGTCTGTTTCTTGATCTCTTTGTATTGTATGGACGCCACTTTCCAAAGGCATTGTTCCATTGCCCGTCTTAGAGACGTTCATTGTGTCCAGCCCATTTCCATTTCAGTTTTGCTGCTTGTTCTATTGCGTCTACTGTCTTTGTTCTGGTCCTGATCCACTGGTTACGTTTTCTATCTTTAAGTGATATACCCAACATTTGTCTCTCCATCGCTATTTGTGCCTTCCTTATCCTATCCAAATTGGCCTGTGTAAATGTCCATGTCTGTGTTCCGTAGGTGAGCACCGGTATTATACAGGAGTTATATACCTTGCTTCGTAAGTTTAGAGGGATTGTTTGATTTTTTAGAACGTAAGAAAGTTTGCCGAACGCTGCCCATCCCATTCTTACTCGTCTCGATATTTCGGCTGTTTGATTTTCTCTGTTAGCTCTGATTGCTTGTCCTAGATAGATATACTCATTTAACTGTTTTATTTTTTTGGTCACTCCTATCCTTATTGATTAGTAAATGAGTTCTAATCGATAAGGATAGGAGTGACCAAAATACATACCAAATTATAACCAAATAAATAACTAATGTCGACCAACACATTAATACGGATGTACCAACGTAATAAAAAAAATGGTAGTAAGAGCCAGATCCAAAATCGATTCTACCCTAGACAACAGATTTATATTTAATATATCCAAGGAGAACAATTAGGCTGATTTAAGGCTTCTTGCTACACAATACCTAACATTAAACTATAACAAAGGATAAAGTATACTGAGTACCAGGTGACTACACAATGACTGAAACGACATTGAATTGTAAGATACAATTTCCCTATCTTCAGTTTATATGCTGTTATGAAATCAAACCATCATAGAAAATAATCGGTCGTATAGTCTTTAACTATTATACAGCAACAATATGGCATTCAATAATGTTCGTTGACTAGGCCGAAAAGCCGGAAGAATCCCAACTCATCTTTCTAGGACTCCCTTTCCTGTCCTTGAAAATTACTAAACCCCAGATTAACATGCATAACCAGTAAATTCTACACACCAAGAAGATGAATGGTTATGACTATTTATATGAACTAATGAAGGTATAGGTATCAGTATGGAATTATTAAGACAAATATAACTACCTCATTCTGGAATTCTGTAACTATAGTATAAAGCTATAATGGATGAATAAGAATAGCCAGAAGAAGACCACATCAGATGCTGGAGACATCCCTATTAAAGTACGAACCATAAAATAGTCGACGATGGAAACAGATACTAAAATCAACAGGACTAGAGCGCGCATAAACCAATTTCCAATGAAACTGCAGATTGAAGTTGTCTCTAGTCGCTAAACAAACTTTTTGAATTTGTAGTTAAGGTTAGGGTTCAACTAAAATATCCATGTGTCCAATATACAAGAATATCACTAAGGGTATCTATATTATAAAATGTCTAAACTAAATGAACTAAATAAACTAAATAAACTAAGCAGTTAACCACAGTAAGAATACCATTACTTATAATCAATAGTTTGATAAAAAAAAGTAGACTGAAGACAGATATCTAAAATGTTTGATACATAATATAAAGACTATATCTATTTAACTCTACTATCCGGAGAGCTGAAATCTGGGAAGATATGTATATCATAACGACAAAAAACCATGAGCTATAAAATCCGCCCCTTATCGAGGTACCAATTGATAAGGTTGACAGTTTTCGAACCCACGTTCTACACCGTTAAACAACACAGCCAGCATTTGAAAAAGATTAAGTAATTTTAACACTTTGTATCTCTATGCATCTCAACAAATATATAGACAGTATAGTAAATTGACTGGGGTTGACTTTAGTGAATCAACTTATTTGCGATTCCTTATAAATAAAATTAACTATATCTCAACTGTATAGTATTAAGGCTCGATATACCAAATGGCAAATAATAACATATCAAAATCGTAAATAATATACATAAACCCTGCTCAAACCGTATGAAAACAACTATGTACCAAGCATGACAGTTCTGTACCAGTACTTACGCTATATAATTAATTAACTAATTAATTAAATTAGTTAATTATAAAAAATTACTATTTAACTAACAATAAACATTTAGTAGTAACAAAATTCAAAATAAATACAACATAGCATTTATCCAGGGTTTTCAAATCAAAATCCTATCTAAATCCTAATCATGAACTAACCAAGTATTACCTACCAAAAAAATTAGAAGGAGGAACTAACTTAAGCAAGGTTGTTAAGTTACATCTTCTTCTTATGATGAAGAGTCCAAGTCATTGACGGTATTATCTGGCAGTAAATCCTTTACATGGAATTGACCGATACGTTTGTTAGACAAACCATCTTTCAGTTCATAGACTAAAGGAGAAATTACCTTACTGACAATACAATGAATGTATTTCTGACAGAGCTTAGCAGAAATCGCATTTCCCTTACTAGACTTAACGAAGTTCCGTTTTAATACTCGATCGCCAACAAAGAATCGCATGTCTCTTTTCCTCAGATTATAATGACCTCGTGATCGAAGGTAAGAAGATTTCAACTTCTTCCTAATATCGGAAAAGATAGGGGGTAGATGCTGAATATCATCTAACCGATGGAGGTTCTCTGAAATTTGAGGAAGATTTACAGACTTGTCGGAAATTAAACCAAAATAATCGCTGGATAAAGGCACGTTTCTGCCAAAATTTAGATAAGCTGGAGAACATTTGGTAATCTCATGGACAGACGTTCTTATAGCCTGAGCTATGGAATGGATGTATTGGTCCCAAGCTCGATGGTCTTCGTAAGTAACAGATCTTAAAGCAGTCACGATACTGCGGTTCACACGTTTGCTATGGTTCGCCTGTGGATGATAAGCAGCGTTATAAAAAATCTGTTGTACCTTGTATTTATTGTGGAGGTCTTAAAAAGCCTTAGATACAAACTGAGGACCATTATCATACGACACTATCTGTGGAACACCAAATAACAAGAAGACTTGCTTCTCTAAATATTTAACAATTACGAAGTGGAAAAACTAAAGGAAATTTTGTGAAATAATCAACGACTACCAAACAATGTGTATTCCCATTGTAACTACGGGGGTAAGGTCCAATAAGATCCATAGAGATCATTTGCCATGGGAAGTTATTGTTTAAGAACCTATTAATCCAACTTGTGGCATATTCCTGGGCTTGCATGCATCTGTAATTAAAGTTCACAAATCGAGAATATTAATATCAAAAGTACGAGACAAGGCATCAGCTACTACGACACCATTGGCTTTGCGATGTACAATGTTATAATTAAAAGCTGATAGTTTGCAAATCCAACGGGATAAACGTTGTGAAGGGTTACGCATGGAATGTAGCCATAATAAAGAGCTATGATCGGTAATGAGTGTACACTTACGACCCTCTAAATAATACCGGAACGCCTCTAAGCCAGACAAAGGCTGCAATCAACCTTTGTAGTAATTCCCAAAAAACCAAGTTCAACAACTTGCTCAGACCACAGAACAATAGCTTTAATGAGTCACACACTTAAAACATTTTTGAAAATAATTCACAGCAGAATTGTTAAAACTTTTGAATATGAGATTAGTGACACACAATTTGGCTTTAGAAATGGTATGAGTACAAGAGATGCTTTGTTCAGCTTGAATGTGCTGGCTCAGAGATGCATGGACATGAATCAGGATATGTACTTATGTTTTGTAGACTTTGAAAAGGCATTTGATAAAGTTCAACATAAAAAGCTTGTAGATATATTAAAAAGCAAAAATATTGACAGTCGTGATCTGAAAATTACATCTAATTTATATTGGAATCAAACTGCCAAGGTAAGAGTTGACAGCCAGTACACCGAAAATATCAAAATACAGAGAGGAGTCCGCCAGGGTTGCGTGCTGTCCCACTACTTTTCAATGTCTACAGTAAAGCGGTATTTCAAGAAGTGCTCTCAGACTCAATAGAAGGTATATCTATCAATGGAGAAGTTTTGAATAACTTACGTTTTGCAGACGATACAGTAATAATTACGGATAACAACAATGATTTACAGAGCCTAATGCAACGCCTTAATAAATGCTGTCATGAGTACGGACTGAAGATAAATTTAAAGAAAACTAAATGCATGATCATGACTAAATCTGCACATGCAAATATCCAATTGACTATTGAAGATACTGCAATTGAGAATGTTAATAACTATAAATATTTAGGAACATGGATAACATCAGATGTAGACCAAACCAAAGAAATTAAGACACGTATTGAAATAGCACGTACATCATTTATTAAACTTAAAAAGTTTCTTTGTTGTCGGGATATAAGGTTAGAACTATGCCTGAGAATGCTTCGATGTTACGTGTTCTCTACTCTTCTTTATGGTCTGGAAGCTTGGACACTAAAACAAGTTCATCTGAATAAGCTGACCGCCTTTGAATTTTGGTGTTACAGAAGAATCCTACGAATATCATGGATTTAAAGAATGTCAAACATGGAAGTAACTAGAAGGATAGGAAATGAGGCGGAAATAATATTAACTATTAAAAGACGAAAATTTGAGTACTTGGGACATGTGATGAGAGGGCAAAAATACGCATTATTACAACTTATTATGCAGGGCAAAATCCGAGGAAAGCGAAATGTGGGAAGACGAAGAATATCCTGGCTTAAGAACTTAAGGGAATGGTTTGAATGCAGTAGTGTAGAACTTTTTAGAGCGGCAGTCAACAGAGTCCGCATAGCCATGATGATTTCCAACCTTCGATAGAAGATGGAACTTAAAGAAGAAGAAGCCTCTAAGCCATGAATAATAGATAGGAGTTCACGCTCTGTAATCGAATAGTTCTTCTGAGCCTTGTTGAGTTTCTTACTAGTCTAAGCTATAGGGTGTTCCGCTCCATCTTTGGAGATAAAAGTTTTCGTCACGGGATAAAAGTGTTCGTTAAAGTCTGGAGACATCATGACAGGAGCACTAGTGAGAGCTTTTTAATAAGCCGGAAAGCATCATCGACTTCAGAAGTGCAGGTAATAGTCTGGCCCTTTTCCTATTTTTAAGGATATCAGTAAGTGGAGACAATAAGGTTGAGTAGTAGTAGTAGTGGTTTTTGGTATTGGAAAATCCTTGATAGCAGTTACCTTATCAGGATCTGTCTGCAAACCTCGACTATCGACAACATATCCCAGAAACTTAAGATTAGGACGACAGAAGTTACATTTTTCTATATTGACTGTTAAATTCGCCTCTTGAAGGCGAGAAAACACTTTCTCTGAAACCTCAATAAGTAAATCAAAATCAGGGGTTACAACTATAATGTCATTTAAGTAATAAAACATATATGGTTCCAATTGTGGACCAATGACTAAGTCCATCAGACGACACATGGTCTTAGGAGCTGATACAAGACCAAAAGGCATAGTGACAAATTGAAAGAGACCTTGACCACTGACAGCAAAAGCAGTATATTTCTTACTTTCTTCACAAAGGAATTTGTAGAAATGCTTTTGATTAGTCAATAGAAGAGATATATTTGGCTCTCCGGAGTTTGCTTAAGATGACATCGATTCTGAGGATAGGATAGGCATTCCTGTTAGCAGTGGTACTATTTAACTTGCGACCGTCAAAACAAACTCGGAAGGATCCATCCTTCTTTTTAGTTAACCAAAGTGGACTACAATAAGAAGAAGTCGATGGTTCTATAATATTTAAAGAAAATATTGAATCATTCTCTTTTTCCAAGTCTGCTTTCTACGCTTGAGGTATAGGATATTGATATTGTCTAAATGGAGTAGACGTATTTACCTCAACAGTGTGCGAGATTAGAGAGGTACGGCCTAATTTGTCTTTCGAAGAGATCGATGAAAGTTTGGACATAATGGGCTCTAATTGTTTCTGTTCTGAAACTGATAAACTAGAGAAATCATGGATGACAGTAAGAGGGGATAAATTCAGTGGAGAAATACACAATGAAACATCTGAACAATCTGAGGTACTATTAAATATATTTAGAAAATCCATGCCAAGAATTATGGAATTTTGCAGAGAAGATATTATATAAAATATAATGTTTCTCCTAATATTAGCAAACTAAAATTTCAGTTTCAACTTTAACTACTATAGATTGGATTGTTCCATCTGCAGTTGACACTTGTAGGGAGGAAATAAGTGATATGTTAATGTTAGCTTTATCTAACATTTCCAATTAATGAGAACCTAAAAATGAAATATTAGAGCCACTATCCAATAATGCCAAACAAGATTGTCCTAGAATCTAAATTCGGAGATATGGTCGGTTATCGTTACATTTCTTAACTAAGAAAGAATTTATATCTAAGCCAGAGACTCTAGATATAGAATAGTCATCATAAGGTGCTAATATAGAACTATCATAATCATTAAAAATCGGTGTAGATGACAGAACTGTTTCCTGGTTCACATTAATAACAGAATTACACTTATTATTTATTAAAGGAGAAGATACTCTAGAATTGAGAACAACGTCAGAATGGAGTGTTTTGTGTTTCCAAGTTATCTTTTTGCTTGATTCGACTTGTTGTGGCGTTTGTGCTTTGTAGATTGTTTCTCTAATGGGGGAACTGACCTTAAATTGCTGGGCCCTGCTTGATCTATATTTCCTTCCACAGTGGTTGTACTCCCTGATGAGTTTGTAGATGGAGGAATACTCAGAGTACGAGCCTCGGTCTGCTCGTTTCCCGAACACTTATGGTAATTACTCTTGAGAGTGTTATCTCTCCCACAACCAGGACGAAATATATGTGTCCTTGGTTTTCCACACTCATAAAATGTGTGTCCAGCTTCGTGGCAATTCCAACTTGATAAATTAGAATTTAAAACCGATATGTTACGCTTCCCAGTTTTCTGATCCCATGATCGATTTGGAAATAGAAATAGAAAGGGAGAATAGAAAGGTAACAAACATTTTAAAATGATTTTGATTTTTGCAGAGTCAGATAAGAAAGTATCTAATTCACTACACATACCCAAAATATTATTTATGGACATAGTAACTGATTCACCAGGTTTCTGTTTACGGGATTTGATCTTATCCAGTAGATCATCCTGGAACAAATAGGGGAGAAAATCAGACTTCAAATTCTGCACTAAATCAGACAAACAAGACAAACGACCCCTATTATTAATAAACCACGTAAATGCAGAATCTGTGCATAGTTCAGCTGAAGCAGCGAAAAGACCATCCTCTGAAACAACTCTAGATATCCTTAGACATTCGACACGCTCTAAAAATGAAATAACATCGATATATTGAGTTTGACCAGAAAATGTAATACCCCATTTATGCACTTGAATGGTTTGAAATATGAAAAACTGGGGACTATGTTAATTGGAGCATTCGGAGTGGATGAAGCAATAGGGTTAACTCTAGAGTCAAGTTCACCCTAAAAAGTAAGTATCCTAACCGAGACAGATCTTTTAAAGGGGTGTTGATCCTCATCAATCCAACTCAGCAAGTGGACACGACCTGAAATGTGTGCTAAGCGAGAAGTTAGTCGATCATATTGACTGTCATGCACCGTTCCTCTAAATTTGCCTATTTTCTGAGCTAAGTCATCGAGAGTCACGGATATTCCTTTCTGTTGTTCTTCAAATGGAATCGATCCAGCAGAAATTTGAGTAAAACTCCTATTGCCCTCCTCCTGTTTCAAGGCTTCACGCAAGACCTTGCGCTTTGTATCAACATTAGGTAAATCCTCAATATTGATACCCCCAATTTTGAGTTCATAATACAACTCACTAACCAATAAATGTTCTACTTTAAATGAAGACATTATGAAAATATTTCAAATATTGAACCTCTACAACACACCACAAGACCACAGTATTTACCAAAGAAGTCAAATTATAGTAATGTAAATTTGTATTTGCATTATTCAAATAGAAGAAAGCTAAGGAAAAAGCTAGTTGTTAATGAGAAAGGGAAAAGCCTGAGATGGTGAAGCCAATCTTAGAAATTATTTATGAAGATTTATTGTTAAATAAAATTTAAAATTAATTATTATTTAAATAAAAAGGTTAAATAACAGGGAATGTAACCAATACAAAAGAAAATATAAAATTTACTTAAAGCACTACAATAAAATAGGCTTAGCTCAAGAGAAAGAGTTGTGCTCAGAGAGAAGGCGAGGTTGGCACGTTTGCTTGCTTGTAGTAACCTAAGGTTAGATCAATCCTAAGATTATCTTGAAATGGGAGTTATATACTAACTGAAAAATTAAAGATAATAGGAAACAAATAAAAATCTGAAATACTTTATACACTATATTAGAATCTTAGTTTACTCATAAACTCCAAAACCATATATATATATATATATATATATATATATATATATATATATATATATATATATATATATATATATATATATATATATATACTAAACAATTACTATAATATATGCCCAAAAA
Organism: Diabrotica balteata; assembly: GCA_918026665.1. Classification (NCBI taxonomy): domain Eukaryota; kingdom Metazoa; phylum Arthropoda; class Insecta; order Coleoptera; family Chrysomelidae; genus Diabrotica; species Diabrotica balteata. The sequence goes on along the minus strand of OU898282.1, from coordinate 68,248,289 downwards.
TATATATTTACAAAAAACAGTTGCCTAAAACTATGACCCAAACTATAAATATGTACAAAAAAGATTGATCTACACAGTCCTCTAACAAGGAGGTAAAAGAGTATGTTAATATTGCTCGAATAACTCACTTGTTAAATATCACAAAAAATAAAATAATTATACCAGTTAATAAAAGGCAGTTGAAAAAGATGACAATAGTCAGTTAAGATACTAGAACAATACATACATCAATTTGATATATGAAGGTACATACAAATTACCATAAAATTGGATAATATCCTGACACCATAATATAAGTGTTCTATAAAATATTAATGAATAAAGAAATGCAAAGTAAATATGAAATAATAAAATTAAGGCAAGTAAAAGGATTCATCAAGGCGAGGGTACTACCAGAGATTGTGCACAACGCTGTTTCGTAAACCCACTTAGGCTGAAGGCCTAAGTATCCAAGGATATAAGTATATGTTACATAAAAAATGTTTTAAATTGTTATTAAATTTTACATTAATTGTGCTTAATAAACCCTATGGGATGATGGCCGCGAAGAAGTTTCCTTCCTCAGCTGCATGATGTCCAGATAGAGGGTGGTCTCTGAAATGGCTCAGCCTGTTTGTGGGAGCAGCTGTCAGATCAACCATGAAATTGCAAATTAGATATCATCTTTTTCCCCAACTTAACGTCCAATTCTTCCCCAAATCCCAAGTACTTCCAAAAAAATTTAAAATTATTCCTTCCCAACTCTAAAAGTAAAAACTATATCCAATACTTCAAGTTGCAACCGGCAGGCTACAAGAGAACAAAAAAAACCTTTTTATTCAATGTTCTTGTACTTCATATAGTTTTTGTTTTAGTAACAAAAACTAGAATGTAGTTGTCATTAAGTAACCTTGGCATAAATATTTAATATTTCCATACTGGAATTTACTTATATATGTATATAAAAAAATAAGAATAATTTTTGGATATGTGTAGCACAGTGAGAAGAGTTAAATAATTGAGAACTGGAAAATTTAAATGGAAGATGTAGGTGTTTGGAAAATAACTTACCAGAATCTTTATAGGGATTTTCTTCCATAAAACAATATAAATTCTTAAAAATTTCAATTTCACCTTCAACTAAATAACTTCTTATCACAAACAGAAACCAAACTCTTTACAAAATTAGAGAGTGATGATTCATTGGCACATAGTGACTAGAACAAGACTAAACATATCGGCTATAATGGAGTTATTAACATTATGTACTGATAATACATATTTTCAACTAAATAATGAATTCTATAAACAAAATTTTGGTCTAGCAATGGGCTCTAGTTTATCTCCATTCTTAGCCGATATATTTATGGAAGATTTTGAAACAAATATCATTTCTAAACAAAATTTCAAACCCACAGTATGGTGGAGGTATGTAGATGATGTATTCTCAATATGGCCTCATGGATCAGAGTTGTTGGACACATTCCTAAATGATATAAACGATAACGAAGAGACAATAAAATTTACTATGGAAAAGGAATATAATAACACGCTACCTTTCCTGGATATTTTAATCTCTAAGAACGATACTGGATATGAGACTCAAGTGTATAGAAAACTAACACACACCAATAGATATTTAAATTTCAAATCAAATCACAATATTAATGTAAAAAAGGGAATAATTAAATCCTTATACGATAGAGCCAAAATTACTTGTTCTAATGAAAATTCTTTCTTGGAGGAGAAACATTTGTTAACATCTGTTTTATTAAAAAATGATTATCCTTTATCGTTTATAAACAAGGAATTTTCAACAATCGATCGAATAGAACAGAACAACTTAGAACGAGATCCTACAGCATACACAAGGAATAATATGAGGAAAATAACAATACCGTACATAAAAGGACTATTAGAAAAATTTAAAAGGATAGGAAATAAATTCAACATTTAAACAACATTCAAAACAACAAACACGTTGAGATCTATTTTGTCCAAAACCAAACCTAACAATGAACAAGAAAGGACAAAGAATTGCATTTATAAAATACCTTGTGAATGCGATGAGTTTTATTTAGGTGAATCATCAAGGCCATTAAATGTTAGAATAAGTGAACATCAATCTTATATTAAAAATAAAGAATTTGATAGATCTCAAATCTGTAAACACGCATGGGATAATGAACATAGGGTTCAATGGAATAATTCAAACGTAGTCCTGAAAGAAACGGATGGTAAAAAAAGAAAAATCAAAGAAGCGGCTCTAATTATGCTAAATGAGGCCAATTGTGTCGCAAATTCCTCGGCAGAATGTAGTAAGATCTGGTTACCAATATTGAAAGAGGAAGTTATTAATAAGAAAATACCAGTATTAGTAAGTGAGTAACATATAGAGGATACATCATTTATGTTTTTTAAATAACGTAACATATAAAATCAGAATTTTGATGTTTGTTGAAGGTAAACTAAATTCACGAACAAATACTTACAATGTCGGGATAGTATTATGAGGTTTTTTTCCTGGTTTTCCCTCATAATTTACTATGGAGTCACTAACCGGAGAATTTTACTGTCATCATGTCATGTGTTTGTCTTTTTAAAGACGAATTACATGCTATGATTTTTTTCTGACGGATATTCTATCTTATAACTACTATCTATTCTATACTATATATTCTACTATCTTATAAGTAAAGTCATCCCAGGAGCGCAACTCAACAATATTGGCAATATCATTTTAAAGTCGTCTACTTTAAAATGCATAATGTATGTCTGAATTGTCAATATAAATGAGTCAAATAAAATTAAATTATTAGAAAAATTTTTCACTATGTAACAAAAAACAAAATTTGTTTAATTTACTGTTTGTATTTTGAGAACGATTTCCGAAGTGGAAATTGAAACGTCAATGAACGTATTTTTATCTTTAATTGTGGCTTATTCCCAGTTTAATAGTAATTAAAACTCTTTACATTCCAAAAAAAATAACTTAAATTTTTTGAAGTTCTGTTCTAAAATCAACATATTGAACATGGCCACTGGCCAGTATTCGTTTTCCCTTTAATGACAATGGGAATCAATTTTATTGTAAATCAATATATGAAAGTGTGTTATAGGTTGCCTAGTTTGCGGCGCAAATTAGTAGCTATTGTAGGTAACGATCGTATCGTTACAATGAGAAAATGGATATGTCCAAGTCATAAACAGATAATAATTATTTGATTTTGTCTGGATACCTCGGATGGTTGCCATGATCCAATGTCCACAAGCTCTGATGGTGTGGAGTTCCATTTATTGTTCCAGTTCTCGAACAGGTACTTTATGCAGTAGCTTTTTAGATCCATACTTACAGATTGGATTGATATGGGGATACTGTTGTCGTTTATAGCTTCTTTGGCATTTTTGTCTGCTGCTACATTACCTGCTATTTCAACATGTGATGGGACCCAGAGAAACTTGATTGAACTTTATTTAGTTCTTCCTTTATTAGTAAAGCTAATGCATGCTGCTGATTGATGTATATTTTCCTAATTATTTTTAGTGATGATATAGGATCTGTCAAGATTAATATTTCACAGTATTTGCATTTGTGTGTAGTATCGCTTGGTAAATTGAATAGAGATCTCCTATTAATATGGTTAAAGTGTTTAATCACAAATTAATCTCTAAATTTGTAATCTTACATTATTGTTAACTTCTTAACCTTTTATAGTTCACCATGTAAGGAGTATCAGTTGTCAACAGTAACATAAGAAGGCAGCGCCATATTATTATCATCATCATTTACATTACAACTCGTTATGAGCCAAAGCCTTCTCCAGAAAAATCTTTCATTCGCCCCTGTCTCTGGCAACTCTTCTTCATGTTTTAACTCCGATGGATTTTAGATCATCCTCTATGTTATCTTGTTAACTAAGTTTGGGTCTTCCTCTGGCTCGTCTTCCCACTGGTCTTCTTTGGTCGAACATTTTTCTGATCGTTGCTCTTCATCTCGCCTAATTTATTACATTTTGCAACATAAGGCACGATACAGAAATTATGTAATGACGAGAAATTAAAACATCCACTAGCTGCTAAAATTGTTAAACACAACATGTACGTAGACGACGTGCTAGCTGGATCGGAAACGTTGGCTGACGCTCATCAAGCTCAAACAGAGTACATAGAAATGTTCAAGAAAGTGGGTTTTGTATTAAGAAAATGGCTTAGTAATAGTCAAGATTTAATGGAAACCATACCGGAGGAACTAAAAAATGTCGGTCTCAAAACGTTAGACAAAGAAGATATACATAAAACGCTAGGGATCCACTAGTCATCGGTTGAAGATGTAATTACATTTAAAATAAATATACCCGAACATAAAAAATTATCAAAGAGGCTGGTGTTATCGAAAATAGCAAAAATATATGATCCATTAGGATGGATTGCGCCACTGATACTGCAATCACAAATATTCATACAAGATTTGTGGACAAAAGAATAAATTAGGACAAATATTTGGATAATTCTGATTAAAAACGATGGATTAAGTAATATTCACAGCTAAAACATCTCGAAGAGATAGTAATACCCAGGTGGAATAATCTTACCAATTCAGAGAAAATAAAATTGCACGGAGTTACTGATGCGTCTACGAAACGGAGCAGTAATATATACTAGAACATTATATCCTAAAGTAAAAAATGAGCCTTATAGTAGCCAAAACAAAGGTTACACCAGTTAAAGGTTTAACAATACTGCCGAGGTTAGAATGCAGCATTGCTGCTTAGCAGACTCATGAACAGAACAATTCAAGTGCGAAATAGCAGTGATGTGGAAATATATGCATGGTCTGATTTCACAATTACTCTGGCGTGGATACAAGGACAACAATATAGATGGAAAACGTTTGTAGCGAACAGAGTAACGAAAATAACAGACACCGTACAACTTGATAGCTGGTTTTAAGTAGATACAAAAGAAAACTCAGCAGACTATTTTTCTAGAGGGATAAAAGCAAAAGAATTAGTGAGGGTGGACCTATGGTGGAATAAAATAATTTGGCTAAAACAAACAAATATTAGGTTTTCAATACCAGAGGGATTGGATACAGACGAAGAGAAAAAGAGAATAGACATAATAGCTAACACAACCTTCAAGGCCGTTGACATCTGCGAAATATTTTTAAATTTGAATAGAATGCAACGAGTACTATCTCACTGCATTAGATTCGCAGACATATGCAAAAAAAGAGAGGTGGAACATAAACAACTCATCCCTCAAAAATTATAAAATACCTTGCAAAGAGTAATAAAAAATACTCAAGAATTATATTATGCAGAAGAGATAAAAACTCTTATGAGTGAAAAACGTCTTAACGGGAGGAGTAAACTATTAAACTTACTAACCTATGTGGATAACCATGGCATATCACGGATTACAGGGAGACTTTAGAACTCAGAGTTAACACATGATAAAAAGCATCCCTTAATAATACCTTACAAAAGCAAATTAAGTAAACTAATAATACAACATTGCCATACAAAAACGTTACATGGAGGCCTACAACTAACTCTGCACTACATAAAGAAAAGATTTTGGATCACGCACGGAAAAAGAGTAGTGCAAGAAAAAATAAATACTTGTGTCAAATGTAAAAGATAAAAGGCCGACACGGCTCAACAATTAATGGAAAGTTTACCAAGGGCGAGAATAAACCATCTTCATCCATTTGCAAATACTGTTGTATACTACGCCGGACCAATCAAAATAAAAGCAACAAAAGAAAGATGGTACAAGAGCTATAAATAATATATAGCAGTATTTGTATGCCTAGAAACAAAAGCTGTACATCTCGAAGTAGTAAGTGATACGACAACGGATGCATTTGTAGCTACATTTAAGAGATTTACTTTAAGAAGGGGACAGTGCAGTCACATATATAGTGACAATGGCACAAATTTTGTAGTAACAGCAAACCTGTTATTCCAAAATAGTGAGAAAGTGAAGGCATCATTCACAGACACCTTAACATCATTAGGAACACAGTGGCATTTCATACCAGCATATGGGCCACATTTTGGAGGTTTATGGGAAAGTGCTGTTAAAATTATGAAATATAACATGAAGAGAGTAATTGGGGATAGTTCTTTAACATACGAAGAGCTAAGCACAGTGCTAGTTCAAATAGAGCCATGCCTGAATTTTCGACCTTTATGCGCTGATACGGAGAACAGAATAATCATAACCCCAGGACACTTTCTAACTGGAAGAGAACTAATTTCGCCAAATAGGGAGGAAGAGTTAAGCACATACACAAATATGCCACAAAGGTGGCGGAACAAAGGACGCAAAAAGTAAAAAGAGATTTTTGGAACAGTTGGAGATATGAGAACTGGTCAAATCTAAAATAGTGATATGTAGCAAAAACCCGTTACAAACTTAGAAATAGAAGAAGTGGTAATAATAAAGGAGGATGGCACCTCGCCGGGGAAATAACTACTAGCTGAGATAATCGCAACACATCCCGGAGCTGAAGGTTTGACAAAAGTTGCAACAGTTCAGAAGGCAAACGGAAAAGTTGCTACTAGTCCTATACATAAGTTAATATCAATAGTACGAGAGCCCACCTCATGAAAGACAAATAGGGCACGTAGTATGTGGAGAAGATTTATGTTTTGCATCCTATTTTTAGTATTTTTGAAGTCATCAAATGCAGTTTTGTAAAAAAATTATACCCATCCTCCGGATTATATTCAGAGCAGCTAAGCGATGTATACATAGATCGAGGAATATTTAGAATAAAAACTCCTCTAGAAAAGAAAAAAATAGATGCTGAACGAATGATAGATTCAATGGTAAAAACGCTGGAAGGTATGTGTAAGACAAGCAATATAATAAATTGTGATTCACTATCGAGCCAGTGAATCTAACTAACACATGCGAAAAAAGATTAAATCTTCATTACAATCATGGACATGTAACAAAAAATGTGTGGACTTCGAAGTTTAGGATGTTAATGTAATAAAAGTGTGTGGAGTAATGTACACTAGACATACGATGAAAACGAAGAATCCATACAAAGTGGCTACATGGAATGTAACAACCTTATATGAAGCCGGTAAGTTGAGAAATCTACTCTCTGAAATGGACAGATTAAACATTACTATCATGGGGGCGAGTGAAACAAGATGGCCAAACAAAGGGAATTTCAGTGCGAATGGTTACGCCGTTTATTTTTCTGGAAATCAAGACCATATGCATCGAAATGGAGTAGCAATAATTATCAAACAGCATATTAATAAGTATGTCACTAACTTCATCCCAATATCAGACAGAGTAATTTTAATACAGCTGAATGCTAAACCTGTAAATATAAATATCATCCAAGTTTATGCTCCCACTGCTGACGCAGATGAGCAGAATATTGAAGAATTTTACCATCAAATAGGAGAAGTGCTAAAAATAACAAAGAAACACGAAGCAATAATAATTATGGGTGACTTTAACGCTAAAGTTGGACAGAAGATGACGCAGGGCATCACCGGAAAGTTTGGCTTGGGAGAGAGAAATCAAAGAGGTGAACGGCTAATAGAATTCTGCCAAGAAAATGACTTCGCCATTACAAATACCTGGTTTCAACTTCCAGAAAGGCGTCTTTACACGTGGAAATCCCCTCAAGATGGACATCAAGGCAGAATAGTACGGAATCAAATAGACTACATCCTAATAAACCACCGATTTCGAAACAATATTAAAGATGTAAAAACTTACCCCGGCGCTGACATAAACTCAAATCACAATTTACTCTGCTCCAAAATACAAATTAAATTGAAGAAATTAACAAAGCCAACTAAGCCTTGTAAGATATATCTCGACCCCCTGAAAAACCCTCAAACGCGCGAACACATAACACAGCAAATAAATAGTAAAATACACAGAATATCAAATATACCAAACGAAAACAGAACCATTAACGAATGCTGGTATGCCATTCTGCTGGTATGCTGATGGAAGTTCGACGGCAACACAAAAATAGAAATATTATCGAATATCGTGAAATTAATAAACGCATAAAAAGAAAAATTAAGCAAGCCAAAGAATCCTGGCTTGAGAATTTATGTAAAGAAATAGAAGACCTTTAAAAAAAGCATGACAGCTTCAACCTGCATAAGAAACTTAAATATACTGCCGGAATTAGAAAACAGAAAAATGCTCACATACTTAAAAGCGCGGACGGAAAAATTTGTGATCACGAACAACAGTGCAAATAATGGGAGAGATACATCACTGACCTTTTTGACGATGCTTCTAGGGAAAATGCTCCAAATACTGCCTATGACAACCAGTTGGACAGAGGTCCCAATATACTGAATTCGGAAGTCGAAAAGGCAATACAGCAAGCCAAAAACAATAAAGCACCTGGACCAGATCAAATCCCTGCCGAACTACTTAAACTTTTGGATGAGGAAAGCATTGCCTGCTTAACCACTTTCTTCAACAAAATTTACAACGAAGGAAAAATACCAGATGATTGGTTAGAGTCACTGTTTATAACATTACCAAAGAAAAGCAGGCCCACCAAATGCAGCGATTTTAGACTAATCAGTTTGATGAGTCACACACTGAAGATACTCTTACGAATTATACAAAACCGAGTATTCCTTCTATGCGAAAGTAAGATGGGTGATAAGCAATTTGGATTTAGAAACGGTCTAGGAACTAGAGAGGCACTATTCTGTATGCGCGTTCTATTACAAAAAAGTTGTGAATTCCGAAAGAATGTTTATGTTTGTTTCATCGACTTCGAGAAGGCGTTCGACAGAGTCCAACACAATACACTTTTCGACTGCCTACGGGCAGCAGGACTTGACCACTATGATATAAGACTGCTGAAATACTTATATTACAATCAAGTAGCCTCTATCCAAATTGGAGACAGTCCCACTGAAAAAATACCCATCAAACGTGGAGTACGGCAGGGTTGTGTTTTGTCACCCACTCTTTTTAATCTGTACTCTGAAGAAATCTTTAGGGAGGCTTTGGATGACAGTCAAGAGGGAGTAAGACTAGGTGGAGAAGTAATCAACAATATTAGATACGCTGACGATACAGCCATTCTTGCAGAAAGTTTACAAGATCTCCAAACATTACTAAATCTAGTCAGTGAAGCAAGTTATCAGAGAAGCCTAAAAATCAACATTTCAAAGACAAAGTGGATGGCAGTTGGAAAGATCCATATAGATCAAGGTCTGCTTTCTCTTAATGGAGAAGAGATAGTAAGGGTAAATCATTTCAAATACCTTGGCAGCTGGTTAAATGTAAATTGTGACTCTGATGAAGAGATAATATCCAGGATCGAAATATCACGTAAGGCTTTTATGACCTGGAAACCAGTTTTATGCAACAGAAACCTGTCAATGAACATTCGTAAGAAGGTCCTGAAATGTTATGTGTGGTCGATCCTATTGTATGGTTGTGAGACATGGACGTTAAAAACCACAATGCTAAACAAATTAGAAGCATTCGAAATGTGGTGCTATAGACGAATCCTAAAGATATCGTGGGTTTCGCACACTTCCAATGAAGATGTTCTTCAAATGATCAACTCAGAACGTTTGCTCATAAACCTCATAAAGAGGAGAAAAACAGAATATTTCGGCCATATAATTAGAGGACCCAAATACCATTTACTTCGCCTTATTATACAAGGAAAAGTGGAAGGAAAGAGATGGATTGGTCGAAAGAAACTTTCATGGCTGCGTAATATCAGACAATGGTGTGGTTTCACAGTAGAAGAATTATTTCGCGCAGCAGCCGACAGAGAAAGGTTTCAGGAAATTGTAAACATGATGACGGCCAACGTCTGAATACGGACACGACACCCAAAGAAGAAGAAGGAGTAATGTAACAAAGCAAATAAACTAAAGGTGGCTAGCAGAATATGCTGGAGAGTGACTACTTGACACTCAAAAGAGGATTCGGCCAATTTGCATGCCCTACAGAGACCGTAGAGTGAGAATATGAATGACAGAAAATAGAAATAACGTAAATAAAAGTGGTAAGTTATGGAAGTTGCTCTAAGATACGATTGGGCGCCAGGAAAGTATTAACATATACCTTTTAAGGTATCTTGTAAAGCTGTTTGCTGCAATAAAAGGGAAACAGGTATTAATTAAAATATTTAGTTTTCACCACAAATTTTAATTCCTATCCAAATATATACAATATAATTTTTTTATAGATACCCACTACCAATTATGTGCAGTTAATCTAGTTACTTATATACAAAAAGAATATAAATACCCTGGTTACACACAACTGATCCTTGATAATATGTCTTAACAAGTAATAAGGACACTATTCTAAAGGGATAGGTTTCCAAAAGTTTAAATATATAATAATAATAAAATATCAATACACAATGATATCAGTACAAATGAGTTAAAAGGGAGGAGTTAAGACCTCAACCTACTTAGTCCCTAAATATGATTAAGAATTATTAAAAAAAAATGACGTTTTTTATTATTATGTGAAAATAGTATGACTTAACGTTCAAAAAAAATATTATATAAGAAAATTAAAACTAGTTAATAAACTTAATACAGGTTTACTATAACTTATGCTCTGAAGGAGGGAGATGCTTCCCGCTGATTTCTCAAAATTGTCCGGGAATAATACGGTCAGATCTGGACTTCTGGGGAACAGCTACGTCAAAAAATCAACCATGGAACCAGGTGTAACCTGACTAGGTGTTAACTTAATCCTTCTTCTTAAAAAAATTATCCCAAAAAAACAAAATCAAAATATTCTTCCCCTGACTTCTAGTGACTCCCAAAGGTAGGCTAAAAAAACATTTGTTTTAGAGTCTTTTCTTATTCTCGATACAGAGTAGGGAAAAAACACAAGGTTTATGAACCTTGAAAGGTTTTATAAAGGTTACTTATGAAGTGTGGAAGCAAAAAACTTAATGGTTTTGTAAATAATATGACCTTCGTATGGTTTGACAATATTTTAAGTAAATGGATTAATTATATCGACAATTTTAACGAAAAGCATGATATGGATAATAATATATTTTATAATATAAAGAACGGTATAAAACAGCATATTTTTAACGATGCTCTTAATAGATTTTTTTAATAGATAGATAATTATGTTTTTAAGGCCGGGAAGTAAAATTAAAATACATATGAGTTTATACCAATAACACTTTCGATTTAGATGTTGAATATTTCTTAATGAAATAATCGAAAACAGTTCGATAAATATATCGATGGTTTTTATATTTTCATTTTATTAATAATTTGATACACTTACCGGCTCAGAGTGGCTATAAACCAAACAGGATACTTAAAAAACCCAAACTAAAACTTTTTGCAACTGCTTCTTTAAAAAAACTTAAAGAAAATTACAAAAAATCCTTTGAAGCCACCTCTTTCCCCTATCTTTGAACCCAAGGGTCTCTACCGAACGTCGAAGCAAAAGTCGTCAATCGGCACTTGTTTTGAGTTGGCTAAACTATGATTGAAAACATGGACGCTTGGTGTCGCTGTTTAATAATACCAACTTAAAATTTAAGAATAAAGAAAATTATTAAGAGCATTTGAATTTAAAAATTTTATTTAAAAATGTTTAAGGATTATTGAAGTGACGGACTCGTTACAGACACTCAATAGATAATATAAAACCCGGACAAAGAAAGTCAATCATTTCGAATGCTACAAGGTTCCTTCTACAAGGAGTAAATATAAGAAGGCAGCCAATAATAGATACAGTCTTACAAAATGAAGAAGGAGACATCGTCATTATTGGCAATTTTCTAATAATTGACAACACTAGATACAACCTACTGAGAGTCACAGCTCTTCCGTTATCGGTGAGAGGTATTGTTGTGCGCTCGTTGTTAGTCCCAAGGAATCTATTTGCAGTAGATTACAATAACTTATATTATTTTGAAGTGACATATGAAGATAAATGAAGGCGTATAGAATTAAACAAAATAGAGTTGCCATGTTCACCAATGGGAATCATTAATATGGATACTTAGCCAAACTGCATCTTAAATGAATTATGTGGTAGAAATACCAACACCACCTACAATATAATAGAATACACTATAAAGAAAGCCAGTTGGTTTATAATGAGCACACCGAACCTCTGGCGAAAGCTGTCACCAAAATGCGTTGCTCAGACTCGAAATATAACATTACTAACATTCAGTAATGGATTGAAAACATCAATTGGAAGTTATTTAAAGACTCCCGTCATTTTCATTGAAGAGCTTATGCAGAGGCCAATCATAAAGCAGAACAATATTTCCAGACATAATATAGATATTCGGAGAGATGTGTTGCCAAATATTGTACTTGAGGCAGAGCAGTTTGTCCAAAATATATCCAAACACACTTGTAAAACCATTGCTAACCATCAGTGGATTTCTGACTTAACCACGGGACTAGTCACTATATTCATTGTTACGTTGATTGTCATTATATGGAAGGTGGTCAGATATTTTCGAAACTTCAAGACAGCCAGAAAACAAAGGCATCAATATTCTTGCACCCAACCTCATCCAGCGCCTCAAAGACATGCGGCATCGCAACCAAATTTAAGTAACACTTTAGAGAAAGCCCCTGCGATATCAGTTTCACTTAATGAGCTTAGATTTGAATTAGATAGTTTAGCTGAATCATAATAATGAGATAATAATTAAAAAACCGAGTGAATTAGTATTATGATTATTGTTATATTATTATGATTGTATATTTTATATGTGTTTAGAAATTTTCTGTTGGTCGTCTGTTTCTTTATATAGTGGCCAATATGTTCAATTACAAATTAATCCCTTAATTTGTAATCTCACATTATTTTTAATTTCTTAACCTTTGATAGTTCACCGTGTATAATTGAAACATTGTGAAAACATATCGTGTAATATTTTAATAATTAGTCCATTTACCTGTAACTTAATAAATGGCCAAATATATTTTCCAATTGAACTTCCTAAGTGTTGAAATTTCGACCTAAATTAAATTGTATTGTAAGCTCATAGTTCAAAGTTTGTTAGTATGATAGAAGCATTAACCTTTGTGCTGAGGTATACATTATTTGTGGAATTATAAATTGGGGATTTGAGTTCATTTGAGCGCAGCCTATTGTAGAAAATTACCTAACTAACAACTTTAGATTCCCCATGTCTCTAGTTACATCTTTATCGACGTCTGTTTTACCTTGCAATTCTTAGAAGTTACACATTAAAGCAAAAATCTGAATTTGGTTTCGACAATTAGAAATCTTCGGATTTCGAGTTTCGGCACATATTTTTAACTATTTCGTAAACTGTTATCTAACTCTCTAATTTATCTATATTTGGTATAAATATAGATAAAATAGGTTTACTACATAAACCATCCATTTACGATTGGCAAAATGATTTGCCCCTAGAATCTTAAATTGTTTTGCATTCATATATGTCAATAAACTTATCTCTCTTGGTTGATCTAGTTGGAAAATTGGTTTTTAAACTAATGCTGATACAGGAGAATAAAGTCATAAAATGTAAATAGTTAAGTTATGAATGACAGACAGTTGAGGCCGCCCTAATTGTGAAGTGTAAATGCAACTTTGCATTTGCAAATAACACGAATAAGCTGTAATATCGTGTTGGTATCGTCGGCGGAAATCCTCGTATACATAGGCGGACTGCTGATGAGAGCGCGGGCCCATCGCCACGCCACATTATATGACCCGCAGTCAGACGCCAGTAGCGGGTGGACCAACCCTCTATGACTCATACTCCTTCAGCTGAAGGAGCGACCACTAATAATAAGACCACGGCCAGGCGGTGCGTGGAGGTGTTTCTTTTGACTATTTTTTTGTCACATATTATTTGTTAACATTTAAATCTGTACTTAAATTTTTTTAAGGCTTATACGACAACGTTATTGACATATTGGTTTATTATTCATATTTGGGAAAGTATTTAGTATGTATGTACAATTTTGACTTTTGTTATTTTATTAGAAATATGACCTTATTTAGTTAAAAATATATCTCTTAATTACTTATAATATATTATCATATACTCGACTTAAGGCTAAGGGCAAACACATATCATTTTGTTGGGTAAAAGCTCACTCTAATCTTCAATACAATGAAATAGTATATACTTTAGCTAAGAAGGCCACCGAACAAGAAAATGAAAGTGAATATAAATTAACATTAAATAATGTTTACGTTAATATTACCAGCAATAAAACCAAAACCTGGCAACAGTTGTATAACAACTCAACTAAAGCGTTATTTTACAAAAACATACAATTAAATATTTCAGCTAAATCCTGGTTTAATCATTACCACGGCGAAAAAATCGTTGTTTTATACATATGCATATCGTTGACTTAGATTTGGACACTGCCTAGTTCCAGAACACAAATTTAATATAATTCTTAGTGATAGAAATCTTTGTGAATGTGGTGAGTTAGGATCTGCAGAACACATGATACTAAACTGTAGACTAAAGATAATAGAAATAAATAAATTCATGAATCAAGTATATAGAGAAACCGATATTACAAGACCTTTTAATCTAAAAACAATATTATCTAGTTTAGACGAACGTGTATATGAGTTCCTAATTAAACACATACTTAATATAAAATTAAAATTGTGAACTATTAATACCTGTATTTATCTACCAATATTTCCGTGGTCTAGTCTTGTGTGTGTGCATTGCTCTGAAAGACCCCTGAGCAGAAGTACTCCTTGTTGACATTCCTTATAATGTAATTAAAAAAAAAAACAAAAAAAAATAAAATAAAAAAAATAATAAATAAAAAAAAGAAAGAAAAAAATTACATATATATATATATATATATATATATATATATATATATTCATAAATTATTTATTGATAGAATAAAAAAAATAACATAACATAAAAGAACCTACAGATGTAATCATTCAAACAGCGTAGCATAGACACAACATCTTGAGTGACATGTATTTTAATATGTTTAGTATGTCTATGACTACCACGACCAATCCAATGTTCCGGAAAGTTGGTATTCAAGTATGTTCTCACTGCCCTTGTATAATGTGGTGGTGCACCATCTTGGATAAACCACATATTTTGCCCTAAGTTTAATGGCAATTCATCCAACAAATCAGTAAACTCATTTTGTAAAAAATGTAAATAGTTCTCACCATTCAAATTACGAGGTAACTCGCGTGGCCCTAAAAAATGATTACCAATGATTCCACACCATACGTTTATTTTAAATTCATGTTGGAAATGATTGTTCCTTAAAATAAAAACACCATGGCGTGTGAATGTAGCTTCGTCCGTAAAAAATATTCTATAGACAAAAGAGTTGTCAAGATTTTGCCTGTTTCGGACATCATTTGCAAATCTGCATCTTAAATGTAAATCTGCTGGTAATAGATTTTGCACAGGTGTAAAATGGTAAGGGTGAAAATGTTACGGTGTAGAATTTTTAAAACTGAAGTTTTGCTGATTCCTAACGCTGAAGATAAAGTCGTGTACTTACTTGAGAATTATCGTCAACGCGAAGCACTACTTCATGTTCTTGATCAGGAGTAATGATTTTTGGTCGACCTATTAGGTCGAAATACGTATCAACAAATACATAGGATTTGTTTGCGTAAAATCAAATATTTGCTGCCTTTTTTCATTCAATAAATTAAGTTTGCTAGTAGCGCCACCTGCTAACTTATCAACAAAATAGAGACGCGTCAAAGTAAAACTTAAGCTATTATTGAAATGTAAATTTGATATTCGATCATTAATTTGATAGTAAATTTAATTATTATATAAATTAAATAAGACGTTTAAAAATACAATTTAATAATAGTTTGAAAGGAATTTATTGATAACTACAGTTAAACCGTTAAAACGTTAACTGACGCCGTCGTGTAGCGCTTCTTCCGTGACGCTCACTGCAGAATTTTACAATAAAGAAAAAGTTATACAACGCCAGCATAAAAACTTATAAAAACGATATATAAATGAAATTGTAAACATGATGATGGCCAACTTCTAAATACAAACATGGTACTCAAAGAAGAAGATAGAAACTTCTCTCCAATAAGACATTAAGCAACCATAACAAAGCATTTCGGAATCTTACATTATCATATTTGAGTTGTTTTAATAAGAACAAACTATTAATTATGTTTATTCACGAGTACTCAGTGCTTTACTTGATTACAGTTGACTTTTGAAGTTATTAACAAGTATACCTTTTCTTTGTCTTTTCTCTTAAAGAGAAAAAAATTTATCGCAAATGTATGCCACATATGTAGCGTATGTGGCGCCCTCTATCAGCTACATCAAATTATGCAACAAATTATAATTGTTTAATTAAAAATCCTTTGTAATAGGTATATTTTAGGCCCAAACGGGCTAAGTTAAAAAGACAAAACGTTTTCGGAAACCATGTTCCATCATCAGTGTCTAGGAGTACATGAATGAAGCCACCAAGATTAAATATGTGGGTAAAAACCCGATTACATATGTTTAATTACATTTAGTTTTAAAATAATGTTGTAATGATATAGGATTACAGAGTTACCGATGGATTTGGTAACATGGCGACATATGACTCCACGTTGAAGTTGCTAGTCCTGAGACGGTATGTCTTCGAGGACTGTATGAGTGCAACTCATACAAATTTTCGTCCATAAATATTTACAAACGTAAAAGTTATAGCAAAAAATAAAATTTTAAATTTTCACTTTAACACCCTGTATCGTTCTTAATATCAACATTTTACTAAAGCAAGTTGAGTTAAATCGTAATTTTTAAAATGCAGAATCTACGGTTTCTTTTTGTACAATTACTTAAGGACCACCCTGTATATGGCATTTAAAATTGTTACCAGCATGTCGATGTTATCATCTTCCAACAGTTTTATGGCTTGCGTAGTAATTCCATCCGGTCCAGGAGTTTTGCCTAGTTTTGTTACTTTGATAGCGTACTCTACCTCGGCGCGAATAATGGGAGGGCCAGATAAATTTTCCGTGGGTAAGTAAATAGTCCGCAGATTCGGTCTATTGTCCGCAAAGAGGGACGAAGCAGAGTTTTCCCAGATTTTAGCTAGTTATTCCTGTGTATGAGCGTAGTTTCCTTGATCATTCTTCAGTCGAGTCTCATGGTGTTTCTTTGACCTTTTTATGTAGTCCAAAGCTGTCTTCCTTTTCTCGGGAGCGTGATCAAATTATAGATATTCTAGGCGAGGACAAAAGCAATGGATCAGCGTAAAGATGTAGTAATAAATAATGTTAATATCAATGGAACGCTTTTTGAAATAGTTGGGATATTTCAGATGCATCAGAATTGTAATCATTATTGCTCGATTCTTGGGAAATATTAAAACTCAGCTAGTTTGAATTTCGTCTAAGTCAATCTTTAATTTATTAAGTTTTTTGGTTAAGCGAGGTATTATGTTCTTTACGGATCTTTCTATAAAAATTGGATGTAACAGTTGTAAATTAAAAACTAGTGCTGTGACATTATTTATGAATTTTATTGCCTCAGTGTATAAGTCAATACAACCAAAAGTATGTATGTATGTATACCGTTAACAGGCCTTTTAGGCCCATTGGTGGATGGATAATTTTCGTCGTTTTCTCTTCCTAGCTGTCAGCTTTCAATCTCTGATTCCCATCTATCTGACATCTTCCACCACTACATTTCTCCATTTCATTCTTGTATTCCTATCTTTCTTTTGTCCTTGGGTACTCTCCAACCAATATTCTTGACTAGTCTTTATATTACCTTGCATTCTTTCCAGATGTACGAGCCATTCCAGTCTACGTTTTTTCACTACTTTTGTTCTTGTAAGGTTAGCTTACAATTAGTACACTTCTATATTAGTTAGTCTTCTCCATTCTCCCCTATTACTTTTTCACTAAACATTTACTTTATTTCCCATGCTTCCTATCTATTTCGTATGGTTTTGTTTATAGTCTATGTCTCGACAACGTATAGCATTGTGGGTCTCATTATAGTTTTATATACTCTTATTTTTGTATTAAGGGATATATCTTAATATTGTTCTAAAGCTATTTTGTTATGGCATTTTAAAGTAATTATTATTTTTAGTTTATTCGTCTTCCGGGTTTGGACCGTGTCATTTGTGAGTGACCCAAAAGTGGGTTCATCTCGACGTTTCGCTACAATTATATGTAGCTTCTTCAGGAGAAACAAAGAAAAAGAAAAAAGAAAACAAAGAACAGGAAGATGGGTAGTTAGCAACGGTAACTCAGTTACTCAACGCAACCAGAGGCGAATACTAACTACCAAGATGGGCATTTGGTCACAGTAACTCAACTACTCAACGCAGCCAGAGGTGAAAACCAAATGCCGGGACAGGGATTCACGTCCAACAGCTCAGAACACTAACGCGTCGAGAGGCGGGGAGTGAATCCGACGATTACTCCGCTACTGCTCTATTTATAGTCGCGGTGCCTGTCGTGTCGGGACGTATCGGCACACTTCGTGGCGCGAACGTCAAGAAGCGCGCGCTGGCCAATCATGTGGTGGCGGGACCGGACGGTGGCTGTAGACTGAGATTCCAGATGGGAGACAAGTAGTATCCTTCCTCTCGATTGATATTGTGGGGATTTTTTCGGATCTCTAGAGATTCGCGGATTTTCCTGGAATAAAAGAAGGGGCTCTTAGAAATAATATGGGTTTTTTCGAACAATATGGAATGACCGGTTTCTTGGCAGTGTTCGGCAACTGCAGAATGGGAGAAAAGACCTGATCGAATGCATCTTTGATGCTCTTGAATCCGAGTTTTGACGGAACGACCAGTTTCGCCAATATACACATGTCCACATGAACAAGGAATAGAATAGACACCACAGGAAGATAGGGGCGGTAATGGGTCCTTAGGAGAGGGTAGATATTGTGAGATTTTCTTGGGTGGTCGAAAAGTAGTCCTGATACCTTCTTTGCGAAGAATTTTGCCAATCCTATCAGTGACATTTCGAATATACGGAAGAAAAGCCACAGGAGTATTACCCGAAGATTCTGAATTTGTTGTCCTAGGGTGTAAAGGGGGATGTAGATGTCGGTGTGTAATATTTTGAATTGTGGACTTGGAGTAACCATTGGCGACAAGGGTTTTTTGCAGATGGCCAAGTTCTTCTCTAAGGTTGTCGGGTTCAGAAATCGAAATAGCCCGATGGATGAGAGAGTTGATCACAGAATTCTTTTGGGCAGGATGGTGGTGTGATGAAGCATGTAGGTAACGATTCGTGTGAGTCTTTTTTCTATAAACAGAGTGACCCAATCGGCCATTGGGCTTGGAGGTGACTAACACATCGAGAAAGGGAAGGGACCGATTATTTTCTACTTCCATTGTGAATTTTATACTCGGATGTTGTGAGTTAAGATGATCTAGGAAGGAAGAAAGGGTATGTTGACCATGGGGCCAGATGATAAATGTATCATCAACGTAGCGGAACCAGACTTTTGGTTTTAAGGGGTAAGATTCTAGGGCTAAAGACTCAAAGGCTTCCATGAAAATGTCAGCAATGACAGGGGAAAGGGGAGAACCCATTGGTGTTCCAGATATTTGTTTGTAGAAATTGCCTCTAAAAGAAAAATATGTTGAAAGGAGGCATTTTTCGGCAAGATCTGCCAAAACCAAAGACTTGTTATCATTGGTCAAGTGATCTCGCAGAACAACTAGAGAGTCATGTATGGGGATCCCCATACATGACTCTCTAGTTGTTCTGCGAGATCACTTGACCAATGATAACAAGTCTTTGGTTTTGGCAGATCTTGCCGAAAAATGCCTCCTTTCAACATATTTTTCTTTTAGAGGCAATTTCTACAAACAAATATCTGGAACACCAATGGGTTCTCCCCTTTCCCCTGTCATTGCTGACATTTTCATGGAAGCCTTTGAGTCTTTAGCCCTAGAATCTTACCCCTTAAAACCAAAAGTCTGGTTCCGCTACGTTGATGATACATTTATCATCTGGCCCCATGGTCAACATACCCTTTCTTCCTTCCTAGATCATCTTAACTCACAACATCCGAGTATAAAATTCACAATGGAAGTAGAAAATAATCGGTCCCTTCCCTTTCTCGATGTGTTAGTCACCTCCAAGCCCAATGGCCGATTGGGTCACTCTGTTTATAGAAAAAAGACTCACACGAATCGTTACCTACATGCTTCATCACACCACCATCCTGCCCAAAAGAATTCTGTGATCAACTCTCTCATCCATCGGGCTATTTCGATTTCTGAACCCGACAACCTTAGAGAAGAACTTGGCCATCTGCAAAAAACCCTTGTCGCCAATGGTTACTCCAAGTCCACAATTCAAAATATTACACACCGACATCTACATCCCCCTTTACACCCTAGGACAACAAATTCAGAATCTTCGGGTAATACTCCTGTGGCTTTTCTTCCGTATATTCGAAATGTCACTGATAGGATTGGCAAAATTCTTCGCAAAGAAGGTATCAGGACTACTTTTCGACCACCCAAGAAAATCTCACAATATCTACCCTCTCCTAAGGACCCATTACCGCCCCTATCTTCCTGTGGTGTCTATTCTATTCCTTGTTCATGTGGACATGTGTATATTGGCGAAACTGGTCGTTCCGTCAAAACTCGGATTCAAGAGCATCAAAGATGCATTCGATCAGGTCTTTTCTCCCATTCTGCAGTTGCCGAACACTGCCAAGAAACCGGTCATTCCATATTGTTCGAAAAAACCCATATTATTTCTAAGAGCCCCTTATTTTATTCCAGGAAAATCCGCGAATCTCTAGAGATCCGAAAAAATCCCCACAATATCAATCGAGAGGAAGGATACTACTTGTCTCCCATCTGGAATCTCAGTCTACAGCCACCGTCCGGTCCCGCCACCACATGATTGGCCAGCGCGCGCTTCTTGACGTTCGCGCCACGAAGTGTGCCGATACGTCCCGACACGACAGGCACCGCGACTATAAATAGAGCAGTAGCGGAGTAATCGTCGGATTCACTCCCCGCCTCTCGACGCGTTAGTGTTCTGAGCTGTTGGACGTGAATCCCTGTCCCGGCATTTGGTTTTCACCTCTGGCTGCGTTGAGTAGTTGAGTTACTGTGACCAAATGCCCATCTTGGTAGTTAGTATTCGCCTCTGGTTGCGTTGAGTAACTGAGTTACCGTTGCTAACTACCCATCTTCCTGTTCTTTGTTTTCTTTTTTCTTTTTCTTTGTTTCTCCTGAAGAAGCTACATATAATTGTAGCGAAACGTCGAGATGAACCCACTTTTGGGTCACTCACAAATGACACGGTCCAAACCCGGAAGACGAATAAACTATAATTCTGACTCTGGCCGTGGAAGCCTACGATTTCAATTATTATTTTAATGGAAATAAGCCAAAATTAAAGTTTAAAGTAAGTTTATCGACGTTTCAATTTTCACTTCGGAAATCTTTATCAAAATACATATTGTTTAGGACTTTTTATTTTGTCATAATAAAAGTCATGTTTTTCTTCTGCCGCCTACCCTTTTTTTTAGTTAAACGAACTTGTCTTCCAAAAAGTTAAAACCAGAATGAGCGCTAATTGCTAGCCGGATGATCGTGCGCCCTACAGCGCCGTAGGTGTCGTTGTTTAATACCTACTTGGAAATTCAAAATTCATAAAATCATTAAGACGATTTGGATTTTAAAATTTTATTTAAAAACGTTTAAAGGATTATTCTTCCTTCTGTCTTTCTTTTCTCTCTCTTTCTGTCCCGTAGAATAAATATTTCACCAATGTGGAAAAGAAAATGTAGTGGCATGGGAATCCCTCTCAATGACGAGACTACACTGTACACCTTATGTTTCGCTGATGACCAAATACTGATTACTCAGGATCATGACGACTTGAGTTACATCACTCGGAAGCTAATAGAAAAATATAACAAATGGGGTCTCGAAGTCAACATTAAGAAAACTAAAGCCATGTGTATTGGAGGGACAAAACAGTCCATTATATTAGACGATGGGGTAGAAATTAGAAACTGTGATGAATACAAGTACCTGGGTATGAAGATAACTCAAGATGGAACACTCGATGCTGCTATAAAAGACAGAAACATACAGGGTAGAAAAGCCATATCCATGATGGACAGGATTCTGTGGGACCAAACAATATCTAAAGCGAACAAACAACTCATAAACAACACCATACTTAAAGGTGTAATCACATATGGCAGTGAAGTTTGGCCAATGAAGCAAAGAATAGAGGAACTGTTACTAGCAACAGAAATGGACTTCTGGAGAAGAGCAGCCGGAAAATCAAGAAGAGATCGGATACCAAATGAGAGAATACGAGAAATGATGGAGTCAAGCATACAATAGTTGATGACATAAAATCAAAACAGTTAATATGGTACGGCCATGTACAGATAAAGAGAATTCCAAAACAGATTTTGACGTGGACACCACAAGGAAGAAGGAAAAAAGGAAGGCCGAGAAGAAGCTGGAGAGAGGGAATTGAAAAAGAACTAGAGGAAAGAGAAATCCCTCCAGGCCTATGGCTGAATAGAGAAGAATGGCGGTTACGAGTCGGAAGGCGTCGGAGAACGCTGTAAACCGATAGTAGTAGTAGTATAAATATTCGCCCGCTCTCTCTGTCCAGCAGACTAAATATTCTGTTTTGTGTTGACAGACAAGCTAATTTCATGAAATAGCAACATCCTATGACATCTCTGCTAACTTCATTCAGTTCCTCTACTTTCTGTCAAGTTAACTTTTCTAACGTAGTGGGAATATAATTTTTTGCCTGCTTTTGAAATTTATAAAAGAGGCAAAAATTATAATAAGACTCATTTTATGGTCTACAATATTCTCTTGGGGTAAGTACTTTCATCATAATCTTTATTCTATAATTCTGACAGCATTTCCAATATTTGTAACCTCACTTCTTTCGAAAGCACTTTTTTCCGATTATATGCATTGGGAGTCTTTAACAGAATTTAACTAAGTAGTAACAATTATTATATTTCATTTTATCGATACCATACTCTATTTGTTTAATTGTAATTTTGTAAAATGGCAAGAAAATGAAACTCTCTTTTTGATGTATCTCTAATGCAAGCTGTTTCTGGTATTTTAGTTTATTGGCGGCTTTAATGAAAGTTTATTAACCACATCAAACTGATTAAACACATCAAATTTATTCACCACATTCAAAACAATGAGGACCATTTGAGGACTTAACAACTGAATCAGGATCCTAGGTACATACACATGTGACTGCAGCTCTCCAGAAGACACATTTAATTGAAGGAACTAACATCTACAACACACAAGCAGCCCATCGAAGCAATAAGGATCACTTATTAATTGTTAAGCTTTGGCAGGGTTAATTATTGTTCTTTATTCATTTTAATGAATACGTTTGGTTAAGATTTGTTTTATTTGCTATCAGCTTAGAGTTCAGGGTCGATCCCTAGTTTAAGACAAGACGAACTCACAAGCTCCCATGGTTAATTGAATTATTATTTTTACAATAGTACTTCAATTAATTTTCTTTGGTAGTCTTATAGTTACAAGATATATC
Source organism: Diabrotica balteata (assembly GCA_918026665.1). Classification (NCBI taxonomy): domain Eukaryota; kingdom Metazoa; phylum Arthropoda; class Insecta; order Coleoptera; family Chrysomelidae; genus Diabrotica; species Diabrotica balteata. The sequence goes on along the minus strand of OU898282.1, from coordinate 68,224,736 downwards.
AATTATTAAAGAAAAATTTCGATATTATAAAAAGTAATATGGCTGATGGTTTTTATACTTTCTATTGATAATTGGATCTACTTACCGGCTAAAAGTGGCTATTAATTAAACGGTATACACTACAAAACAAACTAAAACTTTTCCATTTTCTTCCTCGTTCCCCAAAAAAAAATAATATTCTTTACCAATTTATCACTTCTACCGACGCCTACATTTAGTTGGTTTATAGTTAACCGAACTTATCTTCTCAAAAATTCAAACCAGAGTGCCCGCTAATTGTTATTCGGATAAGCATGTCTGCCAAAAGTGTCGCTTCCTCATCCCAACACCCCAAACGAAACGTATCTGAAATAATATCCCCCCTCCCCTCAATAAGAGATAACGAAAATGACTTCGTTGAACCGAAGCCACGATGCAAAATACCAAAAACTCAACAAGAAAACAACAGAAACCTAGTAGAAGATCTTACCAAATGTACCAGTCAATTTTTCAAAGAAAACTCCAACAATGGATACTTAACACAGGATGAACTTATTGACTTCTTTGAAAATGCACATGTTTCTTCAGATCCTCTCAGTGTCGCTAGAACTTACTCGAAGAATACTAAAAGATTGATAAACTTTTTAAAGAAAATATATCCTATGTTAAGCCCAAGATATCTTAAATCCTGTTGTTCTGGAGTTAAAAACAAAATTACAAAAAAGATTAATTACACTATTTTTAATTATATTATTCAATGGAACCTAAATGGGTACCATACTCATTTAGAAAATCTTAAAATTCTTATAAATACATTTCATCCATCCATCCTATCTTTACAAGAAACACATTTAAAAGAAAATTCGTGTCACAACCTAAAAACTATACACCATATTTTAAGAATAGAATGACTAGATTCCATGCTAGTGAAGGTGTAGCTGTTTATATCCATTGACTTAACCTCTTTAAAAACTGATCTTAAAGCAATAGCCATAATTCTTAAAGGACCACAAAAAGTAAGTATCTGTAATCTCTATATATTTTTGGCCAAGATCCATCTAAAAATGACTTTTGGAATCGATTCCGCAACCTCAAATAATAGTAGGCGATTTCAGCGCTCATAATTTTTTATGAAGAGCTAAAAAGTAGACTCTCTCGGCAGTAAAATCACAAATTACATCAGAACTTAAAATAAATATTCTCAATGACAGAAGCAAAACCAAATTTAATACTTCTACAGGTGGTGGGTCTCCATTAGATTTATCTCTTTGTAATCCTTCTGAACAGCTATCATTATCTTAGGACGTTATGTGTTATTTATGTGGAAGCGATCATTTTCCTGTATTAATATCTAATATTAACCACAGGTTCTCATCTATTCCCATTGATAAATGGTCATTAAATATTCCAATTGGCCTCTTTACTCTTCCTTAATTTCAGAATATATATTGAACTTGATATTATATCCTTTTAATGAAGAGGCGGAAATTGACTTTAAATTATCAAGTTTTGTACTGCTGCACATAAATCTGTTGGCTTTGTAGATCTCCCAAAAAATCATAATCCAGTCCCCTGGTGAAATGCTGCATGTGGAAAAGCTACAAAAGATTTCAAAAGAGTGTTTCACAAGCTTAATTGGAATTTAATAGACTTCTGCAGATATGTCCTAAAGCATAGTAAAAAAGAAACCGAGAAAAAATGTATATCTTTCATAAACTTATTTACCCTTACTACAGATGTTTGGAAAATGGTCAACAGAATGTATGGAAATAAATCTTTCAATACTATCCACTACGTAGAGCAAAATACTAAAACATACTTATCAATAGAGGAGATAGCTGCAGTTCTAGCAAATACATACGAAAAACAGTCAAGTGACGAAAACTCAACAATATTTTTTAAATCATAAAAGGAACTTTAATGAGTCACATTGTACAATGAGTAACATTGATTATGAAGATCACACCGGTTCACCTTTAAATGTGGAATTTAAAATGGACGAGCTCCATGAATCTCTTAAATAATTAAAGAATTCCATTCCTGGACCTGACAACGTCCCAATCATATTAAAGTTTTACCTGTTTCCTTCAACAGGTAAAACAGGCAGTATCTAATAGGCCTCTACAATTTTATTTGGACAAAAAATGTCTTTTCTGTTAATTGGCATACATCTATCATAATTCCCATACTTAAAAATGGTAAAAGGTAATCGAGTCCAGAATCTTACAGACCCATCTCTTTAACATGTTCCATGTTTAAACTACTCGAGAAAATGATCAGTAGTAGATTACTGTGGCACCTAGAAACTTCTTAGCTGAATTCAAAGTGGCTTTAGAAAATATAGGTCTACTACTGATAATATAGTAGATATAGGTTCTGATGTACATGAATCATTTGGACGTGGGCAGGACTGTTAGTAAAGGGGCAGCACTGATACGAGCACAAATCTTATGGAAATTAACATGGGAAAATCGCTAAGGTCCATTCTGGGCATTTTTGACGCTTTTTGTGTTGGGAGTAAAACGGCTTGTCAGATCGTGACATATGAGGTATCGTCGGAAAGGGGAGGGGGTAATAAATACGATAACACAAAAAACAAAGATGGCGGCATTGTCAAAACGGCACTACAACGTATCTCCGGGTCTATTGGTCCGATTGTAACGTATGAGGGGTCAAACGAACGGGAAGGGGATGGGGAACACGTAGAAAGAAAAACAAAGATGGCGGTATTGCCAAAACGGCACTAAGCTGTTACCGGCTAAACGGCTTAACGTATAACAATGTGTAAGGTATCGATGAAAAGGGGCGGAGGTAACGAATATGTTGAGACAAAAAACAAAGATGGCGGCGTTGCCAAATGGACGCTAAAACGTATCTTCGTTGCTATTGGTCCGATTGTGACGAACGAGGGGGTCGGTGGAACGGGGAGAAGGTGGGAAATATGTCAAGACAAAAACAAGAAACAAAATCAATGCCAAAACGGCACTATAACGTATCTCCGAATCTATTGGTCTGATTGTGACGAACGAGGGGTCGGTGGAACGGGGAGAAGGTGGGAAATATGTCAAGACAAAAAGACACGTCCACAGAATATGCGACAACAGGATAACAAAAAAGTATTAAATTGGACACCACAGGAAAGATGAAGGAAATGCAGGTCAGCAACTACTAAACATAAATATATAAATCTCATCTGGGTAGTCATTACAAGTATCCTCCGAACTGTAATTACTGGAGACAACTCACAAATATGATTATTGATATGCGGTATCGATTTGTTGCATATTATATTTTATCTACAACATTTTTACAAAGATATTCAGATATATGAGAATTAATGAATGAATGAATGTTTACCATCCATACATTATGTTTAAACAACTAACGTTTATTACTTGACATAGATATGAGTTGGATGATTACAAACCGACAAGGACCTAAATGTTCTCTACAAGCAACATTTGAATAAGCACTACTATACACAAGTCTCCATTGAACGTACCATTCGATATACATACAGACCTCATCTAAACGTACAATTAGCCAAAAGTCTTATCTAAACATCCACTACTATACATAAACATTTAATATGACTATTTTTTTTGGGTTTTTGCATACTATATTTTGTCTACAACAATTTTACAAATCTATTCAAATATAATTGAATGAACGATTGTTTACCATCACTAAATTATGTTCAAACCAACTAACGCATATTACTAGACATAGATATAAGTTGTTATTTATCCGATTGACGTACTAACCGCTAAATGAAAGCAAATGGGAAAGCGTAAATATTTGTATACTATATTTTATCTACGACTAGCAAGTAATTTATTGTTTTACAGTCGATAATGAACAATGGTCTCTGTAAGAATATATATTGGTCATAGATGGTTCATCGATAGCCATCAGGCAACAATTTCCCCTGAACATGTTTCTAAAACATACGGAATGCACTGTATATACCTAACCCTAGTTGACAGCGCACTTTGCAGGTCTCGTCTCACAATCAACTAATAGGTTTAAGTACAACTCCCTTCGTGAAGGTACACAGGCGTGATTCCGTGCGGGAAAATGTCGACCGTCCTTTTTATACTCCGTAAAGGACCATCAAATATTCAACGTTGAGACATTTCAGGTATAATAGCAAGGAAAAATCAAATTAATTACATTTTTGGAGTATATATAGTTATAGAGTGTATATAGTTTTAGAGTATATACTTTATATGTGAAAATTGAAAGTAAATATATTATTTTATGTCAAAGAAAAACTTAGCCATTGAGTAAAGACATGACTACCACAATACGCTACGGTAACTCTAATACAAAGATGCTGTAGATGAAATGAGAGAAGAAAATGTATAAAATCTCTGATATAGAAACACGTAAGGCAGACATGTTGTACATTAAATGATAGAAAATGTGTAAAAATATCTAACATAGAAACATGTAAGGCAGAAAGCATGGACAATAATGATGGAAAATACATAAAATATCTGACATAGAAACACGTAAGATAGAAAGTATGGACAATAATGACAGAAAATGTGTAAAAATATCTAACATATAAACATGTAAGGCAGAAAGCATGGACAATAATGATGGAAAATTTATAAAATATCTGATATAGAAACACGTAAGACAGAAATGCTGTACATAAAACGATAGAAAATGTATAAAAATATCTAACATAAAAACACGTAAGGCAGAAAGCACAGGCAATAATGAGGGAACATGTATAAAATATCTGACACAGGAACACGTAAGATAGAAATGCTGAATATAAAACCGTAAGGTAGAAAATGTGTAAAATATCTAACAGAAATATGTAAGGTAGAAAGCATGGACAATAATGATGGAAAATGTATCAAATATCTGACATGGAAACACGTAAGGCAAAAAGCGTTGAAATAACGATGGAAAATGTATAAAATATCTAACATGGAAGGCAGAAAGCATGGACAATAATGATGGAAAATGTATAAAATATCTGATATAGAATCACCTAAGACAGAAAGCACGGACAATACTGATGGGAAATGTATAAAATATCTGACATAGAAACATGTAAGACAGAAAGCATGGATAATAATGATGGAAAATGTATAAAATATCTAAGATAAACATGTAAGGTAGAAAGCATGGACAATAATGATAAAAAATGTATCAAATATCTAACATGGAAATACGTAAGGCAGAAATGCTATACATAAAATGATAAAAAATGTGTAAAAATATCTAACATAGAAACACGTAAGGCAGAAAGTAGGGGCAAAAATGATGGAAAATGTATAAAATATCTGATATGGTCACACGTAAGACAGAAATGCTGTTCATAAAATGATAGAAAATGTGTAAAAATATCTAACAGAAAGATGTAAGGCAGAAAGCATGGACAATACTGATAGAAAATGTGTAAAAATATCTATCAGAAACATGTAAAGCAGAAAGCATGGACAATAATGATGGAAAATGCATAAAATATCTGACATAGAAACATGTAAGACAGAAATGCTATACATAGAATGATAGAAAATGTGTAAAAAAATATCTAACATAGAAACATGTAAGGCAGAAAGCATGGACAATAATGATGGAACATGTATAAAATATCTGTCATAAAAATACGTAAGGTAGTTAGCATGGATGCTAATGATAGAAAATGTGTAACATATCTGACATAGAATCACGTGAGACATAAAGCACGGACAATACTGATGGGAAATGTATAAAATATCAAATGAGATAGGTTTGCACTCAGAAAAAATATCTCGATAAACACAAAAAAAATACCTCGATCGCTATGCAAATTCTAAATATTAAAATACTGTGGCAATCTAAATTAAAAACGGTAAAAAATGACATTACTCACGCGGTATACATCACCAAGGTGTAAAAACACCCTCTCGAATACTGCTTTTTCCATGCATTTGTGACAATCTGTAAGGGAAAAATCTTTCTAACACAACATATTTCGGTATTTATTGCGTGTTACTTACTCATGTTTCGTAATATGTATATTGAAAAATTTCGTCAGGGCCACGCAAATACGCAATTTTACAATAGGTCATTATTAAATCGCTACCACGGAATATTACCAACAAGCAAAGGTCTATTCAAATGGTATTAAAATTACACCACATTTCAGGGATGAACATAATGAGATAGTATTCGATCCAACACATACAGTTACAAAACATCATTTACCTCATCAAATCGAATTTTCACTAAAAAATGGAGTGTTTATGCGTAAAAATGCTAAAGATACAAGAATGATTAACATTTATCATGATTTTAAGAAGAGGCTCCAGAATGTCTACTTGAAATACAAAAAAAAATATTTTTAATATTGTAGCAAAGATACGTGATAAAAAAGTAATGTTTAAAGTAATTGCTTTTTATAAACCACTTGTCGAAATGATCTACTGAAAATACGTAGAAAATGTTTTAATAGAATACATGTGTGAACACTTTACAACAGTATTTGATCAAATAATGTAGAAATACATTAAACAATATGACAAACTTAGAAAGAATGATAGATAATAGATGGTGTATAAAATTAAATACGAGCCCTCTAAAATATATAAAATACTACTTACTTTTTAATTTTTATATTTGTAGCACAAATTTTTGTTGTAACACAAAACGAACACACTATCACAAAGGTTAACTGCAGACTGTGAGTATAACAGAATGTACTTGTTCATTAAATAAGCAGGCCGGTATGACGTAACTCGAGTGGAAATTATCGAGAATTGCAAGCTCAGACCTGTATGCACGTGCACCGGATATCGTCGACTTCGAAGAGTCTGAATCGTAAGAGAATGTTAAAAAGTAATTCAATAATATCGGATAACGTTTTCGATAGCAAACTTCACATTTTCTTTATATATAATATTTCAAGGAATTATTGGGATGTATAAAAAACTTTTATTAGTAACTATACAGGGGTAATTAAAAATTATAAAATAAAAAAAATTTAAGAAATTAAATTTTAAATTGATTTTATTACGAAAAACGGCGATAACAGTTTGGAAGGTAATTTTATATACAGTATCGATCAAAAATTACTTAAAAAATAAAACGAGTTTTAGCGTTAATATTGAATATATAGTAACATACGAGATATATGACACTATGAATATTAATATATATATATATATATATATATATATATATATATATATATATATATATATATATATATATATATATACATGCTGTAATATAAATGTTAATTTATTGATATGAAGAAGGTCTCTGTCACAGTAAAAATAAACAACCACAGAATCCATACATGTGACACATCAAATGAAAGAAGAGGATCTAACGAATATATTAAGGTAGAAAACAAAACATGACGACTACTAAAAGGACACTATACACTATTTTTGCTATTAATGAAAGTATAGCATAATATGGGACATCATATGATCCTACGGATAATAATAGACACACTATAAGTACAAGTAAATTTGCATTAATTGACCTAAAGAGGGCGTCTGACGCAGTAAAATATAAACAACTACTCCTTCTATTTATCAATGATTTTACATGTCTTTATAGGGGATCAACAGTCACGTTTTATGTCAAACGTAACGTCATATGTTGAATGTCACATTTTTATGTCACGTTATACGTCGGATGTGACATTTTATGTCAAATGTCACGTTCATGTCACGTAATACGTCAAATATCACATAATATCTCACATTTTATGTCAAACGTCACGTCATATATCCAATGTCACATAATATGTCACGTTGTATGTCAAACACAACGCCATACGTCAGATGTCACATTTTATGTCTCATCATACGTCGAATGTATCATATTATATATCACATTTTATGTCAAACGTCACGTCTTACGTTGAATGTCACATAATATATCACTTTTTATATAAAAACGCCAGGCCATATATCCAATGACACATATTATGTAACGTCTTACGTCAAATATCTCATATATCACATTTATGTCAAACGTCACGTCATATATCTAATGTCACATATTATGTCACGTTTTATGTAAAACTCAGCGTCATACGTCAGATGTCACATTTTATGTATGTAAAAGTGGTTAATTTATTGGGTTAGGTTAGGTGAGGTTAGGTAAGGTTATGGTTAATTTATTAGGTCTATTGTATCTTGACCATTTTTGGATATAAGTCTTCTTTTACACGGTTGTTATATGTCTTGGGCGCGTTGATTTCTTGAGACTGCTTGAATAGTTTGGGACATTAGTCTTCTTCTTCTGTTTTTATCCAGATACATCGGTTTTTTAATTTTCCGTATTTTAGGGTGTGAGATTGGTAACGTATACGGCCTCGTCCATCCTTGTGGACGCCTGATATATCTAGCAGAGTTTTGTGGTTCTTTTGGTCAGCAAGCGTGTAATGTAGAGGATTTTTGGAGAAAATCAATTCGTATAAGCCAGGTGATGTTTTGAATTTGTGTATACCCATTTGAATGTTATCTTTATTAAACTCAAAGGGTTGAGTTTCAAACTTCCAGGAACCGGTAGACCAATTAAATCTCGACCCGTATACCTGATCGATAGTCCACACATCTAGGATATATTTTTTAAGACATGGGTAGGCATCAACATCATCATCACCCTTCACTGCTTGAGTACGTCGAACTTCCCCGGCAGTGGGGTGATTTGTTTGAATAGTTTGTGCTTCGCCTTCGTAGAGATCTGTTGTTTTATTAGTGTTGATTTCATTCGTGTAGTTAAGTATTTCATTAAGAGGTGTAGTTACTGGTTTAAACCTTGATTATAGTAGTTCTTTTTCATAAGCATGCATTCTTTTAAGATCTTTTTATTTTTCTCTTACAATTGTAGCAAGTTTTTTTTTACTTGAACCGCTCTGTTTGAAGACATGTTAGCAAATGAATGTTCGACTTTGAGTCCTTGTATTTATATATCTACCCTTGTGTTAGCATGTCACTGATGACGTCTGTACGCCTTCTGTTAGCGTGTATCTGATCATGTCTGGTAACCCTCTGTGCCGCTGCATATGTGTCACTGAAGGCGTCTGTACATCTCTGTTATAACGCTCTGTTAACCTCTGTGTACCTCTGCTACCCTCTGTTACACTCTGCTACCCACTGGTACACTCTGTTGTTGTGGCTCTGTCTTTTAAAATGTCGAACGTCACGTCAAAACGTCACACGTCACGGAAAAAACGTCACCGAATTTATTGGCTTAGGTATTACTTAACAGACGCGTAGTTATGGTTAATTTATTAGGTTAGGTCGATTGTATAATCGTATATAATTGTATATACAGTGTTGATCAAAAAATTGTTTCGAAAAGAGGTTATTGATAAATATATAGTACCATACGAGATATAATATGACACTATGTATATTAATATGTATTTTATTCCTAGAAGTCAAATTCGTATTTAGTGACCTAAAGAAGGCTTAGGCATGAGTATAAAATAAAGCGATGAAAAGCGATCGTTTTTCATCGTTTTACATCGCTTTTTATAACATTGATCAGGTGTGACATGAAATGTGACATTTGACATAAAATGTCACATCCGACGTATAACGTGACATAAAAATGTGACATTCAACATATGACGTTGCGTTTGACATAAAACGTGACTGTTGATCCCCTATAAAGACATGTAAAATCATTGATAAATAGAAGGAGTGGTTGTTTATATTTTACAGCGTCAGACGCCCTCTTTAGGCCAATAAATGCAAATTTACTTATAGTGTGTCTATTATTATCCGTAGGATCCTATAATGTCCCATATTTTGCTATACTTTCATTAATAGCAAAAATAATAGTGTATAGTGTCCTTTTAGTAGTCGTCACGTTTTGGTATCTACCTTAATATATTCGTTAGATTATCTTCTTTCATTTGATGTGTCACATGTATGGATTCTGTGGTTGTTTATTTTTACTGTGTCAGAGACCTTCTTCATATCAATAAATTAACATTTATATTGCAGCATATATATATATATATATATATATATAATATATATATATATATATATATATATATTAACATTCATAGTGTCATATATCTCGTATGTTACACTATATATATATATATATATATATATATATATATATATATATATATATATATATATATATTCAATATTAACGCTAAAATTCGTCTTATTTTTTAAGTAATTTTTGATCCATACTGTATATAAAATTACTTTCCAAACTGTTATCGCCGTTTTTCGTAATAAAATCAATTTAAAATTTAATTTCTTAAAATTTTTTTATTTTATAATTTTTAATTACCCCTGTATAGTTACTAATAAAAGTTTTTCATACATCCCAATAATTCCTTGAAATATTATATATAAAGAAAATGTGAAGTTTGCTATCGAAAACGTTTTCCGATAATATTGAATTACTTTTTAACATTCTCTTACGATTCAGACTCTTCGAAGTCGACGATATCCGGTGCACGTGCATACAGGTCTGCGCTTGCAATTCTCGATAATTTCTACTCGAGTTACGTCATACCGGCCTGCTTATTTAATGAACGAGTACATTCTGTTACACTCACAGTCTGCAGTTAACCTTTGTGATAGTGTGTTCGTTTTGAGTTACAACAAAAATTTGTGCTACAAATATAAAAATTAAAAAGTAAGTAGTATTTTATATATTTTAGAGGGCTCGTATTTAATTTTATACACCATCTATTATCTATCATTCTTTCTAAGTTTGTCATATTGTTTAATGTATTTCTACATTATTTGATCAAATACTGTTGTAAAGTGTTCACCCATGTATTCTATTAAAACATTTTCTACGTATTTTCAGAAGATCATTTCGACAAGTTGTTTATAAAAAGGAATTACTTTAAACATAACTTTTTTATCACGTATCTTTGCTACAATAATAAAAATATTTTTTTTTGAATTTCAAGTAGACATTCTGGAGCCTCTTCTTAAAATCATGATAAATGTTAATCATTCTTGTATCTTCAGCATTTTTACACATAAACACTCCCTTTTTCAGTGAAAATTCGATTTGATGAGGTAAATGATGTTTTGTAATTGTATCTGTTGGATCGAATACTATCTCATTATGTTCATCCCTGAAATGTGGTGTAATTTTAATACCATTTGAATAGACCTTTGCTTGTTGGTAATATTCCGTGTTAGCGATTTAATAATGACCTATTGTAAAATTGCGTATTTGCGTGGCTCTGACGAAATTTTTCAATATACATATTACGAAACATGAGTAAGTAACTGTATACATCATCTTGGTGATGTATATCGCGTGAGTAATGTCATTTTTTACCGTTTTTAATTTAGATTGCCACAGTATTTTGATATTTAGAATTTGCATAGCGATCGAGGTATTTTTTTTGTGTTTATCGAGATATTTTTTCTGAGTACAAACCTATCTCATTTGATATTTTATACATTTCCCATCAGTATTGCCCGTGCTTTCTGTCTCACGTGATTCTATGTCAGATATATTACACATTTTCTATCATTAGTGTCCATGCTTTCTACCTTACGTATTTTTATGACAGATATTTTATACATGTTCCATCATTATGTGCTTACATGTTTCTATGTTATATGTCCATGCTTTCTGCCTTACATGTTTCTATGTTAGATATTTTTTTACACATTTTCTATCATTCTATGTATAGCATTTCTGTCTTACATGTTTCTATATCAGATATTTTATACATTTTATATCATTATTGTCCATGCTTTCTGCTTTACATGTTTCTGATAGATATTTTTACACATTTTCTATCAGTATAGTCCATGCTTTCTGTCTTACATGTTTCTGTTAGATATTTTTACACATTTTCTACCATTTTATATCCAGCATTTCTATCTTACGTGTTCCTATGTCAGATATTTTATACATGTTCCCTCATTATTGCCTGTGCTTTCTGCCTTACGTGTTTCTATGTTAGATATTTTTATACATTTTCTATCATTTTATGTATAGCATTTCTGCCTTACGTGTTTCCATGTCAGATATTTGATACATTTTTCATCATTATTGTCCATGCTTTCTACCTTACATGTTTATCTTAGATATTTTATACATTTTCCATCATTATTATCCATGCTTTCTGTCTTACGTGTTTCTATGTCAGATATTTTATACATTTCAGATCAGTATTGTCCGTGTTTTCTGTCTTACGTCATTTTATGTCAGATATTTTATACATTTTCCATCATTATTGTCCATGCTTTCTGTCTTCCATGTTAGATATTTTATACATTTTCCATCATTATTGTCAACGCTTTTTGCCTTACGTGTTTCCATGTCAGATATTTGATACATTTTCCATCATTAGTGTCCATGCTTTCTACCTTACATATTTCTGTTATATATTTTACACATTTTCTACCATTTTATATTCAGCATTTCTATCTTACGTGTTCCTATGTCAGATATTTTATACATGTTCCCTCATTATTGCCTGTGCTTTCTGCCTTACGTGTTTTTATGTTAGATATTTTTATACATTTTCTATCATTTTATGTACAGCATTTCTGCCTTACGTGTTTCTATATCAGATATTTTATACATTTGCCATCATTATTGTCCATGCTTTCTGCCATGTTTATATGTTAGATATTTTTACACATTTTCTGTCATTATTGTCCATACTTTCTATCTTACGTGTTTCTATGTCAGATGTTTTATGCATTTTCCATCATTATTGTCCATGCTTTCTGCCTTACATGATTCTATGTTAGATATTTTTACACATTTTCTATCATTTTATGTACAACATGTCTGCCTTACGTGTTTCTATATAAGAGATTTTATACATTTTCTTCTCTCATTTCATCTACAGCATCTTTGTATTAGAGTTACCGTAGCGTATTGTGGTAGTCATGTCTTTACTCAATGGCTAAGTTTTTCTTTCACATCAAATAATATATTTACTTTCAATTTTCACATCCAAAGTATATACTCTAAAACTAAATACACTCTATAACTATATATACTCCAAAAATGTAATTAATTTGATTTTTCTTTGCTATTATACCTGAAATGTCTCAACGTTGAATATTTGATAGTATACAACGATATATACAACTTTACGGAGTATAAAAAGGACGGTCGACATTTTCCCGCACGGAATCACGCCTGTGTACCTTCACGAAGGGAGTTGTACTTAAACCTATTAGTTGATTGTGAGACGAGACATGCAAAGTGCCCTGTCAACTAGGGTTAGGTATATACAGTGCATTCCATATCGATACCTTTTTGCCATAACATCGTAAGTCTCGTTTAGTAAATTTTACAGTACGGCAGTTTTTTCAATAAACGTGTTTAGAAATGTCCAATTGAAGTGAAAATTGGCATCCGGACGTATTATGATGAGTGTTTGAAGTAAAGTAATGATTTTTCTTCAAAATAGTTTCAGTTTTTTTGTAGTTGGACTTACGTTACTTTGGAAGCATCAAAAATAATTTTGCTACTGTAGTTTTATACAAGTCCAACACTTACGATAATTTTGGTAAATTCAGAAATAATTTCACATTGTGATTGTTATCGTAAGCTCAGCACTTACGATAAAAAGTATGTTTAGACACAGCCCCTTAAAGTAACATAAATAATACATAAAAAAATACCAAAAATCGTTTATTTAAGGTAATTTATTTGTGAAAAGTAAAAAGTACAATAGGCATTTAACTGAACAACAAATCGCTTTAGTCATAAACTTACAAAAATAGTCATAATATCTAATGTTATTGCATGTGGTATAATAAATGTGAATCATAGCTAGTCAGCAAAAGTCTAATCTTGGGGCCCTTCATCGCTTTCGTCTTCCTCATCGGATTCTGCTAGCTTATCTGGCATAGCTGACGTTTTCATTAGCCTATATTCATTTTGAAACCTGAGAGGAATTATATTGTTGTCGCAGAGATCAATTAAGTCTTTTTTCTTTGCAACGGAAATAGACAATTTTTGAGAATAAAGCCGTTTTGGTTTTTTTCCTTTTAATTCCATCGTGAAATTGATGCAGTTCTGGCCATTATTTAAATAGTCAACCTCTATAATAATATCTGCGTTACCTTTCTCAAATTTTACATTTTTAATTTCACTGATTTTTATAGGTTTTCCGTTCTTACATTTGAATTTACTCGGTTTAGTACATCATCAGATATTTTTTTCCATTCTAAGAAGTCGCTGAAATCCATTTTTATTGTTTCAAATGGTTTAGGTTTGGTACGAGAGTTGGATATCAATGTACACCATTCTGATGGAGCCCATACTACGCGTTTTTTGATAAACCGCTCAATTGTTGCATGAACTGAGTCGACAGGCATATAAGTATGGCCTGGTAGTAAGTATCGCACACTGATTGATGTTATATTAACAGAATCCTTAAGAAAACTCGAGATCATTACAAACATTGCCTTGTTTTTGTTCTGTCCATAACAACTATCACAATTTAGTGATATATGTTTTACGGTTTGTCTTCTATCAACTTCTTGCAAATATTTGTAGATTATGGTAGATATTTCGTTACTGCCACGTCCTCCGTCACATTCTCCCCACAAATAACAAAACCCATTTTGGGTTCCACTTTCGTAAACCGTAAGATTGTAATAAGCATACTTTCTGGTGTAGTACAAGAGCAAATTGTCTCCATGTGGTGTGTTTAACACCTTCTGCAGGTCGAAACTAGCACATAAAAATTTTGAATCTAAGATAGTTTTCTTTTGATCAGCTAGAAATGAATCTTTGCATTTTTCTTTGTTTTCCAAATGTTTTTCATACAATTGCTTTGTTTCTTCTGTTTCCTCAAAATCTTTGTCTTTTCTCACTTCACAGACTTTGCACTTATCTTTTTTCGGCAAGTGAAATCCGATATTAAATTCTGCCTTAAAAATCTTTCGGAACACTTGCAGGGAAACGATATCGTTCTTAGTTATGCCATTTTCTATCTGTTTCTTCTTAAAAAGTTCGTATAAGAATGATACATTACGAAATTCAGTGGGTAAGTATCTTCTCGATGTTTTATTTCTGCAATAATGAGATGGGACAGCGGGTAGCAACGTGATAAAATCTAAAACATTCTGCTTCTGCTCTTTCCCAGTTTTGTTATGGGGAACATGCTTACCTCTCTGATCTATTTTGGAAAATGAGGCTGACGTAGAGTTTTCTTTCGTATATCTCAAAGTCATTTGTGAAATATCCAAGGTTTTCAATAAAAATTGTTGGCACACCTCGTGTTCCACATCATTCCACCTAATGATATACTTGTACGAACATTGTCTTCTGCTTCTTGCAGCCTCTTGTTTTCGACGTTTTATTTCAACATCTTTTATGCATGAAAGCAGCCAGTCTCGTTGCCTGTGTAGGCTTCCCAAGCCCCAATAAAATTCGAAAACATGTTCTCTCACTATCTCTGGAAATTTTGAAATACACTGGTTTGGGCAATTAATACTGCAAGGATTCTCTCTAACAGACTTTTTGGCACCGAACTTGTGATTACTTTTCCTTATTGTCTTTTTGCACGGTTTTTTCTGTTTCCTAAAACAAGTTTTTCCCATTGCATCTTCTTTATTGTCAGGCGAGTTGCTGTCACCATTGCTAATATTTTCTTCAAAGGAATATTCTGAAGAGTGGCGACGAAAACGTTTAGCTGTATTACAGGTACGACTATTTTGATCATTTTCGCTACTGGAAGAGTCATAGTCAACGAGTTTCACAGAGGGTCGTGTTGAAACTACTGGCTGGTTCTGGTGAAGGTCATCATCAACTGAAGAACTTGGCACATTACATTTGGATTTTATTTCTGTTCCGTCGGCAGTGATATGGTAAATTATAGGTTCGTCTAAACTAATTACGACCACGTCTGAAGATTGTAAATCTTTCAAGTTCGAGATTTGACCAACTTGTGAAGCAACACTGGTGCTAGAGCATGTGGTTGAGTCTATAATGGTGTCTAAGGACTTCTGTGATACCAGTGGAATCTCTTCGAATTCGCTTGATTCATACAAAGATGCTGAGTCTTTTACATCATACGAAACTGAAGATAATTCGCTGTCAAAGTTAGAGTCTCCCACATATAGTGAGAGTGACTCCAACTCATGTGAAGACTCAGACCGAGTGGTTACCAAAGACGGTATGGCATTTGATTCTTCTGTTCCTTGAGAACTAAGAGCTAATCTTACTAGATGTCTTGATCTACTACTCATGGCGATAATCTGAAATAAAAGAATATTTTATCTTATTTGTCGACTTTAAAATATTACTTATAAAAGTTATATTATTTTGAATTATAAGTGCGCCATATGTGGCCTCCATTCTTCTTGTCTTTTATTTTATTTTCGCCAGGTGTTATTAACGTTGTGGCCGTCCGATAGCTCGATCGGTACGGGATTTATCTTGTAGTATTCAATCTTACTCAATGTTGCGTAATATTACGCAACATTGCATCATGTACGATCAGTACGGAGTAAATCTTGTATTATTCAACCTTACGCAATATTACGCGTGAGATGAAACATCCTATATTGACCAAAAATGTGTCAACCCAGGTAAGACACCTTGTACATAAAATATGGAACTTGTAGTACCTTATAATACTCACTACAAAATAATACAAAAAGATAGGATTATGATTCTCTTGAGACGAAATAAATCTAGAACAACCATTACCTATCACACCAATACAATTATTACTAAGAAATCTCTATAATTTGAAAAAACTACGTATGTTAAGGAAATTTTGATTTTAAACTACATTTTTTACAATGTTTCCTACAAATCTCAACGAAAGCAAAAGTAAAAACCATAAATAATTACCAAAAAAATTATTTTGTGGTACTTACGTTCCGACTCTGCGGCTACACACAGTTCACTAATAGATCGTAATGAACTTCGCTGCATCGTAAGTAGCAAATTTTGTACCACGTGACTTGCACCTTACGATGTTTTGGTGACCATGCGATGTTTTCACAACTACAAAATAAATTTTTTCACATTTTTATGTGACTTACGTTACAGCAAATTCGGTTTTTTCTCCAAGACTATGCTATTATACCTTACAATAATTTTGCTGGGAGGTGCCTGGCGGCTTGATAGATACGATGCTTCAATAAAACTGTTTTCCCTAAATTTGTCACTTACGATGTTATGGCAAAAAGGTATCGATATGTTTTAGAAACATGTTCAGGGGAAATTGTTGCCTGATGGCTATCGAAGAACCGTCTATGACCCATATATTCCTACAGAGACCATTGTTCATTATCGACTTTAAAACAATAAATTACTTGCTCGTCGTAGATAAAATATAGTATACAAATATTTACGTTTTCCCCTTTGCTTTCATTTAACGGTTAGTACGTCAATCGAATAAATAACAACTCATATCTATGTCTAGTAATATGCGTTAGTTGGTTTGAACATAATTTAGTGATGGTAAACAATCGTTCATTCAATTATATTTGAATATATTTGTAAAATTATTGTAGACAAAATATAGTATGCAAAAATCCAAAAAATAGTCATATTGGATGTTTATGTATAGTAGTGGATGTTTAGATAAGACTTTTGGCTAATTGTACGTTTAGATGAGGTCTGTATGTATATTAGTAAGCGCTTAGCCGAGACCTTGTCGAATGGTACGTTCAATGGAGACTTGTGTATAGTAGTGCTCATTCAAATGTTGCTTATAGAGAACATTTAGGTCCTTGTCGGTTTGTAATCATCCAACTCATATCTATGTCAAGTAATAAACGTTAGTTGTTTGAACATAATGTATGGATGGTAAACATTCATTCATTCATTCATTCTCATATATCTGAATATCTTTGTAAAAATGTTGTAGATAAAATATAGTATGCAACAAATCGATACCACATATCAATAATCATATTTGTGAGTTGTCTCCAGTAATTACAGTTCGGAGGATACTTGTAATGACTACCCAGATGAGATTTATATATTTATGTTTAGTAGTTGCTGACCTGCATTTCCTTCATCTTTCCTGTGGTGTCCAATATAATACTTTTTTGTTATTCTAATGTCGCATATTCTGTGGACGTGTCCATACCAGCGTAGTTGCGATATCCTTCGTTATTCTGTGTTTAACGCACATAATTTCTTACGATTCTTTCATTTGTTACTCTGACAACATTTTGTTTTTCTTACCCATTTTCTTTAACGATTGTTCTGTCCCATGTTAAGTGTAGTATACGAGTAGATGAACAAGGCGGGTGTGACTATCAGAATAGGGAAATCAATGTGTTAGAGAGAGAAGTCAGGCCATGGCTATAGACATAGGGAAAACAATGTGTTAGAGAGAGAGACGTGACATCGCGTTAGGCGAGTCGTACGGTGCGCGAACCAGATGTGCGTTCGGTACCTAAATTTTTCACGCGATGCATCGGATGCGAGGTGGGTCGTACGGTGCGCGAACCAGATGTGCGGTCGGTACCTTAATTTCTCATGCGATCGGGATCTCGGAGATAAGGGCGCGGCTGACCAATTTTTAATTCTAAATACAACGTAAACAATGTAATTTTTTATTAAAAGAACTATTACTATGAAGGAACACAGTAATCTTTATTCGTATATAGCTACAATTTTGTTTAACAATGTTTTTAATTGTTTTTAATAGACCGTCTTTAGGGCAGTCAAAAGTTCCCAACTGAACGTTCCTGCTGCTACAACTCTACGTGTGTATTCGCTGTACTTCTAATAGGTATTGTTTTGAAAAAGTAAATAAACTTATTGGTTCTCGCAGGCATAGAAGGAAACATAAAACTTTTTTAAAGTTTTAAATTGGGGAAAGAGGCAGCGAAATGCCTACCTATTATTGCTTACAGTTATTAGGTATTCCGTCGGAATTCTGAAAAACATATGAAACTTGCGTAGACCTCAACTCTTTAGGAAGATAATCGGTAATTAGTTCAGGAAGACACATCTCATTTAAATTAAACTTTTATAAGTATCAGACCCAACGTACATTCGATAATTTGGAAATTGTGGAGATGTAGCTAGAAACATGAAATAGGGATACTGAATTAGATATATGTTTTTATTGCAGGTGTTTTTTGGCAAATAGGCCCTGTTTTTTTTTAGTGCAGGTGTTTTCGGTATATAGCTCCCGGTTTGTGAAATTGTTTCCACTTGCGTAACAGGTGTTGTTGGTATCGAAGAGGGAGCTTCTGTTTGTCCATATAGCATGCTCATTGCCTTTTTATCGTCATCACCAAAACTTAACACATCTTGTTGATACTAAGCATACATAATATACGAATCACTACTACTATGTTCCAGTCCGAGGGAATGGCCAATTTCATTTACGTGTGTATTCGCTGTACTTATAATAGGTATAGATGAGATTTAATATTTCGGCATCTACATTAAATAATTGTTTACAAAAAGACCCAGCCTGATTTTGACGTATGAGGTGTCAAATGAAAGCGTTGGTGACACAGAAGCCATGTCAACGCTCGAACGTTCTTCTTCTTCTTCTTTTCTGTAGAGTGCCTACACGAACGTCGACGCAGGACGTGACATTCGACGCAGAATGTAAAGTGTCACGTGAAATGACGTGACATTCGACGCAGGACGTGACAGTTATGTGACATTCGACACAGAACGTAAAATGTCACGTGAAATGACCTGACATTCAACACAGGACGTGAAATGTAACGTAAAATGACGTGACATTCGACGCAAGACGTGAAATTCGATGTAGAATATGAAATGTCACGTGAAATGACGTGACATTCGACGCAGGACGTGACATTCGACGCCGAACGTGAAATGTCGCGTGAATAACGTGGCATTTACATTCTAATCCAATTTAAGATGAAAATAATTTATATCTAGTTTGAATTTTAAACAATATTATAAACAAAAGTAGACATATACTATTTAAATATATTGTAATATTTTTATTATTTATTTAAAGTACAAGGATCAGTTAACTAGATAACACTAGCTTACTGACTAAAAAGTTTGTAAAAGAAATAGATATACATTAGATATACTAGTAAACGGTTATATACATCGAACTTAATATTCTTTAAAATCATTCTCAGCCAAGATGTTGAAGGGAATTGACGTATTAGTTTTTATGATAACGTTTACAAGCGTGTTTTGCAACGATTTCTCTGAAAAAGACGCTATTGCATACCTAAAAAAATATGAACAAAATATCGATAATACCACAGATTTCTCTACTTTGTTAATTACTTTCCAAGAAAGGTATAATTTGCCAGTGGATGGATTGCTTAATAATGTAACAATAGAATTTATGCGCCGACCACGTTGCGAACACAGTGATAACGAATTTAGAGTAAGTTCTCCATGGCAAAAACATCACCTGCGATGGTATTTTCCTCAAAAAACGGTTGAGGCACAAAAAGATGCAGAAATGGCTTTTCAAATGTGGCAAAATGTATCAGATTTAACATTCACAATGGTTACAAACCCTACTCTAGATCCTCCTGATATAACTATAGCTATGGTTAGAAAAACTCATTATTTTAGGCCAAATTGTATGGGTAATGATAAGTGTCCGAGTAAAGTAGGGCAAGGTGTTTTAGGACATTCATATTTTCCTGATCACGCCGGTAAATGTAAAGAAATCCATTTAGATATTACCAAGTCCTGGTATTTTGGAAATGATTCTAATATACCTGAAGGTCGTACTAGTTTTCTTATGGTATTAGCTCATGAAATTGGACATGCTCTCGGCATTGGTCATAGTGATACACCAGATGCTATGATGTATAATATGTATCAGAATAAAATTAGTGTTCTACATGATGATGATATAAATGCAGTACAATATCTATATGGAGCTAAAAAGAAAAATAAATATGCTACAATCCCAAAGGTTACAACACCAGTTGCTACAAGACCTACAACACGTAAACAACAGATTGGTTCAAGACATACGACAGCTAGCTCAACAACGTTAAGATCTACAACTAAAAAGCAGCCGGCCGGTACAAGCCATACAACAGCTAGCTCAACAACGTCAAGATCTACAATGCGTAAGCAGCCGATCCTCAAAAATTTGTGTGACATTGTTCCCGATTTTATGTTTCTAGCCACTGCTCCAGAATTTTCAAACTACCGATTATATATTGCTTATGATAAGTTTATATGGAAACTAGACTTGAACGAAATGAGTATTTCATCTCAACCTGAACTTCTTGCTGATTATATTCCTATAGAATTACGTCAATACACTTTACAACACATTTTTCAAACAACAAACGGTGATTTGGTTACAGTTGTGTCTCCAAACAAATATTTCTCAGCCATTCCCTAGTATTCAATTTATCGATAATTTTTCACTTAATATACCCAATAAGGCTCACATCAATGCTATTTTCCAATCAAATGCTGGGCGCTCCTACACATTTTATAATAATATGTCATATATAGAATTTTCTAATGATTTTACTAGCGAGTTACAGAGAGGACAGATAAAAGACATATTTCCTGGAATACCTGAAGATATTTCTCTCGCACTTCGATGGATTGATGGTCATATTTACTTTTTCCGTCAAAATACTTACTATAAATTTAATGAATTTACAAGAAAAGTTATTGCAGCAGGACCATTTAATTGGAATCTATTTGGAGTGCCTTGTCCAAACGAAAATATCTTACAACAATTAAAAACTCTAATATCTAAACTTGTATCTGTATATAATTAAAAGTGTAAAAGATATGTTTTTTATTTGCGAATAATTAAAAATTGTAAAATATATGTTTTTTTTTATTTACGAATACAAATTCGTGAGAAAGTTACTGAGTCGCGAATTCTCATTAGGTTTGTTCCAACTCGTGAAGAAAATATACATGTTTATATCTTAGAGCAAAAAAAAAAATGCATCTGGGTGTATTGCAGTTGTCAAGTCGTGGAATAGTTTAGTCATAGGAAAGATACGTTATATTTGAAATTATTTTTAATGTTAGACATCAACAACAGGAAGAAGCTAACATTCTATTTACTACGTAAAAGACATGTGTTCAAGGACAAGTCAAATATTATGTTAGAATTGTAAATAATAAAAAGTTTTTTAGCTAAACTGCAATATTTTTACTACTTAAAATGTTAAATAATAAGTAGCGAAAAATACGCCTATACAGAATAGTTCTCGTTTAGTCATTCTCATTCTCGAACAGGGATCGTTTAGTCATCGAAAAAAAAACCCATATACATATAACCAATCATATTTAAGGTTAGGATCAAGTACTGTTACTTGACGCATAGAAGACGCATACCTGTCACATACCTGATGCATAGCAGATGCGAGCTGATGCATACTTGTCACATATTTGACGCATAGCAGACACATACCTGACGCATAGTAGACGCATACCTGTCGCATACATCATTCTTTTGCATGTTTATGCTAGATTTTTTATTTGTTCATATTTACACCTTATTTACATATTTGTCGTTGTTTTGACTTTTTTTTTAAGAAAGTTTTGCCTTTACCCAGTTATTTCTTAAACCGTATGGGCGCGAGTCGTTAGCACATGCCACATATTCTTAAACTTTTTATATAGCACGCGCGAAATCATATTCTAAGACTGTTATTTTTGTTAAACAATATAGAATGTTTTATTAATGAAAAAACTTTGTATTTTATTATATATTGTATTAATACCTTAAAAGATTACAATCATTTTATTTTTATATATGTACATAATTTTTGACTTTATACAATATTAATAATTTTTGTTATATTTTCTTTCTTGATGCTTGGGTTTTTAACCATTTTCTGTCTTAATGTTTAACGAATAATACCCTGTACATCATTATCATTGATACCACAGAAAGTTGTCACACTGAAGGAAGATCAGTAGTTTTTCGGTAAATTACGAGGTATTCATAAGATTTGAACATCAAATTTTGTATTTCTCAGGTGGACAGCTGCGTTAAATGTCGATAGATTGCTAATTTGTTCTAATACATTCAACATATTGGCACTTGAACTTGTTTCTGTCGATATCGGCTGTCTAAAGTCATCATTTAAGGCAACAATTCTAATTTTGTCATCCGTTGTGTATCCAGCTTGCTTTTTTATATTCTCAAGAGCGGTCTCTAAATGGTTTTAAGATAGTCTTTGTCATTTTCTAAACCTTCACCTATTTTAAAGTTGTCACAATTAACTTGAAAAGTGCATAAATAAGCGTTGAATTTTTTATTTCTCGCTGATTTATAATATTTATTGACCATTGACCAGACATTGTTATTTTTTACAAAATCAAAATTTATCGAAAACCCGAGCGAGACAAAACACGTCTTTCGGCAACAGCATCGAATACAGAATGATGTACAATGTCTAATACGTAATATAATATTATAATTTTTGAAAGTCAAGAGGTGCTGTGTCAATTAATGAGTCATCACTTTGTATTATTTTTCGTTTCTTGTAGTCCATCTTAAAAGTTTTTGTGACCCTTTTTCTCGTAACAATATCTTTGGTCTCTGTATCCCTACCGATCTGGTCATATGTGAGCTTAATTTCTTTGTCCTAATGGCCTGACTATTTCTTTTTTTGTTTGTGTCTGGCTGTTTTCGTGGTTTAATGTAAAACCTTTGATTTTAGTCACCTCATTGTCCTTGGCTGTTTTGTAGTAATAACTTTTAGGACCTCTACTGAGCCATTGAACTTTGTAATTATATCCAGACAACTCATCACTCCAATCGCCTAACATTTCACCTGTTTCGACAGTGTTTAGGTCATCATCAATGTAAACAATGGAGTCTGTGTCGAAATAAGCTACAGCCTCTCCTAGCCCATCAATCATATCGTACAGTCTTAGACGAGCGTTACTTGTCGGTAAATAAAGCCACAAAAATATTTGTAGATGTGGGATCTTCAACAAACACGTCTTTGTAATCGTACGAGACTTGGGCAATATTATCATTAATAAATGTGGATTTGTTATGTTGATTTTTATCGTCCATCAAAAAATTTCGTAAAAGTTAATGTCCACAACATACTCTTTCTGTTTCATATTCATCCTTTATCCAAATTTACCCCATAGACTATTCAGACATATTTTAGCGACTGCTCGTTTACTAGGATTTGTCGCTATTTTCGATAAATCGAGCTCTATGTCGATTTGCTCTTTTACAGCCCGAGCGTACTCTTTGTTAGAGGCATACGTATGTGGACTAGTCTCCAATGTTATTTTAATAAAATCACTAACGTACCCTTTAAGCAAATCCGTAGAAGTTTGTTCAAAGTGCCAAACCTCGTATATATTTTGTATTTTATACCTTTCTCTAAGGCCTTATTAATTTCCAAAGTGGTCCACGCACCGGTCAGCATTCTTTCAGATTCAGCATATCTGCATTCTTCTGGTCTCTCTATAACATACTGGTTACATAGACAATCCAAAATTGGGCGCAGATAAATGCAACTTAATGTATATGGATACCGATAGCTTTATTTATGAACTGTACTGTCATGATGCATATGAGGAAGTAATAAAGCAAGATCTATCAAAATTTGATACATCTGATTACGCTGTAGATAATATATATATATAAAATATTCCTCGCGTAAATGAAAAAAGTCTTAGGAGTAATGAAGGATGAAAATAAAGAAGAAATTATGACAAAATTTGTGGGATTACGGTCAAAAATGTATACTTTTAAAAGTTCAATCTAGTCGAATCACTAAAAAAGCAAAAGGGACTAAATATAATATAGTAAAAAATGTTATAAAATTCGATGATTATGTAAACTATTTAAATGATTTTAGGGAACAACCTGCTACTCAACACTCCATTCGGTCATATAGCCATAACGTCTATAGTTTAGAACAAACAAAAATTGCGCTAAGTCCTTATGGGGATAAAAGATATTTAATTTCTAATAGTTTTAGAACGATACCATGGGAACATTACAGGATTTTAGAATAGATTTTTTATTGCAGAAGAACGTTGATGAAACAATGCCATACAGGTGTGTTACACCCACAGTAGAAGACCTATGGACTCCCCCCAAACTACAACAAATAGCAGCCAATAAAGTTTATTGGGCTGTAGTTGATGCTTATACAAAGACATTTACGCTTGCAAGTGGAGAGCAACGTCCCCTCCAGTAAGCAAGGATGTACCGTGTATTTTAAGATACCCCATCAAATACAATCCAGTTTAAACGTAAATTGTATAAGAGAATTAAAACTACAAATTGTGAAGAACTGTCAAAAAGAGAGGCCATGTGGGTGTCTAAACTGTGGGGTTTATCGATACAAATAATTGTAAACACAGATATAAAAAATAATGTATATTTTATCATTAGTTTTGTTGGACTTAGATCTAGTTGAGGAAAAAAATAATACTTGAAATAAAAGATACCAATTCTTGATGAAAACCGGGTTTGATTCTGAAGTAGACAGTGATATTGATTCTTTTGAGATGAATGACAATGTCTAATATCCATAAGCTATCTCTCTCTTTCTTGTATATTGTCAATATATGTCATAGTCATATTTTATGTGAAAATAAAAACTCTAAATTTGCAATTTTATTATTTATTCAAATCAATAATTACCTTATTTTTATAAAAATAAACAAATTCCCTAAGAACATTATTTGTCAAATCATTTGGCATTATAGAACAAAACGCATACAATATTTGCAAGGGACTTAAACTATCTATTACAGTATTTTTACAAAACTCTAAAACTTCATAATAATATTCACAAAAGTTCAAATTTTCTAACAACTGCATACGAGACGATATCACACTAGTGTTAAGTTCAACAATTTGTCTCACTTCTTCTTCGTCCATATAGTACTCCACGCCATGCTTCTTAACAATGATGAATTTACAATTATCGTAAACTACTGTGGTAACAGTGCAGTATTCTCCGCATAGAAAAGTTTGAAGCTCGTTCTCATCAGTTGATCGAAAAAAATCAATTAGTTGTTGTGTGATGATTGAAATAAAGGAAGCCCATTCGTATACGCTGAGTGATATTCTGCTAGGTTTATATTGTTGAGATAAAATCACTGCAGGAGTAAATGATCTTGCAGGGCTTATACCACATTGTACTTCATAGCCCGATACTGTGCATGTTGTTGCAAGTAGGTAGCAGAATTCTAATTTGGCGGCAGCCTCATAATTTTCCAAAGTTCTATATAATTCTTGATTATAGTCTTTGTCTGAAGAATACCCACTATCTTGAGAACCCATGTCACTACTGTTTTTTCGAACACCGTTGACAAAGTGTATATAAACTGATCATCGTAGTTTCTCTTAAATTTATACTTTTGTCATCCCCCACTCCTTGTGGTTAATTGCCAGCATTTTTGGAAAAGTGTATGTCTACGCGGCGTATCAAAATATAGATCCTCAAACTATATTCGATTTATTTATCCAGCTGTTGTGTTTGCTATCCATTCCTAACCATTTGACATACATCTTATTGCCTTTTCGTCTAAGTACTTTTTCAACCAGGTATATGTCAGAGTTTGATGTTTTCTGCAACTCTTCTTCATAAAAACCACCGCTAATCGGTGCACCTTGCATGTCTTCGAGCAAATACGTTGTAGGATTTGTTATCTTAACTTGTACAATTTTAAATAATTCTGTAGTCCAATTGGGTGTGTAGGCCTTTTCAAAGAAATGTTTTGCCTTTGAGACACGTACAATATCGCCAACTTTAAATTTTCTCGGACCAGCAATCTTTAAATGGCTATAACTTTTGTTTAAAATGGCTTTTTCGTTGGATTTGTTAACCTGAGACGGTTTGTATCCTGTTTTACTGTGTTTTGTATTGTTGTATTCCTCAGTAATTTGAGGTAAGATATCGATCCATTTGTATGATCCATGTAAACTGAAATACTTGTACAACTTTGCTTTTAACGTTCTAATAACTCTTTCACAAATGGCAGCTTTTTTAATCGTGTATGTGCTATAATGATTAATTTCGTGTTTTTTCATTAAATTTTGAAATTTTCTGTTGTAAAATTCAGTTCCATGATCAGATTGTAGGTTTTTGGGAAGTCGCCGAGTATGAGCGAGAATATCCGAAAATGCCCGAGTAATTTCCTCACCAGTCTTCGTTTTTAGAGGACGTGTCCACACAAATTTTGAAAAACAATCAATTACAACTAGTATTAGTTTGTAATTTTTATTTTGGTGGGCATAAGGACGCATTTCAGCTAAATCCATTTGCCACAAGTCATCGATTCCTTTGATTATTGTTCGACGACGAGGATAGTTTTTTCGTGCTGGTTTATGCAACTCATACACCACTTCTTTCTTTTCTTTAGACATTATTTTAACGCACCTTCTACTACCTTAAGACGTTTGTCTATATCCCATGAATGAACGCTATCTACTATGCTTTTTAATGATTGTTCCACTTGTTTTATCCGCTGTTCCATCTTAATATCGTACATCGTATGCTTTGCAACTGTTTCTGCAGCAGATTTTAGATTGTTCTCCGTATCCTTTTTCAGTGTATTAAAATCATCTTGGATTATTTTTTTCAACATATTTATACTGTTCTCCGTATCATTTTTTAGTGTATTCTGACCATCTTTGATTATTTTTTGGAACTTTTGCTCGAGAGCATCCTCCATATCCTTTTTCAGTATTTTCAAATCATCTTTAATTAGTTTTAATACCATATTTGTATTGTTTTCCAAATCATTGTTTAGTGTATTCTGGACATCTTTGATTATTTTTCGTATCTTTTGCTCTAGAAGTGGAAGTATAGTTTTACGAAGGTCTTCTTTTACTGTAGCTTTAATGTTATCAAGATCTTCTTGTGCATGCTTTAGTCCTGTAGACATTTGGAATTTTAGTGTTTCCAGACCATCTTTGATGATTTTTTGTAACTTTTGCTCGAGAAGTGGGACCGTAGTTACATGAAGCTCCTTTCTTGCATCGTTTAGACCGATGGTTAAATTATGTATGTCATTAGTTTTTTGCTGCAACAGCACACCATGTGTTTGGTGCAGATTATGTAACTCATTGATTTGTCCATCAACGTATTTTTTCGTTGCAGCATCGTCATTGTTTGTTGGGCCCTTGACATTGCAAATTTTCACATTTTCGGCATTAATATTTCCTTCAGACGTATGTGGAAATGTGATTCGCGCCACCTTTTGGGCGTTACTACTACGAGAGCGATGACCGAACTTGTCGACACTCATAATGGAAATGATGTCGTCATTTCCCCAGTTACTCTATTATATTAGCTTCTTTTAGTTCATTGATGATGGCTACGATTTCGTTGTCGAGAGATGTGTTGCCAGCGTCTTTCGAAGCCACCAATAGTTTAAGACGTTCAACTAACTCATTGGGATCATCCCAATAAATATACTCCATGGGTGCAGTGTTGTATGTTAAACGAGAGTCATCCAATCCCGTTCCTTTGGCCGTAGATGACGATGATCGTGTTGTTTTCGTTTTGTATTCGAGTTCTTTTTTCGATCGAGTTGCAGGTGGTGCATGTTTTTTCATTGCTGTATCAGATGGTTTGAATAGAGGTTTAATAATAGAATGGTATTTTTCTCCACTGGAACCTTTAAGACGTCCCAAGGTATCCAGATGAATCTCTGTGTTTTTTAACAGTGTTTTATACTTTTGTAAATCCTCATCATTATACTGTTCTGGGTTGGCATAAAATAAAAGTTGATATAGACCTGGCGTACCACCTAACCTACGTTCTTCTAAATTACGTTCTCGAATTATTATTATGTTTCCATTGCGTTTGTCAAAGTTTATTCGACGTTTTCCCATTATCCAGCCACTAATAGAATCGTAAAATGGACCATAGTTTTTATCAATTTTATCGTCTTTTATTAAATATTCTTTTATGTACTTGTGACTTATTGGAGGATATTGATCGATATATTCGTCTGTGGCATCCATCGGAATCTGGTTAGAGATTGGTTCTTGAATAACGTTTTCATCAGGTATCGCTAGATCAGGTGCATCAAGAAATACATCATCATCATCACCATTCTCCTCCTCCTCCTTTTTCACCTCTTCTTTTTTAACTTGTTCAAACTTATTAGTGATAGCATGATGTAACGTTTTTGATGATTGCGCAATATCTTTGAGAGGTTTCGAGAGTGGTTTAAACAGTTTATTTAGGGACTCATCTTGTTCTGTTCGGCCTAATTTTAATGCCAAGTATTTTTTGCGAATCGATCTAGCCAATTCGGCGACTTTCTTCTTGCGAAGGGCAATGGCAACCGCATCATCTGACATTGTGTCAACGACTAAACAATTATCTTACAATTTTATATATTTATCAAATCCTTTGCGATATCGGCCATTATTGAGAGCAAAATCTTTTATAATTACCAAAGTACCATACTTATCACACCAACATTCAGAACAAATTTTTTTAAATTCATCAAACGACATGTCTGGTGATACGTGCTCATCAAATACATGCTTTAAATTTATCTCGTCTTGCTTGAATAGTACAATCATGTTACAGTTATCTCTAATTAACTGCTTCGGTATTTTTGAATATGTTTGACATAAATAAGCGGCATCGATATCTTTATGCCTACCCATGGAATAATACTCGCGAATCTTTTGCTGACCATCACATGCAACATCATCAAATAAAAACACCGAGTGGGGTTTAGCTTCGCTGGGACTAATAATTTCTTCGTTGTCTTTAAATGGGTAATATCCTACACCTTTAACTTGCGCTATTACATCTTGCAGTAGTTGGTATTTCGGTTGAAAGAGGGATTTCGAATAAACATAGACATTTTTAAACCTGGCGCCATTAGGATTAAACAGAAGAGATAGCATGACATTCGTTTTCCCGCATTCACTTGGACCGCAAATAATGGCTCTAAACGAGTTTGGTAGTAATTTACCATGTTTACTGACTGTCACTTTCTGTACAATGTCTAGATTATCAATTGGTAGCGTCTGCTCTTGCTGAACGATCTTCATCGTGTGGCAAGTGTAGTACATAAGTACGACAATATATTATAGATGTCGCCACTTGCATGGTATCAGTCCAATGTTGGTCGTCGAAGGAGGAGGTCTCGTTAACTCTGTAATTAATAAACTGCCAATTGAGCTGCATATTCCCGGTTATCAGTACTGCGGTCCTGGAACAAAACTACAAAAACGTCTTGCACGTGGAGATCCAGGAATTAACCCATTAGACGCAGCTTGCAAACGACACGATATCGCTTATTCACAGCATTCATCTCTCGAAGAACGTCACAAGGCCGATAAAGAATTGGAAGATAGAGCCTGGGAGCGCTTCAAGTCGAAAGACGCTAGCATTGGTGAAAAAAGTGCTGCTTTAATTGTAACTGGCGGAATGAAACGAAGAGAAAGTTGGGAATGGGATGCTCTCGTCGTGGAAGACGGGGACGTTACTCATTCAATCGAGATGTTGTCTCAAAAATTGCAAAGTCCATGAAAAGAGGGGCATCGTTAACAGATACTGCTTTGACTGCTGTACGAATAGCAAAATCCATAATCAAAAGACTTGGTGGTCGTAAAGAAGTTGATGTTCCTCGAGTACTTCCACTTAAATCCGGAGGTTTTCTACCTCTTATACCTCTATTTGCAGGCCTTTCCGCTTTGGGGGCCTTAGCGGGGGGTGCTGCCGGAGTGGCCAAGACAGTAGTCGACGCAAAGAATGCCCAAAAGAAATTGGAAGAAGATATACGTCATAATAAAGCGATGGAACACATCGGTTCGGGTCTGTACCTACGTAAGAAACCCAGAGGTGGATTCGGCTTGTATTTGAAAAAAAACTTCCAATGAAGCTACCCAATCGTCCGCTATATGATGTGGAGATTGCACATTATGCGAAAATACTTAAAATACCAAATTTTCGAGGCGTTTTCATGAATGACGCTCTGCCTAGAGACGGTCCTCGACAACGAGAATGTGCAATAGTAAACTTGGATGTGTCCACACATAGCGGAACACATTGGGTAGCATACAGAAAGATAAACAACAACGTAGAGTATTTCGATTCATTTGGTAATTTGAAGCCGACCAAAGAACTTGTTAAGTATCTGGGTGGTGCCAACATTTCCTATAATAATCATCAGTATCAAACCTACAATCAAATTATTTGTGGACATTTATGCTTAAAGTTTTTATATAATGGAGCCTACTAAAAGTACGGAACTTCTTATGGACCATATGTTTCGCAGAAAATATTTTACAGAATTCAGTGAAGAAGAACTAAAATACATACCGCTAGATTATCTTATACGAACTGTACGACCTTCAGAATTGTTAAGTATATGGCATAAATTGCCTGAAGACTATCGAGGAGAATTTAACCTGCAGATACTACTTCCCTGCTTCGTACATTACAACAGACCGGATTGGAGGACTCACTGGGATGGTCCACCTGATTCTCAAGCTTCATGTCATTTATGTAAACTTGCTTTGGAACAAATAAAACTATTAAAGTAAATATTGTTTTTCTAATATAACCTATTACTAGATTGATGTGAGTCAGTCATCATGTCGCAGTTGTTGAGAGTAGACAGCACCAATTACATATTCTCATTTCAACCTTCCACACCGATCGTGTTGGACTCGAAAAAAGATTATGAAATAGCTCTTCGTGCTTTCCATTCCTACAACAGTATTCCAAACATTGAAAATACAAAGTTTTATTACTACAATGACAAAAACCAATTACAAAAATTTGATTTCCCCGATGGATGTTATGAAATTGCCGATATTGAAGAATACATACAAAAGAAATTGGGTGCTGATAATGTGCTTAAACCAGAAACGATATTTAGTCTAAAACCTAACCACAACACGTTGCAGTGTCAAATTTTCTGCAAATATAAGATTTCGTTTAAGCAACCTGACAGTCTTGGCATAGTATTGGGATTTTCTCCAACATTACTCAATCCTGGACAGATACATTCTTCAGATCGACCTGTTAGAATTATTAAAGTATCTAGCATACGCTTTGAATGCAACATTAGTACCGGGGCCTTCGATGGTAACAGACCTGCTCACACGATCTACGAATTTGTCATACAATCAAATCCTGGGTACGCAATTGACGAAACTCCACACAATTTGTTGTATTTACCTGTTGTACCGCAACGAGAAATTACCAATATCACTGTGTTGGCTGTCGATCAAGACGGACGCCCTGTAAACTTTCGAGGAGAACAGAGCACATTGGTGTTGGAACTTAGATCACGTGGGAAATGGGATTAGTAATAAGACAA
The DNA here is from genome assembly GCA_918026665.1 of Diabrotica balteata. Lineage (NCBI taxonomy): Eukaryota > Metazoa > Arthropoda > Insecta > Coleoptera > Chrysomelidae > Diabrotica > Diabrotica balteata. The sequence continues at coordinate 68,192,546 of OU898282.1, read as the reverse complement.
TCTACTGCCCATAGTACACCATTAGTTGTGCAGCCGTCTGAGCGACAACATCGTACGTCCTCATCTAAGCGGCAACATCTTACGTTTGCAAACAAATTGTTTTTACAATCACTTGGTTTTAAGCTGAAAAAATGACAACCATGTATGGAAAACGATCCCGTTCAAACAGCATAATGCCTCCAATATTTGATATTTATCGTAAGCCGATGTTTGACGAATCGATTCGAAAGGCCGAATACCGAACATATGCACCATTCATCAAATCATTCAACTGTAATGACATTGTAGAATTTAGCATCAATCAAGTTGACTCGTTTTTTGCAATGAGTGAAACCTTGTTATGCATTAAAGGATCGCTCGCAATAAACGGCAATGGTGAAGTCAAACTAGCCAATAATGTGGGTGCTTTTCTTTTCGATTCGTGTACGTACAGCGAAAGCGCAAGGGAGATGGAAACAGTGCGGGATCCTGGTATCGTAAGCGCTGTACGTGCTATGACATGTTATACTCAAGAAGATTCCAGTCATATGGCAATGGCGGGGTGGAATTACCCTAAGGATCCAATTCTACACGCTGCCGATCATTCATTCAACATACAGATGCCTCTTAAGCATGTTTTCAACATTTTCAATGATTATCCTATGATTACGTGTGGTCGTCAAACAATAAGACTAGTTCGAGCTCGAAATGACAACGATTGCATAATTGTCAAAGAAAAAACTCCAGGTCATGTTACAACTGTTAAGATTAACATTACCAATATTGAGCTCAGAGTCAAGCACATATTTCCCAATGATGATATTAAATTGGAACTTATGAAATCCATTCAACAAGATCAACCTATAGTTATTCCTTTTAGAAAGTGGGAATTGCATGAATTACCAGCACTTACCAAAGGCGCTAGACGTGAAGTTTGGGCTGTAAAAACTAGCAATGCAGTGGAAAGACCTCGTTATGTCATTGTTTTCTTTCAAACCAATAAACGTGACAAAAGCGACGCCGATCCCACCTTATTTGACAATATCCACATACAAAGTATCAGATTATCTTTAAATGGAGAATATTGGCCAAACGAGAGAATGCAGTTGGATTTTAGCAAAACTGACTACAATGAGGCATATTTCAATTATACCGAATTCTATCCTAGCTACATACATTCTCAACAAAAGCGTCCTCTGCTCGATTTCTCAGGTTTCGCACAACACACATTGTTCGTCATCGATTGTTCGAAGCAAGAAGAAAGCATGAAAGCATCCACTGTTGACGTAAAACTCGATATTGAAGCGAATAATGGTTTTCCCGAAAATACCAAGGCTTATTGCATTATAATTCACGACTGTGTAATGGAGTACTTCCCTCTCTCCGAAATTGTAAAAAGTCTAAATTAGATGCATAAATTGCCAGTAGTACGCGAGCAGTCATCATGAGAGTAGCATTCGTAGACATTCAGGGATTCGATGTGGACGGATGGTTCGTTCCCAAAGAACTTACCATTGAAATAGGATTTAAACGAAGTCATTACATCTTCTTGCCTCAGAAACCTTTTAATGCGCTAAGTAATGGGGATAAGAAGACTGCATCATACGTGGAGAAAAAACTGCTTGGAATTCGATACTCTGATGGACACGTAGAATTGTCCAAAATCAATGAAATACTAGAATCCAAGTTGTTGTATGCAGCAGATTACATCTACGTTCGAGGAGAACAAAAAGCAGAATATTTGGATAAAAAACGTCACGTTTTTGGAGTTTTTCCCATTATTATTGATGTTTGCAAGTTTGATGGTACGCCTCATGCTACTGGAAACGTTGGCCCTACTGCAAACCCATGTCATGCCGCTGGATTATTTTCATGCACCGAAAGAAATGTGGATCGTCTACGTCACTGGTTTACCAATAACATAATACCTTTGTAATTATATGTATAAATAAATATTTTAGAGATTAAACGCTTTTTATTTAAAACACCTTTATTGATCGAGTCTTATATTACATGAAGATTCAAATTTTCTCCTTACAATTTCATAAATAATTTTTAAAATTAAAATAAATACAGATGCTAATATTACACAAGACATTGCAAAAACATTGTCTATTTCACTTTTCATATGGTCGCTGGTGTTGTTGCTGACACCCGTGATGTTGTTGACAAACATGGTGTTGGTTGAATACGTCTTAATGGATATGTAGCTGGCGGCAGTTTTCTACAAGCGTAAATCCAGGTGTCTTGCTGCTGTAGATTCAACTCTTCCGGTTTCCACGTTTTGTTGTCAAGATGCAGGCTATCTAATTGTCTTGTAATTTGTTTAAAATCCTCATATGATTTAATGTCTTTCTTTAACTGATTAAGTTTTCTTTGAAATTCTTTTACTCTATGTATGTACTCGATGGGATTCATATTACTACTAAATATGCTCTATGTAGAATATTACGTTTTATATCAAGCAACGCCTTGCGTTGCCATGTCTTGCATCTAATGTGACATTTCACGTCGAATGTCACGCCATTCACGTTATTTCACGTCGAATGTTACGTCATTCACGTCATTTCACGTGACATTTCACGCTGAATGTCACATTCTGCGTTGACTGTCACGTTCAGGGCCAATGCTGAATATGTTGTATGAGAATATTACGTTTTATATCAAGCAACGCCTTGCGTTGCCATGTCTTGCGTCTAATGTGACATTTCGCGTGGAATGGCATCTAATGTGACATTTCACGTCGAATGTCACGCCATTCACGTTATTTCACGTCGAATGTTACGTCATTCACGTCATTTCACGTGACATTTCACGCAAAATGTCACATTCTGCGTTGACTGTCACGTTCTGGGCCAATGCTGAATATGTTCTATGTAGAATATTACGTTTTATATCAAGCAACGCCTTGCGTTGCTATGTCTTGCGTCTATGTGACATTTCGCGTGGAATGTCACGTCATTCACGTCATTTCACGTGACATCTCACGCTGAATGTCACATTCTGCGTTGACTGTCACATCCTGCGTCAATGTCACGTGACCATGACTGGGGTGACGTCATTGGACCACAGCTCGATTAATTATGTTTCATTTTAAAATTATTAAATAAAAAATTCTTCCTTGAGTGGGATTCGAACCTGGGACCAGCCGCACCGAAGCTAAGCATGCACATCGCTAAGCCACGGAGGTTATGAACAGCCACGCCCTTATCTCAGAGATCCCGATCGCATGAGAAATTAAGGTACCGACCGCACATCTGGTTCGCGCACCGTACGACCCACCTCGCGTCCGATGCATCGCGTGAAAAATTTAGGTACCGAACGCACATCTGGTTCGCGCACCGTACGACTCGCCTAACGCGATGTCACGTCTCTCTCTCTAACACATTGTTTTCCCTATGTCTATAGCCATGGCCTGACTTCTCTCTCTAACACATTGATTTCCCTATTCTGATAGTCACACCCGCCTTGTTCATCTACTTATACGGGTGCTATACGTCTGATATGTGTTAGATAGCGGCTGCTGTATGTCTGATATAAGTTAGATTGCTTCTCATATACGTCTGCTATGCGTCTAATGCATAGCAGACGTCTGCGTCATTGCTATACGTCTCATATGCGTTAGATAGCGTTAGGTATACGTCTGCTATATGTTCGATCGCGTTAGATATCTGTATGCATTACTGTGAAGATTATATAGTGGATGAATGTTGGTTTGGTCATAGTGTATGAATGGTAAACGTTCCTATTCGTTTTATTTCCGGCGATAGCCGCTGCTGTACGTTATATTCATTTGATACCTCATACGCAGTAGTCGGACCAATAGACCCTGAGATATGTTGTAATGTCGTTTTTATGATGTTTTTATTGCTTGTGTTTCATCACCATGTATTCGTTACCCCCTCCTCTTTCATTTGACGCCTCATAAATTGCAATCGGACCAATAGACCCGGAGATACGTTATAGTGCCGTCGTGACATTGATTTTGTTTTTTGTTTTCGTCTTGACATCTTCGTTACCCCCTCCTCTTTCGTTTGATACCTCATACGTTGCAATCAGACCAATAGATTAGGAGATACAATATAGTGCCGTTTTGGCATTGATTTTGTTTCTTGTTTTTGTCTTGACATATTTCCCGCCTTCTCCCCGTTCCACCGACCCTCTCGTTCGTCACAATCGGACCAATAGCAACGAAGATACGTTTTAGCGTCCATTTGGCAACGCCGCCATCTTTGTTTTTTGTCTTAACATATTCGTTACCTCCGCCCCTTTTCATCGATACCTTACACATTGTTATACGTTGAGCCGTTTAGCCGGTAACAGCTAAGTGTCATTTTGGCAATACCGCCATCTTTGTTTTTCTTTGTACGTGTTCCCCATCCCCTTCCCGTTCGTTTGACACCTCATACGTTACAATCGGACCAATAGACCCCGAGATACGTTATAGTGCCGTTTTGACTATGCCGCCATCTTTGTTTTTTGTGTTAACGTATTCATTCCCCCTCCCCTTTCCGACGATACCTCATATGTCACGATCTGACAAGCCGTTTTACTCCCAACACAAAAAGCGTCAAAAATGCCCAGAATGGACCTTAGCGATTTTCCCATGTTAATTTCCATAAGAGTTGTGCTCGTATCAGTGCTGCCCCTTTACTACTGTTTAGCTATTTTCTTCGATATAAATCACGCCTATGACACAAGTTGGAGACAAGATATTTTAAGTACCTTGTCAAGCTGGTCAATTCAAGGAAACATCTTGCATTTTACACGAAACTTTCTCCTGAAGCGACATTTCCAAGTTCGAATAGACATCCCTTATTTTAATAAAACACACTCAAACGGTATTTCTTAAGAGTCAACTCTTAGTGTTACTGTATTTCTTATTGCAATCAATAATAATGCCAACTCACTTTTACCTCTAGTCAGAGCGTGTCTATTTGTGGACGACCTGGTCAACTACTCAAGAGGGAAAAATGTATCATTAATATTACATCATATTCAAGGAGCTATTAGCAAACTAGAAAACTGGTCTAATACTACTGGTCTGCGTTTTTTTTTCAATAAAACAAAATACATGCTTTTCAACAAACTATACAGATCCATAATTCGCTCAAAACTTGATTATGGGGCAGTTGGATACAACTCGGAAAAAACTTCAATACTAAAAATTTTCGATCCAGTTTATAATTCCGCAATTAAGATAGCATTGGGGCATATTACACAAGCCCTATTAAGAGCATGTACTGTGAATCTGGGTAGCCGTCACTTCAGCTTAGAAGGGAATATTAAGTCTTTCATATGCTACAAGGGTGGCGGCAAATCTAACCATTTCTGTTTTCAGAAACACTTTTGGTGACAGATTTTTCTCGACGCTTCAGTCAAAAAGAAGATTAGATCCACCATTCTATCATCGTATCAGTACAATTACAAACGTAGTACAAAAATACTACATAGAGAAGTTAAATAGTCATAACAAGTCCATCCACATTTATACTGATGCGTCAAAATCGGAAAATGGAGTGGGTGCTTCATTTGTAATAACCAATGAAGAACGGTTAGAACGGAACTCAGTGTTTTTAACAGAGAATATAGTGAATTGCTTAGAACCTAAGCAATTCACTATATTCTCTGCTGAACTATTCTCTGCTGAACCATTCTTCAGGTAATAACATTCGTCAATACAAATAACATTGTTAATAGCCTAATAATTGGTGATTTACAAACAAACTTTTTACTTAACACACTATTTTAAGTTTAATTAAGTCGAAACTCATCAATCATCGAACTATTCAGTTTTTTTTTGAACACCTTTACATTGTGGATAAAAGGAAATAAAAGAGCCGACAACGTTGCAAAACAAGCAATTGAGAAAAAAATTTTATTGTCAATGTCTACTTGTCACCACTTTGATGTCAAGCAATATTTGAAAAATAAAATAAACAAATGGCAAGAAACATGGGATGTCTTAAATTCTAACCTTAGATCCATAAAACAAACTGTCCTACCATGGAGACTACCTTTAAAAAGAAGAGGTCTAGTTATCATCTCTAGACAATGATTAGAACACACTAAGATCTTACTTACTTACTACAGAAGCAACCCAAACCTTTGTGTTAAGCGTGTGATAGTGATCTAACAGACATCACTTATTAGTGAAGTGTCCGTTGTACTCATTTGAAAGACAACATAAACAGTTACCTACAACAATAAAAGACATTCTAAGTGAACATAGGAAGACGTAAAATCTCGTGGCTACGCAGTAACCAATAAAATTATAATTGCCAGAACGATTTCCAATCTACGTTAGGAGTGGAACTTGAAGAAGAAGAAGAAGAAAAAGTGAACATAGTGACCACAATCGTACCATTTTTTTTTCTCAGATCTGATCAACAAAAACTAATTATATCCTTTGTTTTTTATATGTATGCTATCTGTACAATCGACCATTGCTAATAACCCTTGTGGATAAAGAAGTTTTAAATATAAAAAAAAAATTTAACTCTCTGGATAAATCAGAGATACCACCACACAATCTTCAGTTGAAAATTGGTTCGCCAATTACTCTGCTACGCAATTTTAAACCACCCAGAATATGCAACGACGCACAAGTTTATTTCATTAAAATATATATATATATATATATATATATATATATATATATATATATATATATATATATATATACATATATATATATATATATATATATATATATATATACATATATATATATATATGTATATTGAAAAAGTTGTATTTTATTAATTTTATTTTTATTTATAATAAATGTTGTAATTTTTAAAATATGTGGTTCGTTGTTTAATTTAATATATACCTCAGCTAGCAGAATTATGTGTTTTAAGCAATATGTCACTGTGTGACGTCGACTCTGTAGTCTCCTGGTAGAGTTCAAAAAGAAATTAAACCAAAATTTACTTTAGACTTTTGATAAATTAACCCAAATGAAGCACGTTATTTATTATTATTGAACAAATTTAATATAAACA